>OX375868.1:48968852-49363881 GCA_947359475.1 Heligmosomoides polygyrus bakeri | reverse complement strand
ATAGATCGCCCCATCATACTATACATTGTACGTACTGCCAGCCTTTGCACTCCTAGGTAAGGAAAGAGCTGTACAAGTAGAGCAGCTAGCTCAATGTGATTGTCCTTAGCTTAGTGATACTGCAACGTCGCGCGAAACGCGCAAGTGCGAGGCTCGCCGATAGGCGTGCTGGAGCACTATATAGCCGCGTGCACACTCCGACTGCGGCAGTGCGGCAGCCACGCTGAAGCATAGCGCGGAGGGGCGGAGTCACACTGCGCAGTGGAGCCCGCAGTGAGGGGGTGTGCACACTTCGCTGCCGCAGTGCTGCCGGCAGCGGCCGCAGCGACAGTGGTAGCGAGGACTATATAGCCGCGCTGCCGGCAGCACTGCGGCAGCGAGGAATGACCCGCTCAGACAAACGAGCACTAGGACCTGCACAACCAGTTGCTATTGTGGTGAGAACATGTTGCAGTGGGTGTGGCGGGCTGCGCTGATTGGCCAGGTGAGGGAGCCCGACGCGATTACCTGCACCCCGTTGACGCTCTGTGGAAGTACACCATTAGGCTTAAGGGTCGGCTCCTGTTGCTAGAGTGTTGCAGGATTCTTGTGCAGCCGTATATCTACAAATATCCAGCTCGTACCTACATATATTGTGCATACGCATATAAGTATATACTATGTATACACACGTATACACATCTCTATATACAGATATACACATAGAAACAGGTTGTCACCACAATAGCAACTGGTTGTACGGGTCCTAGATAACGAAAGTCTGAGCGGGTATTCCTCACTGTCGCTGCGTGCGGCCGCGGCGCAGTTCAACAGTGCCGCAGTGGGCGGGACCAGCTCCGCTCACATTCCACTGTCCGCTGCCCGCTGCAAAGTGTGCATGCGGCTTATATATCACACTATAATAACGGGCTAAGCGATTAGCCATGGAGCACGTCAAAAAATAGGATCGGAAACATCAGGGGCGGAAACATCAGGGGCGCGAAAATAGCAGAAAATACCCAGACGCCTTCTACGTGCCTGGCGATGCCGTACATGTACCGAACACGTCGGCAACCATGCCTGGCGATGCCGTGGACGTGCCGAACACGTCGGCAACCGTGCATGGCGAGCTGTAGACGTGCCGAACACGTCGGCAACCGTGCCTGGCGATGCCGTGGACGTGCCGAACACGTCGCAACCCTGCATGGCGCGCCGTAGACGTGCCGAACACGTCGGCGACCGTGCTTGGCATTTAGATGATCATCGACGGGAGGCGTTCACAGCAGGGGAGAGGCAATCGATATCGATCGATATTATCGATTTTTTGCGGATGTCGTGCAAGCGCCCTGAAACATCAGCCCTGGGGGGTAATCGAGGTGAACAACTACGACCTTCTCTCCAAAGCACTGTTGAAATGTGCTAACAGCTCTCGCGAAGCCACATCACCGTCTGCTTCAAGACTCAACGCACATGCGATTAAACTCTTGGAGCAAAGAAGAGCTGTTAAACTGGATCCTAATGCTTCCCATCTGGAAAAAGTCTCCATCTCGAAGGCCTGTCGAGGAGTGCATTCATGCCTACAGAAGATTGAAGCTGTTAGAAGCCGCTGGGAAGGTTCAAGCATAAAGCGCTGCAAACGAGATCTTTGCGACCAGAATGCAATAATGTCAGCCCTTGTGGAATAAGGATGGAACAACACAAACGTCTCGAAGAGCGATGGAGGCCATCGTTCAAGAATTCTACACAGATCTGTTTCGTTCATCCAGCACTGTCCCAAAATGCTTGATGCAACCAGCTGAGGAAGTACCTCGCATTCCGGAATCAGAAGTTGCTCATGCCATCAGAAGGATGAAGCCGGGCACTGCTCCCGGACCGGACGGCATTGATCTCCTTCGTGCGGGTGGCAGTGCCCTCAGCTCACATCTTGCCAAGCACTTCAACCACTACCTTCGACATGGTAGGATTCCGGACTCATGGAAGGAGTCGAAAACAGTTCTAATCTTCAAAAAAGGTCAGCAGGAGGATATCAACAACTATCGACCCATCAGTCTTCTCTCGGTTGTGTACAAGATCTTCACCAAGATGTTGCTTAATCGCATGGAGCGTTGTTTGGATGAGTATCAGCCAGTGGAGCAAGCAGGGTTTCGCAAGGATTTCTCCTGCATGGACCATATTCAGACTGTCTTAAGCTCATCGAGAGGAGCCGCGAACACAACCTCCCACTTGTCCTTGTCTTCGTGGATTATCGGAAAGCGTTCGACTCTGTAGAAATCAACGCCGTTCTGAACGCGCTTGTGCACGCTGGTATACCATCGCCCTACTTCCGACTTCTCGACGAATGCTTCTCGAGCATATCGACTACCATCCAGCTGTTCGATCGAAGGCTTAAAATTCCTATCGGGAAAGGAGTACGGCAGGGAGACACAATTTCTCCCAAGCTATTCACAGCGGCACTCCAGGATGCCATGAAAGACTTGAACTGAGACGATAAAGGCTACCTTGTCGACGGTAAACGGATCAGCAACCTTCGCTTCGCCCACGATATTGTTCTCATCTCTACCAGCACGGCAGAAGTCGAGAAAATGCTGAACGAGCTCAATGTGGCAGGTATGGAGATTGGATTGGACATGAATATGTCCAAAACGCAGTTTATGGTCAACCAGTGGTGTGCCACGGGACTCGTAAGGTTAAATGGAGTCGCTTTACAACAAGTCGGCTCCTACGTCTATCTGGGAAGAGAGCTGAACATGGATAACGACCTCGCTCCTGAAATCGCCCGCAGGAGACGCGCAGCACGGGCAGCCTTCAGTTCGATTCGCGAAGTCACCGATGATGTCAAGGATCCCGGCCTCAGGGCCTCGATATTCAACGCTTCTGTACTGCCTGCGATGTGTTACGCGACGGAAAGCTGGCCCGACAACAAGACAATCGCCAGAGCGATGCAAACTACGCATCGTGCACTGGAGAGATGTCTTCTGATGACAAGCCTTCCTCAGCAATGGCAAGAAAGCCTACGAAGCTCGGAGCTACGGGAGAAGTCGCAATTAGCAGACCCGCTGCAGTACATGAAGAAGCCCAGATATCGCTGGGCCGGACACCTGCTTCGACGAAAGGACGATAGATGGAGCCTCCGTGTCACAGAATGGCTCCCGAGAAACCATAAGAGACCACTGGGACGACCGCCAACGCGATGGGCAGACTCATTCTTAAGATCTTTCAGAGAACGGGTCTACCTTACTGGATGCAAGTAGCCAGAGATCGAGCGGTCTGGAAGAGTTGTGGTCCCCGCTGAGAAGGCCTCCAGCCGACAAAAGGACCATCAAAGTATCAAAGTAAGTAAGTTGTTTTATATTGCTCCTATGAAAGTTAACCTTCAATTTGCAGCAGAAAAAAAATCAGGCCTCTTCTAAGCAACCTTTCATCCGATCAAGTAAAGTGATTATCCTGAATTTTTCTAGGAATTTTTCAAAAACAAAATGTTTCCTGAACAAGGCTTCCACTGGAGCTGAAACTGGAGTTCACAACAGCACAGATTTAGCACTTGCTCAAAAAAATCAAGTCTTCCCTAAGCGGTCTTCCTTGCTATCAGGTGAGGCCATGCTCATTTTTTCAAAAATAAAGGTTTTCTACCTGAACGGAACGATTTCTAGCGCTGACATGTAATTTAGAAAACAATAATTTTTATTTCATGGCTATTCTAGAATCGGTCCTTCCCTAAGCGGTCTTCCTTGCTATCAGGTGAGGCCATGCTCATTTTTTCAAAAATAAAGGTTTTCTACCTGAACGGAACGATTTCTAGCGCTGACATGTAATTTAGAAAACAATAATTTTTATTTCATGGCTATTCTAGAATCGGTCCTTCCCTAAGCGGTCTTCCTTGCTATCAGGTGAGGCCATGCTCATTTTTTCAAAAATAAAGGTTTTCTACCTAAACGGAACGATATCTAGAGCTGAAATGTAGCTTCGCAAAAGCTCAATCTTTGACTGATACATAATAAAAAGTGCAGCTTATCTGGAGCTTTTTTCCATGTGATCAAGAAGGATGGATCACTGGTCCATGTGATTGAAAGGTGCTATACATGTGCTTTGTTCAACCGGTCGTTACTCGCTCAATTTTGAGAGTTAAGCAAAATCGTGTGGCATCCAGAAAACTAGAAGAAATTCTTTTTGCGACGATCACAAAAGTGGTTTTCAAAAAAGGCACCTTCGAACGCTGCCGGGAGATGTGATTTTTGCTCGAAAATATTGGAGTGATTTTACAAAAACGGACATAGCTCTCTACTTCTAAGACCTGTGCAAGTGCTGAAAGCATTTAGAAAACTAGAAGAAATCCTCTACCTTATGGATGCAAAATCAAATTTTGAGAAAATGATCTTCATGCGGGGCCGGGGGGTGCAATTTCTCGGAGATTTTTGCGAAAATACTTGCCGAAAATCGCAGGTCATCGACCGCACATGAAGATGCCCTTTTTGAAAAACAGTTTTGTGACAATCAAAAAGAGCATCTTCTCTAGTTTTCCGAATGTCGTTCGAATTTAAAAAAAATTACCTCTTAAAAGTAAGTGAGCTGTGATCGTTTAAGTGTCGGCTACTTCGTAAGACCTCCTCTTCCTGCGAGGCCGCAGACTGCGGATTCCCGCACTTAAACGATCATAACTGGCTTAACTTTAAGAGCTGTCCAAATGCGGGCAGCACTCAAAACTAGAAGAAACGCGCTATCTTAAGGATGCAAAATCAAATTTTGAAAAAGGGATCTTCATGCGCGGCCGAGGGGGTGCGATTTCTCTGCGATTTTTGGCAAAAGAGAATTGTTTCTAGTTTTCTAAATGTTGCCCGCCTTTGCAAATTTCTCAAAAATAAGTTATGGGTTATGTCCGTTTTTGTAAAATCAATTCAATTTTTTCGAGCAAAAATCGCATTCCCCGGCCGCGTATGAAGACGCCTTTTTTGAACCTATGCAATGCAGTTGAAACATGTAAACGTTAGTCAACGAGTCTTCCTCGTGACTGATACTCTTAGGCCAGTTTCTTACTTGTGTGACCATTAATCTAACGAACCGTCTATTTTGTGACTAAAACTACATTTTGGGCTGTAAGCCTTAAACCCTATGTTTTAATATGAATGTGATAGGTAAAATTCGTCATTATAAGCCGCTTTTTCTGCACTTATCCTCTAGCCGCAACCTTTGGAAAGCAGACGCATTTATTTTTTTCACAAAAATGGTCGTACTATTGCGATTATTGATGTAATCTTTAGGGCGTTATCTGTGAAACGGAGCTGATGAGTATTCCTGCATACTTTAAATGTTGAGAACCCTAGGATCTATCACTCAGATTTACAATTTGCTGATAGTGTTGAATTTGAAGTATACTTGAAACTATTATAAGCGCTTGCAAGTTAAAATGATAATCCACAACTACATTTCTAATCATACAAAAAGAATCTACTACTGGAAAATGTATCTTTGGGTAGAATAATTAGGTCGTACGAAATTTTCGAAAATTTCTGTTTTCTGATTTTCTGCTTTCTGGAGTTTTTGGCTTTTCTGTTTTCTGATTTCTGTTTTCTGACGAAAGCGATTTTCTGTTTTCTGTTTTCTGGGAAATTTTTCGAAATTTCCGCCCATCCCTGGTGAGTGTATCGTCGGGTACGCGGAGTTGCTCCACCTCCTCGAGTCAATATTAGATTCCGAAAACACGAGACCCACCTTATCTCATTCTACAGCGAGAATACTATTTAGAACGGACGCAGGTCGACTGCCCTTGTGCGAAATCGTGACAAGTGTTTGTCACGGACGCCAAGGTCATGCCGTATGAAACCGTTGCCACATAATACTGATTTGCACTATGAAGATCATGCCACCGGTATTTAAGCAGGTCGAATGGAGCGGTCCATCAAGGATCAAGGGATGGCGACTGAAGGAAAATGATGAAGCTGTGACTGCGCGCATTCGGTTGCCGACGGCCACGACCCTCGACGAGACATGGCAGTGTGCTACCGAAGCGACGCTCAGTGCTGGGTGTTCCGAACTCAGCACTACAAAACCTGTATAAGGAAGATAAGCAGACAAGAATGTGGACCATCGCACTCAGGAGAAAATTTGAGAGAAAAAAGTTTATTTCCTTTACTGGGCGATAATAGAGCAGAGAAATAGCGTCTGTATCAGGCTAAGAAAGCCGCTAAGAATGCGATAACCGTTGCAAGAGCCATTCATTTCGATGATGTCAATGACAAGCATGAGTCGCACGCTCGTGAACAATTTCTTTATCGACTCGGTAATGATCTTGGTTTTTTGAAGACTCGGGTGGCTGCAACTCGAAGAAATTTTATACCCAAACTCTCGCTTCCTCAAGTTTGTGAATTAATTAGCCAACGAGTACTGCATCGTCGAGAAAAGTTGGTATTCTGATAGTGCAAGGTCTGGGCTACAATACCGCTCAAATTCTTTGCAAAAAAGACGCCTTGCGACGGATTAACCCGTCACAAAGCGCCGCATTGCCATAACTCTTTTCAAAGTTGTTTGTTTAAAATCTAACTAACACCATCAGAAGCCCCGTCTCATTGTCTATCCAGCGATCTACATATCATCTAAAACGATTGCACAGTGTACTAGTTATGAAGCTTTTGCTTCCTCGGCTCCGTTAATTGATTTACGACCCCACCGAGATCCCAATGGCATGTCCTTAAGGCTTTTCGTTGACGAGGTTCATCGAAACTCAGAAATCCTCTATTGTTTCAGTAGATCTGTATTTGTTACGCATCAAGTGTCATTGTGGTACTAAACAGTGCCAAGTTTGAATAACATAGGCCCGATATCGGATAAGCGCAAACGCGCGGAAACCTAAGATTCAGATAAGAATTACTCAAGTAGTAGCCTGCTACCGGGGGCAGACATAACTCCAACGCCGCGCGAACCCCCTGGCGTCGCACATGGTGCGCGACGAAATTGGACGAGTTGTCGCGGTCCGATGCTTCCGACGGCTAGAAACGCTTCCTACAGGGACATGCTGCACGCCTTTGCCTTATTTCAACGTTTCTTGGAGATGGTATATGAATGTGGTTTCAATAGGACGATCAGCGACAGTTTACACAGGAATCTTAGTCATGTGGATGGTTTCTATCGTCAGTATTTGCCATCTGCAACTTCTTCGGTCAATTTTTACCCGTAATTATGGTTACACTACGGAAAAAGTTTACTATGACCCCTTCTCGGATCAATCGTCCTACTGCAGGCTGTTGCCTACCACATTCTGTGGGATCTTAAGTTCCTTGCTAGAAATGTGGTCCAGGAGCTTAAACACTGAGAACATTTCGTGCTACGCAGCTAACCATGCTTCACCGAGCGCACGTCCGCGTTTCAGCGCCGCGGCGTCGCACGCGGCTAGAGCGCGACGTCGCGTTGGAGTTAGGTCCTGGAGCCGCCTGCTACAGAAGACAGTATTCTACTATTTCATTGTGGAAACGATGATCTTTATAAAGCTTGTAAAATGGCTTTGAGAAATGGACAGAAATGACTAGATTTTCTTTTTTCCAACAAGGGATTGGTCCAATCTCAATATGCGGCGTAGGATTTCTCCTATCTTTGAACTTCGGTTGCTCCTGTACAGAATAAGTACGAAAGCCGTGTTTTTGTGGTCTACAGTAGACCACAGGCACATTCGAATCTAAAAAGAACGAAAAGATTTTGGTCGTTAAAAGTAGATTTCTATGCGGCCAAAGTTTGACGAAAACAACAGAAAATTTTGTTTCAGTCGCTTACCTCTTAATGGATGAGTTTATTCGAAAAATCAACTAGACAGCATTTCCCAGCTCGCTGCGAGCTTTCCACAGATGTAAAATTGTCCGTATTCAACCTGAAAACCATTTTCACCTCTTTGGCCGTCGAAACAAGTTTGGGGCTGCGCTTCGGCCCGAGTGCGGACACGGCGGCGGGCCGCTCGCTGCCCTTGTGACCTCCCGCGGCACTCCACGGAAGTGTGAATACTGTACATAGGCGATATACGAACGAAAAGCCTTAAGGACATGCCACTGGGATCTCGGTGGGGTCGTAAATCGATTAACGGAGCCGAGTAAGCAAAAGCTTCATAACTAGTACACTGTGCAATCGTTTTAGATGATGTTTAGATCGCTGGATAGAAAATGAGACGGGGCTTCTAATGGTGTTAATTAGATTTTAAACAAACAACTTTGAAAAGAGTTATGGCAATGCGACGCTTTGTGACGGATTAATCCGTCGCAAAGCATCTTTTTTGCAAAGAATTTGAGCGGTATTGTATATGGCGGGTGAGGCAAACATTTCCAATACGAATCCTCAATTTCTTGCAGCGTGATTTTTGCGGCATGCGGTCGGGCGTTATCATGGAGGAAGTTCACGCTTGCTGTGTTCCACTTTTTATTGACGAAATGCTTGGCCCACGCGGCTGAGTTAATTTATGTAGGGGTCTGCCGTAACAGCTTGGCCTAGATCCAGTACCACAAAATAAACCACAACTCTACTGATCCACCAAACACAAAGCATAGCCTTTTTTCCGTA
Source organism: Heligmosomoides polygyrus bakeri (assembly GCA_947359475.1). Lineage (NCBI taxonomy): Eukaryota > Metazoa > Nematoda > Chromadorea > Rhabditida > Heligmosomidae > Heligmosomoides > Heligmosomoides polygyrus. The sequence goes on along the minus strand of OX375868.1, from coordinate 49,355,370 downwards.
AATGTCAGGCTTTGCCGTCGTCTTCGGGGTCTCACCAGAGACCAACCACTGCCGCTTTCTTGTGATGGAGACATTACTTTTCGACAATCTATTATAATATCAGCGCGGCTTTGCACGCATGATGTGTACTCACCTCCTTATCTCTGAGTTTTTCTCAAATCCATCTTTGACTTTTACCTCAACATTCCGACACTACTTCTACTGTGACCAAAAGCAGTCTAAAAATATGCTGGATGGCTTTGAAAAATTGTACAAACAAACGCGTGGAGCAAGAGGAAATAAGTTGAAAATAAAAATTTGAATACCTCCACACAAAATTCTCGCCGTTGTGATAAAGGACGACTTTCACGATTTTAGACTTTCGTGATGAGATATAGTTGTTTTAAATATTCCAACGAAATATTTTGCCTATTTTAGAGAGCGTATCCTCTCCTGATCCGGCCATTAATTACGTAGTTTGTTTGACTCTTAACTTCTCCCTAAATAGACTGAATGAGCAGTTTACGTCTAAGGAGCAAAAAAAACCTATTGAGCTCATATCCTTCGACAAAAAGATCGTAATGAATGAGACCTACCGCGCCAAACGATCACTTCAGACATACAACTTCTTGAGAACCTGCCTTGATTACAATCAACACTCACTGTCTTGTACCTTCGATGTTTCAGAACGTTTAAACGTTACGGACATAAAACACTTGAGGCTAGTATTACTGCCCTTCACGACTCCCGAGTGGTTCGATTTTTGCTGAAAATTTACGACCCCCCCCCCTCCAAAGCGGAATTCGTACGACTCCCCTCCCTGTCTCGGCCACTGTTTTAACCCTGATACGTCTTGATTTCTTCAACGTTTCATGTGCATTTTGAACCGTTTAATAGTTTCTTCTTTTCACCAGAGCGGTTTCGGCACTGAAGAGAACAATGAAAGACGTCACAGAACAATACATGCTTTGATGACACAAGAAAGTTCTTTAAAATTTGAATGCTATTTTTCCACATTTCAAAATAAAAAAATTCTGGTAGCAGTCTTCCAATCATCGCCGTTCAATTTGTACAGTTTTTTTTTCAGGTCATGATGCACATGATACATTTTTCTAACTGAATTAGCGACGTCTGCACCTGAAATTGTGCTCTGAAATTGTACTGCATAAAATGTCGAGTGTTACTTTCTGACACGACTTTCTGACACGACCTTCCCTATAAAAATTCTTTGAAGCGCTCTTCGAATCGATTATGGAGTGACAAATGAGGAATGGACGATGGACTTCTCACGGAAATAATATTCTCCCATCCTGAAGGAACATCATACAAAACAAAATTGAACCCTACATAAATTCAAGGCCTGTGTCTCATACAGCAAAAAAAAACTTCTCTCAGCGATGACGATATGATTAGGATGGATGGTATACAAAATTCTCCTTTATCATGAAAACAAAATTACTTTTTAACCGGAGCAAACCACCTATACGATTGAAATTCTGCCACAAGAACTTTCAAGTCTTGATAATGCAAGTGAAAAATCATAATTTTCTAGATTGAACAGGTGGAATCGATCTCTGGTCGACCTTGCGTTGCACCAACGTCATCACACAAAAGTGGACGTTCACAAAAGTGATCGAAACGCGGTATGTTTCTTTAATTTTGAAGGTTACGCTAACTTAAAAAAAAACTAGAAGAGAAGCGCTTTCTCACATTGGAAAAAAACGTTTTCCTAAAAAAGGACCTCATGCGCGGCGGCGTTTTCTGGTTAATTTCGCCAGAATACTCGGCGAAAATCGAACCCCCGTCGCGCATGAATTTCCTTTTTTAGCAACCGGTTCTTATACGGTAAGAAAGCCCTTTTTCTAGTTTTTAAAAAGTTAGCGATTTTTAAATTTCAAAAATTAAGCCAAGTTACGATCAATTTCGGTGTCGTCAATTGAATCTCTGGTCGATCCTTTGCCGCGTCATTGGAGTGACTTCACTTAACTTTTCGAAAAGTAGAAGAAATGTGCTTTCTTTCCATACTAAAACAGATTTCCAAAAAGGGGTATTTCTGCGCAGCAGGGGTTCGATTTTCGGCACGTATTTTGACGAAATCGACCAGAAATCGAGCCCTCCCTCCGCGCATGAAGATCTTTTTTAATGCTGCTTACACAGCGAGAAACAGAAATTTTTAAAACTCAAAAAATTTACCGAGTTGTCGTAATTTTTGTGAATGTCGTCCAATTTTGTCGTTCAAATGAGGTTCGTGCAAAGTCGACCGGAAGTGCAACATCTTCGGTCCAGAAAATCATGATTCTTTCACTGTGCATTGATCAAGACTTAACTGTTTTGCATCAAAATTTTAACCATATAGGAGGTTTGCTCCGGTTAAGAAATAATTTGTTTTCATTAATTTTTCATACGATCCGCCCTAATCATATCGATGATCGCAGCTAGGAAGCTTAGTTTTTTTACTGTATATTAAGCAGTACTTAAAATTTTATATGGTACATTTCTAGTCTCTGACGCCTTTTCTTTCAGAACGTATGGATTTTTTTCCGCGAGAAGTCAATCCATCTTTCTGTTACTATCGATGATGTCGGAGAACGCAGTAGCCGCGCGTAATCTGCCATAACTCGAAAACTTGGAAAATTTTTGGGGCCTCTGAGAAATTCACAGAGCTTTCAAAACTATAAGAAATGCGAGCTCTATGCTTTAAAAGCCGCGTTTTAAAAATAGCCGCTTCCATGTGTTTAGGGATCGGTATTGCTTCGGAAAAGGATGCAAAATGGGGCCTTCATTACACAGATGATCGCTTCGGAAAAAACTGGTTCTACCCCTGTGTGTCAAACAGAGCTTAAACTTTTACAGAGTACAATTTTACTTTTTAATGATGTTTCTTGCAGAAGAAAGAAAATTATTTCCGTGACAGATCAGTCCTTCAGTTGTCATTCCGCCATCGATTCGAAGAGCGCTTCAAAAAATCTTGTAGGATAAGCACATTGGTCATCCTTCGTAATTATCACTTGAAATTTTATACAATACAGTCTTGGACGCAGATGTCGCTCTTTCAGGTGGAAAACTGTCATGTCCATGACATCCTGGAAAATCCGGAAAAAATTGAAAACCTCCCGCTGCAGGCAGAAAAACTTTAATTTTAATTGTAGAACAATCAGCATTGATATGCATTTTTATATTCGTAGCTTTAGGAAACGAAGGTGCGCGTGAGTATCTATATTGTCGTAGCCACACCTAAAAAAGCAACAGACATCATTTGAGAACCTGAAAAAGTGCGATAGAATCTTCTGCCAAAACCGGAAGAGTACGACCCCCCCCCCCCCCAAAAAAAAAAGCAGCGTCACAGTACGATTCCCTTCGCTTCTCGAACCTCAAGCTTGAGCCTGTCCCGAGGTATAGAAATCCGCTATCGGTAGGTAGTTTGAAGGAATGAGAGCGCGATTGTGAAAGAGGTGGGATCAAGATCACCAACTTTACTCAAATGTTGTGTAATTGGTTATTTTCGTAGTCTTGACTCCTAACTTCCCTTCCGTTTTTTGGACTTCCTACCTGCTAAAATGAAATGTTTTTAGCCAACAGAGCAACCAAACAGCCGGAATGTTGGACATTAATGGGTTGAAACTCGTTCAGGAGTTCCATTTTGCAGTTTTAACCCACAGTTTTGTAATCAGCATCCCAGATATCATCCAACTACCTAGGTCTGCTTTTAAAGTTCCTTGGGAGGTTGATGCCCTTCCCCGGTTAAATCTGCGGTGTTTTCCGCATAGGGTTATCTATTAATAAAGGAAATGTATGGTGAGTTTCTCATGATCATCCACGTGCTCATATAACCTACATGCGTAACTCCTTGCCCATTATTGCATAGGTGTATCGAGAGTTTAACGTTGAACTCGATGCAGTTCGAAGCTTGAAAGTGGCAGTCACCAGGAAACCAAGACCACAAGGTTATTAGTCTTGAGCAGCTTTCATACTACTGGTGTACTGGCTTGTGCTTTAGGCTTAAGCGTGTTCCATCGTCTACTTGCTGGCGGCTTACAGCGTCTTGAAGGCGTCAAGCCGGAATCCCGCTCGCGTTCAGCACCTGAAGAGTCTTCCGCACTGGAGAGGAGCAGAACTGCATTGTTAAAATAGCAGTTGATCTCTTAGCTCCTATGTTCCTGTCCCGCCTCTGCGCTCCGTTTTGGTTCATGCCAGGCATGTCAATATTCCGCCGACTAACCAGCTCTTCTCCTTTTTCGGACAACGTCGTTACGTCAAAGTCGAAAACTGAAATTCCTAGCAAACTGCGGCTGGGAATGCGGTTCAAAGTGCTGTGACGCATTAGCAACGGAAGCCTTCCCACCGGTTTTCGAACCGGCCTTAGCGATGGCCGTGATTGGACAAGAAGTGAAGAATGGAGCGGCGCTGGGCGTAGGTCGAGGTGCCCCTATGAGTCCACGCATCGTTCCTCTGGCTATAAGGCGGGAGCACCTTGAGAGCCACTCCTTGTTCCAGATGAGTGGTCGCTCATAGCCCATGTGGATGTACTGCCTTACTGATGGAGAGACTTTTGCTCTGAAAGAACAGCATTTTCATGGTGCATTCGCTTTCGTTTGTAGGTTTATGCTGTAATACTCCATGTCTCCCCTAATTATGCAGACTGTATTACGTTCGAAAATCAAGGGTGCGGCAAAATCACTGTCCCCTCTTGCTAGCATCACAGCTTCTGTAACGATGAAGCGTCTTCTTTGGCATCAAATAACACTTGACCACAAGATTAGTTTCAGACCAGAAAGGTTCAATATGATCTAATTTGAAAATAGCACAAAGGTGGAAGATATTGGTCTCATTGCACCTTCGGCGCTGGGGATAGCCATGTATGTGCATTTCATACTTATTAAGTAGGAGTAATATGTACAAAATCTTCAAATTTTACGGGAGATCGTGCAGTGCAGAAGGGAGGTAGATAGACATCTTGCTGAAAAGGTTGTTCCCAAAAAAGCAATGAACAAATGTTTCCGCAAGGAGGGCGAGGTCTTCCTTAATTTCTAGCAAAATTTAGGATAACGTACCAACTTACAATGTGTTCAAAGCCGCTTTTGAACGCAAGCTCCATGCCTTCCATAAATAAGCCGCAACCACTCAACGACTTAGCTGTGTCAGGAAAAGTGCAAGACGTGAATATCTCAGAGAAAGAAAGACTTCTTTCACACCAACCAGACCTCTTAAAAGAATCTAACTAAGGCCTCTTGGAGGGCAGTGCTGCCAGAATTGGGACAAAACTTGATGGCTTTTGTCTCTGTACTATTGCGAAACACATTATAGTCTGAGATTGCATCCCTCTTTTTTCTGATTTGGGCATAGGGCTTGTTTATTCGTCGTTAAGAAGTCATAAGGCTAATTGTGCGGACAATGCCTTTGCTTTACCGCATTGTATAATATCATCCAACACCATGTACCTATCCCGCTGTACCAGAAAAGGTTATACCATAGAAGCCGTGCTGACTTCAGCGCCTAGATCGCTCCATAGTTAGAGCGATTCTTAGTTTCTTTTTGTTTCTTATTGGAAGTTATCTTTGCTCAGCCGCACAAGAAATAAAAGATGAAACGGTTTATTGCTGTCAAACATATGAGAACTCGTGAAGAGGTGTCCTGAGATGATGTGGCGTCCTGAATGGCAAATTAGAATGGCTACTTTCCAGAGACAGCATATCCCGCTGGTGGAGGAGGTGCAGCGTATACTGGAGGAGGGGGAGCAGCGTACACTGGAGGGGGAGCTCCACCTCCGCATCCTCCACCGCATGGTGCCGGTGGGGGAGCACATCCTCCTCCGCACGGCTGGGGAAGTGAGATCTGTGGCAACTGGATTTGTGGGAGCTGGAGGCCACATCCGCACGGTGGTGGTGGGGGAGGTCTGAAAGAGACGTTCATTTATTCTTCACATCTTATGTGTTCGAAGAGTTCAGCAGTTTCCAGAATATGAGCGAAAATGGATGAGAATGGAAATACCAACTCACGCGCATCCGCACCCACCACCTCCGAACATGAAGGCACTGGAACTGGCGACTAAAGCGAGAATAACGAAATATTGCATTTGGACAGAGTAGACCGTGCTGGCAGAGCGTGAAATCGAGCTTTTATAGTTAGAGGGAATCTTTGTCTCCTTTCTATGCGCTCCCACCCCCGCTGAACCCAGGCTATCCCTTTCTCTGGACGCTTCCGTATCACTCGGACGTTTAGACCGGAATCGCGGCTCGGCGCGATATAATCAGGCATTTTCGAGTCCTCTTCGAGAGAGTATTGCGTCATCGGAAAGACGAGGATTCCTGCATTCATCCTTAGGCTGAGACGTAACTGATTTTCTGCGTAAGCCAGAAAAATCTACGTGACTCGCTCTATGTTCCTCACAGAAAATGATGTTGAAAAATATGCTTAAGAGGTAATCAGTCGAACCTTTGTTTATTGTTTATTGAAACTAATCCAATCAGAGCTTAGAACAACATAGGGAACAGAATCAACAACAACAGAGATTGGACGTAATGAACTGAGAAATTTCAGAAATGGCTCAAATTGCAGAAAGTGCTGAAAAGGCCAGGAATCCTTCTTGATAATGAATGAGAAGACAAAATAAGAAAAGGCTAGCAGGAGTGGATCAGTGACAAATAGGTAGTGGGTGGAAAAGGCATCTGCAGGGAAGGGACGGCAACGGCGATCGGGCGATTTCTTGTTACTTGGAAATCCAATCAAGAGCATACAAAAACATAGAGAACAGAATCGACAATGAATGAGAACGAAATGAACTGAAATGTAAGGGAATGAAGGAGGACTCAAAGTGCTGAAAAGGGCAGGATTCCTCCTTGATCACGAGTGAAATGAAAGAGAAAGCTAGCTGGAATGGACCAGTAAAAAAAAAGCAGTGGGCAGAAGAGGCATCCAGAAGAGGCATAGAATTAAGAGATGATTGGCACTGCAAGTATTTTTTGAGGTTTCTGGACAGTAGAAGCATCAGCAGTCTAGATTTTGCTCGAAGAAAACAGAAGTAAATGGAAAGTAGGAGAGGTCTGAGTAACTGTGCTTGACAAACTGCTCGTTTCCTCAATAGTTTCTTATTATGCCCAAAGTTAATGAAGGATAAGGTCGGCGTTAGGCGATCCCTTTTGGGATGCGCCACACATTCTACTTCTCTAGGATGTCCTGGACATGATTTGAATGTGTATTTGGCCACACAATTACCTGCGATGGTCAGTCGACGGAAAAATCAGTGTCTTATCCCTCCCAAACAAGTCTGGCACCAATTCACCGACGCCGGAGAGATGGAAGGCTTCGAAGGCCTGGGCGTGGAATCCAAACCGGGAACCTCGAACTACCATAACTTTCTCAAATCTTATCGGATTTAGTCAAAATAAGCACCCAACGAATCATCACACTTTTGCCAACGTGCCACCAGTCGACTTATTCCATCAGGGAAAAGATTAGGCGGCCGAGATTCGACAGAATCCACGAAAGCGGTTTCGGCTTGATCCTGATTGGTGAAGGCTTTACCAGCGAGAAAGCTATGAAAGTGTTTGAAAAGGTGGTAGTCGGTTGGAGGAAATGGCGGATGAGGCAGAACTTCAGCCCTTAATTCGTTCAATTTTCAAATGGTGATTTGTGAAACGTGTGGGCGAGCGATATCGTGCAAAATAATCGGGCATCTTCTGTTGACCAATTGCGTTTTTTTTTGCGGTGCGTTGCGCCGACTTCCTTACAGTACGACTCTGCTGTAATTGTTCGGCCTGGTGACAAAAAGCTGTAATGGTTCACACCAACCGCCGACCACCACACAGTGACCAATATCTATTTTGAGTAAGCTTCGCCTTTGGAAAATGCCTATGGGTTCGTCAGAGTCCAACCACTGCCCGGAACATTTCCTGTTATCATACAGGATCCATTTTTTATCGCAAGTGATGATTCGATTCAAAAACGGGTCAACCTTTTTGCGTAAAAGTAGGGAAGAACAAATCTCGAAACGCGACGATTTTTGCCGCTCACTCAACTCGTGGGACACCCACTTTTTGGGCTTGTTCACCTTCCCAAGGCGTTTCAGAGCATCCGCAATAGCAGTTTTACTGACGCCTAGCTCTTCCATGATCCCACACATTGTTTCTCTAACACTATTAGGTCTCCACACTTGATTGATTTTTTGAGCCCGACCCGCATTGCCCAATTTGAAGTTGAAGAAAGATCTCGTCCAACATTGCCGCTTCGACATAGTTCAATAACCCCCCAAGAACAGAAATATAAAGCAACGTTGAAACATAAATTATTTAGTCTGATAGAGCAAAAAATTCTGAACAGATTTCTCATGGACTTTTCTCATGGAAGTTGAATTTTTAGTTTTAGTTTTTTGTTTTTTAGTTTTTTTAGTTTTACTTTTAGTTTTTTAGTTTTTTAGGTTAGAAAATTCTGAACAGATTTCTCATGGAAGTTGAATTTTTAGTTAATGAATGACGAGAGACGAATGAAAAATAGTAACCCAAAACGCTGAACTTTTGAACTTACCGGACAACCTAGTATATATAACTAGTAGTCAGAGAAAAGGAACAAAGATACACCAGCTAGTCACCATAACGACAAACTTTGCCTACGAGCGCATTAAAAAAAGCAAGTTTGCTTAAAAAAGCTTCGAAACAAATGGACGATTGTTGAAGTTCTGGCCAAGGATGGCTCTTCCCGTTTCTCACGGTTTATGCAACTGTGTTATGTTGTTTATATTATATTGTATTTTTCATTGTTATGTAATGCTGAAAATAGGTTAACTTGGATTATCCTATTAGGTGAGAACATGAGTGCTGAGATTGGATGCTCAGATTGGATGCTTCTGTCCCATGAGAAACCTGAATGAGACATCTTCGCTCAGAACTTCAATTACGAGTGAGAAGATATCCTGCCGGTAGTTGAACACGCGAAAACAACGATGAAGCGTTTGTGAGACAAACTTATAAAACGTTTCAACGAACTAAACAAACGAACTTATAAAAAGGAATTCCTTTGCTAGAACAATTTGGGTTCTTTTCGACACATACTGCCACGCAATATCCGAACGACACCCCTCTAACTCCTTTGTCCCTTCCTTCATATTCTCTTCCTATTTTTTCTCAATGGGTAAGCGATGTAAGCGCTTGAAATTAAAGGTTGAACTAGCTTGCTGAAATTCACTGTTGCTATCACCATTCACGTCCTCACCCCTTATCCAACATCTAAAGGAGGACAAAGTTTGTTCGAGACACAGTTCGTCCTCGAATCACTGTAGTGAAGAGCAGTAATACACTTGTATTTCTTGACGAATATTCTCACCTTACTAACATATTTATACTTATAATTAATATGTACTATTAAGCATAATTATAACTATGATTAATCAATTTACCACGCATGAGTTGTAAAGGAATGGTTGCACGCATCTGGCTCCATTTTGAGCACTTCTATTGTATTGTTGGCTTCACTAAACAATGTAGTCGCAGTCCCCTCAGCCTTCCGTGATTTAACGCAACCCGTATTAGTGATCTTAAATGTCCAGCTTGATCTTGGACTTGGGAAAGAGGCTGGGCAAAAAAGTGCAACAAAAACCGGCGGGGACGAAAAAAAGGAATCTCGCACTATAAAAAGACGTTCACGGTCGGCAGATACTAAGCCTCAATGATGTGTTCAATGCTGCACTGTTTGATCCTTTTCTCTGTGGCAGCCAGTATCGATTCTTTCTTATTCCCAGGAGGAGGTTGTGGATGTGCACCGTAAGTTGCTTTCAGTTCGTCCGACGCTCTCAAGCACATGTGTAACTGCCTACAGAAGCAACTTACACATCCTGAAACGGCCTGCTTCAGGACTCCCCCGTGCGGCTGTGGCCTTCCTGCTCTACCACCGCTGCCAACACTGCCGCCGTTCAACCTTGCACTACCAAGTCTGTGCTGTGGAGCAGCTGCTCCCCCACCTCCAGCTCCTTGCGGAGGATGCGCCGCAGCTCCACCTCCTGCAGCTCCTTGCGGAGGATGCGCAACTGCTCCACCCGCTGATCCCTGTGGAGGATGTGGTGGTGCAGCCGCTGCTCCTCCACCACCACCTCCGACAGCGTGTGGAGGAGGTCCACAGAACTGCGGACCAGTTGGAGCTGCACCTTCAGCGCCAGCTGCTGGAAATAGTTATGTTTCAGCCGGATGAAGCGCTCCACGCGTTCTAGTTGTATTTATTCTCTTGAGTGTGGATATCAAGTGCACTGAAAAATGACTGCCAAGACCACTGCTTTCGCCAGGAGCTGGAGAAATCTTTTGAATAAATCCACTCAGTTCTTACTTGTTTTTGCTTCCTACGAGGAAAATAATCGGACCTTTCCCTACCACTATGTGTTGGTTCGAGATGACTTTCTGCTCTGTAGTGCACTTTAGAGCCCTATAGACGGCTGTGGTTAGTTGTAGGTTTTTGCCAAGCAGTTGTTCTTAAAAAATTCCTCTCTCGAAACGCCGTTCTTCAGTGTGCTGTTCAATAAATGCATGCCTTTGCTCTGAAAGCACAATACTGACTCCAAAGGTATAGCCATTATAGAGTACTGAACGAGCGCTTTGTTTGCATATTTCACCATTTTTCTTACCACGGAAACACACCTCCGCAAAATTCAAAGTCCGCAAAATTGCTTTCCAAGTACTGATGAGTATATATACATACATACATATTTTCCGGATGAGAAATCTCAAATGCGATGAAATTGCATCCAACAAAGGTGAACATACTTAGAATGGTGTCTTGAATTTATTTTTCAAATGTCACAAATACATCAATGCAATATTTATAACAAATTCTTAATATACATATAATTTAATATCAAATTTAGTTGCTTAATTACTTTCCGGCAACAGCGTAAGAGCCTGCAGCCGGTGGAGGTGGCACGGGTGCAACATAACTAGGGGCAGGAGGAGGTTGCACGTAGGCCGCAGGAGGTGCTGGTGGTGGAGGTGGTGGAGGTGCGGCTGGTGCGCAGGCTGGTGGTCCACAGCCGGTAGCTGGCGGAGGTGGAGGTGGTGGCGGCGCTGGAGCAGCCGGACAACAGCAACCGCCGAGAGAAGGAAGCGCCAACGGAGGAAGCGTTGGAAGTGGAGGAAGACATAGAGGTCTGGAAACGAGTGGTTTCACTCACGCGAGAAGCTCTGGAGATGAACGCAAGCGCAGCGTTCGAAAATACTCACATACAGCCACCGCAGCCACCGAATCCAAGACTATACACAGGGCTGGCTAATATGGCTAAAATCAGCGGCAATAGCATGATGAACATCGATGCGGATCAGCGTTCCAATCACCTTTTATACGGCAGGTGCAGTTCTGCCCTTTGTTTGCCCTCCCACTGGGATTGAAATCCTGCTCGGCTGCTGGTGTCTCAAAAAACCGTTTCAAGACAAGGTCATACCACTGTGTTGCGCGAGGTGTCCGCTGTTCCAATACAGGCGCGTTCTGTCTGGAACGAAGTCTGCTGCCCACGCACTAGCATTAAATGAGCGGAATATCAATCGAGAGATGGACTGACTCTCTCTCTCGACCGCAACCTTGAGAAGTTTCTGCGCAGCACGGCGAGAGCTGCAGTGTGCACCGGAGAATAGGGCGAGCTAGTGACACCGCCCGCGAGAATCCTGAGACACATCAGCACAGCTTTTCCACTGATCTTGGCTTCAGATATCGAAGCTTAAAAGTGCTCTGTGATCAGTGGGTCCTGTAGTGCATCGAAGCACTTAAGTACTTATAGCAGAAGCATTGTATGCCATGCTCCATTCCGTTTCTCCTCGTGAACACCGATTTATAGAACTGCTCAACTCACAAGCACCTCAATGACAGTCGCTACACGCCAGCTGTGCCTCTGAAGAAGGCAATGTTATGCAATGTGTGACCCGGAGTAAAGCAACCCCCTGACTGATAAATAAGCCCACTACGAACTCTAACGCTTTCTTCGTAGGGCTAAGTAGCAGCTGCCGTGTTTCTTATGAAGTTCAGACAAAACAAACTCTGAGAACAGAAGAATGGAGTCCAAGTAGTACTCGGGGTAGTGAATTTCTCCGAGATCGTCATGTCCACTTAATTTAAGCAGTGCCCTGGAGTGAAAGAAAACAGTGACTTTGGAGCCGAGGCAAGGCCTGACAAAGCGCCGATGGAGTATAAGGATTGCCGCCGCTCTGTTTGAATGAACAACCCCTCGTTTCTCATAAATGTAACCAGAGCGCTACTGCACTTCCTCCGCATACATTCTTATGCAGATTAAGAGCTAAGACTCTTCGGATGCGGTGTCTGTTAGCACTTTGCTGACTAGCAGTGCCTTCTGATCCTACGTGTGCGAAGAAAGTGTCGCCTTCTACAGTTATTTCAACAGCGTTTAGTGGCGAAGCGTCTTAGCAGCAGTAGCAGTCAGGTCTTTGATTTTCCAATAACTACGTAGTTCAACATATTGGGTTCGTCGAAAAGTCTTGCAACACTAGCACAACATTATTACAATACAATACAATATAATATATATGGTACAAAAAGTCAGTCCATGATATATTCCCCATCCAGGTCTAAGATCCTACTCCATCTTTCAGGCAGCCTTTCAATTGCTCTCCGAGGAAACGATTTCAGAAACCTCCATTTCCAGTTGACGTCGATCATCGAACATCTAACGCGCGTTGTCGTGCAGCAGGTAGACGTTTTCCCGTTCTGGACGTTTTTGGCGCATGGCGTCGGCCACCAGTAAAGCATGCCACATGAGTCCCACCAGAAACACAGAAGAACCTTCTTTTCGTGGTGTCCACGTTTCGGTTGTCTTGGAGCCGGTTCTCTGTGTGGGAACCATTGGCTCTTGCGGGTGCGTTTAACATAAAGAACCCAGCTTTCATCACCAATGTATTTCAGAAAGTCCTTTCTGTGCGAGCGAAGAAGTAGCGAGCGACTCAACAACACTGATTCGTCATGCCTTGTCAGAGTCCCGCAGCACATGTGGTACCCAAGGCGACAAAACTTTGCGGTACTCAAGGATCTCCAGCTGCCTCACGACGGTGATTTGCTACATCCAATTGTCGCCGCCAATTCGCGAGTGGTCGAATTTGGCTTCACCTTGAAGGCTTCGCGCAGGCTGTCTTCTTCCACAACAGTGGGGCGTCCGAGAGATATCTCCAGCCTTGAAGCGCTGAGAGATATCTCCAGCCTTGAAGCGCTGATACCAACGGGCCACTGTGGAATAGTGAATGACTTCCTCTTTGAATGCAGCGCAGATGTTGGAGGCTGCAGTCCTTGTGGAATGACCTTGCAGAAATACGGAGTAGACGATAGGTCGTAGGATGCTGCTGCTTATCGTTGACATTGTTGCTGTATTCGTACTCGACGAAGCCCTATATATTATACTTGAGAAAGCTTAGAGAATGCACTGTGACGTCACACACAAGATCAATACTTTAAGAGCTCTAACAAATCTAACAGGCAGTAGGTAGCGTAATGTGTTGCAATACTTTTCGATCAAGCTATAAAATGCCTTAGCATAATCCACGTTTTGAGGGCATGGGGTCTTCTGTCGTATTACTAGTGTAAAAGTGGGTTCCCTTCGCTGCTTGCATTGCCCCTTTGAAATGGTGGTCATTCATCAGATTTAAAGAGAGGTAGCACAATATTTGGTGTATAGCACTACACACGCTTTTATAGTCCAGCCTACGACTAGACACGTTTCCTCGCGGACATGTAATATTCCTAGAGAGCCTGCTCGTTGGGGGAACACTGATTTCCGGAAGCTGTAAAACATACTCCCGAAGAGTGACTTTAGCTCATAAATTATTTCCGGAGAGCTGGCGAGAATGACATCGAACTGTGTCCAAATTCGAGAGAAATCATTGAGAGATTCGCAGACCAATTTGCAGAAGAAAGGCTACCTAGAAGGGCTTGCAGGTCAGTTTTGCAAGAGCTACTGTACCGGTATAAACCTAGAAAGGGATAGGAAGAAAACTGGGGGGAGGACTCGATCTCTACGAAGAAAAAGTGAGATGAACTTCGAGGTTAACAATTACCGCAAAATTATCCTCGCGATGATTCAATGCGATTTGAAGGCGTTTATCGGCAATACTTTTTCCGCACCCTGTAATACCGACGTGAATACCTGAAAGACTATGTATTAGTCCATAACGGTGGCATTCACCAGCACTCACAGTCTCCAATGGGCCACGTTGTCCAAATAGATGCTTGGATTCCGCTATGTACCTAGACCCGAATGTTACGGGTGCAACTGGAAACTCCCGAAGCACCTTCCATCACTCGGCCCGTTTCACCTATTCTTGTCCATCAGCTTGATTCACTATGCCTTCAGATGCCGCAGTTCAACCTATTCAGCAGCGTTGCACAATAGACGTTTCGATCGTCGAGACGTCGAAGTACGGCTACGTTATCCAAAAAACCAGCTGATTAGCCAAATATAAATTGCTACTACTCTTATGCGCCCATTACTAAGAAGCGTCCTTATGCACCCTATTACTGATCTTTTGAGTCAGTTAACACCATCGGAAACATCCCTCTGCACTTTATAAAACAATGTTCAGTGAGATGATGCTTTCATTACCACGCAGGATTACTGCACTGCAATATAATGAGAGAAAACATAGCACGATTCTATGCATAGGACCAAAATTGAACCTGGATGTGCACCGCAAGGCTGCAGATCAAGTCTTGCGCGTTTGAATAGAAGTCATTTCATTGCATTATTATGTATATTAATTTTGGGTTTATTTTGCATGTTCAGAAATTAATTAATTAACAGACGATGAAAGTACCTCTTTATCAAATCACCTCCACAGGAAGAGGATGTCGGTATGCTACTCAAAGTGTTCGAAAGCTGACGGAATAAGAGGCTTTTTAACTCACTCTCAGTAAATGAGTGGTGTCGATGAATTTGAACTAAAATGAAGGGTAACCACTTTATGAACATCGATGCAATAAAATTTTAGAGGAAGCATGGACCTTGACACATTCTGGTGCCGGGCTTTACCCTTTTATAATGATGCTTTCGTTCCCAGACATTGAGTCGACCACTGAAGGCGGCATTTCGAACATTTTTCACATAGGATTTAGGGCTGATTAAAACGATTAATAGATGTATGTCTCGATACATCATCGTCCAAAGATTTCGCTTCAAAGCGCACCGCCGGCAATGGAATGCATTTTAGTTCGCTGAAGTCGCTGAAAGAAATCCACTTTACATCCTTTCAGTGATAAAAAGTGACATGCACTGAAAGACGTTCATTAGGGATCGAAACTAGAACTGATATTGCAAGTAAGGGGCTGACTATTTCTAGGTTAGTTGTTAGAGAGGTTTTTTTTAGAAAATCTGCAAGTGAGCGAAACTGCACTTCGACAGAGAAGTTCGTCTTTACAGAGTGTGCGGAAATTATTGACCCGTCTATTTCTAAAGTTCGCTGTAGCCTTAGTTGCAAAGGTTTTTCTGATCCATGGTGGCACTTGACCTATCGAAGAATTGGTTTGCTAGACAATCAGTATGGGGTGACAGACTCAACTCTAACAAACTGGTTGCTCCTCAACGAAAAGACTCACGATCATTGAGCTGCACTGAGCAGGCTACTCAACGAACTATGTTGCAGACCTGCTGAAAGTCAACCCTCGAACAATCCAGAGGACCGCACGCGACTCCGCGAAACTGGACCTAATATGGGCCATCCAAAGAGTGACCGACCGCCGACTGTGAGTGGAGCTAGAAATGTGGAAATGGTTCGAAAGAGAATCCACTTACCCAAGGAAGTGGATGAGGAAGATGGCAAATCAGCTCGTAGTGAGCCAGTGGAGTGTGCGAAACATAGTACTTGGAAAGCTGATGAGCAGAAGCAATAAAACGCGGAAATGCCACGTTTTGTCAGCGGCAAATAAAAAAGAGAGCTGAAAGCTGTCAGAGGCTACAGCAGGCTGACGGGCGTCACCTTTCCTCGTTTTCCCTGATGAAATAAATAATTTTCACCACATAGGAAGTCCACAATCGTCGAAACTATGGAGTGATTGCACTTGATCTACCAACCCGGTCACTGTGCGTTTAGCCTACAGTTAGTTGCAACACTTTTTATAGTTTTGCCTCTATACATTATCTGGTTCCGCTTTTGTTGCAGTTCTTGCAGACCCGACTATTTTCACGACTCATCGGTGAAGCCAGAGAAGGCCACCATGTAACTGAATGATCAAATAACCTACCCAAAGAATTTTGAATTTACAGAGGGATGCAGAACAGAGGAATAAAGAAGCTGAAAAAGGAGGAGGAACCGTCAGAAGAAACAACCGGGACCTTGCAAGCCCACAGGAGCACGCCAAACTGCAGAGCTTGCCATTTATTTCAACGGAAAGACGACCGGAGTCTTCGATTTATCAAGCGGCCTCCAAGAAACAAGAAGCCCCCGACAATATGAGCAGGTTCATTTTCGAGACTGTTTAGGGAGCGCAATCTGCCTCATAACGCAAGTCGGCAGAAATAAGGCGGGATGGAAGAGTTGCGGTCTCATTAGGACTGCACCTACTAATTGGCCATCAAACTATCAAAGACGCAACAAACCGCAATCCGAGCGAAAGCGAGTTTTCGGCATTTGCACATAGCCAGGCGTATTCCTCCTTCCTTTTCGTCTTTGGTGTGGCCGCCCCGAAAAATCAGTTACACCTGCCCGGAGGTGAACAACTTCGGAAATGATGGAAGGCTATAAGCCTAACTACCTTAACATGAGACAACCCTTCTCACTGAAGTTGCTTGATGGGCTCGATAATTCTTAAGTTCTTAATAAACACTGATTACTTTACCTCCTAGCGTTCGCTGGGAAGCCACATCGGAGATCTTTAATCGGAGGCCTCCTGCCCACTGCGCTACACCAACTTTCTCGGGTTGGTCGTCGATTCATCGAAAGCGCCTATGCTAATCCATACCACATAAGTTGATCGGTACCTGTGTTGTTTGGTAGAGGAAAAATCTTCCTAACTAGTGAGTCATAAAGCCGGCGTGAAAAATAAAGGCCACCGTTCAGCATAATTCAAGGTCTGTATAGCTCAGAACGCTTTCCTGTGAATGCAATTTAGTGAACACCCTTTTGACAAAGGTTGTTCCTAGCCGGCGTTCTTACCACGCTTCCGGGTTGACGGGCATAATCCGCTCCTCTTCACGCGTCATCTCTCCCAAAGGGTCTCGCTCCATCAGAAGAAACAAAGCCTAGGCTTCCTCCGTCCCACTTCAAGATAGCGGGCTATCAATTATCCGTGCTTCTTCTTTGCTAGTGCGCAAAAGGAGATTTTCTGCTGTGCGCTTGGACGTCGCGTGTTCCCCCTGTTAGCCCTGGGGAGAATTTGGGGCTTGCCTCGATTACTTCTTTCCGGTAGGCACCTGTTGGAAACCAAAGTCTTTCAGATTTTGATTTGCATCAGGTAGAGATGCATATGCGGCCTTAAATTCCGAAATCGGTCCACTATTTCTTTCCAGGAAATTTCTCATACGCAGAATACTCAGAGAGTCTCCCTTTAGCGACCTAATGTTTTCGGTTAGCATAAAAGGGACGAACACTGTTTTCCTGAGCGGATTAGATACCTTACTATATGTACTATTTTGTTACATGGACGTAGATCCATGTGGGGAACAAAGTAACCAGGATTTGTATAGTATGAGAATCAGAATAAAATTGTTCAACTACGCCAACGGAGAGTGACAACACAGAACATGAGTAAACCGCAAAAGAAGTGGGACTAAAAAGAGAACAACGAAGTTCTGTCGCAAGTTACCCGCCGGTTATATATTAGGATTACACTATATAATTATCCACTAAGCGATGAGTCATAATTTAGTCATAAAATCGGGGGGGGGGGGGGGTAGTCGAGGTCGCTGAACACGAATCGGTATCGATCGACATTGTCGATTTTTCGTGAATGTCCTTCAGGCGGTCAGAAACATCAGCCCTGGGGGTGATTGAGGTCACTGAACACGAATCTGAACTCCGTCGGCAACACTACCAGCCCGCATCACCTCAACAACATCGGCGAAGCGCCTACCATGAAGGGTGATCCATCGACCGAAGCGGAGAGCAGTCAGATTGCGCAATGTCCGAGGTGTATGGTGGTTGCTTGATTTTTATCCAGTCCAATTTCTAGATTTTTGCCAGCGTCTGAAGTGTCGTAAGTGGTTGGCTGTTGCCCTGGTGGAAGAAACATTGCCTCGTACCGATTTCGTTCTTCACTAATTTTTGCTGGATCTGGTCGAGTTGTTGGCCAAACAAATCGAGGACGGTTTGACTACATGGAGCATCTCCCGGTGTACTAGACCACTACGTATCCACCAAACGCACAGCAGGACCTTCTTTCGGTGGAACTCCGGTTTTGACATCAGAACCCCCAGCTCGTTGCGTTTCAGCTATTCCTTTCCGGCTTTACAGTTGTAGTGAAGCATCCGCTTTTCAAGACTGGTAAAGATTCGACTCAGGTCTTCTTGCTTGAACGGTGCTGGAGCTCTCGGCTGTCGGAAGCACAGCGATTTACTTGGGTTTCCGTCACAGCATAAGGCACTGACGACGGAGATTTTGGCGACCTTCCAATCTTCTCCAGTCGACGAGCGGTGGTTCACTGAGAGGTGTGAAGATTTGCGGTCAGTGTTAGCGTGGTTTGAGAAGAATTCGACTTGAGGGGCTTGCGCAGACTCCCTTTGTTTACAGCAGTTGATTTCCCGGGAGTGGTTTGTCTTTGTTTTCCTTCTGGGTCGAAAGGAACTTTTTGTACCATCTCCAATAATTTATTCGGTTAGGAGTGAACTTGTCGGTGACTTCCTCCTGAATGTGCTTGACCCCCAACGTTGGGTTGCTGCCCGGCTTGAACTAATTGAAAATGAAATCACATTTTTCCTTTTCCGGCCACTTATCAGAGACCGCAGGAGCCCAATAGCGCAGTGGATAAAAGGTTCCGCGCGTTCACTATCTCGCTCCTTGCTGTGCTGTGTTCCATCAGTGGGAAACGGGTGCGCTCAAATCTAACTATTGCGCAGCGAAAGGGTCTAAGAGAACTAAAGGGTATGACATCGTCGGGTGCTATAAAAATTGGCGTTAGCGACAAGGGTGGGGAATTCGTCGTTCTTACACAGGAGTTGGATCGAGCCATAACTCGGTTCCATCTGCAGGACGCGACGGTATACCAGCAATCTTCTGCTCAGGAGTTTGCACGGCAATACCGCAGGCTAAACAAGAGGTGGACTGACATTGCAAGGTTGGCAAACACTCCCAACTCCCTAGTTACACGTCTGCGCGTTGACCTGCCCATCGTACCTGTTTTGTACACCCTAATTAAGACCCACAAACTCCCCACAGACTGCGTTTCTTCACCCGACCCTTCTCGGTTCAAAATCAGGCCTATTATCAGCTGCATCGGTGGCCCTACGGACCGAGTTTCTTGGTTTCTAAACCTGGTTATCGTACAACTTCTACAGTTCATACCCGCCCGCCTACCCAATACTAACACATTCCTTAAAAGACTACGTCAAAGTAGTTTTGAGCAAGGATGTGTTATGGAATCTTTTGACGTCACAGCAGTTTATACAAACGTCTCAAACGGCCAAGCACTTGAAGCCGTGTCAGAAATCCTTGCTGAGCATCACACGAATATAAACATGTACGGCTTAAGCGTGCCACAAGTTATGGTACTTCTCAGCGAATGCTTACAGTGCAATGTATTCAGGTGGTCGGGTGAGTATTTCAAACAGGTTAGGGACCTTGCCATGGGTCAAAGACTGGCTCCCGTTATGGCAGTGGCGTTCATGTCTAAAGTAGAAGCGCCGGTACTCCATCGGATGCCTACACTTTACTGTCGTCACATAGACGACTATTTTGTAGTCTGTCCAACTCAGTATGACATGGACACTTGCTTTGAACTCTTAAACCAGCAATCGGAACATCTTTCCTTCACGCGTGAAAAGCCTACAAACAACTGGCTTGCATTCCTTAACGTCCACATCCAACTTTCCGAGGGTGGTTACAAAACAACGTGGTATCGTAAGCCTACATCCAAAAACATCATTGTGCACTACAACTCCGCGCATCCCTCAGTGTCAAGAAGGCGATTGTGCGAAACATGTTTCATACAGCGTGCACAGTTTCATCTGGCACCGCCGAAAAAGCCTTTTCGTTAAATAAAGCTCGCCTTATAGCTCAGCAAAACGGTTATCCCTATAAGGAGCGAGAAAACAGGCGTAGTCGACGAGCTAAGGGTGGAGGGAGGCCCGCGAAAGAACAGACGAAAGTTGCATTCTGCGTGCCGTTCATCTCGGATAGCATAAGCTCTGCAATACGTGCATGTGTGCGAAAGGCCGACCTTCACGAAACGGTTAGGGTGGTGGAAATACCACCTATGAATTTAAAGGGTCAGCTCGTCCGCAACCGTTTGTACGATTGCATATGCACTACACCATCGTGCACTACTTGTCCCTACGGAAAACCAGGAGATTGCATGCTTGTGGGTGTTGTGTACCTCATTAAGTGCCTCCCATGCGAACAGGAGTACATTGGAGAAACCTCCCGGCCATTATGTGTCAGGGTAAAGGAACACCTTGATGGGCTAAAAAGATCCAACGCCGCCACCCCCCTGGGCGACCATAGGGGCGATCGCACGCAAACAGCTGTTTCGGGGTCGCAGTCACCGTCCTGGAGCGTGAACCCGACAGCTCGGCGCGGCGAACCCTAGAAGCGCTTTGAATTGCGGCCAGGTCACCTGGAATCAATAGGAAGGATGAGTGTGTAGCAGTGACGCAGGAGCTGGCACCATTCGTGGACATCTGTGGGTTTTGCCCTACAAGGTCATGACCCAAGAGGTCCACCAGACGGGTAGTTCCTGGAGCTTTAGTAAGGGGTCATGACCCTAAAGGTCGCCTAGGCGCCCTGGGGCTCTAGCTTCAGTCACCCTCGTTAGACTTCCAGCTGCGGGTGCCCGGTGGACGTTACAAGTCCACTTGCTGGACTACTATGCCAAGATTTATCGAGAGCCGAACGTGGAATGAAATCACATACTTTTTCACTTGGAGTGGTCATCGTTATAGTGAATAAAACTTTTCAACAGCGCAAGGAAAATGAACGACTCATAGCGCAAAATGATCGCTTGGAAACATGCTTTCAAATACAATAAAACTTCAGCGGATTTACTTTGAGTTCAAGAAAAAACAAAAATGTTGCAAAATTTATGACTCAACCTAATATAACGCTTATCAATCCAGAATGTCCTCTAGAAAAATGGGAAGAAATTGAGAAACCCAAAACACACCTGAACCTCGTGAAAATGTGGTGCACGGTTTGGTTCGAGGTGCTTCAACAATTAAATCAGTAAGCGGAGGAAGTATTGTGACAACAGAGATCTTTTTATGAAATAGGCAGCTCTATGGTCTTCGTAAATATCTTCCAAAGACGAACTGTACCAAAGAATTCGCTGTGGTCACTGCCTGACCTGAATTCTTCTTTAAAGCATTCTGTAGATTTCCAAAACGATTATGGCAGCATAGAAGGGTTTTGGGCCGTAACCACAGCGAATTCTTTGGTACAGTTCGTCTTTGGAAGATATTTACGAAGACCATAGAGCTGCCTGTTTCATAAAATGATCTCTGTTGTCACAATACTTCCTCCGCTTACTGATTTAATTGTTGAAGCACCTCGAACCAAACCGTGCACCACATTTTCACGAGGTTCAGGTGTGTTTTGGGTTTCTCAATTTCTTCCCATTTTTCTAGAGGACATTCTGGATTGCTAAACAGTGTTATATTAGGTTGAGTCATAAATTTTGCAACATTTTTGTTTTTTCTTGAACTCAAAGTCTATTTAGCAAGCGCAAGTTTTGTTGAGAAGTTTTGTCAGGGCAAAAGAGAACACGCAAAAACGTTCAGCCGTGCTATGGTGCATAGCCCATTGGACCTTTTCAGAATCTGGACGACTTTCCACAAGCTAAACGAACATAGTAAGATATTCGTTCTTTTAGAATTTGTCCTTCAGCAGTTTTCTTGATGTTCGATGGACTGTTGTTGTTTGTTGTGAAGATGAAGACGCGATGGTCATATAATTGCCATGTAGATGAACAGAAAAAGCAATAAAAGAAAAAAATCGAGCTACTTACCTGCTCAAATAATCCAAACTGACTGCAGCGAAGGCAATTTTTATTTAACGACTTTACCGATTTTAGCGCAAAATTTTTCCATTGAAATATGGTCGTTAAAATTTTACCGAAGAAAATTTAACGCACACCTCTGATTCGGATCCAATATATACTGGTTCCCTTTCACTGGTGCCCCTGTCAAGGCTTAAGCGTGGGCTGCGATTTCTGATAAAAATTTACGACCTTCCCCTCAACAAGGGTCTTGGTACGACCCACTCCCCTCCAAGAAAATCGATGGAAAGGTTTTTCAGGCATGGCAACGACATGGCGATATTAGGCTGCTTTTCGTACAATTCGCTATCGGCGATTGTCTTTGAATAATTTTCTTCTCGTACGATACGTTTTTGGGTGCTCAGCCACTTTACAAACAATTTATGAATTTTCATAGAAGAACATGTTTGGTACATGAAGTTGATATTCGCCATAGCTGGGTTACTCTGTTTGCAGCTGCAGGCACAACACTGGCTTTGAACGGAAACGTCACAACGCACAGTTGTCAGGTACATCATTAAAAATGTCTCCAAGCAACACCTCTTTCCACTCCTCTCGATTGAGGAGGTTGCAAGCTGCTCCAGCGATTGATCGTGAAAGTGATTTCTGATGGCACTGCATTATTTTATTGTTGGTGTTGAACAACGTTCAAAATCTCGGGAGTTGCACGTCAAAGATTTGTTTGTAAAAAGAGTTTTCGAGGATAGAACATGTGTGAAAAAGTGCAGCATCGACATTTCCAGAAAGTTTTGAAGAAAACATTGGAATAAGAAAGAACCTTGCGGGCCGCGAAACGTGAAAAATGCGCATTCAGAGTGGAGGAAGGTCTCACCGCATCATACGCCAATATTTAGCCTATACATAAATAACGTCTCTGAAATACAATCTTGAGCGAGTTCCTGGCAAAGCGCGTTTACAACCGTGACCCTTTATTCCTACTATGAATCACGATTTGAAATAAAATCGCAGCTGTTGAGGGATCAGGCTGGTGCCGCCACAAAGACTCTTGACGTTTGGTAATCAGGTCGCAGATTTGTGTTGCTGACTGTGTGTATTTTGAACGAGTGCAAGCAACAGTCTTCTGATTCTTCCGCAGTCCACATGTGGACAGCTCGATACTTGACGATTCTTTAATAGAAATTTGTGTTCCAGAATGTACAAAAAGGTGTGACGGCTTCTGCTCAGATCTCTTCTATTTTCCCACGTAGCTGTTTGGCGGCGGCGCGTATTCTGCAAAGCATCACATTAGATGAGGAAGCGATGGACCGGGTCGAGGAAGACATACGTGGTGGTGGAGGAGGACCGTATGACGGCTGCGACAGAGGAGCAGCATAGGACGAGCCACCACCGCAGCCGCCTCCACAGGGAGGGGGAGGCGGAGGGCACGGACAGGCCGGTGGCGGCGGTGGTCTGAAGATACACTAGAAGTCCGAATCGTATGTAGCAATGACCGAAACGTGCTAGACTTACGCGCAGCCGCAACCTCCACCACCTCCTCCTCCGCCGAGAAGGTTGAACAAGAAGGCGTTCGTAGCCGAGAACAAGACGATCAGGCACGCAGCTGTCAACTTCATCTCGCGTTCTCTGCTTAACTGTTCTAAACGACGGAACTCTACGCACCAAGAGAAACTCTGAGGATGGAAAAGGAAGTCGCTCTGTAACTTACCGCGCGAAGGTTCTTGACGCAACTAAATAATGCACGCAAAAAGCGGCTTTATATACTATGGAACTAGATCTTGCGGCATCCGCCTTGAATTGCCGCGAAGGGGCTTAATTGTGAAGGTCAACGGATAATTGAGTTAAGAGGGCCAGACGAGGTGGAACGAGTTTTTGCCGATTCCGTCCAAGGTTTTTGGCCTCTCCGCATCACCCACGGCTTAGGCTGCTTTCATAGGATTCTTGTCTACTTCGCACCAATAATTGAAACTATGCGTGGAAATATAGGATACTCTAGTTAAACATAAAAACAACCGAAAACTGATAATAATTTAGTTACTCTGAAAGGAATATGTAAAACGCGGTGGTATTTTCACCTTCTTAAGCGTGTGCCGTGAACTGAGTCTGTACGCATTAATGAAGAGTGATTGCGCAATTTGATAACACTGCGCCTTTCGTTGACCAGCCGTTAGAAGAACTGGCTTTTCGACATTCCCAGGCAAGCGGACCGCTGTTATACACATTCGCAGCCCCTAGGAAGGTGCGGAGCTTAGAGCTTAGTTGACTTCACCGCCGTTCGAGCCTAAAGTCAACTCAGTATGCTTGGAAGAACTGGAGCCACCTGGCTGCCACCACTATACCCCAGCAACTTTGGAAGCTCGTGAATATGGCGTCAGCGTCATGTAACCTCCAGACGAAAGTCGTCCTGTGGTCTTCGAATGTCATTCTGCAGCAGTCAGTGACACGTCTAGCACTATTGGGACGAAAGCCATAAGAAAAGCGTTGGATAGACAACGAATTATACTGTTTACCGATGGTCTTCTACGCGATATCAAGAGGGCAATTTGAGCTCGCGTCTGGTGTATGACGAAGACATGCAGAATCTGGGGCATACATGGTGACCCTTCAAATCAATATGGTTGCGCTTTGACAGCTTCTGAGGGACGGAAGCTTAGTAGGTCCGAGCACAAATTGAAACTAGTGTCTACTTAACTGAAACGAAGCGAAAAATCGACAACAGTGAACTGATTTCTGAAGCTTTACCCATAGGAAGTGCGTTAGCTCAGGCTGCTCCATGGCGCTAGTGTACAAGGGGTCTATGTAGTTGTACATTAATATTTCGAAAATTCTTAGACTCGACACCAACACTGCAAATTTATTACGTGTTCTGTTCCGGGAATTTATAATGATAAGTGTGAAAAGAAAGCAATGTTGAGGTGTACAAGTATCTGGTTTGCAAATTGTAAGAAATAATACAGGAAACGCTACTCATTGTCAGTTTATTTATTTATTTATTTATTTAAACACAATCTAATCAACGAATACATAAGCAAGGAACCGAATTGGTAAAAAAGATAGGACATAATGAAATTGAAATTAGGGGAAGAAACTAAAAAAGGACTAGAAAAGCAAGGGTTCCTAATCTGAACACAGATGAATGAATGAGAAAGGAGTAGCAGAAGTGGACCAGTGAGAAAAAAGTAGAGCAGAAGCAAGAGATACACAGATAAGTTATAACATCACGGTCAGGCTGGCTAAGATACAGTGCATATCATGTCCTTTGGTCAATTGCCGAAAAAGCCGCTTTGGAGCGTTCCAAAACGGCCTTTTTGAATATTTTTTCAGAAATTAGGCACTTGTGAAAATAAGCATATATTTGTGCTCAGCAGCTCGAGCTCTATCTTTTGACATATAAATCTCAGTAGAGTTCAACAATGAATATAGGCCCGACACAATCAATCGAGTGGGCGAGACAACCTGTAGAGCGAGCAACAGATAGTATAGTGACCGTTTAAGCAGATTTATCGTAAATTCCTAGCTGACTTAATCAAATTGTTCTAAGACCGTCCAGCTTGCCTTTGGAGTGCGCCGTAAACAATGCATACAGAAGAAGACCTATCAATCAAATGGGCGCGGCAGCCTTTAGGGTGACCGTTTGAGGAGTTTTATCGGAAATGCCTTTGAAGTGCGCCGTAAACAATGCATCAGAAGAAGACCTATCAATCGAGTGGGGCGACCGCTCGCAAGTGCACGCGCGGGCGAGTTCGTAGCGCAATATCTATATCAAGTTTGAATCTTTCCGACTGCAACTTCAGGACATTGTAGGCAGCACAAGTTTTTTGGCGTGATCTAAAGCACAACCGTGTAGCTTATGAGTGCATTAAGTTACAGCGAAGCGAAAATGCGCGTGAAGCTTGTGTGACGCATTTTTTCTGATTTCAGTGGACCACTGCGGGAAGACGCGACGAGTAAACGGCCTAAAAATGCGTGTGCGAGCAGAAGACTGAAGACACTTCACGACAACTTGCTCGCACCTACCCAGCTGCCTAAACTGCCTTAGCCCCATCTGCTATTTTAGAGCAGCGGACGTGAGCTGTAAAGTTTCTTCGGCCCTTACTCGCCCATGTTTGCGTTTTTGACACTAGCAATGCTACCGTTCTGTACAGCTCAAAGAGCGCTATCGAACGGTATCAATATCGACCAATTTCAGAAAAATTGATTTTGTGACAATTTCGCATCGGGACGAGGCTGCTCGAGGCCGCGGCAGACGGACGATGACGTCAAAATCAAAATCTTGGAATTGGCCATGCTTGATACCATTCGATAGAGCTTCTCATGCTGAATTGAAAGGTGTTATTTGCAGTAGGGAAAGATGTAATCTGGGCGAGTAAGAGCGAGCAGAATATTCACAGCTGTTGTGCTGAATTGCACGCGCGGACGTGTTTTGATCGCTGTAACTCTGTCATTTGTGAACCTTTCCAACTGCAGCTTGTGGGTTTTGTAGGATGCAAAACCTGATTGAACTTGAATTGATAGGTCTTCTTCTGTATGCATTGCTTACGGCGCATTCCATAGGCAAGCTAGAGAGTCTTAGAACAATTCCTGATTAAGACACCTGGGAATTACCGATAAATCTCCTCAAACGGCCACTCTGCTCTCTGCTCTCGCTCTACAGGTTGTCTCGCCCACTCGATTGATTGTGTCGGGCCTATATGCATTGTTCAACTCTACTGAGATTTATATGTCAAAAGATAGAACTCGAGCTGCTGAGCACAAATATATGCTTATTTTCACAAGTGCCTGATTTCTGAAAAAAATATTTAAAAAGGCCGCTTTGGAAGGCTCTAAAGCGGCTTTTTCGGCAATTGGCCAAAGGACCAGGGGTGTGCGTAATTACGATTTACGATTTACGATTTTACGATTTACGGCGATTTTGGGCAAATTTTTTACGATTTACGATTTACGACATTTTGGGTCGTAAATCGTAAATTTTCGTAAATGTGATCTTTAATCTGCAAATAGTAGGGTCTACAGGTTGTGGCGCAACTTGCTCTATAACAAAGCAATCAATCTTAGAGTTTCCTCTCACAGCGCATTACCAGTTCCTGTTAGATTTTGTTCTTTAATGTTCATATGTGGTACCGAAGCAGATGACCAGCTTTGTGTAGGGGCGGCTCGACTTCCACTTCTCTTTCTCTCTCGCTGCTTAACCATTTCTCGAACGCCGTAAGGCTGCTGCTCGGTATCAGGTTTGCCTTCCAGGAGAAATAAGTAAGGATAAAGGATAAAGGACGGCGTTACTCAATCCCTTTTTGGATGCGCCAGCGCATCCTACTTCTACGGGATGTCGTGGAGGCGATATGAATGCGTATTTGGCCATACAACCACTTGCGGTAGCCAGCTGATGAACAAGTCAGCGCTTTGTCCTTCCCAGACACGTCCGGTACCAATTCACCGACCCCGGAGGGATGGAAGACTTGGTTGGCCTGGGCGGAAAATAAAAACCAGGAACCTGGTATCTGGTGCACGCGACCGTCGGCGCCTCCTCCGACTGCGCTACACGCGCCCCTGGAGAAGTAAGTAGAATGAATAATTGGAGAATGAACATCCCATCAGGAGACTGTGTACTCCCTTTTCCCGTTGCAGGAGGGCACTTCGCTTCTAGCTGTCGGAGATAGTTTCGCTCTTGCTGATAGAAAGAAGTGCAAATCCATCCTGTACGGGAAGAAAACGACTATTGGCTAATCCATACTGTGTGTTCGCCACCTTCTAGTCGCCTTGCCCACAAACGCTTTTTCCTAACCCAAACGAACTAAATTGATACAGATCCATGAAGAAATATCATTCATAACTGAATGAAGGGTAAGGAGCAGCTACTAGACTCTAATGGAAATAACGAACCACTGAAGCTTCCATCAGATTACGAAGCGTGTTACAATGTTTCCTCTGAATTCGGCCAGCGCGTGATTGTTACGCGTGGCAGCGGTAGAACACACATTGACCAACGCTCAACTAATGGCTACTTACCTTCTTGTAACATTTTCCATAAGTAGCCTCCTCAACTAAAGCTGGACTTCTTGGCTTCTCAGCTCAACTTCAATTTTTATTGAAATGAAACTGAGCAGCTTTTAAATTGCTTGATAACTTTGCACAGTATAGTTTCATTTATTTATTTAAAAATATAACTCGACTATCTAGGGTGTCTAAAAAAATCATACCGTTTCAATACTATCCTCCTGCGGCAAAACTGTTTTATGGTTTATACCAAGGGAACAGCTTATTGTTAACTGGACGCTTTTCATTCTACATCGGACTCTTTTCAATCTGAGGCGAACACTTCATTTTAAACTTGAGAAATAAAATTGGCAGTTAACAAAACAAGTCAGACGTATCTAAAGTTTAAAAAACATTGTTCAACCATTCGCCTTAAGCATTGCCCTAGAAAAAGCTACACTATGAATAAAAGGAAAATTTTTATCTTGCTTGAAAAATGTTCGATTTAAAATGAAAAATGCCCGGTTAACAATGTAAAGCATCCTTTTGAAGGGAAAATGGTATTCTTCAACATGCAGAATAGTGAAGACCTCGGCGCATCGTAGTCGATAGGTCACAAGCAAGCAAGGTGTAAGGTAAAATGCTAGGAATTTTATGGTTGCGCTTTTTATTTGGTCGTCATGGATATTCTTTCTTTTAACTAAGCTTTTTAAATCAAGAGTTTGCTTAAAGGTAACGTGCCAAGTTTCCTTTAGAAGGCATTGAACTGATTTTAGAGTCGTGCAGTCTGTAAGAAATTTGTTCATTTGAGGCTGAAATTGTCGCTGTAAACAAGTACTGAATTACCTTTAATTACCGTAACCAGAATGTACCTTCAGAAATATACAGTACCGCGCATGTCTTTTGGTCAATTCCCGAAAAAGTTGCTTTGGAGCGTTCCAAAGCGGCTTTTTTAAATAACTTTCTTTAAAGTCAAGCACTTGTAAATAGAAACATATATTTGAGCTCAGCAGGCCAAGCTCTATCTTGCGACATATAAATCAATAGAGATGAACAATGCATGTAGGCCGGACATAATCAATCGAGTGGGCGCGAGAGCCTGTACAGTGACAGTTTGGGGAATTTTATTGAAATTCCCAGCCGCCCTATTCAGGAATTGCCTTAATACTGTCCAGCTTGCCTTTGGAGTGCGCCGTAAACAATGCATATAGAATCGAACCTATCAATCGAGTGGGCGCAAGAGCCTGTAGAGTGACCGTTTCGGGAGTTTTATCGAAATTCCCAGTCGTTCTACTTAGGAAATGCTCCTAGCCTGTCCAGCTTGCCTTTGGAGTGCGCCGTAAACAATGCATATAGAATCGAACCTATCAATCGAGTAGGCGCAACCACTCGCAAATTGCACGCGCGAGTATGTTCGGAGCGCAATAACTCTTTCGAGATCGAATCGTTCCGGCTGCAGCTCGTGAATTTTGTAGGCAGTGCAAAGCTTTAATAGTCCGTGAAAGTGCAGCGTTATAGCTTATAAATAAGCGAAATTATAGCGGCGCGAAAATGCAGGTTAGCCGTGTGTGACACGATTTTTTCCGACTTCAGTCGACCCCTGTTTAGAGCGGCGTAAGATAGCGGTTACAGTTTCTTGCGCTCTTACTCACCCAGATTTGAGCTTTTGACTCTCACAATAACACCGTTAGCTTCAGCACAAAAAGCTCTATCGAACGGTGTAACTCTCGACCAATTACAGAAAAAATGGATTTTTCGATGATTTCCCATTGAGGACGTGGACGCCCAGGCCGAGCCTGCGCGGACGATGACGTCATAGAAATCGATATCTTACAATTGGGCCATGCTAGAAAACATTCGGTCCACCTTTTCATGCTGAATTGAATGGTGTTATTGGGAGTAGGAAAAACTGTAATCTGGGCGAGTAAGAGCGAGGAGAACATGGACCGTTGTTGTATTGCATTGCACGCGCGGCCGTGTTCTGAGCGCGATAACTCTGTCATGTGTGAACCTTTCCGGATTCTGTATGCATTGTTTACGGCGCACTCCAAAGGCAAGCTGGACAGTCCTAAGGCAATTTTTAAGTAGGGCGGCTGGGATTTTCCGATCAAACTCCCGAAACGGTCACTCTAAAGGCTCTCGCGCCCAATCGATTGATAGGTACGGTTCTATATGCGTTGTTCACGGCGCACTACAAAGGCAAGCTGGACAGGCTTAAAGCATTTGCTAAATAGGACGGCTGGGAATTTCGATAAAACTTCCCAAACGGTCACTCTAAGGTTCTCGCGCCCACTCGACCTCACAATGCGAGTGGTCGCGCCCATTCGATTGATAGGTTCGATTCTATGTGCATTGTTCACGGCGCACTCTAAAGGCAAACTGGACAGTCTTAAGGCAATTTCTGAGTAGGGCGGCTGGGAATTTCAATAAAATTCCCCAAACTGTCACTCTACAGGCTCTCGCGCCCACTCGATTGATTATGTCCGGCCTATATGCATTGTTCATCTCTATTGATTTATATGTCAGAAGATAGAGCTTGGCCTGCTGAGCTCAAATATATGTTTTATTTCACAAGCGCTTGACTTTGAAGAAAGTTATTTTAAAAAAGCCGCTTTGGAACGCTTCAAAGCGGCTTTTTCGGGAATTGACCAAAAGACATGCGCGGTACTGTAGTGGTAGTAGTACGCGCCATGTACTTTTTACGATTTACGATTTACGATTTACGGCGATTTTTTCGTAATTACGATTTACGATTTACGAAATTTCGGATTTCATTTACGCACACCCCTGCAAAGGACATGCGTGGTACTGTACTACTGCAAAATGAGCCAGGGCAGGTTCTGCATATCAGGGGTCCTTTTAAAATGACACATATGATACGTAGCCAAGGAAATACCGTTAGGAGGTCTTAGGTCACGCGACTTCGACTCTTCTTCTTCTTCTTCTTCTTCTTCTTCTTCTTCTTCTTCTTCTTCTTCTCCTGAGGGTTTAGTCCAGCGCAGTCGCAGGGTCCGCTGTTCTTGTGATCTGTCGCCACCTCATCCTATCAAGGGCGTCATCTGCCGTGGCGCCGACTTCGGCGAGATCTCTCTTGATGACGTCCTTCCATCTTTTCCTTGGGCTCCTCTCGGACGCTTTCCGGGTGCCTCGAAATCTCGGGTCAACCTTGTGGGGTGATCCTCTGGTCTTCTGAGGATGTGTCCATACCACCTCAGGCGCTGTTCTCTCATCTTCAGCTGGATCGGGGCTGTCTTCATCACTGCCCTAACATCCTCGTTTCGCACCCTGCTGAGGTGGGCATGTGGGTCCATCCACATGCCCAGCTCAGCATCCTCATCTCCACCGCGTGCAGTTGCCGCTCCTGCGCCTTACCCAGGGCAAAGCACTCACTGCCGTAGAGGAGGGCAGGTCTCACAACTGTTCTATAGAGCTTGCCTTTGAGCGTCCTGGAGCATCTACGGTCGCAGAGGATCCCTGTGGACTCCCTCCACTTGAGCCAGGCTGCGTTCATCCGTCCCCTAACCGCCTGGTCCACACTTCCTTCCTCGGATAGGTCACTTCCGAGGTAGCGGAATTCTTCCACCTTCTCGATCGTTTCCCCTTGACAGTCTAGGATCGATCCAGCGCACTGCTCAGAGCTGATGAACTTCGTCTTCTTCACGTTCAGCGGTAGGCCGTTGTCTGCGAGGGCTCTCTGCCACAGCTGCACCTTCTCCTCCAGCTCCTCCTGGTTGTCGGCTACCAGGGCGATGTCGTCCGCGTAGAGGATCGTTCTGGGAGGGCCTTCCTCAAGGTGGTTCACTATAGAGTCAAGCGTCAGCAGGAAGAGGAACGGGCTCAGAGCCGACCCTTGGTGTACCCCCACTGTGATGTCCACTTTCCTTGTCACCCCGTGTGGAGTTCGTATCGCCGCTTTCGAGCCCTCGTCCCTTATGACCGTGATCAGACGTTCCGGGACACCCCTCCCTCGAAGGGCATTCCAGATTACGGCCCGAGCTAGCCTATCGTAGGCCTTCTCCAGGTCCAGGAATGCCAGGTAGCAAGGTTTTCGTTTCTCCCGATATTTCTCCATCACCTGACGAGCGATGAAAATGGCGTCTGTGGTGGACCCCTCAGGCATGAAGCCCCACTGCACCTGGGAGATGGGTACTATCTCCCTCAGCCTTGAGTCGACCAGTCGTTTGTAGATCTTCATCGTGTGTGAGATCAGTTTGATCCCTCGGTAGTTGGAGCATTCGGAAGCGTCTCCCTTCTGCTTGAAGATGGGGACTATGGTGCTGTTCCTCCAGTCATCCGGCATCTTACCTTTTTTCGTGATTCTGTTGAGGAACTGCGTAAGCCAGTTGATTCCGAGGTCCCCGAGCACCTCCCAAGCCTCTACTGGCACACCGTCAGGCCCTGCTGCCTTTCCGAGTTTCATCTTCCCTATGGCCTTGCGAACCTCTTGTTGCGTCCAGGTGGGATGGGTCCTTCCGTTGGTTGTTCTTCCTCGGCCTCCCGACGAGGGAACTCCTCGTTCAGGAGTTCCTTGAAGTACTCCTTCCATCTCTCTCTGACCTCGACCGGCTTCCGTAACACCCTACCGTCTTCACAGTCTCCAATATTCGAATGTCAAGGCTAGCTCTATGACGCGCCTTGGCCAGGCGGATGGCGAACTTCTCTCCCTCTGGCCTGTCTAGTTTCTCGTACAGGGCATCCATTTCCGCGTTCTTTGCCTTCGCTACAGCTGTTTTTGCCAGCCTCTTCAGCTTCCAGCAGGCTGTGAGATGCTCGGGTGCCCTCATCTTCTGCCATAGCTTGTAGGCCTCCTTCTTCCTCTTCACCGCAGCCTGCACCTCTTCGTTCCAGAACCATGCCGATTTATCTCCTCTGGTTCCTCCCTTTTTCTCAGGGTTTCCTTAGCACATCTCAGGATTGTTTGGGCTACCCTCCTCCAGGTCTCATTCACGGGACCAGCTAGATCTGGAAGGCCTGCTTCAAGCACTGCCCTTCGTAGCTCGTTCTGCTCTGAACCCCGCATTCTCCACCATCGGATCCTGGGTTCCTTCCTCACTTTGGGCCTGCTGGGTAGAGGTATGCTAAGGTCGGCTACCAAGGGTCTATGCTGTGATGCCACGTCTTCTCCCGGAATGACCTTTACATCCCGGACTGTTTTTAGGGCAGCCCTTCGAACCAGGATGTGGTCGACTTCCGTCCTTCTTCCTCCGCTAGCATAGGTCACCTTCTGGCTCTTCCTCTTCGCGAAGAAGGTGCTACAGACAGCCAGCTCGTGGGCGATAGCCAGATCCAGAATTCGTTCTCCATTGGGGGTTTATCAGGCCGATCCCTTTACCTCCATGAACCCTTTCCACTCCTCTTCTGCCACTCCCCACATGCCCGTTCATGTCCCCTGCTATGGAGAAATAGGCGCGTTCTGGTACGGACCTTATGGTTTCCTCGAGCAAGAGGTGGAAGTCATCCTTGTCGTGCTCGCAGCATCCGGTCTGCGGAGCGTAAACAGACATGATGGTCCAGTAACCCTCCTTCGTGTCCAGCCGCAGTGACATGATGCGGTCGTTTATTCTTTGGACAGCCGCTACTGAATCCTTGATGGACTCGGCGACAGCTATCTCTACCCCGTTCCTCTTGGTGACCTCTCCATTGTAGTACAGCTTGACCCCTTCTCCGATCTCCCTGGCTTTCGCCCCTTTCCAACGCGTTTCCTGCAGACACAGGACTTGTATCCTTGTGCGCTTCATCAGGTCAGCCACTTCCCTAGATCTTCCGGTCAGCGTTCCCACATTCAGAGTCCCCTGTCGAACTAGCTTCTTTAGCCGAGGTCGTTCGGCCCTCGGTAGCCCTCGCATACTGACCACAGTACTCGGGCGGGGGTTCTGTGCGCCACTTCCGGGTGACGTCCTAGCCTTTACATTCTATTGCGACTTGTAATCAAGGTTTTGTGACTAGGTTTCTCCATCAGCCGGCCTGTCGACCTGGGCCTGACGCTGGAACCGTTGCCATTTCTGCAATTTTTGCAGGGCATGGCGTGCCGGAGACGTGAGTCGAACCGTTTGTGCATGAAACTACACTACTAACCACTAGGCTAACTCGGCTCGTCACGCGACTTCGACTACCGAATAAAAATTAGCACTCGGGTATCTAAGAATATGGCCAAGTGACAGTTGTCAATTGTAGGTGCTAGTCGCACCGCGAAGGTAGCATCTAGTTTGAAGCACTTTCCTTCTAGTTTGAATAAAAGTTATTCCAGCAGTTGCGTCTGTTCCGAAGATTTGGAAAAGGTGGTCATCATGAAAATGCTGAAGCCGAAGTACTGTTATAGCGGAAACATCACATTACCGGCTTGTTTTTCGTGCCACAGTTCTTCATTACCTTTGCATCTGCCTTCTTGTGCTCGGTGGTTTCGTCCTACGCATTTCGTTTTTTAAGCGAGAAAAAGCATTCGTGTCTACGCCGTTGATAAGCTGCAAAACATCGTCTTAAGATCAGTAAACCTTTTCATCGCCACTGCTTTTTCCAGGCATTGCGAAGCCTTGCAGAACGTTGTGAAAGAAGCCATGGGTACTGCGTGAGGTGGGAAATGAACGCATACCCGCATATGGAGATGCCCACGCTCATATATGAACTTCCTGCAGCACTCTGGGCCCGTTCCACCACTTTCGTTCGGTGAGCTTCCTCTACTATAGGCAAATTGTTATAGCCTACGATGTTCTTCGCCTTTGACGCTGAGTAAAGATTCTCCTTGTATTTATGCACGTTTCATCATAAGGAGTATTGCTACTCAACGTTTCCTCCACCTGCGGGAAACAAGTAGAGAGAGAGAGAGAGAGAGAGAGAGAGAGAGAAAGAGAGAAACGCCATATTCATTGCTGCCTCATTGGGAGCCACATCTTTCGGTACATCAGAGAGACGATCAGTCAAATTGCGGTTCAGTTCCGATGTTATCATTGTTTCAGCAAGCGCATCGAGAATGCGGCTAGGTAGCATACGCTCTGCCACATGCGACGATTTAAATACATTTAATAATTTGAAGAAGCAAGACATTAACTTTTATGGTTCGCCACCTTTCTTCAGACGAACCTTGCAAATTACAACACCTCCCCGGTGGCTCATCAGTGAAGAAAAAGCTGTTATAATTTTAATACTTATTTTAACAAATACTTATTTATTGTTAGTATAATTTTTTATTTTTTATATTTTTTACTATTTATTTATTTATTTATTTATTTATTTATTTATTTATTTATTCTAATTCTTTGTCAATATTATTTTTTTAAATTTGTTGAATTGTATATATATATTTAATTTTAGAAAAGAATTTATTACAATTTGTTTAAAATTAAAACAATTTAAAACAATTATTTGCTAAAGATTATTAGTAAAAAATAATAAACTTAATAAACTTTGTTGCTACGACCACTCTCCTTCTCCTTTCCATATAAAGTAATTCATATTGTGCTCTATTGTACAGTGTCAGGATAGATATTGTGGTACATGTTATGATTACGGCATTCATTTTATTCTTCACATACTGGGAATGGAGGTGCTACTTCCAAGTGATTCTTTTGTAACAGTACTAAAGTTTCAACGCAATTTCATTACTTGTTTATTTATTTGTTTATTCAGAACAAATTTATAAGGTCAATGGAAGGATATGAAAAACTACTTCAAATATTTGAGTGTTTTTATAAAGTTTATTGCTTTATTATAGTTGTCTAACATGCTGTACTTATATAGTATTTGCCTGTTTTTATTCAGAGACTTTCTTACATTTTCGGCAATTAGTTCTATGCTATATCCATGAGTATTATATAAGTACAGCATGAGTAAGTGTTCTGTGAAGTTCTCTTATCCTAGTGCAAAAATATTGAAATGTTTAACAGACAGTAGCTATTTTAAGCGTTTCCGTTTTAATGACATTATACTTAATTTTGATTGAAACCTGTGAGTCTACGTGTGGTGGGTGAAGCATGTGAACGTAGCCCAGCTGGCCAAGCTTATCCGTGGTTACTTGTTCCCGATGGGATGCGGCGAAGAGGAGAACCTTCTTGAACGCTGCGAATGAATAAGAGCAAGTCGCCGGCCCATCTCTTCTATTTCGTTCACCATGGCTTTGGAGTCCATCGTCGTGCCTTTGGAAAACAGCTTCCGGTATAGCGGTCCATGGGCGCAGACAAAAAAGCTCCAAAGGTGCTTCTCGCCGTGAATATCCCGACGAACGAAGGTCGGTAACAGGTCACCAGGCCTCACCCAGACTCTCTGCCTGGCAGGGTTAAGGTAGAAGACGTACTTCTCATCTTGCGTGACTATTGAGTCGAGGCTGCTCGGGGTTGGGAATTGGGCGAGATTTGCGCGACACAGGTCGACTCGTCAGACTGGGGTTTGCATGAGACAGAACGGGGTTTTGGCATGCTTTTTTTTGCATGAGACAGAACGGGGTTTTGGCATGCTTCTGAAAAGGGCGGAAGTGGTAACTTCTCAGATGGGCTTCAGTAAACAGCATACAAATATACAAATACGACAAGCACGAAACCAGACACCAACCACGAGATATATGGAAAAGGCATGGGGTATCTCATTACTTTTGCCCCCCCCCCCCCCTCCCCCCTAATAGCCCTTCCTAGCTGTGCTGCCAAGAGGGCTGCACAGGATCCACGTTTTGCAATCGCTGTTTTCATTAAAAATAACCCTTCTCTAAATACTATTTTTACGTATCGTTAATTCACAGATGTGGTGTCTTTAGTACGACATGCATCCGCTTGATAAAATGGAAAGCAGTCGGATTGTGAACTTCCAGACATCGCATCGTTTTTGAGCTTTGTGCGTAAATATTTACCGATTTAAAGGCTCTGAGCCAGAAGAGTCTAATTTCTTGGTCTAATTACAACATTTGAATTTTCATCCGATACCGATGTGCTCTCCTGAATGTCGACTCAACTTGGCTTACGCGAACAGAGGTTGAGCACATACGTTGCACAGGATTTGGAAGACCCTTATAGCAAAAGCAAGAGGCAGCAACGCAACCAGGGTTTCTTGACAATATTTATATTTATTGTGAACGGATGTACAGATAAGGATGGAATGCATTCCCGGAATTCTTGTTCCTTCTCGTCTATTTGCCGACGGCGTATCCACCACCAGATGACGGTGGTGGACCAGCATATGATGGAGGTGGACCAGCATAAGAAGAAGCTGCAAACGTGGCAAATTATACGATTCACTCATAATCCTCCCGATTGATGACGTTATTTTATACCTGGAGGAGGAGCAGCATACGATGGAGGAGCTCCACCGCCACCACATCCACCGCCACCTCCTCCTCCACCACCGCATGGAGATGGAGGGGGACAACAGGGAGGTGGAGGAGGAGGACAGCAAGGAGTAGGAGGCGGACAACAGGGAGCCGGAGGTGGAGAGCTAAATTCGGAAACGTTTGGTACAACAGAAAATGATCTGGGGCGAAGCGCAAGAAACCCACCATCCGCATCCGCCACCACCACCACCCATCATTCCGAACCCGAAGGCGTCAATCGAAACGAAAATTATCGCTGCTGCAATCACGAAGTGCTTCATTTCTAAAGTATACAAATATAATTGTTAAGCTCTAACAGGAAGGTCCAAAACTAGCGAGGGTAATAGAAGGAATCGAGGAAACTGGGGAGGGGGGACCGACCTTGCCACAATGAGTGACTCTCCGGAGTTGCAGGGACCTATATAGCAGTGCAGCTCATGTTTCGATCCGCGTAAACTTATACCATGCGGGTTTTCGAGGCGCCGCTAACAAGCGCTTACGACGGATTTCGTGCATCTCCAATAACGGCAAAGGCTAGAACGGTCCTCGAAAAGAAAGGTTTACTTTCTTCCTACAGCGAACACCTGTCTCAACCAGTGTCCTGAATTCCTTCATCTGGAAAATACACTCCACCAACGCCCGTCAAAAGCGACATATATGTATGTAGTCTCAATCCCTTTTCTTTCAAAGGTTTTGACAACGTGAACAAATATGATAAATGCAAACACGTCTTCTTGAAGCCATTTATGTTTCAATCTGCACTGAAGTCTCAAACTCCGATGCAGTTTCATAGCATTGAAATTTGTAGACCAAAAAAGAGGTTAAAAAGTAACGGTTATCAAGTACACAGGTTTCTGCTGACCAAGGTACCAACTCGTGTCGAGGTTCTTGCGTTGCGTTTCACTCGGTAGAGGTTAGTATGTATTAGCAGCTTTCTTGTGCACTTTCTCAACCTAGGAAGAACGACTACAAGAACGCACCATGGTCACCGTCTAGCTTACGTACCTTGCAGAAACATTCCTATTCTAAAGGGCACATTTCGTTTATTTGTCAGTTTTCAGTTTAACCGAGGCCAACACGGTCTCAAGAAAAGCAGGTATGGACCCCGATTCACCATGAGCTAAGTTATTCCATCACACCAAAGTTGGGAATTGATTCCGCCACTCGCCGTTTCTGAATTACGGGCCTTTTCCGGATTAGCCCTGCTTAGACGCTTATACAGCGGGGTCACTCCATCTCTTATAGTTAGCGTCAAAGATATCGGTGACTTTGCTTATAGAAATTGCACTTGCAAAGCTTGTAGGCTTGCATCGGAGAACCTGATGTAGTGTGTCCCAGGAATATTATGGTTTATGGTATGAGTAAAGGTCGAAGAACCCATTTTGAACTGAGTGAATATTGCATCCAGGGACGTCAATTCCAGTGCAGTTCCTGCCAAAGGCGAAATAAACTGACTTATGAGTTATATAACGCACACACAATAATAAAAGAACGCGTAGTGGTTGAAAGATCGAAATTACAGATTTCTTACCTTTTGAATGGTTCCACACGATGCCAGTCGTCCTCCAAGGAGTGAAATGCCTATCTGATTCAATGGCAAAAGCCAATCCCAAAACATCTAGAATAGGATTAAGTTAAGTTTTTTTGTCGCAAGAATAATGGTGTTTTGTAAAAGAATTCTACCGAACAAAGGAAAGGTGCACGTCCAAACGGGGTCCGGCTCTCTATCACCTTCACCACTTACTGCATTAGCCTAGCCCCAGCAAACTTGATGTTATTCGACAGTCACACTATTGAGGTGGCCCGTTTTGTTTCTATTTTGGAAGTTTCTGGAGAAGTTCTCCAGATTCAATGGAGGAGAAGGAGGGAGGACTCACCCTTCTTCCCACTCTAGACTAACGTCAAACATAATAGCAGAGAGGCTTGCAGATTCGCCCTCTGTGTTTCCAACTCAACCTAATAATGCTGTGAAAATGTTTCGCGTCTTGTCTGCCTTGTGGAGCTCCTTGCAGAATGTGAACGCTATTATTGCTATTATTATTATTATTATTATTATTATTATTATTATTATTATTATTAGAAAATTTCAGGCGCTAGCATTGACTCAAGCTTTGTCACGCATCCCAAGATGAGCGAATTTGGTGTTCCAAGCAACGCTTCACCACATACAAATACAGGAAAAAGTCCTGACGCGCAGTGCCTTCGCTACCATTCACAGACCTTGGAAAGCTTGACTCCACCGACCTTACACTCTTAACTTCCCATCGACTGGTTGGTCTGTTTGGAGTCTGCTATAAAGAAAATCAGCAGAGAAGTACTAACTGATATAAATTGGTTCTGTACCGCATTTCAGAACGCGTCATAGGCAGTCAGTGAGGTTGTTCATTTTAATTGCACCGCTTATTTCGTCAACAGAGGAGAGCAGTGTCCTAATTTTGCAAACGCGTCTCCATTATCGCTGGAGACTGCTCACAAATTCCTTTTAGAAAATGGTTCCCATAGAAATACCTCCAATTGTAGGAGACCCGGTTTCTCGCTACGTGTGCCCGATGCGCGTCTGTAATAGGCGGAAACGCGCAGTCTTTTCGCGGTGCTTCGGCCTGCAGGCAACTCTATACTCTGCTCCGTGCACTGCTGGAATCAACGCTGCTTCAGCGATCTGCTGCAGGTGGGCATCGTGCGTCAGAGGACCCCGCCACGATCTCAGTGATCGGTCGTGGCGGTTTCTGGTGGCTGTGGGTGACTGTGCCGAGGTGAAAAGAGCGGCGCCTCGGCGTCGAAGGCGCAGACCCGTTTGGTGTCGGTTGTCGGCCTTATCCAGTTCGCCATCGCAGCACTTCGTACCGACCTCTCCGCATCCGCATCACCGCTTTTTCTCGCTCAATGGCGCTATACGGCCTGTGGGGGGGGGGGGAGAACCGGTGTCGTCTCGAACTGTAAAGGCATGCTCATCGCTGATGTTACGTCGAAGTAATCAACCTGCCTCCTCAGGCTTATTCATGGTTTCCCAGTGATAGGATCAAACCGGCCTTTTGGACCCTTACACAACAAAACATAAGGAAAATAGGAGAGATTTCATTAGCGCAGAATTATAGTGAAAATATCAACAAAGGAGGGCTTCAGAGGGGGCCGAGACTACCTGAGGAGCGATCACGGAAGGGGGATCGAGATCTCCTCGGGGACGGAGAGGGACCGGAGCTCACACTACACAACCAGCCACCCAGATTTTGCAATCTTCTTTTGTACCCGGGTCCAGGGAAACATGCGGCAATGCTCGCGGCTGGTTTGTGCTTCCAGCAGGCCAGGGAGGATAGCGTGGCGGCAGTCTAGAGGGAACTACACTATTTTAACATCGCTCCAACCTCACCATTAGTATGAGCCCCGCCAGATCAGTGGGGTACATCATGTTTCGCTACTGACAAAACTTATGCAGCACTTGCTGTAGAGATGAATTCTCTTAAATCCTAGTGGGGCGCGTGTAGCGCGGTCGGAGGAGGCGCCGACGGTCCCGCGCACCCGATACCAGGTTCCTGGTTCGGATTTTCCGCCCAGGCCAACCAAGCCTTCCATCCCTCCGGGGTCGGTGAATTGGTACCAGACGTGTCTGGGAAGGATAAAGCGCTGACTTGTTCATCGGCTGGCCACCGCAAGTCATTGTGTGGCCACATACATACGCATTCATATCGCCTCCACGACATCCCGTAGAAATAGAATGCGCTGGCGCATCCTAAAAGGGATTGAGTAACGCCGTCCTTTATCCTTTATCCTTTTAAATCCTACTGGATTGTACAACAGTAGCATGCATACAAAGTGTGTGCTCGAATTAGGCGAGCATAGAAATGCTGAAACCTTTTTAGGCGTGACTTATGATCGATTCTGTTCCTGTTTGCACCTGTACTCGTTCTGGAAGATGCAGTTTCGGAACATGTCGTCTTCACATCGAAGCTAATTTGCAATACTAATAACGCAATATTGACTACACAGCAATATCGACTACATCACCTCTTTGACTGACACCGATTGGTTGGTCTGCTAGGGGTCTGCTATAGAACTTTTCAGCGGAAAACCTACTAACTGACATAAACTTGCTCCTGACTACATGCATATTAAGCGGTCACAGATCTGACGGCATATTGGTCTATATAAAGAAGAAAGGGTACCTTGCAGCGGATGTGTCCAAGAGGGCAGACTCGAATCTCTGGCCGATGTGATGGAGAGCAGGCATCTTCATCCGTGTCGATCACGTAAACGAGCTATAAGCAACGAAAGTTGAAGCGACAGGTTCCGTCTACGCTGACAACGCACCCAGGCGCAGACCGGACGTGGAGAGGAGAAATGCCATAATGAATGGAATATCACGTAGCATGCAAGAAACTAACAAAACGCTGATGTGTAGCGACTCGATATACTTCCGGATGGACGCTCACGGTGATGTTTAGGAGTTCAGCCATTGAATTTTCTCAGCGTTGAGCTAATATGTAAGAGGTTGAGGAAAATTTAGGGACAAGAATGCTGCCGGAATACTGAACCACTCAATAGTCGCTTGCCTTTGCATAATGCTCAAAAAAGCGCTGAAATAGGCTTAACCCCTCCTCCCTCCCTCCCTCCCCTAAGAGGATGACGGACAATGCTGTCCGACCACATTTGCATCACCGGACAATTTGAAGCCAGGTCAGACAAAAGCGCAACAATTTTTCTTGCAAAAGATCTTGCCTGTTTCTAAACTACGCAGACCGAATAATATGAAAGGTTCTTGCTTGGTTTAGTTTTGTCCACGACGAAGCATTCCGTAAGAATTACGGCGCCTCGGGCAAGCGAAAAACGCATAGTAGCGATGGGTGTTAATCGCTCCCTACATACTATAGTTGTGCTCTCCCAAAAATTTCGAATAATCGAATATATTCGAATAGCGACGATTTTCGAGCATTCGAATTCGAATACATTCGAAAATAGCGTTTTTTCGTGCATTCGAATTCGAATACATTCGAAAATAGCGTTTTTTCGAGCATTCGAATTCGAATACATTCGAAAATCGCGTTTTTTTCGAGCATTCGAATTCGAATACATTCGAAAATCGCGTTTTTTTGAGCATTCGAATTCGAATACATTCGAAAATAGCGTTTTTTCGTGCATTCGAATTCGAATACATTCGAAAATAGCGTTCTTTCGAGCACACGAATTCGAATACATTCGAAAATAGCGTTTTTTCGAGCATTCGAATTCGAATATTCAAATTCGAATGTTCGAATATTCATTCGGGCGCTTTTGGGTGGGAGATCATTTCATCAAAGCAAATACATGATGTCCCAAAAAATGTACAAACTGTTTTAAAGTGATAACGTTGCTCACGGTAAGAGTAGTAAAGAAGTTAAGGGCTCATATAAAAGTTTAGGAAAATAAGTTTGCGCCATGCCCCGTCTGAAACCTAGCATTTCAGACTCTATTGATTGTGCATGGGTGGCGCGAGGGGGGGATGTTTTGGAGAAGTAGTCGCTGAATCGCCACTGCACTTCGACGATGTTTTTGATTTTCCTGTAGCACTTCAGGATAAATTTTTCCCCTCGATGGAAAATCAAGAGCCGGGCGTCACTCGTTTTATGGGATCAGATATGTAGAAAGCGTTATTAGAGCGATAGCGAGAACGCCAAATTGTGCAATGAATAAACTCGGATGTTAGGTGTCTCTCACGTGATTGTCAGGTTCTAAATGTTGAAAGGAGCACAGCACAGGTTAATGTTGCTAAGTAGTAACAAGATCGCAACAAGCATTCAGCCCATGCACTTTCAATTGAGTTTGACATGTAAGATTTCAGACTAGTGCATCGCGCGATCTTGACCATTTGCATGCCACAGATTTTCCGCTAATCTGTGCTTTCATACGAGTCTCAAATATCTCCAAATGTTTCACTAGCAGCAACGTTAAAGCACTTGTGTATGTTTAACACCTACATTTTTTTAGGATACCCTCCATTTTCGCAAGCCCTACTGTGCTTTCAAATTTTAAACTTCAAAAAAACACAAATTAATCAAAACACAGCTTCTTTAAGAAAAAAATTACAACAACTGGTTAAGTAAAACTCAATCAATCGAGTGTAAAATGGAAGAATTCAGACGAGTGCATGGCGTAATCCTCACCGTTCATATGTCAGAAAATTTCTATTTTTAAGCTTTTGTGTTTGCCCTCAACCTCCAGTACCTTCATTGTGAGCGAAGTTATCACCTTTCAAACAGAGCATTCATTTTTTGAGACACTCTGTATATTTATGACAAGTGTCCCAACCCACCTGTACGTGGGCTTCGCCCTTTCCCGCCTCGCGCCTTCGTGTCCGACTTTCGTTTCGCTAATACAGGGTGTTCCAAAATAACGTGATGAAGGTTTTAAACTATAACTACGAAACAATCGAGAAGTTTACAAAACAATACATAAATAACAACAGCATAGACAATAGGCAACACTATATTCGACCGGATTCGAATTGGTCCCCATTGGCGCGAATACAGAAGTCGAAATGTCTGGAGAAGTTTTTGGCGATTGGCCGCAGGTCATCTGGAGACAGTCGTTCCCACTCCCGACACAGAGATTCCTTCTGGACCTCTAGGCTGTGGTGTCGCTTGGCAGGGACACTGGCCTTCAAAATGGACCACGCGCTGTAGTCCGTTGGAATCAGATCCGAGGAGTGCTGTGGCCATTCCGCAAATCCG
This sequence comes from Heligmosomoides polygyrus bakeri, assembly GCA_947359475.1. Classification (NCBI taxonomy): domain Eukaryota; kingdom Metazoa; phylum Nematoda; class Chromadorea; order Rhabditida; family Heligmosomidae; genus Heligmosomoides; species Heligmosomoides polygyrus. Next base: position 49,311,327 of record OX375868.1, on the reverse strand, counting down.
CAGACATGGCGAAGACCGGAAAATTGGCCTTGTATCATGCTTTTTCGCCCTATATGCAGGGGTTGAGTCTTGTTAGAACGTTCACTGGGCATTGCTAACTGCGCTGGGACTAGAAAAGTGCCGCGGCCTCAAAGATCTCCGTCGGTTCACATATTGCTTTATTTTTACTCCTTTGTCCATAAAAACCAGGGATCTTTCCGTTGGTGTAGATTCCTCCTCAAACAATGAGCGCCTGCGGATGTTGACGGTGTTCGGCGATTGCAGAGGTGGCTGGAGCCTCTCCAGATCAGATCCTGTCGTGTTGGTGGTTGTGAACCTACTCCACGGTGAACAGCTTCTCGTTCGTGAAAAGTGTTCGTTCCCACCCGCTACCTGCGGCCTGAGCCCTCGGCATCAGTAGAGCCATTCGCGCTTATTCTTATCCATCAAGAGCTAAACTTAGTGGGGCCTGTAGGGCTTTACGTGTATGTGTATGTGGGCTTTATGTGTTTCTTTCTGGCTACTCGATGCACTGATGTAAGACTGACACCACCGATATTACGTGCGATTTTTCTCAGGAGACTCTTGGATTTGTGTTCTTCGCTTCTCGATGACTTTCCGGGTCTGCAATGTTTTTACAGTGCGATTTCTTCCTTGTCCTGGACGATTACCTTAATTTCCAAGCTCCTTGCATCGACGAATTTCTGAGGAGACAGTTGACAGAGCAGATTAACGATGTCGCATTGCTGCAAATCAATATATTCGCTTGGGAGAACGTCAAACCTTCACAGCGTTATTTTGGAACACCCTGTATTTGGACATGATCACCCACACTGGGACAAATTGTATCGTCCAATCCATGTTTTTTTTTTGTTCGTTTGGCTAACGTTATGAAACTGCAGCAAACAGTTCGTTCGAACCCGTTGTAAACGTTATAAAATTCAAATTTAACCAAATATACTTCCCAATGCGCTTGTAACTGATATTCCGCCCGTATCTTCCAATCTCTCTACTGCTCAACTGGCAGTCCCAGAAGCTTGCGGCGCTGCTTTCAGCGTAGAAAATGAAAAAATTCTGCATTTCCGAGGATAGGCAGTAAAACGTGATGCTTCAACTAGGCCACATCATCAGATCTTTCCCATAAATGGCAGCTTCCTCATTTCCCCCCCCCCCTTTTTGCTTTTGTTTTCCTTTATACCATATACCAGACGTTCAACGGCCTACCGGCCGCCAAACGTCTGGTTGGGGCTTCGCCCCAAACCCGGAGAGTAGAACACCCCGAACGTCTTCTTCTCCTCTTTAGCCCTTCTCTCATTCATTAAAAAACTGGTTTTGCTATATAGAATGGTGTAGCGGAATAGGGCAAACACGTCCATCACCTTCACTGGACCACCCTTAACTGGTCCCTTATCACTGGTTCCCCTTTATTGTCAGCCCTTTTCCGGTTCACCCTTCACTGGTCCTCCCCCCTTCGTCGGTCCCTACTACTGCTCGCACCTTCACTGGACCTCCCCTTGCTGGTCATCCTATACTTCACCGATCCCCATCACTGGTCCCACCCTCACTGGTCCCCCTTTTATTCACCAACCCTTTTCGGTCCCTCTTCACTGGACCACTCCCCCCCCCCCCATTCACCGGTCCCCATTACTGGTACCTTCCTCACCGGTCCCCCTTCACCTGGTTCCCTCTTTCACTGGTTAACCTTTTATCGATCCCCTTCACTGGACCCCTCCCCCTCCTTCACCGGTCCACCCTTCATTAGACCCCTCCCCCTCCTTCACCGGTCCCCATTACTGGTCCCTTCCTCACCGGTCCCATCTTCACTGGACCCCTCCCCCCTCATTCACCGGTCCCCCTTCACTGGACCCCTCTCCCCTCCTTCACCGGTTCCCCCTTCACTGGATCCCCCTCACCGGTCCCAATTGCTGGTTCCACCTTCACTGGTCCCCCTTTTATTCACCAACCCTTTTCGGTCCCTCTTCACTGGACCACTTCCCCCCCCCATTCACCGGTCCCCATTACTGGTACCTTCCTCACCGGTCCCCCTTCACCTGGTTCCCTCTTTCACTGGTTAACCTTCTATCGGTCCCCTTCACTGGACCCCTCCCCCTCCTTCACCGGTCCACCCTTCACTGGACCACTCCCCCCCCCCCTTCACCGGTTCCCCTTCACTGGACCCCTCTCCCCTCCTTCACCGGTTCCCCCTTCACTGGATCCCCCTCACCGGTCCCCCATTACTGGTCCCACCTTCACTGGTAACACGTCTAAATCCGGAACCCTCGCGCGACATCGGTGACACCTCTTCTGAACCCGGACACCTGTTGAACAACGTCGGTGACATGTGTTCTCAACCTGAACGTGCTTTGCGTGACATCGTTGACACGTTGTGAGAATGAACCCTGGCGCGACATCGTTGACGAGTTGTGAGAATCCGGAGCCCTGGCGGGACATCGGTGACCTGTCGTTTGAATCTGGAAGGCCTTTCGCGACATTGGTGACACCCCTTCTGAATCCAGGCACCTGATGAACGACGTCGGTGACATGTCTTCTCAAGTTGGGCCTGCTTTGCGCGACATCAGTGACACGTCGTCTGAATCCGAACACCCCTTGCGCGACATCGGTGACACCTCTTCTCAACCTTAACGTCCTTTGCGCGAAATTGGTGACATGTCATCTGAACATGGACGCCTGTCGACAACTACAACAGTTGACAACTGGTGACAACTACAACCCCTCCCCCTTCCCCATACTTCCTCCCAACACACTCCTTCAGCATTTCTGTGCAAACAGACACACCAACAAACACATGCACTCACTCACCCACAGACAAACGACCGTTCTCGCTTATATATAGTAGGATATTCACGTGAGAAATTTTGTACGAAACATTGAAGGAATAACATATCTCGCCTCTCGCCACCTCTCTAACGCTCATTGAAAATTAACGGCCGTTAAGACCTGCCACTAATGCACAACCCTTACCGTTTATAATTCCAGATGTGTTATCAGGTTGGTTTCCACATACTGAGTGATGATAGAAAACCACCCCCGGTTACGTGCCGCCGATGTTGATAGCGTATCTGGAGATTCAGGTGACGTCTCGCAGAATGAGTTCAGGAAATCCCTTCCACCCCTTCCCTGCATTTTTTTTTTGAGAGCCCAGCGGCGGTTTCATAATATGACGCATGTCTAATGTTTCAATAAACTTCAACGGTAGAAGGGAAGGGGAAGATAAGGAGAGGAGCAACAGAGTAGGTTCCCTCCAACTAGGATTGCACGGCAAACCTTGTTACAAGAAGTATGACTAGGAGCAACTATGAAAAGAGGATAGACAAAGGTGCGTGGAGTTCACTCTGTTAGGAGTGTAGTACTGTGCATTGCGCAAGCGCGCTCCACCGCTCCACAACTGACCGAATTGATTGCACAGCGGGGGGTGGGGGAGTGTTTTTAGACGCGATCTCCATGTGGGCATTCGATCGATGCCTTGTACGCCCATGATGGCAGTGCCGTCAAGTCGGTTGAGGGGCAGTGGAAAGTTGAGTTGCTTCATGCGAGGAAGCTCGGGGGTCTGGTTCTCCTGCGTTGCGAGATTTTTGCATTTCAACTGAGTGGTTGAGCTTTGAGAGGTCTTTGACATCTACATAATTCACTGGCATTTCCTGCGCATTTTCCAGCTGTATGCGCTCTTCGGGCGCAGAACCCGCTGCGAAATTTCCCTGAGCGACGAAGGCAGTTTCCGCACGAGCAGCTCGGTTGCACGCACCCTGGAGTCCCTTCCTTAGCCTGGTCCTGCGCTCGAAGAATATATGGTCCCTGAGTGCCCGATGAGGGCGCAGACTTTTCTGGTTGAAGTTGTTTGCTCGTGGGATGCTTGAAGCAGGAAGGACAGGTTATTTTGCTGGATTGCAGACTTCGTAGCAATCGAACGTTCGAACACGAGTGTTTCGAGCATTTGAATTCGAATACATTCGAAAATCGCGATTTTTCGAGCATTCGAATTCGAATACATTTGAAAATCGCGTTTTTTTCGAGCATTCGAATTCGAATACATTCGAAAATCGCGTTTTTTCGAACGTGAATTCGAATGCTCGAATATTCATTCGGGCACAACTGTACTACATACATAGTGTGAAGGGCAGGCCAAGCATTTACGTGATCTCACCAACTCTCTGAAGCAGCACTTGGAATTACACTTCCCTGTACTGTGCTGTAAAATGCCACAACTCGGATGAACAGTAACCTCTTTGACCATATTTCCACAAATAATTTCGGTGAGTGCCAAGCAAGAGAAAGCGATGCGGATGAGTATAAATGAAATTCCTTAGGGTCATTGCTTCCTTGAGATTTATGTTTATGTCCTCATTCTCTCAATGATAAACCTCGAAGAAGTCAAATATTTATTGACGATCATACAAGCCCTATGCCCTCCTTGGAGATTAAAATTACCATGTCTATCGCAAGTGCGGATACGTACTCCATGAGAACGAGAGGAGCAGTGATATCCTCCTTATACTCATTATTGTTCGTTCAAAAATTTCGAGTACGCTTCGAAGTCAGAATTATTGCTTTGACAAATCGCTGTGGATACGGGATAAAGGAACTGACCGGAATCGACCGTTTACGCGGATCCTGACATTTACTCTGGAGCTGTTACAACCCTTCTCACTGTCTGGAAACTTCGTCGGAAATCCAAAGAGAGCGCTGAGTAATTGTTACATATGCCGTGAGATAATGTAGACAAAGTATAACTTATCGTACTATTTTTACAAGGTCAATTCCACTACGTGTATTTTCTAGTCGCCGTTCAAATGGATAGCAACATCTTCATTTTGAAAACAGATATTCATAGCACAGAAAGCACAGACTTCCATTCTAGTCTCCAGATCATTAGTCGAGTTATCAACTTTTCCAACGCACGGTGCCCTACCGTGGTGTTTTCGGCCACAACATTCGCGCCGATTTGGTGAAGAATTTAATAAGCCGTCTTCGTAATGGTATCCTAACTTCACGATCAATTGTGAAGGGTAGAACTACAGTAGCAAGCGCGGAAACTCCCGACCCAATCTATTTATACATGTGTAGATTCATTCTTTTTTTCTGACCAACATAGCAGAACGGTAAAAGAAGATTCGACAATTTTTTCAAGGCATCTTTAGTTTTAAACTAACAAGGATACCAGGTCGCAGCTGCACTTTGAGATGAGATGATGAGATTCGGACGCTGATTCCAAATATGTGTTCCGCTAGCGCGGAGGAGAGCACAGAACTAGGCAAGGGAAGGAACTCTGGGGTGTGGCTGATCTAACTTACCCGTTTTAAGAAACCTTGCCGGTGTACAGCGGACACCAGCCCGCTTAGTACCCAGAAGCTGTCCTTCGATACCTAAGGAGTTGAGAAGGAAATTTTTGTGGGACACCTATCGATTGCTTTCGTCAAATCTTTCTAGACCACATCAACCACTTTGCCCTGGTTAAGAGCAACTCTGCAGTCGGAAATGCTATCAACAAGATTCGTAACTATAGAGAGTCCCGTTAGAAAGCCAAGCTGTCCTGATAAAGCAGAATCAGCTCGAATTAACAACGGCAAGAAATTTTCTCTTATTATGCTTTCTATAACCTTAATACGTAGGACGAGCGTTCTACCTCCTCGTCCCCCTGGCCCGCCCACCCCAACCTCCTCGGCTTGTCGAGAGTCCAGTGGCTGCTTTACGAGATAGCGAAGACGCAGAAATTTGCCACGCCTCTGTTTAAAGGGCGGGAGTAGAACGCCACTCCGCCCCTTAATATCACTAGGTAGGATGCTAATCGGTCGAAACTGGGAAAGCGGATACGCAGCTGGTACTCTAGGAATGATCGTGACTTGTTCGTGCTTTCAATCATATGGAACCTCTCCAAACTTCAATGAAATATCCTACTATATATAAAGGAGTTAGCGGTTGTCCGTCCGTCCGTGTCTGTCCGTCAGTCCGTCTGCTATCCGTCAGCCTTTCCTAGAAGTCGAGTAGCAGGCATCCGTGTTTAGACGAGGTGCCACCCGCCGTGTCGAGACCGTCAGAAGAAGTGTCATCGATGTCGCGCAAAGGGCGTTCGAGTTCAAAAGACATGCCAGCGAGGTTGCTCCACAGGCGTTCGGATTTAAAAGATGTGTCACCGACGTCATGCAACAGGCGCTCGGATTCAAAAGGCATGTCAGCGATGTCGTGCATTTGGTGTTTGGGTTCAGAAGAGGTGTCAACGATGCTACGTAATGGTAATGCTAATGCTCAGAAGAGGTACGACGATTTCATGCAAGGGGTGTCTCGGTTTAGAAGAGGTGTCACCAATGTTATGAAAGTGGTGTCTGGGTTCAGAAGAGGTGTCACCTCTGTTGCGCAAGGGGTGTCCGGATTCCGAACACCTGTAATGGGAGACCACTAAAGAGGAGACCAGTAAGCGGGAGTCCAGTGAAGGGTGGGAGGACCAGCGAAGAGAGGAGGGGGGGGGGGGGTACCAGTGAGAGTAGAATCTTTAATGGGAGCCAGTGAAGGGGACCAATAAAGAATACCATTAAGATGAGGGTTGGAGGGCAGTAAGGGGGGAGGGGGGAAGCGAACGGGAACGAGTGAAGTGGGGAGGTTCTGTGAAGGGGAACCGGTAAAGGGGAACCATTAAAGGAGGACCAGTGAAGAGGGGACCAGTGAAGATAGGACCACTAATGATAGCCAGTGAAGGGGAGGGGACCAGTAAAAAGGATCAGTGAAGGTGAGACCAGTAAAGGGGAGCTGTGAAGGGGCGTGGGAGCAGTAAAGGAGGGACCATTAATGGACACCAGTGAAGGGTACCAATAAAGGGTACCACTTAGGTGAGGGGAGGCAGTAAGAGGGAAGCAAAAAGGGGGAACAGTGAATGGGAACCAGTGAAGTAGGAGAGTCTGTGGAGGGGGGGGCGGTGGTAAAGGGAGAACCAGTGAAGGTGGACCATTAATAGGAAGGGGATCAGTGGAAGCAACCTGTGAGGGCGGACCAGTACTTTTTCTCACTATCGTCCAACGTGTATGTGACAGGAACGTTGTCTGGCTCAAGAGATGCGCCACAGATCAAACATTGCGAATCATGCGTTGGATTTTCAGATGGCCATTGAAAGGCAGCGAGCGTGTGCGTGTCACTACATTTTTCTTCCTGTCTCTGGCTGCACCACATGGGTAAGAGGCTATTGTGTATTGTCGGGGGGGGGGGGGGGGGAGGGGCTAGGGAGAATGACTTCGGGAATCGGTGTATTATTATTGCCGTCGGATATGTAGCGGTATAGAGCTCTCACAAGCTTATCACAATGTGCTCCTCACCACGTAGAGAATGTGTACTTCGGAGAATAAATAGGCGTAAGTGCGATAGAGGGTGGAAAAGCTTCATAGCAGCAGTTTTCAAGATTGTGCCCTACTGTCCCGCTTTCCTCTAGATCCAGTTTTTCACTGTAACGCGAGTAAGAAGGCCTAGACGGGGTGTTCTATTCTCAGGGTTTGGGGGTGATGCCCCCAACCAGACGTTTGGTGGCCGTTAGGCCGCAGAACGCCTGGTTAATGATAACCGAAAGAGGTCAAGACAGTTTATGAGACTACATTGAAGAAGGGGTGTTTGGTATTCGTTATTGAAGAAGCGTTTCCAGAAGCTATTGTGCTTGCATCGATGGAGCGATGCGTCGTATCATAGAAGAAAGCGCCAGTGAGGTAATAACCCAGAGCAGTACCTTTGCTTTTGTCGCAAGAACAGACATTACCATAAGTATCGGGTATGTTTGGAAGGACTCTACTCGATAATCTTGCTACGTATATGTAAATGTAGCCTCCTCATAGAAACATGTTTAGCAAGCTTATGTTCAAGCTGCGCCCAGAATCTTTTTAGATGATAGTCAATATTCGCACAGACGATTTTATAGCAGGCATTATTCAGCGAACCTATTCCAGAGCGAAATATGCGCTTATTTCGGGCAAGCAAATTTCAAATATGCTCCGGATAACTAACTCGAGACGACTGTTTAGTTCTGAAAGACACAAACTGTACCAATTTATCGTAAATAGCCCTGCAAAATCTTTGGTAAAGGTCATCTACATTTTCGTAACCATCGAAAACAAGTGGCCACCCAATTTCGGAAAGGCTCTGCTTGGGGAGGTAAAGTTAGTACTGAGGCAAGGGCAAGAACATATGGTAAAGAGGTGAGGAGCGCAAATTGAGTCGAATGGTGTAATGGTCAGAGGTAGCGAATGGAGGCGAAATCCAAACATTGGATACTACAGGGGATGTGGACAAAATGACATCCAAAACATTCTCTTCGTGCGTCGTCTCATTGACAACTTGCGTGAAGCCAAACATCCTACTATATATAAAGCAGCAAGCGTGTGTGTGTGTCACTGTGTGTGTGTGTCACTGTGTGTGTGTGTGTCACACTGTCCGTCCGTCCGACTTTGAGTTGGGGCGCGGCAGCCGAACACGTCGGCGACCGCGCATGGCGAGCCGCAGACGTGCCGAACACGTCGGCAACCCTGCATGGCGAGCCGTAGACGTGCCGAACACGTCGGCAACCCTGCATGGCGAGCCGTAGACGTGCCGAGCACGTCGGCAACCGTGCATGGCGAGCCGCAGACGTGCCGAACACGTCGGCAACCGTGCCTGGCGATGCCGTAGACGTGCCGAACACGTCGACAACCGTGTTTGGCGAGCCGCAGACGTGCCGAACACGTCGGCGGCACGAAACTTCAGCCCTGGAGGTAATCGAGGTCGCTGAACTCGAATTTGAAGTCGACCAATCGATATCGATCGATATTATCGATTTTTTGAGGATGACGCTCAAGTGGCGCGAAACTTTGGCCGTGGGGGTAATCGAGGTCGCTGAACTCGAATTTGAAGTCGACCAAACGATATCGATCGATATTATCGATTTTTTGAGGATGGCGCTCAAGTGGCGCGAAACTTTGGCCCTGGGGGTAATCGAGGTCGCTTAACACGAATCTGAAGTCTACCAATCGATATCGATCGTTATTATCGATTTTTTGAGGATCACGTCGAGGAAGATCAGCCGATCCATCTCGATTAACATAATGGTCAGAAGGCCTAGGAAAGAATAGGAAACCCGTAGCGGTCATGGCGTCCTATTCTCGGGGTTTGGGGGCGAAGCCCCCAACCAGTCGTAGGCGGCCGCTAGGCCGCCGAACGACTGGTTATTGAAGAAAGCCAGAAAATTAGCGGAAGCAAGGCGTTTAGAGAAGCAATTTTGCCAATCTCTTGCTTAATTCAGGTCTCTAGAGTGGTAGTTTTACTTCTGACAGCAACCAAGGAAGAATGAAGACCAAGCAGGGCCTCTCATCCCCTTTAGATGAGCTAGAAGGATGATAGACAATGATAAGTCGGAGCTGGTTCAAATGAGCTCTTGTACAAGACTAGATTTCAACACAAAGTGCATCAGCTTTAAGAGAGACAGAGTGATTCAGGATGCTGGAATTAATCGTATTTCGGTAAGTGCCACAAACGCCGCCTCCTTTACAGTTACACCGGCCAAAGCAGTGTATAACATAAAGCAAGTTGGCTGAGATTTCGGCATCACTACACTTCCACTCAACAAAGTTTCAGTAACAAACAACATACGAAAGTGCCTACTCCTTCTCTAGACCCACCCTGCTTGTGTGATGCCAAGCGGGACTGTTTTATGATGATGAACTTGTGCTGTATTTAACACAAGTCATTTTATTCGCTATTTAGTTAGTTATTCGCTTATCTAAGTCTAACTCAACAGTTATCTCGGGTCTAGAAATAACTGCAGCGGGTAAACTGCTGGTGAGGCTTCACCAAAAATTCAAAATCGTCGATTTTCCGGTCTCTACACCACTTAAACATAAAAGCTGACGACGAAGGGCTACTATGCTGCTATTGGAGACTAGAACAGAGTCAACTGACAGAAGAAGCGAAAAATTCCTTAATTGTTTTGCAAAATTCCTGGTTATCGAAGGCCATCGTCCGTGATGCTCACAATAATGGCCATCCAGGAATTAATCACACCATGTCCGTTGTCAGGCAGCAATATTGGATTCCTAAGTTAAGAACACAAGTCATGCGTATTGTAAGGAAATGTATTCCATATCAAAAATTCTATAATTTACCCTACAAGTATCCCAACCAGGGAGCTCTTCCTAAACGGCGCGTACAACGCTCCCGACCCTTTGCTCATGTGTGATTGGATTATTTTGGATCATTATGCGTGGCGCAACCAGACGGAAAAGAAGGGAAATGCTGCGGATGCATAATTACTCGCACAGTCACTAGACTTATCCACCTCGATGTGGTAGCCAACCTCTCCACGACAACGTTCCTACGCATGCTCAGAAGATTTTTTAGTAGAAGAGGAAATCCTATCTCACCATCAGTCACAAGTGATAATGCACCAACCTTTGCACTAGGGGATAGCATTCTTCGTGACTGTGCTGCGACCGCCCAAAGCGATCCGGAAGTGCAAACAATGGCTACTGAGAAAGAGAAATTCAGTGGCATTACATAAGTCTAGTATGTCCCCTGGAAAGGAGGATTCTATGAGAGACTGATAAAATCAGTTAAACACTCCTTGTACAAAACACTGGGCAAGACAAAACCATCTTATGATGAGCTCCATACGATTTTATCTGAAATAGAGTGCCTGCTCAATACACGCCCTCTAATACATCTGGACCCGAACTCTCCCGAGGAACAAGTTCTTCAACCTATTCTTTTTTCAGAACGAGCTTGAGATTCCATATCCAATGGATCGCCTAAAGAAAGACGAAGACGATCCTACGTTCGCGCCTGCAGAAGAGCAGCAAGTCATAAGAACCAAGATGCAGGCAATCAGCGCGTTGCAATCCTCCTGCAGGCTTACCGATTTTTTTTTGAACATTTGACGCAGTCAAAGGAGAAACACCAACTCGAAGTAGGAAAACAGAAGGGATCGCATTGCGTACGAAAGTAGACAACCTAGTGCTGATCCGCGATCCAGTTCAACCTCGCCACTGCTGGAAGATGGGGCGCATCTTGGAATTAAGGAGTTCTAGTGATGAGAAGCAACTGTCATTCTGTCCTCGGAAAGAAAAATTCGGCGACCCATAAATCAGCTTATTCCATTGAAACTCTCCGAACCCAAAAGCAAATTCGAGAATACCACAGCGCTTCCTCAGGAAGGAGATATTGTGGAGGATGCAGCTAGCACAAGAATTCCGGGAAAAGAAAGTCGCTACAACCTACGACCACGCAAGAAAGTAAATCTAGTACCTAACCATAGCAGATCAATTGGGAATTTCCCTATTTTTGTGGTCGGGTTATTGAGCTTAATCAAGACTTGCCAAGGAGAACCATACTCCATTCGGTTTCCTAGAGGTGAAATCCAATTAGCACATTGGAACACACAGCCTTGCACTGCGTTCGTGTCACCGAACGTTCCCGTTATTTGGAAGTCCGACGTCAAGTCCGACGATGTGTTCCAGTTCGCGCACGAACACTTAGGCCAACTTGAGGAGCTGATCAACCAGCTAAAAGGAAACACCGAAGAGCGGAAAGAGATTTTCACCGCTCCAAGACGACATACTATCCTGAGCAAGAAGGACGTCAGCTGCTGCAGACCTTTCGCAACGACATGACTATGGACAATGCTCAATGCTGCTCCCAGAATGATACTAGAGAGCTCCGAAACAAGTTGAAAGATAAGGAACTAGAGTTGAAACGTATGCAGGACACGATGAATTCGCGATCAATTCGTTGAAAGAGCAGACCACGCAGAACACTTCAGACTGTGGCATAGAGGGAAGGGTCAACCTCTCCAAGAAGACAGATAGGACCGCAGTAGTGGAACCACCAGTAACTGTACTGGTGTGCGACAACGAATACTTTGACCGCATGTTAGACGAAGTTCAAGGCAACGATATCGGCTCCGAGGTTCAGGAGCAAGATCAGGAACAAGCAAACGTCGACCGCATGGAAGTAGACAATGATGTTCCTGCAGAGCAAAAAGAACATTAACAACAAGTCCCGGTTCCTATGGTACAAATGGTGCCTGTTCCTGCAGAGCAAAGGGAACACCAAGAACAAGCTCTTGCTCATCGCTACAACAAGTCCAGCCTCCAGCAAACCATCATGATGGGCATCAAGCACCTACCGGCTATCGTTCTAGAATACAAGTGCGACATCCCGAACAGCATCCTCAGGACGACAGCCACATCGCCTGGATATACGCTGACAGAGGTGATCATCATATACAACCCCAGCACAAGCTCTAGGAGAAATTTTGCACGAGTTCCCATATCGAACCATCAGAGATTCTGATATCTTAGATGATATGGTGCAGTGTATCTTTTGCATGGCAGTCGCTCACCACTACTCCGACTCTTGTCCAGTCGTAATCGATGGCGACGTACGATTTGCTGTAGTGATGAACGAAGGAATATGCCGTCACTGCTTGGGGAACTGTCCTGTGGAGCGTTGCAGGTTCAGGATAAAACCCTGCTAGCACTGCAAGAAAATAGAAGGAACGATCGTGGAGGACCTTATAACCGACGACAGAGGACACCAAATGCGCTTTGCCCCGTACCAGACAAGAGATCTGTCGTACGCGAAAGAATGACGCGAGTCCAGAAGGAGATCGACAGAATGTGGCCGCAATGAAACTGTGCAGGTGGAGTGTCGACAAGGTCGACTTGATCTCTTGTATTGTTTGTGGGTTTTAGTGTTGTTTTGATTCTTTCATCCTTGTGTGCAATTGGTGTGAGTTATTGAAGCCATGTTTCGACAAGATAGCTGCGGCTCGCGACTTTCTCGGTCGCAATCAATCTTTATCAGTATACAGCTGTATAAAAGCCAGTGGAGGAGAGAGGATCACTTCTCGCTTTGCGACTTTAGCTCTCAGCTTTGCTGACTCGACACAAGTGCCCTCTTTCTTCCAAATAAATAGTATCACCTGTCGTCCCGTTGATTATCGACTTGCTCGAGCGGGCGCCAGCAGCGTCTCCATTCGTCCCTGTCGCGTGCCAGAGTGGTCCAATGGATCCTCCTCGCTCGAGGGACACGAAGAGCGTCATATCGGTCGTTCAGGGCTTTCACGAAGAAGTCCGACCAACGCGTTGGTGGGCGTCCTGGTGTTCTTTTGACATCCCGCGGAATCCAGTCTGTGACGGCTCTCGTCCAGCGGGTGTCTGCGAATCGCATTACGTGGCCGGCCCACCTAATTTTCGACGACTTGGCCCATGCGACAGCGTCTCTGATCTTCGAACGTCGGCGATGCTCGGAACTCCGGAGGCCTTCTCTCACTTGCGTGAGTCGTGTCACTCCGAGCATCGTCCTCTCGATTCCACGTTGCGCGACGCTGATCGCGTGTTCATCCTGCTTTCGTATAGCCCAGGTCTCTGAGGCGTATGTTAGGGCAGGAAGAACAGTGGAGTCGAATAGGTGGGCACGGAGTCGGACGTTCTTCGTTTTCTTCACGACTTCTTCGACGCTCTTGAAAGCTCCCCAAGCCGCTCGTTTCCTCCTGCTCAGCTCTGGTGCTAGGTCGTTGGCCATGTTGACTTCGCGACCCAGATACACATAGCTGGAGCATTCGGAGATGTTCGTTCCGTTGAGCGAGAATGGGGCATCAGAAACCCATCCGTTCTTCATGAACATCGTCTTCGTAAGATTCAGCTGCAGTCCAACGCTTCCACATACACGATCGAAGTCGGCCAGCATTCGTTCCGCCTGACTGATGCTCGGTGTTATGAGCACGATGTCGTCAGCGAAGCGAAGATGGTGCAGTTGCCGGCCGTCGACCTTCACTCCCATGTCATCCCATTCTAGTTCGCGCATGACGTTTTCGAGGGTGGCGCTGAAGAGCTTCGGGGATATGGTATCCCCTTGTCGAACCCCTCTCTTCACGTCAATGACGACGTCGTTGTAGAATGGTGAGATCTTGGTCGTGAATCCACTGTACAGCTCTCGAAGGACTCTGATGTACTGAGTAGGAACGCCCTGGGTGAGCAGGGCTTCCATGACCGCTTCAGTCTCGACGGAGTCGAATGCCTTCTTCAGGTCGATGAAAGTAAGGCACAGCGGCAGCTTGTACTCTCGCGACACTTCGATGAGCTTCGTAATGGTGTGTATGTGGTCGATCGTGCTGAATCCTCTCCGAAATCCTGCTTGTTCGCATGGCTGTCCTTCGTCCAGCGTTCTACTAATCCTATTCAGGATGATTCGAGTGAACAGCTTGTAGACTACGGACAACAGGCAGATCGGGCGATAGTTGCCAATGTCGTGCACGTCTCCCTTCTTGTACAGCAAGACGGTCTTGCTGGTCTTCCACTGAGATGGAACCTTGCATTCGGACAGGTAGCGTGTGAAGAGCCGCGCCAAGGTGTTGATGAGCGCTGGCGGGAGGTTCTTCAGGTGTTCAGCTCTGATCCTGTCAGGACCGGGTGCTGTACGTTTCTTCACCGACGAGATGGCGTGTCGGATCTCGGAAGGGAGAACAGAGGGGATGACGTGTCCATCCTGCGGAAGATGGCGTAGGGGCAGGTGGACGTGGCTATCGAAGAGATCGGAGTAGAAGTCGTGGATGACTTTCTCCATGGTCCTTCTGGAAGAGGTGACGGTTCCGTCAGGACGTCGGAGAGCGGTCATCTTGGTCTTGAAGTTGGCGAAGTTCCGGCGGGCATTGCGGATGCTCAGCCCTGCCTCTGCTGCTTCGGCCAACACTTCCGCCCTTCTCTCCTTCAGATCTTCCTTTATCGCCGCTCTGCATAGCTTTGCAAGCTCGGACGTCAGTTGATAGTTGCCTGACGCTCGTGCTGCTCCACGCTGGCGTATCAGCTCGAGAGTTTCCGGAGACAGGCGTCTCTTGGTGGTCTTCAAGCTCTCGGCTCCCTTAGCACTATCGTGGAGATGGTGCACGAAGCGATCGTATTCCTCGTCGACGTTGTCCATGACGGCATCTTCCCAAAGGCCGACAAGAGAGGTGTAGAGATCCCAGTTGATGGTCGTTCTGGGACTCCTCTTCTTGAACTTCGCGGCCTTCTCTCCTTGACGCGAAAAGCGGAACCTCGCGCGAAGGAGGCGGTGGTCCGATCCCGTGTAGAACTTGGGGACAACGGAGATATCGGTCAGGCAATACTTGCGATTGAAGATGATGTGGTCGATCTCGTTGTGGAACTGGCCACCGGGGGATTCCCAGGTCCATCGTAGGGAGGGAGGCTTCTGGAACTGCGAGTTTCCATGGATGGTCTTGGTCGACATGATAAACTCAGACAGCCTTTCACCTTGCTCGTTCCACTCCAAACCGTGGGTTCCGATGTGAAGTTCTTCCGGCGACCTTCGTGGCCCGATCTTGGCGTTGAAGTCGCCTACGATCACCTTGTAGAAGGTGTGATCTTCCTTATAGAACTTCTCCAGCTCCACGTAGAAGGCCTCGACGTCTTCGTCGTCGTAGTCGGATGTTGGGGCATACGCGACGAACACAGTCAAGGCTGGCACGGAGCCACATCGCTTCAGTCGCAGACGTCCGATTCGGCTTGTCAGAGACTCGTACGAATCGATGTTCATGGCCAAGTGCGTGTTGACGAGGACACCATAAATAGTACTGCTACACAAGTTCGTCATCACCAAACAGTCCCGTGTGGCATCACACAAGTGGGGTAGGTCTAGAGAGAGAGTGCGCACCCTCACCATATCCTGTTTTACTGTTGACAAAAAGTGATGAAAATGAATAAGTTTGTTGACTAGGCTTCGGGCACTAATCAAGTAGCAAGCAAGGAGCTGTGGAACACCGTACCCACTCAGGCGTTTCCCAACCCGCATTAGGCAGCTCGGAAACGTGCCCGAGCCGACCACGATATACAACCCACTCCCTTCTCGTTTTGCCACTATTTTTTCCTTAGCCAACTGCCTCAACTCATACTCCCGCTTTCTCTCCTCCGTAGTCATGCTTCTCCGCACGAAAACGCCCTCGAAGCCTGCACTGCAGAGAGTACATGCGTTAGCCAGCGCCCTCCGCCACAAATATTGCGACGGCAGGACAACTTTGACCATGCGTGGAGTGGAGGTTTCGGGCTTGCCTATTCTGTACACCTCCGCAGGTTCGCAATCAACCTGCAGAATATCAAGGACCTTGAAAACCTTAGTTTTTAGATCTGAACTCCTGTCCGATGCTATCCGACGGCTCTGCAAGTCCAGATTCCACGATGGACCTCCCGCTTTTTTAGCTTCAGCATCTTACAGGAAGTCGTTTGATATTTTCTCGCCAAGTATGTTTAGCATTTGGGGAGTCACGAGAGCAGATATACAATCAACTGTCTTCTTAAAGAAACCCTCCAGACATCCGCAACGGGAACTCCTTCCATTAGGATGTTGCAAACGTAATTGCCATTTTGCGGATCAGTTGACAAATGCAGTCGTTTCTTACAAAGAATCACGTTTCTAAGCCCACTTACGCAGACCATTTTGTAGGTTTTTCTCTTCTTTCAAATTACGTCTCACTTTCCACCTATTTTCATTCTGGAAGTAACATTTCGAACGCATTCAGGATTGAATCGCCTACTGAGCATTATGTGAGATAATGGTTTGAAAATGTGTTTTCTTCAGAGTTTACCTCGAGGACAAGCCTGTTTCTGGTCTAAGGATGACGTTATACAGTCAAGTTTTTAGAGTAACCGTTGAGTCAAAACTGGACACAACTGTCCGAAAAGTAGCAGCAGATCTGGGTGTCCACTCAGCTACAGTATCAAGGCCCTCAATCGGAATGGTGAGGAAGTCATGTAAGACAACAGAAAGGGAGGATATGTCCGATTAGATAAGTCTTCCCACCACAAAGATTTCCCGATGCTGATCTCCCTAAAAAGGCTATGTTAACTGTGCCGCAAAGGTTTGAAAAATTAAGTTAAACAATCAAAGTAAAACAGTCACAGTCCTGTTGTTGTGTCTTAGAAATTTTGCTTGAAAAGTTGCGAAAGACGTGGTCAGCAGTGGTGAACAGAAGGCGGCCCGTACTCCTCCGGGACTACACGGCCTCATTTTTCGAAAGTCAACCGGCAGAAACTAACGCAGTGAGGCTCCGAGGATCTTCCTCAATCTGCTTATGCTCCACGTCGATCTCTTTAATGTAGAGGGATACACGCCAGGGGTGAGCGGATAATAAAATTTTGAAACGCGGGTAACGGATAACGGATAATTTTGCCAAAAATGGCCAGATAACGGAAAAACGGATAACGAACAAACAACAAAAATTAAAGCTACTTTTAGACCATTTCTTCTCAAATGGTAGGTCGGTAGTTGTAACACTGTCCATGTCACATGTCAAAAAAGCCACTTTTAATATACTTATTGGTGTTTTTTCTTCAAGGCTGTCGCATGCTCTCTGGTTCGGATTCCCCTCCAGGTCAACCAAGTTTTCCATCCTCTCGGGATCAATGTATTGGTACCAGCGGGCAGGATAATGCACTGAATTGTCCATCGGCTGAACACCACAAGTCATTGTACTGGCCAAATACGCATTTAAACTGTTTTCAGCACATCACGTAAGAGTAGAATGCGTGTCGCATCTGGCACTGCCGTCGTCTTATATCCTTTATTCATGTTCTCAACTGCAATGAGGTCACTATAGATAGATCTCACGGGAATCTCTAGGCTTGGGTGGGGCAGTCGTTAAAAAGAGTCTTTTTTGTTTACTCTCCAATTAAATTTAACACTAATTCTTGCCCAGACCGAATAATATCCCTGCTGCTTTGGAAAGGGTAAATTTTAAATGGTTGCGAAATGTGTTGAACCGAAGTGATGAATAAAGTTCTACACGAGCTGAGTTGTGACATGTAGAACCTCAGCGTTGGCATCCGCCTTCACTTTACATCAACCTAATACAAATTAGCCATCGATGACCTCAATGCCAAAAAGTATGGCAGTGAAAAATTTGGATCTGAAGAACGGAAAGCAAACTGCAATCGCATCATTCGGCCTCCTTCCGCAGCAACACTTCCCATGATTTGCTTCTCAAGGGGTGCAGTTCTGCGGAAGGCCCGCCTGAAAACTGCGAACAACGAACTTAGACCGCATTTCGATCGCCACCTAGAAGTTGCTTCAACGAAGAACGAGCTTTTCCTCTTCTCGTTGTAGGACGTAGTCGATAGCGGAGAAGTTCTGCATACTCGCGAATCGCGATCTCTTCCTTCAGTAGTTCGAGCAACGATAATGAACTTAAGAGTGGCACAGTCCTTGGGCCGGATCACATTCCGGCCAACCTTCTTCGAGCTGAAGAACATCCGCTGCACGTTATACTTGTGTAGCACATGACATTTTCTAGCTTCAAAACGGACGAATCTCCGGCCAGCCGCGTACCGTATTTCTCCACAAGAAGGGAAACGGAGAAAATATTCGAAATTGTCGTCCTGTATGCCTGCTGAATGTGCTTTCCAAGCTTTTCACGAAGATGATTCCTGCACGCATAGCAAGAGCAGTGGATAAAGCTCAACTTGTGGATCCAGCTGGATTCCGCAAGAAATTCGGCCTGCGTCGAGCACATTTATTCCGTCTCGAGAGTTACTGAGGTTTGTCGAAAACAGCGTCTGCCCCTTGCTCTGACCTTCGCCGACTACGAGAAAGCACTTGGCAGCGTCGAAACAAATGCCATTCTCTTGCTCTTATTAAACAACCAAAGGCCTCCTCTTATGTGAGAGCATTAACCGACTGCATGTTGGATGCGAGGCGCTGCAATGGATAATGGAGTCGTTCGACTATGAGGAGAAGGGGATACGTGTGAGTGAGAGATTCTTCTCTCATCGTTTTTCGACGACCTCTTACTTTTCTTTACTCTGGTGCTGAAGTAGAGGCGATGCGCTAAACGAAGCAGGAAAAAGGATAGGATCGCGAATCAAACGGATGAACACACAGTTCTTGAAGAAAGCTTGCTACTGGAGACAAGGAGTTCGACGGGAAGGCACTCAACCCGCTGTGGCACGTCATCCTTCGTGTGCCTAGGATGTTCGTTGAGTATAGAGAACAATATCAAATAGGAGCTGTATCAGAGGCGAGGAGACGTGTTCTATGTAAACGATAGCAGTTGGCGCAAAAATGAATGAACGCAAGGAGGTCTAAATAACCAGGAATCTATTCAGTCTTATTTACCTGGCAGTACACCAAATAGGTTCCATTACAACTATACCCAGAAACATGGCGACTGCCCTTAGCACCAGATTTATTCACTATTTAGAGCATGGGGTGAATTAAGAGTCAATGTCGTGTTGTCACGTTTTGCGTTTGTGTTTGAGCGGGACGAAGCATAGATGCCGAAGTCAGAGTTACTGTTGATGTCGAAAAAATATGCACGTCTCCCGACTCGGTTTGCAGCTGTGTGCAGGGTTATCTGTGCCAACCGGCCTGCCTGCTTCTCCACCCAAGAAGTTAGTCGGCCGTCTGCACTGTCAGTTGATGAACAGACAGAAGGGCTCTGGGAAGTAGCTACACCGGGCACGTCTACCGACATGATGATTTACTTCTTTGCCACATGTTGGAGAAGGCCGGAACAGGTTTGAAGCAAACCATAAAAGATGTATTTGCTGCTGTAAGGAGGTCTGCAAAGAAAAATGGCGCACGTTTGCCACGAATCGTGCAAATAAGGTGACCACATGATGCAGCAGGTATTTGGCATAGTTTTGTCAAGATTGTTTTCAAGATTTTTACAAGAAATGTGACTAGTTATTTTTCTGCATGACCATTTCTACAAGATGCGGAAAACTGTTTGTGAATAATATCGATCGTTATGAAGCTTGAATAGTGTGTAGAGCTGATTATTTGTTCTTATCGGGGCTTAAAAGTAAATGACTGCAGCATTGCTAGGATCCAACATATCTAATGATTACTCGTAAGCTACAAAAAAGCGAGAATGGGCCGTAGTGAACAGTTTTATAACCGCGAGCCGAAATCGTCCCGCGAGCTCCCACGCGACTGAAAAGCTGCAGGCCGAAATCGACCCTCGCGGTCGTCAACGGATTAAGCTTTCCCTAAGCTACCGGCACCAATTCCGACTTGACAACCCAAAACGGTTACCTAAGGTCTTCTAGCGTTTCTTTTAACCGCCCCTCCTATGTACCAGACGGCTGAACCGTACGCAAACGGTATACGACACCATTTGTTTTGTAAAATTTATGACAAAGAAGAAAACAAACACTGAAAAAACTGTTCAACATAAATTCAACACAACACGACGGCAAAATCAGGAACTATTAAAAGGATATCAAAATGAAAATGCCCTGATGAAAGTGACTTAATATGTGAGACGTAAAACGGGGCTCGGCCGAACAACGAGGAGAAGGTACCCTGTATGCGCTCTTGACTCCCTCCGTGTTCCAATAGCGCTATGAGAGGCGGGCGGGACAAGGGAGGAGGAGGGTCAGCCACGAGGTGGATATCGAACCCGACTAGAGAGCTTACCTATTCCTTAGGGATAGTTCTCACTTAACAGTGAGGAGGGAGTGAGCGTAAACGGGATCCGTTGAGCGGGATCCTAACCGTTGCCACGCGGGTCTTGTGTCTTGTTGAGTGCAACCGACCCGCCACTTCTTTATTCCACAGGAACAGTAGAAGGGTGAGAACAAGAAGAAGAATGAAACCAGTATCGCAGTTTACCTTATTTATACCACGGGTAGCTGCGATACTGATACAACACATATCATAGTAAATAAATAGAGATCACAAATCCTCTATAGAGCAACTACCATGCAATAAACGCTGCCCAGTCGAACCTAAAAGATGCTGGGGCTATAAATGTACTACAATGCTATATTGTACCTAAGAGTGCCCACCTAGAAGGTCAAGCGACAACGGCGCCACTAGAGAGCTGCCTGCCGACTACTAACTAAGTAGTCTGTCACTAGGATGGCTATGTCCAAGAAAGCACCTCCGAAGGTCTCAATAGTATTCACGACACTAAAGGTTCTCACCGACTTAGCCCGTCAAGACACAATCAGGAGCCTAGTATGCCACTCCTGAAGACCACTACTGGGGAGTCAACACTACTGTGGAGACTGAGGGGTGAGTTGGGTGCCTAAGCCCTTTCGGGACTTCCCTATTCTCTTCCCCAGCCTGGTGGATCTATACCCGGTGCGTACCCTGCAGCGGATGAGGTCTGTGGCTTGCCTACCGCAAAAGAAGAGGGATTAGGTTAACAATAATTAGCCAAGTAGGACCGATGCCGGATGTACTACACGCAGCCTGTATGAGAATAACTTGACGGGGAATGAAATTTAGTTTGAATCGGCCGAAAGAGTGGGACAGCCAAGGAGGGTTTAAAAAGCGAGGAACACGGAGAGTGTCAAGGGCTGGACCCAGGAGTGGGCGTAAATGAAATTTGAAATTTCGTAAATCGTAAATCGTAATTACGAAAAAACTATTGTAAATTGTAAATCGTAAATCGTAAATCGTAAGAGTCACCTGACATGTAGTGCAGTACAACTAAATTTCCAAAGAGTTTTTCTACTAATGTTCTCCAGATATGATTGAATATTTACTTGTTTGTCGTGCTACTTTTAACTCAAGCTGAACCCATCGTTTGAATATTTTTGAATTCCTAGCGTCCTACCAATTTCTTAGTTTATCTATAACTTAGCAAAATTGGGCGAAAAAGTCGCTATCAAAGCTTAAAATTTTTAAAAAATCTTTTTACCTCTGACCAATGCGGGCGAAAACAGCAACTGCACATGTAGTAATCTAACAAACATACAGAGTCATGCGATGGGATTGCGCTATGCGTACTGAGTGAGCACATTACGCAATCCCATCGTGTGACGCACCGAAAGATCTCCGCTTTTCTACATCTTGAAACTAGCCCAGCAACATTCCCATAGCAGACGGATAAGACAGTTTAGGTCGCTCGCCGAACCAGTGTAAGCATATTCCTTGGACACTCTTTGTAGTCGCTTAAAAATGGGAAGGTTAACGCATTCCTTAACAGCAACCTTGTTGAGGCATCGTTAGTTTGATTCTATAGACGACACAATTTCGATTTAGAAGATATCTAGTTTAACTTAAATAAATATAATGGGTAATCCCATTTGAGTTGTGAGTTGGGAAGAACGCTGCTTAAGTTGAAACAGGTTCAGTTTGAGTTTGCAGAGGTTCATTTTAAACGCAGAAAGTGAAAACGGTGAATAGGCCGCTTCAAGAGGGTAGTTACACATCCACTGCTTCATGAAGGTTACCAAGCAATAACCACAGCGCGATATTCCAAGTCAGAAGCTCTGTTAATTGTAATTGTAAAGAGAGCGTGGAGCGAAGGCGTTTGGTAACTTTAAAAGTGCTCTCAAGTTTTGAACCAATGATCTAGAACACCAGCGGTAACCTAAACCTACCTAGAGTGCGGGTTTCCCATACAAGTTTGCCTGTACTTGTCAGATTTTGAAATCTTTAAGGTATGGCGCTACTATTTAATAATTCTCTGCACTCGCTCGGGCTACCCTTTGCCAGTTCTGCAACGAACGTTTGTTCTGCGAGAGCATGTGGCGTCCTAAACGGATCAAACAGGGTGAACACGATAAAATCAACCACACCGAAAATGGAGACCAAAACTGTTAAAACCAGTAGACTTTTTCTTGAGATGCTACGCGCTCGCTTTTAACCTTTTACCTGTACCGTTTTACTTTGTATATCAATTTGATCCACCCTATAAAGTGTAATGCAAACCGATAGAAACATTGGTGGTTTATCCCATCCACATGAGTGTAGCAACTTTTAACCCCGCTTCCAGTCAAGAATGTTGTTCGATCGTGGATTTCCGTCAATTCTATTCGATAGGGTTAGCGTGTATCTGTTACAAACAAATTGACTAGGCTTTATTGCCAAACAGGACGTGGACCTAGAAAACTCGTCTCTCTTTCTCTAGAAAAATGATAAGTCGTATTCGAGAAGCCTATGCACAGGATAGCTTCTTCTGCCATACTAACACTTTAGAGCATCAAAAAACAGCTCTAAAGGGAAGTAGTAATGCGCTACAAAAGGAGACCACTAGGGTAGGCACACCTTTACAACCCGGTCCACATAAATTTGTACGCCAATTAGTTGCTGATCAAAGATCACATTTACGAAAATTTACGATTTACGACCCAAGATGTCGTAGATCGTAAATCGTAAAAAATTGGCAAAAATAGCCGTAAATCGTAAAATCGTAAATCGTAATTACGCACACCCCTGGCTGGAACTAACCCTTGGTCGCAGTCAACAGCGATAAACCGTAGACGTGCGGGGAACGACTCAATCCGTCTACAGTTGTGAACTCTTAAGGATGCTCAGTACCCTCCACTTACTAGGGGGCAGACAAGAACGAGACTCGATGAGTTCAATCGTCTCAAAATCCGCGTACACAAACGTATATCCTCGTCAGCTCACACAAGTAGACTCGGTGAACAGCTAGATGCCTTTCCACGGCGTGTGATTAGACGAAATTCAATATAAAAAAGTAAAAAGGGTGAGTGGCCGAGCGCCCACACCGGCTCTCCTTGTCGAAGGTGAAGACGAGACTGTTTTGGGACCCGGACCGCAGCACGCGGTGCGGTTGCCGCCGCATCGACCCACTTGGACCGCTCCCCATTCTCGTTCGAACGGACCGGGAAACCGAAGAGAGAATGGTCCAGAAAAGAGAGAGCTCTAACAGAGGACAATACTGACGGTATGACAAATATCGACACCGATTGACACCGGGGGTCCGATGGACGCAGGACCCGGACTTGACAGTGTAAGACGAACTGGTAGAGTTTACCTCTTAAAATCGCCATGAAATTTCCAGATCGGCCCAGAGGCATCGAGTACCGAATTCCGAAGGTTTTCGATCGTTAGTATGTGCGCCGTATACAGTGCATAAGACATGGGTAACGGAAAGGGAATTGGCAGACTCCTCACTTAACACTTCCGAAGCAACCTGTGTTCGAGTGGCTGTGGCTCACATGACCAAACACTGAGGCTGGTTCATTTTTATTAGTGGACGAGTATTACTGGCATGGCGGCGCAGCCGGAGATCCCAGAGTTGTGGGTATGACCTTTGGCTGTGGCTTCCCGACAGACGGTCGAAGAATCTCGAATGAGCACTGAAAGCAGTCAAGGTTCGTATATTCATCCAACAGCCTTCTGAACTTGCACCGGAAGTGGTCAGTCAATTTACCACAACAAGTAAGTCAAAGTCAAAGATGTAGGCAATTTCATTCCTAGCCTTCTGTAGTAAACGTAGGCAACTCCTCATACACCAAGAATGTATTCCACGTTCGCTGAACTCTAAAAATATGATTAATTGCGTAAAAACAAGGACTAGCCTGCAAATTCTCGTCGACTGTCATCATCGCTGCTGCGTTATCAAACTGTCCACAGTAATGGGGAGCTGAGAAGATTGTCTATAACACGCGAATTTATCATGTGAGAAGGATTAAAAATTGAAGTTTGAGGCTTTCCTACCACCAATTTTCGCCCTCCAAAAAATTCGTAGCCGTCTTGAACAACTTGATGAGCTCGTGCAACCTGGAATGTGATATTTCAGAGGCTGTATCGGCATACACAAATATACTTCAGCAACCAGATCAATGTTGAGCTGTTGGCAGATCTTCGCGAGTATATCTGGCCCAAACCCATAAGATGCTCCACGCATGTTAGCCTAAACGACAGGACGTTATTAAAAAGTAATAATGTAATTTATGATTCATGGGCTCTAGATACGAAAATTTCATGGACGTCAACGTCAGTAGCCCAGGTACGGTAGGGATGTGAGTCCAACCTACATTATTCAGCACCGCTACCAGTAAGTTCTTTCATTGAGGAAGAGAAAGAATGCCGTTCTCGGAATGTTATATTGGGATCTTAACAACGGCGCTGAGCTCTCATTTCACTAACTGTGCTGTGCGTTACATTGTCTCTTGAAGAACTTGGGCATTGAATAAAATGACTATATCCCCTCAAGGAGTTTAATGCTATGGAAAAAACAGGTTTTCTGAAGGATTGTGCTAGATCACGGATTGTGCTAGATCACGTAACACACAAATCTGCATGTTTTCGCCAGGGAAGCTTAGCGGTGTAAGCATCCGCCTACTGTTTGGATGCAATTACAGATGTGTGCCTGAATTATGGTGGGCATCGCTGTGTGAATGTGCCTGACAAGCCTGCCACGACACGTCACCCATCAAGGGAAAGCGTCGCGGTCTTCCCATCTTTGTCAATTGTAGCCGCGCCCTGGTCGACTGATGCATACAAGGAAAGGAGCAGAGCGGCGAGGTCTTCAACATGTTTCAGCGCTCTGCTGTTCACCTCATCATTTCGTGTTCACTTATGTGTACTATATCCTAAAACTGCAAAATGTACGCGTGGTACCACGAAATAGTAGTTATCGGAAATTAAATAACACGAGAGATGCGGGAGTTACCCGTAGAAATTGAGCTTCAATAGCCAGAATAATTTAAGTCGAAAATTTTCTACAAGTGCTGTTTTTTTTTTTGGAGAAAATGGGGGTATCACCTGTATCACCCGTCGTCCCGTTAATCATCGACTTGCTCGAACGGGCGCCAGCAGCATCTCCGTTTTTCCTATTGCATATCAGAGTGCACCAATGGATCCCCCTCGCTCGATCGACACGAAGAGCGTCATATTGATCGTTCAGGACTTTCACGAAGAAGTCCGACCAACGCGTTGGTGGGCGTCCTGGTGGGCGTTCTCTTGACATCCCGCGGAATCCAGTCGGTGACGGCTCTCGTCGAGTGGGTGTCTGCGAATCGCATTACGTTGCCGGCCCATCTAATTTTCGACGACTTAGGCCATGCGATAGCGTCTCTGATCTTCGAACGTGGGCGAAGCTCGGAACTCCGGAGGCCTTCTCTCAATTGCGTGAGTCGTGTCACTCCGAGCATCGTCCTCTCGATTCCACGCTGCGCGACGCTGATCGCGTGTTTATCCTGCTTTCGTATAGCCCAGGTCTTTGAGGCGTATGTTAGGGCAGGAAGAACAGTGGAGTCGAATAGGTGGGCACGGAGCCGAACATTCTTCGTCTTCTTCGCAACTTCTTCGACGTTCTTGAAAGCCGCTCGTTTCCTCCTGCCCAGCTCCGGCGCTAGGTCGTTTCGTTGGCCATGTTGACTTCGCAACCCAGATACAGGCCGTCGACCTTCACTCCCATGTCATCCCATTCTAGCTCGTGCCTGACGTTTTCGAGGGTGGCGTTGAAGAGCTTCGGGGATATGGTATCTCCTTGCCAAACCTCTCTTTTCACGGCGATGACGACGTCGTTGTAGAATGGAGAGATCTTGGTCGTGAATCCACTGTACAGCTCTCTAAGGATTCTAATGTACTGAGTAGGAACCCCTGAGTGAGCAGGGCTTCGAGGACCGCTTCAGTCTTGACGGAATGCCTTCTTCAGGTCGATGAACGTAAGGCACAGCGGCAGCTTGTACTCTCGCGACACTTCGACGAGCTTCGTAATGGCGTGTTTGTGGTCGATCCTGCTGAATCCTCTCCGAAATCCTGCTTGTTCGGATGACTATCCTTCGTCCAGCGTTCTGCTGATCCTATTTAGGATGACTCAAACACTTTGTAGACCACAGATAGCAGGCAGATCGGCCGATAGTTGTCAATGTCGTGCACGTCTCCCTCCTTGTGCAGGTCTTGCACGTCTTCCACTGAGATGGAACCTTGCACTCCGAATGGTAGCGTGTGAAGAGCTGCGCCAGGGTGTTGATGAGCGCTGGCGAGAGGTTCTTCAGCTGTTCGGGTCTGATCCTGTCAGGACCGGGTGCTATACTTTTCTTCACCGACGAGATGGCGCGTCGGATTTCGGAACTGAGGACGGGGGAACGACGTATCCATCCTGCGGAAGATGTCGTGGGGGCAGGTGGACGTAATCTGGCACGGACCCACATTGCTTCAGTCGCAGACGTCCGATTCGGCTTGTCAGAGACTCGTACGAATCGATGTTCATGGCGAAGTGCGTGTTGACGAGGCCACCAACGCCGCCAGTCCCCTGCTGTCGCATGTTCCGAGGAACAGCTCTTCTCCGGAGTCGTAGACAGCGTGTAGGGGGTGGTGTCTTCTCGTCTCGGTCAGTCCGTCGTACTTGATATTCCTGGCTTGCATCATCAGGTCCTCGACGGATGCTTCCGATGCAAGCGTGCGGGCGTTGTAAGTACAGATCGTCATCCCAGTCCTTCTCAATTTGCGCAGTCTGGTTAGGCCCTGCGATTTTTGCAGCCTCACCGTACTCGTCCTTCCCATCGCTGCAGAAATAGGGCTCTTTCGGGGTCAGGGGAAAAGGCCCTTTATGCTGCTGTGTCTGACTCCAGTACACACGGTAGCTAGTCACGCTCTGTCGTGTGGGCGAAGAACTCCGGGCAGCCAGCCAGACTGCCCGAAGGGACGGGACGGGACTTTTCAGGCGGCCTCGAATCGCATACGATGTACTCGTCTACCGAGTGCAACTTTTGGCTGGGCTGATACAGATAGAGTCCGCGCAGGCGCGAACACATCCACGCACACTTTGCATGAACATGCCGCTCCCACGCACAAGGAACGCGTCTGGGCAGTACACGGTCGCATTTGGTTCGCGTTTTCGTTCCCCTATCCACCATCCGCGGACGCGCCATTTGGCCCTGCGACAAGCGGCCCGAGATCCCTCTTAACAAGAGCCCGATAGCTCTCTATCGAGGGAGATTCGTGGAGAATGACAGTAGTTGGAAAATTTCCAGTTTAACTAAAAATGGGCGGACAGCTACAAGACAGCCTGGTTTGAGAGCTGATTCAAAGTGATACCTGGAATCCATTAAGTCCAATGACAGGATCAGCCCAGAGTAGGTCCATCTCCAATGTTTGCCCGATAGCTTCCGTCGGCCTATAACGCAAAAATATTTTTGCATAAGATGCGAACTCTACTGAGCAACAACGGTGTTGTGAAAACGAAAAATGGCGAGCTCACTATACTATGGGCATTAGGGGATCGTACGTCAAACATCAAGCTGTGTTATTGTACCCGCGTAGACGTTGATGACGCCTACCCATGACGGTTTAAAGAAAAAGTAATGAAAGTTTTTTCAGCGAGAATGAATATATCTCCCAGCTGAGTTAGCTCAATAAAGAACTGTGGAACAAGTGCTTCCAACTCATGTCCCTAAAACGAAGGTAGTGAGTAATCATGACTTCTGATCGTGATTTCGCTACACTGCTGAACAAGAGTAACGCCTTCTCGCAAATATTAGCACATATGGGGTTCAAAGTTATGGAATACTAGGTATTTTAATCCTCGTTCGGAGCTTTTGCACAACGATTGAACGGCAACTGCAAATGTGGTGTGACAGCTTCGTCACCTGCCAAATCTTCATCTTTATCTTTATCTGTAGGCATCCACTCAAAGGAGAACGCAAATAAAACAACAACTCTAACACAAGTAACCGAGAAAAGAAGAAGAAAGAAGAAAACGAAACAACCAGCACGACGATGAATGGAAGGAAGACAAGGAGGGACAGCTCGGTTGAAGAATTTTGAAGATAAAACTCAAAACTTAAGGACTCAGGCCCACCAAAGTAGGACCACCGTTGGACAAGAAGAAGAAAGAAAGTGAAATGTGAAAAATTGAGTCTTACCGAGGTATAACCAGTTTCTTGAGGAAATTTTGAAAGTGCTGAGTTTGAAACCTAGACAGCCTTGAGCGATTAAGGAGTTAAAGGCGGAGACCACTCTTACTGAGAAGAACTTTAACCTGACATTCGTACGAGAAGCCCGTGCCGCGAGTTTGAGTGCGCCCCCTCTAGTTCTGGACTGAACCAGGGTGAAGAAAATCTTTGAAGGAACTGATGTGATCCCATGAAGGATCTTGAAAGCTAAAAGGAGGTCGTACTTGTCACGTCTGCATTTGAGGCTGGGTAAGTCCAGCCGTTGACGCCTCTCAACCCCGTTAGGGATGTTACTATAAGGCAGGCCGCAGCAGCGAAGAACTAGTTTTCTAGTAAAATTGTTTTGGACATTTTCTAACCGTGCAATATCCTTTTTAAGGTAAGGATTGAATACTGCTGTGCCATTTTCGACTACAGGCCGGACATATGTTTTGTATGCTTTGACGAGCACCTGAGGGTCTTTAGTCCTAAGAGCTTTAAATAAATTGTAGATGCGAGCGTGGGCTTTGGTAGCTATGGAACTGCAGTGATTCGAGAAATTGAGTTTGTCATTAATAATGAAACCCAGGTCCCGGATTTCGTTAACCTGATTAAGGACCTGGCCATTAATCATGTAACTGGAGTCCGATTGACTAGATCTCAACGAGAGAACCGCAGTTTTTTGCACAGCTAGTGGAAGGCCGTGAGCGTGCGACCACGCCACCACGCAATCAATAGCGGATTGCAAGACCTCCTTATCGACACCGGAGTTAACCACCCTGTATATTTTCAGATCATCAGCATACATGATACAGGAGACGGAGGGAGGAATTGAAGCGGGGAGGTCGGAAGTGAACACAGAAAATAGGACGGGGGAGAGAACACTGCCCTGAGGAACGCCACAAGGGACATCATAGACTGCTGAGGTATCTTTGCCTACACGTACCTGGAATGTACGATCTGTAAGGAAATCCTGAATTCATTGAACAAAACGGGGGTGAATCCCGAAAGAGATGAGCTTGCTTAATAGGAGATCGTGGGGGACCTTGTCGAATGCTTTAGCAAAGTATATGATATGAAAGTCAAAGTATATGATATGAACGATGTCTGAGGTCCAAGGCTTTGGTCCAATCGTTGACGGAAGAAAAAAGGGCAGTTTCAGTAGATTTGACTTGGCTAAAACCGTGCTGGCAACCGGGAACGATGTGGTTATCATCCAAATACTGAAGTAACTGCTTCTTGAGAATTTTTTCAAAGATCCTTGCGAAAATGGAGGTAATGCTGATTGGTCGAAAGTTTTGAGGCAGGTTAGAGGGAGGTTTCTTAGAGACCGGAACAATGAAAGAGTGCTACCACCGCTTGGCAACCTCACCTCTACAGTAAGAGAAGTTAAACAGGAACTCCAAGGGATAGGCGATTTGGAATAGAACGCTTTTAAGGAAGAATAAAGGGATCATGTCTGGGGTTTCAGTAAACGAATTGTGGCAAGCGGTGAGCAATTTAATAATATCCTCTTTATAGAACCAAACTCCGTTAGCCATAATCGATTGAGCCGGACCGAAAGAGCTCTCAGGCATGTCCTGAGGGCTATGGCCGAAGTTTTTACCGAATCCATCAAGTGCTTCAGCTTTATCACCATCCGTGTGCGCAAATCTATGATATCCATCGGCTAGGCTAGGTATTTTAGGCCTTGCTTTTAGCCGAGATCTAATCAACCTATGGAATTTAGAAATGGAATTAGAAGCTAAAGCCTTACGTTCAACGTATTCATAGCATTTGGCCAGCTTCTTATTGACGAGTTTGTTGAGCTTATTAAAATCAGCGGTCGTTGTACCCTGTTGGAGAGTAGCAAGCCACATTCTGTCTCGTTTAAAAGCATTTTTTGCAAGTATCTCGGCAGTTTGGAGGGACGCTCATCAACATTAACGACAGGTACATGCATTTCAATAGCGTGATGTAAAATGGCGATGAACATTTCATACATATCATTCACGGATTTAAGGGGGGTGAATGACCCAAGCCAATCGATGGAATCCAGATACTCCCGTATAACACGGAAGTCCGCTGAGGGAAAGTCTTTCATGGTAGCAAAATTGAGACGCGATTTAAATAAGTTGAGTTGAAACACCACCCTAGCGTGGTCTGAGTTACCTAAGGGGCTACCAACTACCAAATTCCTGACCAAATTGGGAACGTTGCAAAACAATAGGTCAAGGAACGATTTTTGCCGAGTAGGTTTAGGAACCAATTGCAGCAGATCGTGAGCTCCTAGGAAGCTAACAAAGTCCTTGGAGATCGAAGTGAGAGCTGAGGGGGAATGGATATCACTCCAGTCGATGTCATTGAGGTTGATGTCACCCAGGACGACGACGGGAGCGTCGAAAGTGCAATGATCGCTTATTGCTTTTAAAAGTCAGTGTGATAAAATCATGGGACAGCTAGGAGTACGATAAACCAGGACGAATCTGGTTGTTCTTAGGCCAAGGAAAACATCCATAAATAGGAATCGTAGGAATCCGGAACGGATTCCTCAAAGATTGAGGTGGCATTGATGTAATTCCTGTAAAGCATTAGAGCACCACCACCCTTTTTACAAGATCTGTCTCATCTTAGTCCAGAGTAGAGTGGCCCAGCGTGACCAATTATGGCTGAGAGTTCAACTGAGCTTCGCAACCAGGTTTCAGTCAAGAATACCAGGTCAAAGTCGTCTAAAGCCAGAGCGCAAGCAAGTGCATCAGCATTTTTGACCAAAGAGCGAACATTAAGAAGAAGACAGTTGATGGTGGGAAAACGGGTGGAATGGCGCGAAACTGGAAATCCTGAGTAAGACTCGCCGAAATTTTGTGAGAGGCTTGGGATAGTGATGGACACGAGATTTACTGGAACAAAGTTTTCATTGCATTGCGATGTAAACAAATGACCAAAACATGAAGAAGAGAATTCATACTTTGGGCAGTTATAACCCTGAACACGACGAATCCGCAGAGCGTCTAGACGTTTCCCCGCGGTTGGGACAACGAGATGGAGGCATTGGTAGAAGGAGCACAGAGGTTGGAGGTAGTAACTGCATACGAAGGATGCGATACAGAGGGTTGAACAACATGGACATTGCTATTGGCATTGTGATTGAGATTGGAGGCAGTATCATTATTTGAATACAGCGCTTGCTTTTTAGCTAGGCGCTCCTCACGTCCGCGCTCCCTTTCTTTTTTCGTAAGGGAGGGGCGTAGGTAGACTCCCTTGTGAAAGAAGGAGCGCAGACGTGGGGCGCGCCTAACAGCTACCTCCTGGAATTTGGAGGAAGGCAAAAGGACCTTGATGAGGCGAGTACGATTACAATCAGGACGTCCCATTCTATAAACAGAGCATGGAATGCATTCGATATTCAGAAAATCCAAGACAGAATGGACCAGCTTAGTATCATGAGATGCTCTTTCGATAGATGACGAGGCAGAGGATTCAGGAACACCAGACAATACAATAGAGCGCCTCCTTTCTAGATTATTTTCAAGGATAAGCAATGGAGCAATACATTGAGTGGGAGGATGAGAGGGAGATTGAGAGAGGGAATGAGGAGCCGAGCTAGGAGGTACACTGGCTTGAGTCAAAAGCTGGCGTAAATGGGCATTCTCAGCTCTCAGACTGGAGTTCTCATCGACGATCTTGGAGCATAAGTCTTTCAGGGTTTTCAGTTGCTCCCTTGTGTTGATTAGGGAGTCAGGGATGAGCTTAACATAAGGAGGGAAATCACTGGTGGGACAATCGATGAACAAGTTAGCGAGTACTTGGTCCCTGTCAGGTGTCCCAGGATCGAACAACATCGGCCTTTTGTGTTTCTTCGAAGGCGGAGCGGATGACGAACGCGGAGTCTCCATAAACGAGGCGCACAGTTGAGATTCCGAAGCTGGTTGTAGATAGGGCGCTGGGCGAAGATTGATATGAAATAAAACATTGAAGTCGACAAATCACGTTGCAAAGAAGTGCAAAACCGAGGCGAAGAGAATGACCTTTGATGGTGGCAGTAAATGAATGAATGCGATCCACGCCACCCTGGATCTAGTGTAGGAGCCGGTAGCTGCGACTGAAGGTCCGAGCCGAGAATGGTCGAGGGTGGTCGTGAACTAGTCGAAGACCAACGGGCGTCGAAGAATAACGAACTGTCGAAGCGAGTACAAATAGCAGAGGTAGAAGCACAGTAAGTCGAAGCACAGTAAGTCGAGTCGAGTTGAGCTGAATCGAGCTGGTCAGGCGTGCCGTGGAGAGCTTTCCAGCGACTGGTCGATACGGGAAGTGGACACGCAGCCGCACGCAGGGGGCGCTGGCACGCGAAAAAAAATATTTAATACTATCAAAAAAGTGGGTCTGCGCTCTTTATCCAAAACTCCTTCGAGATCTTTTATTCAATGTGAGGCTTCAGAATACCGCGAGACGGTAGGCCCACTTGTCCACATCTCAAGAGTATACAGTGCGTTTCGAAAGTCGACCTCATAAATTTGATCATCCCGTTTCGCGTTTATTTCTGCAAGCCCAAACTTCACTAGATTCCTCGTAGTCGAAAATAGGTAACCACTCACTTTCAGAAAATCTTTTCGTATCGCACGAGAATCAGACTTTTTTGAAGAAAATTGGTTGAAAATTGGTGTTTCAAAAGCATGTATTCATTTGTGAAAAACAAACTTTTTACTAAATTCCAAAGTCGATCGGACCGCCATTGTTTCTTATAACATCATACATCCGGGTACACATGGTGTTGACAAGGTTCTGGATGATTTGTTTTTGCTGGTGTCCCTAGAGTCAAAATCGCCACCAGTCGCTGATCTGTCGGTTATTCGCATAGGCTCGTTGAACTAAGAATCCCCACATGTTCTCCGTCGGGAGAGAGAGAGGCCGGCTAGTCTGCTACTTGAAGGTTGTGATGGTGAAGCTTCGGTCGACCTGGGCACATGGACTACAGCGATTTTTCACGAATCGAATTCACGATGGAAGACTAAGCTTCAGCTTTCCGCTGCTGCAGAAGTCGGCCCATGTCACTAATGAACCGATTCCAAAGATGCCGAATTACGTGGCGGCGATTTTTTCTGCTTAGGACACTATCGAATAAATCAAAAAGAACCTTGTCAACGGCATGCATAATAGGATGTATGGTGTTATAAGAAGTAATGGTGGTCCGATCGACTTTCCAATTTAATGAAAAAAATGTTTTCCGTAAGTGGACACATGCTTTTGAAATACCCGAACACCCAATTTTTCAAGGGAGTCTGATTCTCGTGTGAGGCGAACAATTTTTTATGAAAGTGAGTGCCTACCTATTTTCGACTGCGAGGAATCTAGCGGAACTAGTGCGGGCCTGCAATAATGATTACAAAACGAGATATGGGCAAGTTATGAGGTGGATACATACATTTGAAACGCACTGTACGTTTTAGGGGACAGAAAAAGTTAGCGTGTCCTACCTTTGTATGTTCCTCAACTGGTCAAGCGATTCGAGATGAGGGGATAAACCACCGTGCATGCAAAGGATTTTATCTCCGACGAGAGCTGTGAGCGGCATCACGCAGAACACGTCCTGCAAGACACAAGCACTTGCAAATTAATCTGCTCTAAATGACATTTGCAGGACCAGCTCATCAAGCAACGAAATATATTGATGACAAGCTAGGGTAATCCCCGAACATGGCAAGCAGAATAGTTTCGCGCATTTGTGATTGAACTAGAACGATAACCTTCCCTCAAGGCTAGATAGAACGGTGAGAGCTTCGTGACCACTCTAAAAATTGTGAAACCCTCAAGAATGTGCCTTCTGTCCTACAAGCTTACTCAACGTTTTATAACGACCTTTCTACCCTTTTTCTCTATGAACCAATTCTTGTGCAAAGAATTTTGCACGGAACCCATTTTAAGTGAAGATCATGATCTCCAATAAATAGTTTTTAGTCAACTAACTCTAAGTGTTTTATTGACCAGTTGGTTGAGTAAACAACTGCCATACAGTGGTTTTGAGATTTCGCAAAGAGAGACACTAAATAACTGACGGAACATAGCACATCCAATTTTTATGGGTGTTTGAGTTGGAAAGCAGTTAAGGGAGTTTACCTGAAATAGCTGCCACATTCGTTGGCTTTGATATCGCCTCATACATTCATCGTAGAAACCGTACGTCCGGTTAACATTTGCGCACTCGTGATTTCCTCGCAGAATAAAGAAGTTCTTCGGAAACTTTAGCTTAAAGCATCACCGTTGTTCAGTTCAGTTTGATTAAACGCTCAAACAGCAGTGCATTTAACATCTAGTCAACAGTCGCGATTTGAGGCTCCAGAAGGCCGACGTCATCTAAACCTGCTGAGGGACCAACCTTATATGCGAGGACCAGAAGAATCACCTCGAGGTTCTGCTTCCCTCTGTCTACATAGTCGCCCAAAAATAAGTAGTTGGATAAAGGAGGAAATCCGCCCTAAATCGTAGACAATTCGTCAGCAAAAAAAACTGTAAAAATGACATCAAAAAGGCATTTTTACAACTTTCTCAAGAACAAAAAAATTTGTGCATAAAATGATAGACAATACCTTATTGAAGAGCCTCAAAAGATCAGGGTATTGTCCATGAGTATCCCCACATATCTTAACCGGCGAATCCATTTCGACCATAGGAGGTTGCGACAGGAACAGTTCGCGCGCTTTCCCTGCAGTGAATAAGAAATCGCCTGTTGATATCAAGGATGTGATCCGCAACATACAATGTCTGATTCCCGCATAATTGTTTGTGTAAGTATGAACCAGGTAGCACATGTGACAGAGCAGTCTCTAACCTGTGGCTCTGATTTTACTACACAAGGACGCATCCGTGTTTTTAACCTTTGCTCTCAGCTTTTACGAACAGCCGAAGGAGTCGGAACGAGAACATTGGAAAGCCATTCAATCGCCATAGTGGAGCTCGCACAAGAGGCTGCAGCATGAGCGAGATTGATTAGGAATGTGGGCGCTATTGTACTTAATGTACCGCACTAAATCTTGGTCAAAATAGGTCTACTAGGGGTAATCTGCCATGGGAAGAACGAATATCATAGTCGTTTTTTGCGGAAATGCCTTATAAGCCCGCAATATTAAGTTCGAATTGCTCAAGGCCTTGCGAAATAGCGCGTGTTGGTAAGAGACGCAGAGACTCCACTCCCTTCCAGCACGCATTCGCGGCCGTCTCCGAGGGGGGGGGGTACCACGGCATGCCGTGGCGTGCAGGCGTGGCGACTAGATACACACAGCGAGTGTAGATGCAGTCCTATCTCCTCGTTTCGATCACAGATTCGGGTCTTATTTTCTTCCGAATTGGGCAAGGGAGGGAACTCTAGGATGAAGGCAATTTTAACACAGGCTACTGGGCCCACACCCCGGAGTCCCTTCCCCTGCCCGATTCTGTGCTCTCCTCCGCTAACGCGGAGGAGAGTACAGAACAGCTTTCATCGCTTTTCGAGATTTCAAGGCTTCTGCCCCTGGCTAAGCTCTGCTGCAGACTAAATAGGGCGAAATAGTGCGCATTGGTAGGAGGCGCGCACTCTGCGTCTCTTCCTAGCGTGCGCTATTTCGCAAGGCCTTGGGCGATTCGAGCTCAATATAGCGGGCTTATACCGCATTTACGCAAAAAACGACTATGATATTCGTTCTTCTCATGGCAGATTATCCCTAGAAGACCTATTTTGAACAAGATTTTGTGCGATACACTAAGTACAATAGTACCGGAATGTGCTTTTCGACCAGCCTGACCATAAACTACAGGGAAAATAGAGAGCCGTCAAGGTAGCGTGCTTGGTGTACTCGACGGATGTGTGTACCTCGTCATGCCCCCTCGACCACAATGGAAGGCATCTGTCGCCGCGATGCCACTACATCTCTTCGACATGCCAAGTGACATTCTCGACCGCACATTGTTGTCTACCCCAGCCGGCATACCAGCTTCCACAACGACCTCCACGGTACCTCCAGACTACAAGGTGCTAGAGCGCATGTGATTGTGCTTCCCTAACTACAGGGTGTCTCAAAAAATGTGTTGACTTTTTGAAAGCTGATAACTTTGCTCGCACTAAAGGTACTGAAGAAGTTAAGGGCTCATATCAAAGCTTAAGAAAATAGAAATTTTCTGTCATATGAGCGACGTGGAACGCGCTATGCACTCGTCTGTAATTTCGCATTTTACACTCGATTGATTCTGTTTCGCTTGAGAACATGTTATAATTTCTTCACAAAGTGGCCGTTTTGATTGATTTGCGCTTCTTTTAGAGATAAAAATTTAAAAAGACACTTCGGCTAGCGAAAAATGAAGGGAACTCTAAAAAATGCAGGTACTATGTGAAAGGTTCTAACATTGTTGCTAGTGAAGCATTTGAAGATTTTAGAGACTCACATGAAAGCGCAGTGTAACAGATTACTGTGTCGTGCAAATAGTCAAGATTGCGCCATGCTCCCGTCTGAAACCTTGCACTTCAGACTCGATTGATTGTGCATGGGCTGAATGCCTGTTACAATCTTGTTACTACTGCCAGATTAACCTGAGCTGCGCTTCTTTTAACGTTTAGAACTTGACAATCATGTGAAAGATGCGTGACGTGGGAGTTCATTGGTCGCACGATTTAAATGAGGGCAGGAGCCCCATCTTACATGACGCACTCTGTGGACTGATGAAGTAACTGAACTTTCATATGAGCCCCAAATGTCTTCAAAAGCTTCGACCGCAGCAACGTTAAAACCTTACAAACAGTACCTGTATTTTTTAAGACACCCTGCATTTTCCGCAAACCATAGTGTGCTTTTAAGTTTTAAACCCTGCAAGATGCGCAAATCAATCAAAACGGCCACTTTTTGAAGGGTTTATAACATGTATTCAAGCGAAGCACAATCAATCAAGTGTAAAATGCAAAATTTCAGACGAGTACATGGCATATGAGCCTATAACTTCTTCAGTACCTATACTGCGAGCAAAGTTATCAGCTTTCAAATATTGTATACATTTTTTGAGACACCCTATATATCAATGGTACAGGTAGAATCGCATCCATGGCGCAATCGTTAGCAGCCAGTGAATCCTTTGCTCAAGTCATGTGTGGAAATTCTTCTGCGATCTAGTTCGACTGCTGTATTTCCTATAAAGGATTCGATCAAGTGTACCTAGTTTGCATTTTCTTGAACCTGTTTCTCATCTTATGAAGGGTGCTGTTGGATCTGTGACCACGCAGTAGATCCCATTCGTTCGTTCACATACCGCGGTCATTACTCAAGAGGCAATCTCACGGTATGTAAGCCAGCTCATTCTAACAGTTGCTTCGTCTCTTATACCGTCGTTCTCGGATTGAACTCCACTACTATGACTGTCTTCTGCAGCAACGGTACATTGACAACCTGTCCTTGCAGAATCGGTAAGAGCAAGTGACCAGCGATGATTTCGTAGCACCAGACCATTTGCTATTAAACTACGAAATGTGTCGCCACGCTGTTCACTTTCACCTCGTAGCCTTTGAATTTCTTCCTTCAGTTTGAATTGTGACTACGGCAGGTCCAATGTTCAACTCGAAAGAGTGGGCGAATTAGAGATTTCGACATCAGAAACATGTCACCTGTGAATTATGAACAGGTGCAGCATCCAGCTAGAAAGGAAACTAAAGCGACAGTCTGCCGTGAGCTCTAGGTACATATTAGTCACCACCTCATCTGGAGCTCCGCTGTAAGACTTCCTTCCGACAAAATTCAACGTTCTATTGTCTGCGGACGCTAATGCTCGTACTTGCTGTTGCCATTTTTTTCCGCTGATCTTCTCGGTACGCGATAAGCTATCACTTTTGAAAAAAGAGTACTTGCTAATTTGTCATCAACGAGAGAAAACGATGGACGAAAAGTGAGCGACCACAGTATTAAGAGAATATTTATGTATATATGCATGCTTTTTATTTCTGAATATGCTTCTTCTGCATGTCTGTAAATACGCCATTGACATCCACTCAGCGGCAACACATAATCCAGTTGTTAAAAAGTTGAAAATTCATAGATGTTTCTGCGCTATACGTTAGGGGGGGGGCGGCATTTCCTCGTAGTGTGCAGCTCGAGATAGGAAAGGACATTGCGCTTTCCTCAGCCTGGACGACCCCAGTCCTGGATTCTGCTGCGGTATGAAAACGGTCAGAGAAAAGGCGTCATCACAACTACGCGCCTCGCTAACACGCATTGCGCCGAAGTCTCAAGTGTTATCTCACCCAGAACATCCATTATTTCGCTTTCAGACACCGTTTTTGTGAGTCCTTTGTCCGGAAGCCCCACATTGAGAAGGTTAGTGATCAGCTGAGTAGTATCCATTTCTGAAACACAAACTGCAGTAGATCCGCTAATTCACACCTCAGGTGTAAAGTTCGCTCTATCAAACTCATAACGCAAGCACTTTGACTTGAAAATGACCATTGTTGCCCACTGTCTTACGATTAGGTGCTTGTTAGAGTGCCTGCTTTCACCAATCGACGGTCCAGTTCCAGTTTGCATATGTACCTCTATGCGTGAATATGCAACAACAATGCCGAGAGACGGAGTGAATGCGTCCATTTCGTTTCTCGTCGTTGCTGTTTATCATGTTGTTGTCACTCATGACGTCGACGGTTGTTGTGTTTTCATCATAATTGCTTTGTGGATCCGTGCAAAGAATGTGTCAGCCTTCCTTGCAAGAGGCCTTCCTCGAGGATGCGTCTACCCAAGGAGAATCTTTGCTCTGTTGATCGACAAACTTATTTTCTCAAGATATGCCCATCGTCATGTAGCCTTCCACACTTCTTATGTCTCAAAAGTGTTCCGAGACGCCTAACGAAGTGCCACGGAGATGTGAGCTTCCTCAACCTAAGGTCACATCGATGAAGCTCTCCTCTTATCTAGCTTTTTCCCTCTCCAGTAGTTTCTAACGCGCCACTCTTTAGGATTAGCTGCGTCCTGTTGTGGCACGAAGCAAATCTTCAAACTTCCCTATGCTGAACACCTGCATCCTCTCCGGGCCGTTTAGCGAGCATGTGCCTCCTCCATCGCTCCGGATGATCCATAAAAGAATCCTTCACCCCCTTAAAGCGATTTTTTCAGGCGCTGTTTATTTTTTGCTAGATATTGGTTTTTATTCACATATATCAGGATTAAATGCGAGGCATGCTTCCAGGTTAAAATAGTATGAGGATTCCAAGACGAAAGATCTTTTAACAGACGTTTAAAACGTTAGTTTCAACATGACACCTCTTTAGTATCTCGTAACTAATTTTTCATGGTACTTTATAATGAACACATCGTATATATCGAGACTAAGACTGGATAGGTGGTTCGTCAAATCTAATGTTCACCGAGAATAAATTGCATCACACAATACTTCAAATTGCTCATCCAGTCATTTATGGCTTCTAGCAGTATTTTGACCTTGCGTCCCACAGGCAGTGCACCTGCATGCATAGCCAACTCCACCAGTTAAGGTTAGGGCACACTCATGAAATGCTTTGAGAAAACTAGAGTACTTCAGTGTTCTTAGGAGGTCTACCTGCTATCAAATCGAACTCGTCGGGAAATTTCAGACTGTGAACATGCTCTACACATTGAAGGACCATAATGTCGTTTTCAAAAAAGTTGAGCACTTGTGATGCTCTTAGAATGTCTCTCGTCTATCTAATTATATTCATCGCGCAATTTCAGCCTGGAAGCATGCCTCGCAATTAATTCTGATATGAAAAAAACGGAGATTTAACGAAAATAATCAACGCCTAAAAAGTCGCCCTAAGCGTTACTTAGGCAGGATAATTTCTAGCTCATTCCATAGAAATCGAAATTCTAATACAGGGAATGATAGAGTTTACGTCAGTAGCCTGGAAGCATGCGTCGGTTAATTCTGAAATAAATGAAAACTGATATTTAACGAAAGTTAAACAGCGCCTGAAAAAAATGTTGTAAGGGTTATTGAGGCAAGATTCTTTCCTGGCTCATTCGATAGAGCTCGAAATTCTAATAAAGGAGATGGTAGGGTTCAGATCAATTCCAATTTCTGGGCTGCCAATGCAAGCCATCTGAGCCTCCTATCCCTCTATCGATTGTAATCACACCAAATCTGGTCGATCTACAGGCTCCCGTGGTTGGCGGGGTCAGCATCGCCTCCGCGGCGAGGGCTGTCTGGCTGAGTGCGAAGCGGCTTGTGTCACTGCGCGAGTCGACGCTAATTGTCTCCGCAGGCACTGTCCCGCGTCTTTGCCCGCGCCGCTTTCAGGAGGAACGTCTCCCTCCCAGTTAGGGCATATGTTGTATTTATTGCATGTTGTGTGTATTGATGCATAGCTACCATTAACAATTCATAATGGACTCCCCCCCCCCGATTGGGATTGCACCAAGGAATACAATACATGCTCTGATAGTGCAAATCATTCTCTTTCGAGAGCTACATAGCGCTGTGCAAGAGACCGCCGGCGAAACCCGCAATGATTCGTTGACAAAACGGCGGACTTATGGGACAACCTAGTAGTTTACTTATTCATATTTGTTATTGCCCATTTATTGTGTT
This sequence comes from Heligmosomoides polygyrus bakeri, assembly GCA_947359475.1. Taxonomy (NCBI): domain Eukaryota; kingdom Metazoa; phylum Nematoda; class Chromadorea; order Rhabditida; family Heligmosomidae; genus Heligmosomoides; species Heligmosomoides polygyrus. The sequence continues at coordinate 49,270,207 of OX375868.1, read as the reverse complement.
TCATTGTATGGAAATCGATTAGAAGCCGTCATCACCAACTAGGACTGCACCACTGGTCCCCCTTTCACTAGCCCCCTTTATTGATCCTCCCTTTACTGGTCTCTCCATATTGTTGTCCTTTGACTGGTCCTTCTTCATTGGTCCCTTACTACTGGTCTCCTCTGTAATGGGTCCCTCTTTACTGACTTCGGTGACACGTCTTCTGCATTCGAACACTTATTTCGAGATATTGGCGGCACTTCTTCTGAAGCTGAACACTTACGACATGACATGAAGGCCAGACGACGAACAGACAGACAGCACTTTTATATATAGTGGGATAGTAGGATTAACAAACAGCTCACTTTCTTAATCGGTATGTATTTCTTGAACAACTGCGACTCGAGTACCAAAATAGAGAATTAACGCTCACCACACATGAATTATAAACATCGCCTTTGACTGTGATATCTTAAATTTATGCTGATAGTCTACTACCAGTTATCAGTCGTAGAAGAAAAACATGACTAGGACTAACGATAAGGTTGTTCTTTCCTTGGCACTCTGGATTATTCGCCACGAATTCCAATTCTAGGATAAATCGCTCAAAGAGCTTTATAGCAAGAGCTACGCAATACTTTTCATTCCCTTATCGATTGATCAACTTGCTGACCAGGGAAGTCTCTCAGGCGTATGTCTGAACTGCGAAAACGAATACCACTGTGAGATTCTCCACCCTTTAAATAGTAAGCATATATGTTCCAATATGATATTCATTTTTGAAATTTCGGCCGATTATTATTATTTCGGTAGGTTAGCACGTGTGAACGTGGGCCCATAGTAAACTTTGAGGGCCCATTGCTCCTTTGGTTCAAGACTTTGCAGAAATGAAACATTACTTCCTACTAATTGAAGGGTGGAGAATAATCTCACTCTGATATTCGCTTTGCCGATCAAACCTACGTGCAAGTGCATGCGATCCGAGAGTAAACTTTGAGGGACCCTAGCTCCCTGGGTTTGAGGACTTCGCCCCTTCCTACTATCTGAAGGGTGAGGCATCTCACAGTTGTATTCGCCTTCGCAGTTCAGACATAAAGGATAAAAAGGATAAAGGACGGCGTTACTCAATCCCTTCTGGGATGCGCCAGCGCATTCTACTTCTACGGGATATCGTGGAGGCGACATGAATGCGTATTTGGCCATACAATGACTTGCGGTGGCCAGCCGATGAACAAGTCAGCGCTTTATCCTTCCCAGACAAGTCTGGTACCAATTCACCGACCCCGGAGGGATGGAAGGCTTGGTTGGCCTGGGCGGGAACTCCGAACCAGGAACCTGGTATCGGGTGCACGCGACCGTCGGCGCCTCCTCCGACTGCGCTGCACGCGCCCTGGTTCAGACATACGCCTGAGAAACTTCCCTGGTGAGTTTTAAGAATTCAGGCCAAGGCGAATTGAAGCCCTGCAACACCAGGGCTTCAATTCGCTTTTGGCTAGACCACTATTGAGCTGGTAGAACCTAACTTATAATGGTCCACGAGATTTAGCACTTTCATGTGATGCCATAAGCATTCTAATTCACCACACTATTGCGAGTGCTTCTTAACGTGCATTTTATCTATGACATAAGTTGCGGTGGTCAGCAGACAATTAAGATTATCTGCTTTGCGCTGCAAGCTGAATCATTCCACCGATTTCGGAAGATGGACGACTTGGTTGGACACTCTGCAAGCCGAGCGTAAAATTGGTGCAGTGGAGAAGAATTCCTTCTGGCTGACTGCCTCACATCCGTGCAATTTGGGAAAGCGCAACATTTCTGGATTGGTATCCCAAATACAGAATACAGCTGGTAGCCAATGTGTGACGCGGTGGTAGTGATGTCCGTTCCTCCACACGGTGCCACTGGAAACTGCTCGCTTGGTGAGCTAAGCTGAACACGGATACTCGAGTGTAGGCGACAGCCCGTTGTGACAGCCGGCCTGCGAACACCTCATGTCAGATCACATGGTGTTTGACGAGTCATATTTTTCGATATTGTGCTACGGCATCAGCAGGAACTGACGAGCAGCTGCAAAGCACGGCGAGTGTGAGAAGCATGCGGGGTCCATACTGCGAGGACGGCATCGGTTCTCACCTGTGCTTGTCCGAAAGACCCGTAAAGTAAGCAGAACCCTCACAGCTGACGCTGAATGTGGATATGTTGACGGGCCGCTCGTGTGAGTTGGTTGAAGAACTTTAACTTAAGCTGGTCCTGCTGCAAGTCTAGAGACATAGAACGTGGCTTTCAAGGCCGTTCTATGAGGATGTGCCACGACCACATGCGGTGTCGGAATAATCCTCCCCGAGCATTTCCGAGACTCGTTTGTAAATGTCGGAAGCTTGGACGATCGATTCATGAAGATCGTAGTCGCCGCTAAGAAGCGAGTTTATCACTTCTTCTCAACGTAAGCTTCTGGCTACTGGTGAACTTAATGGGCACGTAGGTGCATCGAAAGAGGGGTACAGCTGCCATGGTGGTTTCGGATGCGCGTCTTGTAATTCCGATGGTGAGCGTACTCTTGAGTCAAAATCAAAGAATCACATAACCTCACCATTGAGAACACCCTGTTACGAAAACGCGACTCCCGTTTGGTCTCTTATCATAGTGGGAGTTTCAAGTCTCAGATAGACTGCCCATGAGATGGATCGTGATCAAAATTTTTTCCTTTAAAGTAGAAGGTCGCGTCTACGAGAAGGCCACCACACAGCATCGACTGCTGATCTGCACTCTAAAGATCGTCCCTCCGAGGCTAAACAGATAGAGCATGCGTTGCATCAAGTAGTGGCGAATGAAGGAGAAGGATGCAGATGTGATTTCTCGCGACCGGTTGCTGACTGTCGATGAAACTTGGAAGAGAGCAACCGATGCGATACGCCGAGTGGCAAGGCTGGAACTCGGCATTACGGAGCAGGTCCACGCAAAGTCGGCAAGCAGACATGCCTGTGGACGGACTATGCGAAACCCCAGCTTCTAGAGAAGAAGTCGTTTTACCATGTGCTTCTCGGCAACAAAACAGTCGATAACTGACGAATGTAAATATCAGGAGGCAAAGAATGCTGCAACGAAAGCCATGGCTTTTGCAAAAGCCACTCATTACAAGGATGTCTATGGAATCCTCGAGTCGCGCGATGGTGAGCGGTATTTATACCGACTTACTAACCAGAAGAACCGCCATCGACAAATGGAGGATATTAAAATGTTATTCGGCGTCAACGATGAGGACGGCCATCTTCTGTTCCGAAAGACAGCAAAAAGCCGCTAAAGCGATGGCGTGATTACTTTCGGGAAGTTTCCACCATGGAACTTTCTCATCCGGCCATCACTTCCGTGGTTTCTGTCCACGTTCTCGTTCACAAGATCACCGCGGAGGAACAGTAGCCTTGAAGACCGGCAACAGCAAGCGATCCATTTATCAAAATCGAAGCCATGGTATTCTGCTGAGTGGTTGGCTAAGTTCTTCAACCAAGTAGTAAAGGAGAAGAAAGTACCACTGTGTTGACACAACTGTACGACGATTCCGATTTGGAAGAATAGTTCTGCAGGCTACTCCAACTATTGTCCAAATCGCTTGTTTTCACACAGCATGAGGATCTTCGAACGAATTCTCGGTAGACGATTTCGTGAAATCGTCAAGCCCTACGACAATCAGTGCGGCCTCGTGGCTGGCTGTGGCACCAGTGATGCCATACCTGCCGTCCGCCTCCTGGTGGACAAACATCCCGAGAAGCAGGAGCCGGTGTATATAGCCTTCCTCAACTTGGAAAGGCCTGCGATCGTTGTATGGTACGCCTTACGACAACACAACGTACCTGAAGAACTCATAAAGTGGGTGCGGATGCTCTACTCTTACCCAAAGAGTAGAGTACAAGCTGCAGCTGGAAATTTAATGGAGTTTCCCATCTCTGTTGGGCTGCACCAGGGTTCTGCGTTCTTCCCGCTCTCCTTCGTTGCCGTCATAAATGACATTAGAGATCTTTCGAGATCTCCATCAGCCTGTTCCATGGACGCTGCTTTATGCTGACGACGTGATGCTCGCTTGCGAAGACACCGGTGATCTCGAGTGGCAGGTGCAAGCTTGGTGTGATCGCCTGGCGATGTTCGGACTCAAGTTGAACGTCTAGAAGACCGAGTACCTAACCAAAGAGTCCTGCTCCAATAAGATTAATGGTACTGAGCTTAAACCCACTTCGAGGTTTAAGTACCAGGAATCAGCAGAAGCTCCCGACGGCGGTCTGACGGTTAAAGTGAAGTCACGCGTGAGTGCAGCTTGATCCAAGTGGCGGTCGCTGACTGGTGTGCTCTGCGATAGGGAGATACCAGTGCGCATGAAATCAAAAATCTATGGAACCGTCGCCGGACCAGTAACGCAGGGTGTTGGCGTGTTGGCCTGCGACTAAGGAAGTTGAAACGCGCCTCACCGTCATGGAGACCAAGATGCCGGACGGCTGGAGTCACGCGCATGGACCGCATTCGAAATGATGTTGTTCGGCAGAAGTTTTGGGTGCGAGTCGTGTGGCACAGCTATCAGAAGAAGATGAACTCGATCACAGAAAGAATCGGGTTGGAAGAATTAATGAATGAAAGTATTAGGTTGTAATGAAATAAATGGCACTGAACCCCTGTAAAATTAAACAGTTAATATCTCGGCTTGTGGGCAAGTTTATTAATCGAAATAAAAACCTTCTGATTCTACACAACTTTGCCAACGTGACACAAGCTTTTTTATCCCAATGGCATAAAAATCAGAAGTTCTGGAATTGACGAAATCTTCGAAGGCACTTTCGGCATCCTGTTGGTATTTGAATATTTTCCCTACCAAGAAGTCGCCAAGATGCTTGAAGAAATGGTAGTCTGTTGGGAAGAGGTCGGGAGAAAACGGAGGATGTGGTAGAGTTTCAATGCTCAGCTCATTCAATTTCTGCAACGTGATTCGTGCTACATGGGGGCGAGCATTGTCGTGCAGAAGGAGAACTCGCCTTCGGTTTACCAAGGCCGGCCGGATATCCTTCAACTTTTTCATCATTTCTGCAATCTCAATGCAGTACTTCTCTGCCGTGATGGATTCACCGGGAGGGAGGAAGCTGTGGTGAATAATTCCCAGCGAACACCACCATACTGTCACCATTACTTTCTTTTGGTGCAATTCCGGCTTCGCAAAAACCTTGGGGCTCTCATCGCTGTCCACCCACTGTGACGATCGTTGCCTGTTCTCGTACGTTATCCATTTCTCGTCACAGATTACGATGCGATCAAGGAATGGGTCCGTTTCGTTCCGTAGAAGCAGTGCGGACGAGATCTCATATCGTCGGTTTCGTTGCTCCTCAGACAGCTCGTGAGGCACCCATCTTTCCAGCTCTTTGGTCTTTCCAATTTCCTTCAGATGCCGGGCAGCTGTGTTGTGACCGACGCCAAGAACCTTCGCTATCTCCCTGGTACCTTTGTGTGGATCTTCCTCTACCACATCTCTCAGCTTGCCCTCATCAACATCACTATGCCTCCCACGACCTTCATGTCCTTCCAAGCTCTCATCTCCATTCCGGAACTTCTGATACCAACGATACGCCATCCGAATTGTGGAACATCCTTGACCGAATGCGGCGTTGATCTTCTCGTTCGCCTCCTTAGCTGTAGTGCCCAGCTTGAATTCATACAAGTAAATGCCTCGGATTATCCTTTTGTCCATCTGCAAAAAGTCAATAAACTCTAAAGTTTTCCCACTTTTACATAGAAAATTTGGTACTCACGGCATAGCAAAGTTTGCGCTTCTAAACGATATGCCACATGTTACGGTTTGTTCTTGATCAAACCGTAAAGACGCGCCAAAAAATGGTGCGAGCCAGTGCCATTTAATTCGTTACAACCTAATAGAAGGACAAGTACGAATTCTTTCTATCAGTTCTACAGTTCTGCGTGAATCAGTTCATTCCTACCGAGAAAAATACTTCGTGATAACACTCCACCAAATCCGACTTCGTGACCTTAAAGAGAAAGCTTGGAATGATTCTCAAAAGAATCCTATTCCGGTAAAGGTTGACAAATTTAAGGCTATTAGTGATAAGTTCGATCGTTTACTCCGAAAATATAACAACTACATAGAACGTAATGTTCTTGAAAATCCGAGAAAAATTTTATTTTATAAATTTCTGAACTCGAGGTTAAAGCAGAACGTTCAAATTCCTGCATTGGTGGCGATGTCCGTTCCTCCACGTGGTGTCACTGCTCGCTCTGCGAGCTAAGCTAATCACGGACATTCGAATGCGGGCGACAGGCCCTTGTGACAGGCCGGCTTACGAAGCCCCATATCACATCGCATGGTGTATGGCAGTTCAAGTTTCTCGAGATAGTGCAACGGCGTCCGCGGGAGCCGACGTGCACTCGCAGAGCCCGGCGAGTGTGGAAAGTATGCGAGGGTCCCTGATGCGAGGACGGCATCGGGGGCAGCTGAGCTAGTCCGAAAGTCCCGTAACGTAAGCAGGACCCGTGTGGCTACGCTGAATGTGGGTGCGTTGACGGGCCGCTCGTGCGAGTTGGTTGAAGCACTGAAGCGAAGGAGGGTTGATTTCTGTGCGGTGCAGGAAACGGGGTGGGCCTGCCGAAAGTCAAGGGACATAGGACGTGGCTTCAAGGCCGTTCTATGTGGAAGCCCCAGGACCACCAGTGGTGTCGGAATTATTATTATTATTATTTATTACATGGGTCAAATCCATGTGAAGAACAATGTAATTAGAAACGGTATAGAACGACATCCACATCAAATTGGCTAACGATCCAGATCAAAGTGTTATAGAATGATTAGAAAGTACATACGACAACAAATGTCCAGAGAAAGAAGAATGGAAGGGAGAACAGATCAAGAGGGGCTTTGCCACAAGATCTCATTATGTCCTAGAATTATTCATGAATTGACTTGCATTCGTAATAAATGGCTTCAGCTTGTACGGAATAACTGAGTTTTTGGAAAGTTTTATATAATCCCAACCTGCTCTATTAACGAAAAAACTATGTCGAATAGAAGATTTTGCAGTACTTAGTGAAAGTTTCTCTCCTCCACCTCGGGTTCTAGATGGTCTCACTATGAAGAAGTCACGCTTATCAAGCCTACAGAAACCATGGAGAATTTTGTGAACCATTACGAGTTCGTATATTCTTCGTCTGGATGAAAGTGTCTGTAGCCCAAGTTGTTTGTTTCTTGTATCACTCCTAAGAATAGCATGGTAATCAAAGCCACATTTCCTAATAAATAGTTTTCTAGTGAAGCTATTTTGGACTTTTTCAAGTCGAAGTATATTTTTCTTCCTAACTGGGTAAACAATTGTTGTTCCATACTCAAGTATCGGCCTAACGTAAGTCTTATAAGCTTTGACAAGGACAGATGGGTTTTTTGTGGAAAGACTTCTAAAAAGATTGTGTACTACAGTCACTGCTTTGTTTGCAATTTGTTCACATTGCGCGTCCAAAGTCAAATTTGCGTCGAGGAGAAATCCAAGATCTGTCGTTATCGTCTCCGAACGATTTCGTGACTCGATTGTAAGCGTCGAGCGCTTTGACGATCGATTGATGAAGATCGTTGTCGCTGCTAAGGAGCGACTATATCACTTTTTCTCTGCGTATGCTCCGCAGAGTGGCTGCTTCGATTAAGCCAAGGATGAGTTTTGGAACCTGCTTGATGAGAAGACAGCGGAGGTACCGTCGAAAGATGTCATCATAGTCGCTGGTGACCTTAATGGGCACGTAGGTGCTGCGAAAGACGGGTAGAGCTGTCACGGTGGTTTCGGATACGGGTCTCGTAACCCCGATGGTGAGCGTATTCTTGAGTATGCGGAATCGCATAGCCTCACCATTGTGAACACCGTCTTCCGAAAACGCGACTCCCACCTCATCTCATATTATAGTCGGAGCTCCAGGTCTCAGATAGACTTTGTGCTTGTGAAGGATCGTGACCGGAGCATTGTCAGAGAAGTGAAGATCGTGCCGCATGAGACGGTCGCCCCACAGCATCGACCGCTGATCTGCACCCTAAAGATCGCCCCTCCGAGGCTGAAGCAGATCGAGCGATGCGGTGCAGCTAGAATCAAGTGGTGGCGAATGAAAGAGAAGGAAGCAGCTGTGACTTCTCGCGTACGGTTGCCCACAGTCACGACTGTCGAACTTGGAAGAGAGAAACCGACGCCATACGCCAAGCTGTAAAATTGGAACTCGGCACTACGAAGCCTGGACGACGCAAAGTCGACAAGCAGACATGGCTGTGGACGGACGATGTGAAAGCAAAGGTTCGAGAGAAGAAGTCACTGTATCATGTGTTTCTCAGAACAGCCGACAACTGGCAGGAATATCAGAAGGCGAAGAAGGCTGCAACGAAAGACGTGGCTGTTGCGAAAGCCACTCATTATGGTGATGTCTACCGAATGCTCGAGTCGCGCGATGGTGAGCGGTATTTGTACCCATTTGCGGAGACCCGCCATCGCCAAACCGAGGATATTGAAAAGTTCGTTGGCATCAATGATGAGAGCGGCCATCTCCTGAGAGACCGCAAAAAGGCGCTGAAGCGATGCCGTGATTACTTTGAGGAAATTTCCACTGTGGATTTTCCTCATCCGGCCTTTCCTTCTGTGGCTTTTGTTCACGGTCCCGTTCACAAAATCACCGTGGAGGAAACAGAAGCGGCTCTGAAGAAGATGAAGCTCGGTAAGGCGACAGGGCCGGATGATCTGGCAGTCGATGTTTGGAAGTCGATGCTCTGGTATCCTGCTGAGTGGTTGGCTGAGTTCTTCAACCAGGTAGTAAAGGAGAAGAAAGTACCGGAGTGTTGGCACAACAGTACGACGATTCCGATTTGGAAGAAGAAGGGCAGTCCTGTGGACTGCTTCAATTATCGTTCGATTCGCTTTGAAGATCTTCGAGCGAATCTTCGATAGACGAATCCGTGAAATCGTCAAGCTCTCTGACAACCAGTGCGGCTTTGTGTCTGGTTGTGGGACCATTGATGCTATACACGCCGAACGACCTCTGGTGGAGAAGCATCGCGAGAAACAGAAGCCCGTGCATATAGCCTTTCTCGACTTGGAGAAGGCCTTCGACCGCGGACCACGTGAGGTTATATGGTATGCCTTACGACAACACAACGTACCTGAAGAACTCGTAGAGTTGGTGCGGATGCTCTACTCTTGCCCAAAGAGTAGAGTGCAAGCTGCGGCTGGAACCTCAATGGAGTTTACCATCTCTGTTGGGGTGCACCAGGGTTCTGCGCTTTCACCACTCCTCTTTGTTGTCGTCATGGATGCCATTACGCGAGATCTCCATCAGCCTGTTCCATGGACGCTGCTTTATGCTGATGACGTGATGCTCGCTTGCGAAGACAAAGACGATCTCGAGCGGCAGGTGCAAGCTTGGTGCGACCGTCTGGCGAGGTTCGGACTCAAATTGGACGTCAAGAAGACCGAGTACCTAACGGCTGACGTGAACGAGCCCGGCTCCATTAAGATTACCGGTACTGAACTTGCACGCACTTCGGTGTTTAAATACCTGGGATCAGCAGTAGCGTCTGACGGCGGTCTGATGGTTGAAGTGAACTCACGCGTGAGTGCAGCTTGGTCCAAGTGGCGTTCGCTGACTGGCGTGCTCTGCGATAGGAAGATACCAGAGCACCTGACGTCGAAGATTTACAGAGCCGTCGTGCGGCCGGTAGCGTTGTACGGCGCTGAGTGTTGGCCAGGAAGTTGAAACGCGCCTCAGCGTCATGGAGACGAAGATGCTGCGCTGGACGGCTGGAGTCACGCGCATAGACCGCATTCAAAATGATGCTATTCGGCAGAAGTTTGGTGTCGTGCCGATAGCGGACAAGATGCGCGAAGCTCGCTTGCGATGGTACGGACACGTTTTGCGTGGGAAAGAAGGCAGCGTCCGCAAGATAGGCCTTGAGTTGGAAGTATTTGGAAAGCGGCCTAGAGGACGCCCGAAGCAGCGTTGGTCCGATACGTTACACAAGGACATGAAAATAACTGGTGTCCACCCTGATCAAGCGCGGGATCGGGAAGGGTGGCGTCGTAACACCAGAAGAGCGGACCCCGCGACGAAGCTGGACAAACGCTGAAGAAGAAGAAGAAGAAGTTCAATTTCCTGCATTAAATGATGAGAATGGCAGTTCAGCATATACTAATTCAGCGAAGGCAGTTATATTAGCTAAAAACTTTGTGAATTCTTTTTCTGACCACTTTCAGAATTCCTGCGTTGAATTAGATATTTGTATTCCATCGCTAAGAGACAGTGAAGTGTGGTTCTATAAGGAAGATATTTACAAAATGTTACGCAATCTTTCACCCACTTTTTCCTGGACACCTAATGAGCTTCCTGCATACTTTATTCGTAATATCGCAGCTGCGGTTGCTTATCCTCTGGAACACATATTCAGTTTTAGTTTCATGCACGGCATCGTGCCCGAGAGATGGAAGCGCTCATACGTCACTCCTATTCCTAAGAAGCCAACTTTCTCTCTATCATCCAACTATAGGCCTATGAGCATTACGTCAGTTTTTTGTAGAGTGTTTGATAAGGTGCTGAAAAAAAGCTATCATCAAGCATATTGAACTTAACGACGTTTTACCTGGCAATCAACATGGATTCAGATCAGGGAGATCTACAGAAACTGCGATGCTTGCTGCCCTTAATGATTGAACGAGTGCGGTAGACCGTAATATTGATGTCGTTTATTTTGATTTTACTAGGGCCTTTGACAAGGTTCCTTTTGATCTTCTACTTTCTAAGCTACACAGAACAGGCTTGCACCATAGAGTTGTTAATTGGATAAAAAGGTATATAACAGGAAGGCCTTTTCAAGTCAGAATCAATGACTTATTATCAGAATCATATCCAGTTACAAGTGGAGTGCCGCAAGGTGGAGTTCTATCTCCTATTCTTTTCATCATCTATACTTCTGAAAAACCAGAAGTAATTCAAAGGTATAATGATGGTAAAGGATAAAAGGATAAAGGACGGCGTTACTCAATCCCTTCTGGGATGCGCCAGCGCATTCTACTTCTACGGGATGTCGTGGAGGCGACATGAATGCGTATTTGGCCATACAATGACTTGCGGTGGCCAGCCGACAAACAAGTCAGCGCTTTATCCTTCCCAGACAAGTGTGGTACCAATTCACTGACCCCGGAGGGATGCAAGGCTTGGTTGGCCTGGGCGGGAAATCCGAACCAGGAACCTGGTATCGGGTGCATGCGACAGTTGCGCCTCCTCCGACTGCGCTATACGCGCCCTGATGGTATATCACATTTTCCTCTCTTCTCGATCATCTTTTGCCTGGACTCAGCTTACACGACAGAAACGTTTCGTCAAATCAATTAGTACACTTGAACCGATTCGGTCCATTTGGCGAGTGATCTCCTTCATCTGCCAACTTGTTTTAAGCGCATGAATAGCATTATCTTAACATTCCACGATTGTAATTGTTTATTTTGTTTGATCGGTTCGTTTGTCTAACTAGTTTAATCGTTTCCCTCGTTCTGTCACTTGCGTTCTTTTTTTGTTGTTGAGCTATGGATCACTTAAATTTAGCGTGCCCTCCAGTGCCCTCCATGGGCGTAAATAAATAAATAAATAAATAAGTAAATGTGTCTTGCAAAATGTTTCCAGACGATATAAAGATCTACAAAAACATCGAAAAGACTGAGGACTGTATTGCACTCCTCTATTAACGCTGTTGCTGAATGACCGCGACATGGTGGCTTCCACTCTCCTCACCTAAAACGAAGCTGCTTCATGTTGGAAGTCCTGACAATGGGCATATTTATTGGAGAGTCCCAACTTAGCAGCACCGATACCGTTCGAGATCTAGGTTTCTTTATTGACCCTAAACTCTCTTTTAATTCTCACTGTGATCATGTATCCAGTAAAGCCAATAGAACTGTCCACAACATATTTAAATCCTTGAGCACTAATTCAGTGAAACATTTAGTTTCAGCGTATGAGTTCTATGTACGACCATAACTTGAATATGGCACAACTGTATGTAATCCATCCTCAAGTCGCAACATAGTAAAACTTGAAGCAGTGCAGAACAACTTTAATAGAAAGCTCTGGATAAGGCTTCATGGGTATGAGTACTCACCCATACCGCCTGCCCCTGTAGGCAATAAAAATTTTGATATCTCGTCGCTTGCTATTCGAAGAAAAAGGTACGACCTCATCATGATTTATAAAATTCTAAATTTAATGACTGGTCTATCTGTAGAACAGTTTTACACGCCTTCCACCACCAGAGGTGCACAGGCAAAGCTTCATTTTCCAAGATCTAGAACTTCTCTGCGTGCCTCGTTCTTTACACAAAGGGTTGGTTCCGAATTCATCAAATTATCGAAGACATCTCCAATTCCTGACTCCATAAATAAATTCAAAAGACGCGCACGATGCCTTTCTTGATGATCGCCTTATGTTTTTACTGTACAGTAAGCACGACTTAAAATTTTATACGGCACAGTTCCAATCTGTGTCGTTCTTTCCTTCAGAAGGCAAACAAGTTTTTCTGCGAGGAGTCCATTCATCTTTCAATTGGGGTCGATCATGCCAGAGAACGCAGTCGATATTTCAAAAAAAAATCCATGAAAAACGAGGATTTTTTATATTATCCATCCTAATCATATCGTCAATGCAGCTCCGTCGCCGTTGCGATGAACTTGTTTTTTTTGCTGGACGTTACACAGATCTCTTGATTCTTGTAGGCTTCCTTTTGATTTTTTAATGGTGTTTTCTTAGGATGGCAGAACATTATTTCCATGGGAATTCCATCGTCCACCATTCATTTGCCGCTCCGTAGTCGATTCGATGAGCGCTTCAAAAAAATCTAGGAAAAGCACTTAATTCTTCGTCAGAAAGTAACCCTCGAAATTTAATATAATGCAATTTCAGAACACAGTTTCAGATGCAGACTTCGCTCCTTCAGGTAGAAATATGTGTCGTGTCCATCAGTGACGTTGTGAAAAAGCCTGCACAAATTGAACATTGGAAGACTGCTACCGGAAAATCTTTATTTTAAAGTATTGAAAAATAGCATTCAAAAGTTTAAAGAATTTTATTGTGCTATCAAAGCATGCATTGTTCAGTGACCTCTTTTCATTGTTCTATTGTGTCAAAGCCGCTCCTGGAAATTAAAGGGTTCAAAATGCACTTGAAGAATTTAAGAAATTTAAGGAGTAAAACAGTGGAAGAGAAAGGAAGGGGGTCGATCGAATTCCGCTTCGGAAGGTGGGGTCGCAGATTTTCAGCAGAAATCAAACCCCACGCTTGACCCTGTTCAGAATACGTGCTGAAGACGTCGTCCAACGTGCGTGTGGATTCAGAAGACGTGCCGTAGACGTCCAGCATGCATAGAGATTCCGAGTAAAGGGAACCAGTGGGAGGGGACCAGTGAAGAGGGGACCAGATAAGGGGACAGTATTTTTCATCAATATCGTCCAGTGTGCGTCGTGTTTCTGAATACGTGCCGAAGATGTCATCTAACGTGCATGTGGATTCAGGAGACGTGCCGCAGGCGTCCAACATGGGTAGGGATTCCGAATAAGGGGGACCAGTAGTAGGTGAACCATTGAAGGGGGATCAGCTAAAGAAAGAAATAATGACCATCCCGCGTACTAGTCAGGGCGATTCGAGTGGTGATTAAACTTTCAGTAGACACAAAACAAAGAGAATTTATTTATTTATTTATTTATTGCACTCGGAGGTGCGCACAACATTTGACACATCGTCATGCAACTAAGACAGATCCAGCACTGAAAAAAAAACTGAAAAACAACAATAACTAAACATCTTTCTAGAAATATAGCTGACAAAAACAATGAAAAATGAAAAGAATGAAAAGAATTCGCAAACAATATGGAAAGGCGAAAAGTGAAGAATTGTAGCGGAAAGACAGAAAGGATGGCACCACCACGCTTTCCTTGGCTCCCTGCCAACCTGTAGGGTATTGTACTGTGAGCTCTGCTTTCAGCAACTACATGTACATGTATAAGTCGTCCAGAAAGAGATTTAAAAGAACCTGCTAGCAGTTAGTCATTGTCTTCTGGAAATGTCTTCTTGAAAATATCAGGCTACATATCCTCCAATGTTGGTGTGGTGTTGTGAGAGAGGTTTGAGAAGATCAAGACTAGCAGATCATTTTATACTCTTTGCAAGCTGTCCCTTTCTTTAGTTTAAAGAGGATAACAAAATCTGAACAATACGTCAATATTCAAATTTGAGAGAAATTCGTTAACTCAAGCCTAACGTATTACAAGGTTGATCACAGTGCATGGATAGGAACAGATGTCCCTGGAGGTACCAAGAGCTGTCACCTCCACAGAACAAAAGATCTTGAAACATAAACACTGCACTTTTTGCTCGACTCGTATTAGAGAAGCGACAAGTGAAGTTCTGGGTTGTCCTACAGGCCGACTCCACCAACGGACACTTTCTCGTATGGACCACCGACTTCAGACTGCCAGTAGAATGGTCCGTTTGGTATAATTCCGTTAGGTGTTTTAAGATACCTGAAAATATTCAAAGCATGATGATAGGATAGAAACAATGTTTTATTAATGATGGCCATTAAATAGATCATCTATTTCTATCTTGCTCTAACCCGTCGTTCAGAGAAAAGTAATAGTGCGCAACAAGAAGATCAATATGAAGTACTAGCGAGAGGATGGTGAAGCGCATGTATGCACAGCGGAAGAGCGCTATATAAGAAAAATCGCAACCATTCGTCAAATCGAATTATTGTTTCGGTTTTCCAAGTCGTTAGGGCGAACGAGAAAGGAGTCGTCGAGGCTAGTGGAAACACCTTACAATAAGCACAAGCACGAGTTGAGTTGCGTAATCACTGTTTCTAGATGCTCGGAGAAGCAGAGTTGAGGTCAGGCATCATGAAATGCGCGCTAGAGGTATGGTTCTCGTAGGCTGTTAAGGCTTGGCATCTTGACTGTTCTACTGGGAGTTGGTAGGAGCAAATTTATGCACATTTTGCTTGCCAGGGTGCAAGCTATACACAGGCACGAAGTGTACGAGACAGCAGAACTGGCCACGTTAGTAAGCAACAGGTTCGCCCACAATCCATTTCCACGCATGCATGATTTCTGGCTCCAGAAAAAACCATTTAGCTGGGGAATCACGCTTCCTCTCGACTCTGCCAATAACTCGGTGTCATTCTACCCTTTGCCACAACCTTCCTCTCGATTGGCGAAAACGAGCAACTTCCTGAAGGTAACCATAAGAGTCGAGTTTGTGGTTAGCACGTTTGTGGTTTTGTTGGTATTACTTTGTGACTCTAACACTAGTTAGTGTTACAAAGATGTTGTAGTGGATGGAGTGTGCTCTGTGGAAAGCTATAAGTGTTTCTAAAGCCTATCCACAAATCGAACTTTCGACTATCCTTTATTGTATATTGTTTGTTTCTAGCCTAGAACCTGAACCAGGGTCAACCTTAAGGTTCGACAATCGAACCGGGGGTCGTACTCACTCTTGGTTTTGGCAGAGGATTGTCTCGCTTTTTCAGCTGGTTAGGTGATGTTTGTATCCCTTAAGAAGTTCGTGTTTCCAAGTGTGGCTTCGACAGCGTGAAGATTCGCGCGCAGCTTCGTTTAATGTAGACAAATGTTATGAGCATGAATTTGAATCCTTTAAGGTTTTCAACACTGGTCGTTCGCAGCTAAAGTTAGGACTTCCCGCTGGCAGTTTTCGGCCAATCATGTTGAGTTGAACCTTTGCCGATTTTTCGACGGTGTCACTGGTGCGACAAATTTGTTTCTGCGAGCAACACCTTGATCCGAAATTGTGCTCTTTAAAATTTCGAGCGTTATTCGCCATTGGTGAGTTAAATGTTTTTCCTACAAAGATGTCACGCCCTTCGAATCAATCATGGAGTCAAAACCGAAGGATTGACTTGAACCGAAAATAATGCAGCATTCTCTGATATAGAAAAATCGAAACCCACCACCAGGTAGAAGGAGCGATTTGTAGAAGCCGCTCTTATTTGAATAATGCGTTTTCTTCTATTTTCTGTTGCAGTGTTAATTTATTTTTTTGTTTTGAATGAGGTCTTTTTGCAACAACCTTCGATGCAAACAGTGGGGTCAGGTCGACCTTGCGACATTCTTTTCTCGTCAAATGAAGCAAAATCGGAGGTTTCTGGTAATATTAAAAATCGTTTCGGAAAAATCCATCCTTACTGTAATACTTTGTGAAGATTGTAATTTTATCTGGGAAAAATTTCACCTATATAGGATGTCTGCTTCAGATGGAAATTAATTTTATTTTCATGAAAATCGTCGATTTTGAATACGATCCCTGAGAAAATTGAGGACCAGTGTTGAGGAGCTTGAATCTTTACTGTATAATAAACACTGTTTAAAGTTCAATAGCGTAGAATTTCACTTTCTGATGTTGTCTCATTCAGATGCGAAAAAAATATTTCCGTGACAAGTCAATACTTCCGTGGTGACCCGGTTGTGATCGAAGAAGGCTTCAAAACATCTTTATTGATAAAGCACTTGAGTTCACCATTAGAAGTTACATTCGAAATTTCATAGACTATAATTTCACATTAGATTGTCGCTCCTTCAAAAACGTGTCGTATCTACAGTAACGTCGGTAAACGTTCGTCAAAACGCGGCCGCCGGCGGCGGATTAATCCGCCGTTTCCGCCGCTTTGTCATAACTCTCTTCAAAGTCGCTTATATTATATATTTTTCCAGTTTTTTTCAAGTTCTT
Source organism: Heligmosomoides polygyrus bakeri (assembly GCA_947359475.1). Lineage (NCBI taxonomy): Eukaryota > Metazoa > Nematoda > Chromadorea > Rhabditida > Heligmosomidae > Heligmosomoides > Heligmosomoides polygyrus. The sequence goes on along the minus strand of OX375868.1, from coordinate 49,253,443 downwards.
GACTATAGGGTGTGCACTACAAATATAGGGTTTGGCCTTAGATCAGTTAGAAGTAAGGTACTAATCAGCCAATAATTTGACAGCGCAGCGTTCCAAAGAGACATTGCCTGCAAGAGCTAATTCACGCGTGTAGATCTGTGTCTCCACGCGACGGATCAGTATGGAAGCTGGATATGTGGTCACAACATACAGAGATGCTGCAGCACAAAAATGATGTAGCTGGCAGCTCAGTACTGGGAGCTCCACCGCTTCAAAAAGGCCATTTTCTTCTACTCTGACCATGGGACTCAACGCCGACCACTGCCCAGACCGCGCAGAACAGTTTCTGTCATTTGTCGGAGCCGATATTCGTTTTTTTGTTGAAAAATTTCCCACCTCACGTTAATCACATTTATTCCTTGAGACAAGTCTGCTACCGGAGTCCAGAGTGTTGCTGTAATTGCAGTGACCTGACCTGCCCCACCAAGCATGTCTTTTGGACATGCAATCGCTGCTTCTCTCCTCTCACTACTCACACTAACCGAGGTCGTTTGCTGATGGGATAGGTACTGCTTTCCCCAAGCCCATTTGAGCATAACCATTTAGCTTCAGAAAAAGGATTTATTAAGTATTTATTACAGGCAATAATTATTATTGTTTTATTATTATTAATTATTATTTTAGCAAGCCCGTAATAGAAAGTAACAGTTGTTAAATACACGCAACTAGAAGATAAGCAAATAAACGACAAATGATGTACCAAACAATAATATTTTCTAAAATGTGTATTAAGCAATTATTATTATCAGCAACAATTATTACCTTATTACGGGTTCGATTCCCACCTGGTGCTAGAGTTTTGGTTGCAATAAAATACTGTTATAACAGCCAACGTATGACCGTTTTCTGTTTGTTCCTTAGTTACGAAAGGGCTCATAGGAGATTGCTAGGTGCGGGATGTATCTTGTGCGATTGTCGTTGAATCTTGACATATCGCTTAACAGTTGCGCAGAATCTTGTAAAGCTGCTGAGCCAACGTTGATATGAAAGTTCTATTCGGCTTACTTTTTGGCGTAACAACCTTCTTTACTGCCAATAAAATACAAAAGAAGTTTGAAAAGTTACTCGTTCAATGCTCATTTCAAGTCAAAGGGGGTGAAATGGTCATTGGACGAGTAATTTCCTAAACTTCTTCTTTCTTTTCCTAGGAGGGAAGAAGGTTACCCCGAAACGGAGCTCGTTGGAACGTGACCCGAGTAGAGCTCTAAGAAACTAGCAAACTTGGCTCAACAGCTTCACAAGATCTTGTAGCATTGTAAGGTGCAGGTCAAGGAAAAAGGTCCACCGTGTCTCTATTTCTGCCAGCTTTACTCTTGAAACAGTAAAAATTGGTGTCTTTCCTTTATACTGGATACGTAAGCGTTTAGTGCTTTTATTCTACAAGTTTTTAGGCATCTCTTTATGCTATGAAGGAGGATGATCGTGGACCCTTCGCTCCAGAGTCGCATCCGTGTTAATTCGCTGTCTCTTTATTATCGCGTTCGTGATGTGCTGTATTGAAAATGGATAAAGGATAAAAAAGGATAAAGGACGGCGTTATTCAATCCCTTCTGGGATGCGCCAGCGCATTTTATTTCTACGGGATGTCGTGGAGGTGACATGAATGCGTATTTGGCCATACAATGACTTGCGGTGGCCAGCCGATGAACAAGTCAGCGCTTTATCCTTCCCAGACAAGTCTTGTACCAATTCACCGACCCCGGAAGGATGGAAGGCTTGGTTGGCCTTGGCGGGAAATCCGAACCAGAAACCTGGTATCGGGTGCACGCGACAGTCGCGCCTCCTCCGACTGCGCTACACGCGCCCATTGAAAATGATTTGCTTTAAAAGTGTTGGCCAATGGTGGAACGGCAGGTGCCAACGAAATTTTAGGTTATAAGTGCCGGTTAGTGTAGGAACAATGAATATCCATCTAGGTCGAAAGAAAACTGTGTGGCTCTTTGACATACCGTCCTTTCTTTGGTCTGGCCCGTAACGACTCGGTATGTACAGCCAAAGGAAAGGCAGGGACTTGCACGAAGTAAAGCACTGGATTCTGCGGTAGTTATGGCCGCGTTACAAAGTGACCAACCCCCATGTGTGATTAGCCTGAGGTTTCGTTACTTACTACTTGAAGTGGTTAGGGAATCATAATGCTTCAACTCACCAGACTCTACACTGACCTTACCGGGGGCCAGTGGCTGCTTTGTGACGTACCGACGTACTATTTTTAATTGAGGTTGTGATGGGACAGAGGATAGAAAACCGTCACTGTAGTGGTAGTTAGCCTTGCGGCAATCAAGGACGTTAACTATTCAGACCTCCTCGCATCTGCCCTAAGGAGACTTGTCACCTGCCAGAACCTCACCCTAGGCGAAGAAGCAGTGGGTGCTCTTCCTCCACTGCAGGAAACAATCCATTCAGTAGCAGTCTACGCACTTGGTTAAAATTGCTGTTTATTAAACCTATGCTTCCGTACTTGTACCTCATCATTTTATTGATTAGCCCGCTCTTTCTGAACTTATTTTTTTCCGACTACTCTTCGACTTTCTTTTCGTGTGTATCTAATTCAGCTATTGAACTCTTATTCGCGTCACTGTTGCGAAAAATTTCAGTTGCAGTAGGTATGATCTATCAAATAATCTGTTGTTGGTGCTTTCCATGCAGAAAATGATAAGAAAATTTGACTCGAAGCCATTATTTCGCTAACCCTAGACTTCTATGGGGCTTTGCCTCAGAAACACCGCCCAACTTATCCACGCGACTCCCTGGTCTAACCAGAAACGGGTGAAGTCTATCGAAATCTGTTGACTGATCGATAACAGCCCCCTTTTTTGAAGCACTGACCATCATCTGACCGGCGATCCGCTATTCTGTACACATTGTGTAGTTCTAGAAAATATTGAAGAGAAAAGCCTTGCTAATACTTTCCCTGATGCCTTACGCTTTGCATTCATGTAGGAATTTCAGTGAAGATACCTATTGATTTGTGACTTTTCTGAACGGTACGGACCACTTTTCTCTCAACCTTATCGATACCGCAGCGTTTGAGCAGTGTACAGAAGAGGGCAAGAAAGGAGTACAAAGACGATGTCGTTATTGTTCGCCTATCTTCTTCTACCAGTACATATCAAGGAACTCGTTTTACTATGCTATAACTTCTTTCGGGATGACTAGTTTGCTCAGGCCTCGGACCGCTGAACGTTCATAAGGTGTTGACCATACGCTAACTTTAAGCACCTGTTCGATGAGGCAGAACTCCTCTACAGAGCTATCAAAAGGAACGGGCAACTCGCATTACACAGGTCGCTTCCCTGGCTTTCTTCTCTGGCTCTTCTGGCTTCTATGGTCGCCACGTTCTTGGAAACCTCGCACCAGTTAGGACGCTGGGCTTCCATTCGACGAGACCCGCGCCCGCCCTCGCATGGCGCGTTGGCTGGTGCCTAGTCTCCCCGCCACTCCGGAACTGCCCGAGAACACTCAAGGTACTACTCATCGGCCTCAAGAAGTCCCTGTCGTCAACTAAGGGATCATGCCGTGAGCAAACAAGAAGCCCTCCCCGTTCGGGTAAAAATTCAGAAAGTGAACATTTCGGTGGAGTCCTACGAGGACAACCAGCTCTTCTTTCCGTCCGGAATCATCTTGTAGGCACGCGACAGGAGATCAGAATTATTACTCTTCAAAACTATGCAAAAATTGCAGGTTCGAAAATCTGCCATTTTGACCAAAAATTTGTAACGTACATATACCAAAAGCTAGACTCTTGCCTATCGAAAAGTCGTCTTTCGAACGGCTGGCCACAGGAAGTGATTGTACGGCTCCACAATCCTTACCGCCCCCCCCCCTCATGGTCTGCAAGAGTTGATTGCGTGACATGTTTCAAAGTGAGGTTTATCAGCACTTAACTTAAAAATAAATTTAGGCATATGTGTGAGTAGTGAGAGGAGAGAAGCAGCGATTGCATCTCCAAAAGACATGCTTGTTGGGGCACGTCAGGTAACTGCAATCTCAGCAACACTCTGGACTCCCGTAGCAGACTTGTCTCAAGGAATAAATGTGATTAACGTGAGGTGGGAAATTTTCAAGAAGAAAGCGAATATCGGCTTCGATAAATGACAGAAACTGTTCTGCGCGCTCTGGACAGAGGTCGGCGTTGAGTCCCATGGTCAGGTGGAGACACAGATCTACACGCGTGAATTAGCCCTTTCAGGCAGTCTCTGGAACGCTGCGCTGTCAATTTATTGGCTGATTAGTACCTCACTTCTAACTGAACTAAGGCCAAACCCTATATTTGTAATGCACACCCTATAGTCAAGAACTTGAGCAAAAATCGGCTCTAGAACAAAAGTGGTACGGTCGTAAATAATTAACGAAACTGGAAAAAATCGGCAGTTGAGGATGCATGGAACGCTGAACTTGGTGAAAAACCAGGCGAATTTGGTATCAAAGAGATCGCCGTGATGAGACAAAACCTAAAATTAGCATGAAACACATTTTTGACAGCGTTTAAAATTTTTAGAATTTCACTGGGCAAGTTGATCCCTGCCAGGGGGCACAATTAGGGGAGACTCAGGGGCGAATGTGGATCAGGTCAAGACAATTACGGGCTCGACTAATCTAGGTCATCTCAACTCAAAAATTTTGAAACCTCGTTAAGATTTTTACACCATTGGGTAGATCATGTTGTTCTGATTCCAATAATGTGCCTTTCATTGAATATAAGTGACCTTGAAGAGAGTTATGGCAAAGCGGCGGAAACGGCGGATTAATCCGCCGCCGGCCGCGTTTTGGCGAACGTTTACCGACGGTACTGAATGATATCCTCAAAGATCGGTAAAATTTGAACTCGTCTTGATTGATTCGAAAACTGTTCGCAGAAAGTCTTCAAATTTTACAGTGGAACGGTTAGCGTTCAAGGCTTTAAAGGATACCCTGTCTTATGCATGTCCCTTCCAGCGTATGGACCTGCGCGCGAATACCTAAAATTTCAGAGCTACACCTGGGAAAAAAGAACATATTAAGAGGTAGAAGAACTGCAATCCAATGCGGGTTTTGGGGGGAGGGGTGCGCCCTTATGACGATGAGTTTTTCTTGCTTTCACATTACTAGTGTAGAGGTGGTCCTCCGCTACAGAAGCAATGTATTTTATCCTACTGCAGCTGAATACTGAAAATTTCCTTATATTTTCCCCATAGGATATTGCGATTCGTAGGTCTTCGGCGAATTCGAAGGCAGCGCTTGATTCCGAACTGACATTTCACTTTCGGCGGGGTGCAGGACGGATACTTATCTTAACTACGAGACCGCTTCCACAAAGCGCGCAGCACCTACACAGGCCCACTCAGCTTGAGCCTCATAAGAAGTGGGAAAGCGAAGTAGGCTAGGTTAGTAAAATTAGCTACTAGATATGTAGATAGGACAGTATGAATGCCAGTCGTGTGAACAATGTGACATCGAGATTTTCACACTGGAGATGATTATATATAAGCGATCTGAAAAGGCAATGTATGAGTTTCCGAAAGGTTTTAAGCAGTTGTCCTTTTTTGGCAACCTAAAGTTCAACTTTGCATCGCCTCCTGATCTGAAGTTTAGAATTCTCACCCGATTTGTCCTTGCTCTCTGCGAAGAACAGGAACTCCTGAAAAAACGAGAAATAAGAATAAGTAAAATGAAAAACAACTGAAAGTTTTCCACACATGGTTCAGGCTTCATTACGCAGGGGGAGGGGTGGGGGTGGCAGATTTCGTCGAATGAATCACGTCCAGCTTAAAATAACGCTGTTACTGTTAGAGCTTTTTTGTGTTTTTGTGGAGGTTATTGCTTTAGTGACTAGTGGATAGCCTTCCACAATTCCATAAGTTGTTGGTGCCTAGAAATTAGGCGTCCTTTTACAGTTTTGAGTTCGCCGCTTAAAAGTTAGACCTTCCAGAAGCTTAAAACCATCCGCAAGTAATTGAGCTTCTCATTCTGTACACAAATGCGGCATGAGCAATGCTGACGGCTATGAAACAATGCTGGCTTGTGCAACTGCTACTAAATAATGTTATACATTATCGTTGATTACGCACATCTGTCCACAAAATAGTTAGCAGTATTCTCCATGTTCTCTCTTCGTAAAACTTCGGCATGATTCATAACGTGCTAATGCTTCTGTGCCGAACGAGGTTGAGGTGGATCAATTTATTGAGCGGCCTAACGTTTCGACCTTTTCGTCGTCTTCAGAGGCCTAAAAATGGTTCAAGACTTTATATTTGTAACTTACCCGATCAAGCGCTTCCTCCTCTCTGTCTTTCAGACATCGTCCTAGGTACAATACGAAAAAACCCCAATGTATAAGAACTAAACTCACCCGCTGATCCACCGTTCACGCGGAGCGACGTCGCTACCGCGTGAACGGTGGATCAGCGGGTGAGTTTAGTTCTTATACGTTGGGATTTTTTCGCATTGTACCTAGGACGATGTCTGAAAGACAGGGAGGAGGAGGCGCTTGGTCGGGTAAGTTACAAATATAAAGTCTTGAACCACTTTTAGGCCTCTGAAGACGACGAAAAGGTCGAAACGTTAGGCCGCTCAATAAATTGATCCACCTCAACCTCGTTCGGCACAGAAGCATTAGCAAGTTAGCAGTATTTTTTTTATCTATAAGCGGCAATAACATTTTTTAAATTTCTAAGAATTTGTAACGTCTTCCTCCCTTACCAGAAGATCGAGCAATCACTGCTACTTCATTGCTCCACTGGAATCGCTCACAGCCAGTGGATATTACAACCAGGTGCAAATCCACTAGGAACAAAAGGAGCAAATGTCGATCAACTCGGAATTGAGCAGGGCCGTTCTCTCAAAATGCAGTTGATGCGGCCAAATCACTTCGCTATCCATTCTCCTAACCGCAAGCAAGCCAAAGAGAACAAAAATCGCGAAATTGTACATCTGTATTCTCCTAAAAGTACCATTTCGGACGAAGCTAGTCATATGTGGGGCAATGTTTTAATCTGATCACTATTCTACCCAATGAATAAAGTAGAAGCTCTTTGTCCGGTATAACAAGGATGCCGCAACACATTTGTGACGGACACAGGGATGGGAAAATTTATTACATTATCAGTTATAAGAGGTATTTCGTTACATCTAAAAAGACTTTATTCAATTAATTAGATAAAGTTCCCCATACTCCGAATGGGGCGAGGGGTGAGAAATGACGACCTAAAGTGGGGCATTCGATGAGCTTGGGGTTGTTATTGATTTCATATTGTGAATACCGTACAACGACAAGCTGGTCTCGTTAAAACCCGACATGCTGGCTCTCCTCTAAGCGGTAAAAAGTTCACACGAGTGCCTCAAATGAGACCAAGGGTTGAAGGAACAGCGTGCGACATGCAGGAGGTGGGCCACTCGCGGATTATGGAGCGAGATTCCATGCGGCAATCGGAGACTTGTGCATCATCCGTCTGTCGATCTCGTTGTCTCCTACGAAGTCTTGTCCCTCTCGTGACCAGTCGTCTGCATCCTTGCCGTCGGAATCCGATCAATAACTTCAACTGTCACTCAATAACTTCAGAAGTTGATCAGGCCGATTAGGACGATTTTTAAGGGGAGCTGGAAGAAGTTAGAAGTCCGTGAAAAAGTTATTTTTCAAGTTTGACGTTGGGGCTTACTAAATGTTCAAATATGCATTCAAATCGCCTCCACGATGTCCTGTAGAAGTATGAGTGCATGACGCATCCCAAAAAGAGATTGAGTAGGTCGTCCTTTATCCTTCATCCTTAATGCAGTTCTGGGGTTGGATTATGCTTCAATCGTCCTCATTCGATCTGGAGAGTACCTGAGCACGTCACTCACGCGTAGAACATGGTATCCCGTCATCAAAAGAGACGCATCCCCGATCAGTGGATGAGCACCCATAGTGGCCTTCTTCCTGCTTAGCCCATTTTATGAGCTGTTCAGAAGGATTATCCTTGTAAGCATATCAAGGAAGCAGGAATTCACCGGGGATTCAGCTGTATAGACCATATCAAGACGGTCTCGAATACCATTGAAGATTATCTAGAACATGGTTCGACCTAGTTTTCACCTTCGTCGACTACAAGAAGGCGTTCAACAGCGTTGAAGCGATCGTTCACAAATATATTTTCGACAGTTTTCCCTGCGCCCTGATAGGCCGCGAACGCATGGGCCAAGACTGCTGCCACGCCAAAAACGTCACGCACAGAAGAGAGTTGGAACGATGTCTTCGGAAATTGAACCGGTCACCCAAGCCTCAGGCCGAGCCTCGCCACTCCGTCTTGGGAAGAATGTCTCGGTGATCAAGCTGAGTACGTGTGGAACGGCAAGTTCCGATGGACCAGGCACATAATGAGAAGACTAGATGAGCAATCGACGACGAGAACACTGGAGAAGATGCCGGGGGATGCGAAGCGTGAACCAAATGACATTTCGGATGAGAAAGATTTGAGCCTCTCGTCAACGTCGCCTAATTTGGATGGTAGAATACCCTGAATGACGGCAGCGAGATAGGAACGCGAAAGGAAACGATGCTGTGGCCTGCACAAGGTGAAAGCGGCCATTGAAGAGTACCAATATAAGTAGGAATGTTTAGGAATGTGCTTGAATTGAAAAACTGCGCATCAAAACGGATGGGATAGGGCGGGAAATGAATGAAGCCATGAAGTCATAATAAAGTTATGAATGCCTACAAAGTCGTCCTTCTATCAGATCACGATCCCCAAAAGGGGGCCGTGGTATCATTTCGTCCGTGAACTGTTTCGAAATTATATTCAAGAGACCTCCTTTGCAGAACTTCTACTGTCGACGGTTCATTGATGTTGGAGTCTAATGACCTCTCGGAAGGATAAAACGCTGATTGTCTATCGGCTGGCCACCGCAAGCCAATGAATGGCCAAATACGCATTCCAATCAAGTGCGTGGTGCATCCTAAAAGGAATTGAGCAACGCCGTCGCTTACCCTTACCCTTCATTATTATAGCTTTCTCACATTTCCCAGTGCTCTTTTTATGTCTCTTATTATCAAGCCAGCGAACGATCTTGCTTGTGCTCGACTGGGCATAACTATCATATGTCTCCTCAGAAATAGGTACCGGTCTGTCGCTCGTTGATGATCATTTAAAATTGAACTGACATCTCTTACCTCTGTTATAGTCGCTGGAAGTGACATATCCGCGAGGAGCAGCTGGTGCCACCGCCCTTAGAATATAGCCTGTTATTTGACCAGGCGGATAGGATGACAATGAAGGATAGGATGGAACGTAATTGCGTCCATATCCATAGGAAGTTGACGAGCAGCACGTGCTAAACGAAATTGGTTAGGCTTCGTCAGCTTAAGGAAAAGCAATTGTATGGAATCCTTACATGTTTTGTTCACGTAATGTTTGATCGAAATCATGTCGTTTTATGTTGCTGAACCAGAACGTTTTGTAAAACGAACCGCTTTATCTAGCGTTCTTTCATTTCAACTATCTGCGATGCTCTACAGGTTCGCTGACCCTTCACTGATGCATCGCTGAGCTTCAAAACTCCCTTTTCAGGTCATTGTTACGTCGCAATATTGATGAGGTTGCAGAAGAGTACAGATATGGCAAAGTTTGCGCACTACTCAGCATGTATTTCGATCACGACGGAGTGATGGACCACACCTGAATGGGTGAGGCACCCTTCGAAACGGATTGGGTGTAGCGCCAACCGTATTGCAACGAAGAATTTACTTCGTAAGACAAGGTCAACCATATGTCTCCTCATCAACGTCGATTGACAGCGATCGTTTTCACTGCTAAGATATGTACCCTCTCAGAACTTATACTAGCCACATAGGACAGTTACTAATGCAATAGTGACTCCGCGTGCTTTGTCCATAAAAATCCTGTTGTGAACACCACAAGATTTCCAACGTGAACGGAGAAGCACGATAAGTGAATGTTCAGTTCAGTCGCGAATCGAAGCGATATAATATTAAGCTTCATGGCGATGTAGCAACGTGAGAAATTGACTGAAACATTAAGGTCCTAAGAAATAGGATTCGCTTATCGCACAGAAGTCTTTGAGTAACAATGCTGATAACTGTGTAACCCAGGGTGTCAGCTGCTTCTAAACCGAATCGTTTCAGAGGCACATGTCTTTATATACCGACCTCGACCGCCCGCGTGATACGGACCGCTGACGGCTACGCACGCATCGCGCTTTCGCTATCGCTGAATCTGGTATAAAGATCCCATAATATATAAACGAGAACCGACGTTTGTCTGTGCGTTGTTTGTTTGCAGAGGAGTGCTGGAGGAGTGTGTTGGGGGAAACTGTGGGATGGGGGGGGGGGGGGGGTGGGGCTCGTAGTTGTGCAACGTGCCTGGCGACTTAGTAGACGTGCTGAACACGTCGCCAAACGCGCCTGGAGATGCGGTGCTGGAGGAGTGTTTCACTAGAGCTGATTTCAATAGAGTCCTCCAGGCGCGTTTGGCCACACATGTGGGGAACTCTTAAGTTGATTGGATTGGTGACCTCCGCACCGTTTTACGATGGGGCAGTCCTCCTTACAAACCCAGTTTCATTCTGCGCGGCGCATTTTACCTCCACGTGAAGACAATTTGAGTGTGTATGTGGTTCATTGAATAACTTTCGGTAAACATGGTAATACGACAAACAGTTCGGTGCTTTATCCTTTCCAGACAGCTCTGCTGCCAATTCGCTGAGCAGTTAGAGGGTTTTGTTGGATTGGGCGAAAAAACCGAACTAAAAAACATGGAGTGGGACACAGGCTACAGCCAGTAGAGATGCTGGCAGCCTATCGGGATCCTATCAGTTTTTGTTCACCCGAATCTGAACGTTCGGACCACGCCAGGCTTGTTGGCTTCGCATCACGGAGAGGTGGGGCCAAAGCCAAGCGATGCCTTCGATAGAGCGACGTATGCCAGCCGGTCTTTCTATGAGCTTAATCTTGAGCAATGGCTAGCGAACCCATAAGCTTGGCGGCGAATCACTCGAGAATACGGATATGCGTCAGGGTATTGATGGAGATCATGCGCCGAGCGCCGGGAGTCAGGATACGACGCCCGAAGACGCCATCCACCGTGGGTCGGGTTTCAGAGGACGTGTCGCAGACGTCGTGCAACACGTATCGACTCCGTCGACCAAGTTTTATACAAGAATGTTTTGAATTGATTGACTTTCCTAGTTTCCTTATTGTTTTGGGAACCGCGCAACGCAATGTTATCGCTTCATCAGTACAAACAAACTTGTGGTGAGGAGGAGAAGCGGCTTCGGCTTGTTGCGACATTCACGTCTTCAGACAGTCTCTGTCCTCGTCAAGTTCGCGCGTCGTCTTTCTCTCCACAAGTCTTACAGTTTTAGCACAGAAAGACGTTTGGTGAGACTATCTCTTGATAATTTTTGTAGCTTCCGCGTGGCACTAGGGCAAGTGGGTGAAACACAGAATGCTGAGACAACGAGATTGAGAAAACGTGCCGCAGACGTTTTCCAACGTGCGCCAGGATTGTAAGAGGGACCAGTAAAGGGGCAGACCAGTATTTCTACTCAGTGTCGTCCAACGTGTGTTGGGATGCAGAAGACGTGTAGCAGACGTCTTGCCACGTGCGTCGGCATGCACAGCACGTGTCGTAGACATGGCGGCTATATCGTGACACATGCGTCAGAACTCAGAATATGTGTCGCAGACGTTATGCAACATGAGCAGAACACGGAAACTAGTGCAGGCGACAGGTCCTTGTGACAGACCGGCCTACGAAGAGTCCATGTCACATCATATGGTGATGGTCCTTAGTGTTCCACATGATAATGCTACAGCGTGCACGGGAGCCGATGAACACTTGAGAAGCCCGGCGTTTGTGGAAAGTGTACAAGGGTCCCTGGTGCAAGGACGAGTCGGAGGAAAATGGCAACGCTGAATGTGGATACGTTGCCGGGCTGCTCCTGCGAATTAGCAGAGGCACAGGAAGGGAGGAAAGATTGACATCTGTGCGGTGCAGGAGACGAGGTGGTCCTGTATCAAGTCATGGAGGAAATGGGCCGATGTTGGAATCGTCCAGCAAATTTACGATATGCAAAGACGATGAACGATTCAAAACGTTAGGTAACTCAAGAAGGATTGATCACTATTACGACCTCGTTCGGCACTGAAGCACATATAAGAAACAACACACTTTTCGATTAACCCTCGGTCCATCCGAATTGAAGAAGGTCATTTTGCGTATGTGTGCACATGGATGGAAGGAGGCAACGACTCGAATGGAGTCCTGAGAAATATGTAGCTGCCGTCAGTGATCACGCTGACCTTAAGTGTTCACCTGGATGCAGAGGAGAGTGGTACGAAAAGGAAGGCCCACCTTGTTCGAAGAGCCCCTTCGTCATGCCGTTTGTCTCATATGAAGTAAGCACCTCTGTTCTGAAGTTCCCCAGAAGGACCCCAATACTCTAGGATTAAGAAGTAATCTAAGTTCAAAAAAGTATAGAAAGGCTACCAAAGGATCCACTGTTACCAACCAAATGACCTCGGAGTGGGGAATTTGGAGCAATCCTCTGTGCGCAAAACCCATAATGCATTCTGAATCTACACCAGAGTTCTCAATGTCCAGCGAAAGGGTTCTCGATAGAGAACAAGAGATCAAGCATAGATTTGATAGTGCAAAGATGAAGGCGAAAAACATGATTAGTCGTATTCGATGTCAAACCGAAAAACGGTTCGTGAGGTCGAACTCGATTCGAAAATTCCGCATCCGATAAGTGTAAGCCCTTCTGTGAGTAGACCTCCTAAAATTTCAGCTTCTGCTGCATTAATGCTTCTTCTTTCTCGTGTGGTACTGTGAAAGAGAGACTAGTTGGCGATCTGAATACATGGAGTAAAAGGGGAACGTCGTAGTACGCGCAATTCCTGGACCTCTTATGCAAAATATCCGTGCTTGCGGTTTAAAAATCAATACAGATCCTAATTCGTCTGTTGTGCTGTATCTGCCTTGCCAAAAGTGAAATCCCACATTCGAACGGCATCCATTGGTTATTCGCATAATTGTGCGTTTTGACAATTTTTGGATATTCGAATGATTTCGAATACTCACAAATTTCGAATAATCAAATTCAAATATGTTCAAAGAAGCAGCTTTTGAATGATCGAGCAGGAATACATTCGAAAAACGCGATTTTCTGGGATACTCGAAATCGAAAACATTCAAAAAACGCGATTTTTTGAATATTCGAATTCGATTATTCAAGTTCGAATGAAAATTGTTAGAAACACCTATTCGAATAAGTTATTCGAGCATAACTACAACACCAACGCGTTCTTCGTGGAAGTTCTAAATGAACGACACTCTGACTTCTTTGTGGAAGTTCTAAATGAACGACATGAAGGCTTTTTGTGTTTCTCGAGTGAATCCATTGGAGCGCTTTGGGATCCGACAGGTACGAATGAAGACACTGCTGGCGTCCGCTCGAGGAACTCGATGATCAACGTGACGACGGGTGACACAGGTGATCATACATTGTTATATAGAACCATGCGTAAGTGAACAGATTTTTTTGTTGGTACCAGCCGTTAGCTTCCATTTTTTCGACGATTTCACTACTTTATTACAAGCACGCTGCTCATCCTCATCCTTGCCTGCATAAGTCTTACATTCGACTTCATATGCACATTTGTGGGTAAATCCAAGATCCATTCGTTGAACAAGACAAGAGATAAAACCCCACCTTAGGAGTTGCGAGTGGGGGGGGGGGAATTCAAACAGTGAATGTCACCAGCGGTCCTACGTCTGCAGGTGACATCCGCTGGTTGAGACAAACTCGCTCCGACTCCGACGACTTGAAATGTTCCTTTCTTCCTGAAGAGTACGCTCATCCATGTAATCGACGTAACAACCATTCTAATCCATTCTGGGTGATTTATCCAATGATGTAGGTAGCATTCAGTAGTTGTTAAAAAAGACCTATATAGTCACGGCGGCGACGTTCCTTTCTTCGCTCGCGATAATTGCTGCCACAAGGAATATCTCCTTAGCTAGTCAGAATAAGTCAAATTCTCAGTAAATCTCTCGTCTTCTACCTGTGGTACGGTTTACATGGTGCCCTTTTTCGTAGCTGCCAAAAAATTCTGATGATCATGATCTAATTCTTTGTAAAAATTTCTTCCATCTTGGCCGCCAGATTTTTGGAAATGTTCCGATTTCATGCATGACCTCCTACTCGGTTTCGGCTTCCTCAATGAAAGCACAAAGTTCAGTGTTCAGCTGAGCTAAGGGTAGTCTGAAGTATAGCTTAGAGAAAGCTAATACAGTAAAGCGGTTCAAAAAGTGTCAGCTGCCAAAGCCGTCTACATAGTCAATTGCTGGTGGGAGATACGAATTTTGCCAAATTCAGTAGTGCGGATTCATCAGCGACTTACAGAGACTTGACAGAGAAATTACAGCAGAAAATCCTAAAAGCGCCAACATTTCACCATATCGCTTCTTGGTAAGTCGCGTTAATTCGCGTTTTTTCAGGAGTTTTCGCTGTAATTTCTCTGTCAAATCTCTGTAAGTCGTTGACGAACCCGGCGCCTGGACTTGAAGAGGGCGGAGCGCAGAACAAGAGGTCCACGAGACTGCTAAAACTGCTCTGTTACCATCAACCTGTGGTCTTCATAGCCTGATGGTGAGATTTTAATACAAGTAAACAAGCGGTCGAACTCCGCAGGAAGCGTGAAATGGCTCTAGCATAATATCGGCAAAAATCTGTTCTAGAATGGGAGACGTTCAGAACCAGTAATATTCCCTGTGAATTTTGAGTCGAATAGTGTTAATTTCCATAGTTTCCGTTACCCTAGCCATTTCCTAGAGATTGCTGCGTAATGCGAGTAACCAGGAGAAGTGTAGGTTAAAACCGATGTCAAAGTTAAAATAGTACTCAGTGGTACTGGAACATTTGCTAACTAATCGTTAGAGTGATAGCTTTAGTTAAAAAACCTAATCTTATAGTTGTAGAAGATTAATAAGGAGTGGGAGTGCGATCGACATTGAGAGGCGGTAAGACTGGCATCGTTAGGCATCAGGGGGTCGCGTGAGCCACTACACTGGAGTTGTGTGGCGGCAGCCCTAGTCGGTCTCAAGCCGCCCTCCACTGTCAGCCGAGCAATCACAGAAATTCAGAAAATGGTTAAAGTTATGGAAAAGTTTAGCAAATAACATTATTAGACACTGAAATCACAGGGAAAATAACTGGTTCTGAAGGTTTTCCATTCTAGAACAAGTTTTTAGCCGATATTATGCTAGAGCCATTTCGCGCTTCCTGCGGAGTTTAGTCGCTTGCTTGATTGTGTTACAAACCCACTACTAAGCTAACGAGACCGCAGGTTGACGGTGACAGAGCAGTCTCGTGGACCTCTCATTCTGGGATCCGTACTCTTGAAGGCCAGCCTTCCAGCATCCACTGAATTTGGCAAAAATCATATCTCTCACCAACAATTGACCTTGTGGATGGGTTTGGCAGCTCATAGTTTCTGAACCGCTTTACTGTGGTCGTTTTCTCTAAGCAACCTTGCAGACTACCTTTAGTTCAGTGGAACCCTGAATTTCGAGTTTTCATGGACGAAACCGAAACCAAGTGGGAGTCCATGAAATCGGACGATTTCCAAAAAACTGGCGGAGTAGATAAGGAAAATTCCACAAAGCAGTAGATCAAAATGATCACAATTTTTCACCAGCTATGGTGAAAATGCAGAGATTACCACAGGCATAAAACGAGAAATTTACTTAGAAGGTTGCTTATTCTGGCCAGCTAGGAAGATATTCCCTGAGGGAGCAACGAAGCGACGAAGGAAGGTCGTCGCCGTCGAGACTATATAGGTCACCGAATCAACTTTTTAACAACTACTGAATGCTACCTACATCTTCGGATAGATCATCCAGAGTGGATTCGAATCGTTGCAATTATGATCTGATCAAGATACTATAAAGGAATTTATTGAAAAGCGGCGGAAACGGCGGTTTTTCGTCTATTCCGTCCAAAACTCAAAAGACAGGAGCGTTAATGTATTTTTTCATTTTTTCATGACCGCTACCTTCTTTGCCAGTTTGCATCCTACACTCTTATTACAGCATTGTTTCTCTCTAAGTTGTTAAATAAGGGTCAGATTCGTGATCAACACCCCATGTAACCACTACAGAGGATGTTTGGGCGAAAGCAGTAACCATAGCCTCAGTCGCCCCTACCTATTGTAACGTACTGTACTCAACGTAATACGAAAAACGAAATTCAGATTCGTGATCAGCACTCCAAATAACCCCCTGGTAGAAGTTCGGTCGAAATCAGTGATTATGACCTCGACCCGTACCTGCGGAGACGTCACTGTTCAACATTCGCAGAGAGACACAAAACATTGTATAATACAGAAAGTGAGAAAAGTGAGTGAAGCACAGCTCAAAGTAAACCCTTATCTGAAACAATTTGGAGTGAAATAAATGTATAGGAGATGTGTAGGAAGTAAGCTGATTTAAACTGCCACTAAGGCATTATTCCACTTCCACGACTCCAGAGGTCGAGGAGAGGTCGAATTTTTTTTGCACAAACCTTGCTCAGGGAGGTTTATTTCGGGCGTCAATCACGAATATGTTTTTCGTGTTACGTTGGAGTACATTAAGTCACAGTAGGTAAGGTCGTGGTCACCATTTTCTCCCAAACATCGTCTATAGGGGTATCTGGGTGTTGATCACGAATCTGACCCTTATTTGACGATTTAGAATTAAATAAACGTGTAGGAGTTGTGTAGGAGGCAAACTAGTGCAGAAGGCAGCGGTCGTGAGAAAACGCAAGTACGCTTCATAGCACGGAAGTCGGACATTTGGCCTAGCACACGGGAAGCAGCGTTGCACCCTGCTGAGCCACTGGCTCGCTTGTCCCGGAGCTTCTCGCAACATCCCATGCATCAGCGCGCGCACTCACGCACGACGATGCCGATGCGATACTGTGTCCCAACTTCAAGGGCCCGTAGCTCTTTGGGTTCAAGGAATTAGCAAAAGCAAAACAAGTTTTTCAATTGGCCAATTCCAGGATTGTGTAGAAATGATAAAACCAGACCATCCTTCGACCAGGCAAAAAATTGAATAGGCTAATTACGGATTTGACTGACGCTGATGCGATATGGATTAAGTAAGCTTCATTTCATCCACACCCCTCGTTTTGTTTCAATGCGCATCTTGTTCCGCTGTTCTGGCGACACATGTCTTGGACAATCAAAAGAGGTCATCTTTATGTAAATTTCAGTTGCAAATCTAAACGGTGTGGAGCAACAGCGTCGGCCACAAATTGTTTTCGCAGTTCCTTTGTGTCCAACCAACTACAAGCTTTCGAACCTGTTTTTTCTTCGATTTCTTCTTCATTCCTTCATACACCGAAAATGTCCTTATTCCGTTCAATGATGAAATCGCGACCCAGAAAATTTGATGTAAGAGATAAACTTAAGATCGTGATACAACCCAAACTCGCTGTTTTTCTACACCATTGTTCGGAAGCAGTTCTTCTTTTTTTTTTGAAGAAAGGCCATCTTGTGTAAGAACGCTCCCTATTTACAGCGAATTTTTGTAATTTTTATGAACTGTAGTTCACCTGCAGCCGCATCCAAGAGAGAATGCTTCCACATTGCAGAAATAGCATACCAATATGAAAACAAGGAGTGGGAACATGATCTGAAATCTTAAGCGTCATTGTGACATATAGGAAAAAGCATAGATATGTGCAGCTCATAAAAGCTGAAAGCCGAAGCAAAATGATGAATTATTGAAAATCAAGAGGCACTCTGGCGTGGGATCATTTATCTCAGAGGCAGTGAACTAGAGAAATGAACGGAACGACAGATTATGCGCCAGGCTCCTCCGGATCTCTCGGAACAATGGGATGAACACCGCAGAAATTTGTGAGCGGCAAATGATCCACTGCGATCATCCACGAAATGAGTTTGAGTTCTGAAGTGGGCCGTGCATTAAGGAAGAGAAATATGTGGAGAATTGGCGACTTATGCAAATGTGGGATGTACGCTACTCAGGAAAGCTGTCGAACTCTGCACTGAAAACCGCGCTCCTGAACGTAGCGTTTTGAAGGGCATGGACCACATTTCTACTATATTTTGGTCCGACAACATCCATGCTATCTCCCATCTCAAGAACTTTTCAAGGCAATCTTTCAAGGCATTTTCTATGCATCTATAGAGAATAGGGAAAAAGAATGAAAAAATAGATTGTATATGTTCCATGCAAAAGAAATTCCTTTTTGTTTTGCTTTTTGGACACATTCTCATACATGAAGGATTCCAGGTCGCAGTGCGCTTTAACATTGAATAAATGTAAGGTTAGATATGCACAACGTGACGGAACCTCGAACGTTCATTTCAAATGTGAAGTTAAGTTAGATTCGGGAAACGGTGGTCCTGTTCAGAGCAAATTTTCAAAAAAACGGGTTTGCATTTCTTATCAGCACCGAAAGTAGGTCGACGAAATGCAGGCCAGAAGTTTTTCTTTACCTAAGGTGTCATGAGGTTACAATATGTTCTACCAATAAATCTGTTCTGACGAATTTCTCCTTGCGATTTCGCAATGGTATTAGGGTGGGCCAATAGTAATGAGAAAATTCAGCGAAAATTCAGCGTTCTTTATCTCTTTATAACTCAATGACAGCTCAACGATGCTGAGGAATGTATTTGCCATTAAGGGCAATGACCTTGCTTCCATCGCTCAGCCGACTTCCTGATCCCATCCTTCCAGAACTGCTTAGGCCTGGTGCTGATCCACTGCTCGTTATGGTTGTCGAGGTCTGCTTGGGTCCCTGTGTTCCTTCCGACCATGAAGCCCTATAAGCTCAAGATGTAGTGGTAGTCGCATGTAGAGCTGTCCGGCGAATACGGTGGGCGGGGCATGTGCATGTAGCCCAGCTGAGCAAGCTCATCCGTGGTTACTTGCTCCTGATGGGGTGCGGCGTTGTCGAAGAGGAGGACCTTCCTGAAGCGCTGAGACCGAATAAGTGCGAGTCGCCGGTCCATCTCTTCCACTTCGCTCACCATGGCCTTGGAGTCTGTCGTCGTGCTTTTGGAAAATAGCTTCCAGTATACCGGTCCATGGGCGCAGACCCAAAAGCTCTGAAAGTGCTTTTCGCCATGAACATCCCGCCGAACGAAGGTCGGTAACAGGTCATCAGGCCTCACCCAGACTGGCTGCTTGGCAGGGCTAAGGTAGAAGACGTACTTCTCATCCTGCATTATGATTGAGTCCAGGCTGCTCGGGGTTGAGAATCGTTAGAGATTTGCGCGACACAGGTCGACTCGTCAGGCTGGGGTTTCTGCATGAGATAGGCTGGGGTTTTGGCATGCTTCTGGAAAGGGCGGAAGTGGTAACTCCTCAGGTGGCCTTCAGTAGGTAGCATACAAACATGCAAATACGATAAGCACGAAACCAAACTGCGGTCACCGAGATATATGGACACGGCATGGACAGTCTCATTACTTTTGGCCTGGCCCACCCTAGTAGATTGGACTGGTCGTGTTGGACCTTTCCTACGAAGCGCAAAATGCTGTGTCACAGGGAGTCGGTTCGAACACTGATTGCTCCTCCATCCCCTGCGCCATCACTGCTCGACGGCTATCGTTCGTTGGCGGCCTACTTGTGCGCGAAGTTCGCGATTAGCATCTGAAATCTGGTTTTCTCCGTTCCCCGTTGCAGTTTCAAAGCACAAAATCGAAAGCTGCTTCCCAAAATGTACGTCTTATGTTAATATGCTACTACGGCCAGCTATTATTCCCTTCTCAGAGAGCATTTGTTTCATAGAGGTCAGATACGATATTCGAGCAAATTTAATTGAACAACCTTCACGAGATTGTACTCTGATCTTCTGATGGGGAGTAATGTTTCAACGGAATCATTCCAGTAAAGTTGCCTAGTAACCAGAGCGACTTAAACGCAGGTGAGGCGATGTGAGAGAAATTGAAGCAGTAGTGGAGAGTGCCTCCCAACACAGTGAGTTCGGATCTCGGATCTTTATCGTGAAGCCACGCACGTACTTAGACGCTGATCAGGTACTGACAGGCTGTTGTAGAAGCTGAGAGATGAAATTGACTAAGTGCTACTGATCTCACAGCCTTTATTGGCATCATTGTTTGACAGGTGCTTAGGATAATGCAACGTTTATCAACTTCCCCCCTCAAATATTTTTTCAGCTTCAACTTTTTTTATCTGAAGATATATCTCTTCTGTAGAAGAGCCTCACTTTGGTAACATTTTAATGCATAGTGTGAGCCTGTTATTTGGAAAAAATGCCCTTTCAACTCACACTTAGGAGGTTCTACTTTAGAAGTGTAGAATCTCAAAGAATTTTTAATTCAAGTTGGACATTTCACAGCGGTCAGCGAGGCCATCCCGGGGAACGGTGGGGTAGGGAGGGATGGTACGATTGCTTGTACATCTTACTTTATCCTGGAATCTTACTCAGAAAGCGAGTAGCTGACAATGAGTTTAACCTGTATTCTGTGCCACTGTCTAGTGAATGCAGCCTGGGCAGAAAGTTTTCGCTGTTTTGAATTCTCCAGGGATCCTTTTGTCCCCATTTTATACCTGGAGACTATACATTGGATCCGATCGAAAATCTTCGGATAATTGGATGATCCGGATAACGGCGATTTTGCGGACCCCGGATTTTTGGATGATTCGGTCCGAGTCGGATATCCGACTCATTGACGCAATATGCAGTTTATCAGAATACTCCCGTTCCTTAAAGAGGAACCCATCCTTTAACAACAACAACAACAGTGCATGTATCGAAAGACTCTCACTACTCGTCGAGGAAGGAAAAATCAAAGAACTGGATCATCCCAAACAGGGATGTGCGAAATTTTCGCTCCCTTGTTCCGAATTCCGGTTTGCGGCCGTTTTCAATCCTTCCGTTCCGTTATCACTCATTCATTGCTTTGCACTGTGTTCATTCACTTCTTGAACATAAACGAAAGGCTGAAGAAAGAGATTAACTATGCGTTTGTGATTGTGTTTCTTTGAAGCCGGTGGTGCATTCTGATGTCGAAACACTAACCAAATTGGATTCTTCTTTCTTTTCTTGAAACAATGTACTGTCGACTAGTGTAGGTCAACGAAGATTTCATGAGTGTTTGAGTCAAGAATCAAATTCCTTTCTTCCGAAGCATGCTTATCTTTTTCCCTAGTAACCTTAGGTTGGGAACACCAAATCTAGATCAGAGTTCTATAAGCACTCTTAGGTTTCTAACAGTGCGCTCCATGGGGACATTTGATCTATTACAGTCGGAGGAGGGCATGTGGCGTCTTGCTTCTCCAATCAACTCCTCTGAGTTTGTTTCAGAGCTTCAGCTACGGCCAAATGATACAGTGGTACCCATGCGAACTCAGCTGGATGTCGTGTCTGAACGCAACTGTAACCTTAACTCTGCCTCCTCCTAATTGGGACAGATCTGGGACTCTCAATAAGACCGGTTAAGTGCTATAAGTAGCGAGATCTCTGGCGTCTTATTCGTCAGCTGGTTTTACTGCAAAACGTCTTCTTCCTATTTGCAGAAAGATTTTGCACAAACTTCGATTTGTTACACTAGTAATGTATAAAAATTCATCTTAGTAATAATACGAATACAAGGATTTTTTATTGTTATATATTGTTATATTGTTATTGTTACATGTTGCTGAAAAAGAATCGCATGCTGCCTTGCCTGCTATCTAAATTCGTTAACGGCATCTCAGTTATTACTACCATTACGGATATACGTATAATTATGAAATATTAGACGAACTAAAGAGCTTTGAGTGATTTCCGTTTCAGCCATGTTTCGCGTCCCAATTTCCGCTCATTTTCAAGCTTTTCCGTTCCGTATTCCGTCTTCCGCTTTTCAAAAAAAAATTTCCTCACATCCCTTATTCCAAGATGAATTATTCTAAAACCGCGCTTTCTAAAATGCAATAATCAAGTGACGCAAATTGGGTCGGGGGGGGGGGGGGGAGGAGGATCGCCATGTATTCAATGCTTTTCCTCCTTCCCAAGAAGGCGCATGAATGTCGTATTACATCAGAAATGGTCTAACACAGTTTGTCAAATGGTAGACACACAAGTGTTGAATAACATTTTTAATTTCATGCAGCACAAAGTGCGGTATGGGGCTGTTCTGCATGGCGACCTCTGACCCAATTTGCGCCGAATCTATACAATGTCAAACAGCGAAGTACCGATCAGAGTACGTTGTTAATCCCTTCTCTCTCTCAGAACCCGGTCCTTCCTTTCCCACGGCAGTGCAACATGATACTTGCAGAAAAAGATGGCAAGATCGGCGTAACGCTCAGCAGCATGCTAAATGTACTCAGCGTCACTACGACACCATCTCACAGTGTGGCGCGAGAGCGTATGACCCAGTAGCATGCCCACCCGCGAAATTCGTTTTGAATGGCTTTTATCCAAGGTGCGTGATTTGAAAATGGAGCGAGGAAATTCAACGGGTTATCCGAATTTATCCGATTTTATCCGAATCCACCAGGGTCCGGATAATTGGATGATTCGAATAAGGGCGATTTTGCGGGCACCGGATTTTTGGATGATTCGGATAAGGGCGATTTTGAGGACCCAGGATTTTTGGATGATTCGGATCGGGATATCCGAATCGGATATCCGAAAATGATTCATTCGGATTAAATGTATACTGGAGACCCGAAAACGTAAACAAGCGTAGTTAATTTGACGCAAGCAGCTAACGAACGCTCAACGAACAGTTACTCTGTTCTTTTGTCTTTCATTGCAATGAAGAAATTTTACTAGGAGTTACGCTCGGATGCAGCCTTAACAGCTGCATGCTAATGCACGTTTGCACCACATTGCACACGCCGAAATGCTTTCTCGGTTTCTGCGGTAGTGATCGCTCGTAGTTAGGCTACCTGCGAGCAATTATGTATCTGCCAGTTTTCTGCTGGCACTCGCATTCTCTTGTTCCTCATTCATCATAATTTCACTCACGAATTTCGGTGGTCTCGTTGAATTGTCTGATTTGCAAAATGCTAATATTTATGTCCAAGTTCGACTTTCTTGAAACCTGGGCATTTGGTAACTATGTATAATTGTTTGCTTATTTGCTAATATTTATGTACTTAGCGTCATTTACTAGTCACCTACTTTATCCTGCAACATAAATGTTTGGATTAATGCGTTACAATAAAATTGTAAAATAGTAAAATCTTTTTCCTCTAGGCAAATTCTATTATTGATGAGCACAGAAGGAATTCGTTAATGATTAATAAATAATTCGTTTGGTTTTATCTAAGGGCCCCTGCGAAACGAAAACTAAGCAACTATTTTCTTCTTTTGCAATTCAGCTTGCTTTCTTCCCTTTTATCTACCCTTCTATGATATAATTGTTTTTTATTAGCACAACACCTGAAGCATAACATAACAGACGCCTAGCACCTCTACAATGGATAGCTTTCTCTCCCACGCCTTCTCTTGGTAATTCTCTAAAAATTGGTGTGTGCCAATAGTTCGTCATATTCTACGAAGTTCTCTTGATGTTGCTGCTTCCATTTCGTCTTTCAAAATGCCTAGACCGGCCGGCAAGCGCACGTTATGCTGAATTCTGTTCAAATCGTTGCACGTGGATTTCAGGTCGCTCTTGTGCTCAACGGATGAAGTGGTGCAATAGCCGATTTTCGGTTATGGGGAAAGTACTGTTTAGGAATGCTGGACTTATGGTTAGTTCGCTTTACGAAGGCAGGATGAATAAGTGGTCACCATGGCGCAATGAGCAATCGAGCAGTTGATGTCAGAGTGACACTATTCGCGCGAGAAAGGAAAGGCTTACGTAGTTCAGCGCTTCGACAATCGAAGATTACAGACGCGGTCACTTGGATCAAGTCATCGAAAATAAGGTGGACCGGCCACGGAACGGGTTTCATAACGGAAGTGAACTGCTGATCGAGTGCCGGAGGCGACTGAATTTCAAGGAAAGGCCACGGCCACGAACGAGTTAGTCGAACGTCTTCATGGAAGTCTTGAGTGAAAGACGCTCCTCGTGCACTTCGAGCTAGATATCCCACTGAGGAACGAGTAGAGACGTTGATGGTTCATGTGGTTATTTGGACCCCACTGAAAGCTACTGAGTTGCATGTCGTTACGACTACCATAGCATGTAAGAACAGAATTGCTCACCCGAATTGCAAACACGGTAATAAAGTTTTCGACACAATGGGCCGAATAATTCGTGTAGTGTGTTGTGTTTGCTAGTCTCTGGACCATTTCGTCTCAGATGAACTCGAAGTAGCCGCTTTCTCGTCTGTTTTCATTCCACTGTGTTGCAGATCAGGACTGTGAATTTGAGGGAGAGTTTGCGATCGAGGTGTCGGATTTACAAACATTTCTCGGTAGATGTCGTTTTCACCATTTACCGCAGTTGTGTGATGGTGACTGAAATAGAAATAAAGTTGATCAGTATGAATACCCAAGTGATGTAGCTGACGAACCAAGATTAGTACAGATCCTTTATTCCGGCTAACGTTTCGGCGTAACCGCCTTCTTCAGAGCCTGGAAGAGTCAAGTTGAGTTTGAAAAACCATCCGTCCAAGAGCCATTTCAGACCACAGCGGTGAATCAGAGGTTGGTAGGAGAGGGAGACGAAACACGAGGAGGTAACACAAACAGTCCAGTGCAGATGGGCGAACAGTACCCCTTTTAAGGCGACACATGAGGAGATGAGGTCACCTTCGGTTCACCCTCCTAGCGAGCATCTGGCAGACTGTCCTCCGGTTCGAGACCGCAAAGGTCAACGTACGGAGCCAGCTCCTGTATCACCGCTACGAGTTCCTCCTTCCTGTTGATCGTGGGGTTCCTAGCGGCAATCCACAGCGCTTCTAGTGTTTTGCGCGCCGAGATCTCGAACTCGCGTGCCAATATCGTCACTGCCACGTCAACACCCGCGCCATTGTGACATCGTAGTCTGTGCTCAGCCAAAGGACCGGCGATATCCCACCTACGAAGCATGCCCAAATGCTTTTTAACGCGCTCCCCAAGGGGTCTACCCGTCTCGCCAATGTACTCGCCGTTGCAACCCGTGCATTTTATAAGGTATACCACACCAGAGACCATGCAGTCTCCCTCCTTACCGAATGGGCAGATAATACACTGGCGAGTCTTACAACAGGAATCGTATAGTCGATTCCTAACGAGACGTGCCTTGAGATTGGCCGGCGGAACCTCGATCATGCGGACCATGCTATCAAGACCAGCTTTGCGAATGCAGTTTCGCACTTCGGTGCTGAAATCATCCGAGACAAAAGGCACCTTAAAAGGAATTTTATTGTCGCTCTGATGTCTCGCTGCCATTGCCGGTGTTCGATGACCTTTAGCCAGGCTCTGCTCGGGATACCCGTTGGAATCCGCGATTCGAGATGCCATTTGCTGCGACACTGACTTGAGATCGCTGTCTGAGGACACCGCCGCCACCGTTCGGAACATGTTATTAATCGTGGCTCACTTCGTTTGAGATGGATGAGCAGACCTGAAGTGCACGATGATGTTCTTACTACTGGGCTTACGATGCCATTTAGTATGGAATCTGCCCCGCGTGCAACTGACTTGGACGTTGAGGAACGGCAACCAGTTATTAGTGGGTTTTTCCCTTGTGAGCTTAACGTGCTCTACCTGCTGGTTGAGCAATTCGAAACACATGTCCATTTCGTTCTGGGTCGCACATACAATGAAACAGTCATCAATGTAGCGACGGTACAGTAGAGGTCCGCACTCCATGACGGTTCCTCTATTTTAGACACGAAAGCGATAGCCAATACCGGAGCCAGACGCTGGCCCATAGCCAGCCCTCTAACCTGTTTATAGTACTTATTGGACCATCTAAAAACATTGCATTCCAGGCACCCACTTATGAGTGTCATAACTCGTGATATAGAAAGTCCATAAAGAATGAGCTGGTCCTGATCTGCCGTTAGAATTTCATACACCGCCTGCATTGCGCTACTTTTAGGGACGTTCGTGTACAGCGACGTTACGACTCCATAACGCAGCCTTCTCCCAATGACACTCCCCTAAGCCTCCCAGGAAAGCAGCGGTATTGGGAAGATGGGCCGGCAGAAACTTGAGGACCTGTTTGAGGAGCAGACTTAGTAACCATGATACGCGATCTGTGGGGCCCCAACGCCGCTGATAATAGGTCTAACCTTAAACTCCGCGGTGTTATTGATTGCACCTCCCGTGGGCAACTAGTGGGTCTTGATGAGTACATATAGCATCGGACAGCGGGTTAACGCACTTGAGCATTCTAATAAGCTTATCATCGAATCCGGCTTCTCTTGCAATCTTAGACCACGTCTGTTTGAGACGCTCGGACTGGGCTGTGAATTCCTTGCACGTGGATTCGACGTAGACCCTGAAGGTGGAGTCTAGTAATAGCTCTGTCAAGCTCTTGTGGAAGGACCACAAACTCCCCTCCTTTGTCACTGACGCCCACTCTTAAAGAGCCACAAGCTGTAAGGTCCTTTATTTCCTTCAAACCCTTTCGCTGGCCGGGCGATAGGTTGGGAATGACTCGTTTTGTCATTCCTCTCTGCAGAACCGGAAGCAAGGTGGTGGTTAGCATGCGGAACTTGGTATCGATCGCCCGATCTGGTGGCTGCGCACTTATAAACGAACGGGAAAGGCGCCCTGTTAGAAATAAAGTTGCTAAAGCTGGTAAATCTCACGACGAACGAAAAGGGCCCTCCAGTCTGCACACAATACTATTGTATTCACCAGTAATCAGAGCGGCGTGTAGGCGGCACAGACGGCTTCGCCATGGTAGTAACTTCTCTACCTCAATTGTAACTGTCATATTAGGTTGGTGCATAAGTTCTCAGACGTTTGATCCCTCCTGAATCGAAAGCGCATTTTCCCGCCAAATTTCTCACATCTATCAATGCGTAAATGATCGATCGATAGAGAAAGGAAAGGGCTACAAAACTTTTCCTAACGTTTACTTCTGCGTTGTTAACGTCAGCTATTATGGCTAAGCAATTCATTCCAATTGAGACGCATATCCGGCACGTCATGTTATTCCTGCATCAATCTGGCCTCAATGCCAAGAAACGTATCGTCGCTTGAAGGGTGTGACGGCAGAAGTTTACGTAAACCAACTGAGGAAGTTGAGGGCCCACCTTCAAACCACACGAGGAGAGCAAGTGAAGGTGTATTTTCAGCACGACAACGCTAGACCGCATATTGCTAGAGCGACGGCGGCTGAGTTGGCGAACTACGGATGTGCCATTCTTCCACATCCACCTTACTCTCCAGATCTCGCTCCTTCTGATTATCATTTGTCTTCAAGCCTTCAACGCTATTTGGACGGCCAACAATTTAGGAACCGAGAGGATGTCAAGAAGGCACTGCTCACATTTTTAGAATCACAACCGGCCACGTTTTGGAGAAAAGGCATCCAGCATGTTGGCGATGTAAAGGGTGGTTACTTCAAATGATTTCATATTGTTACTCGTATGTTGTGATAATAAATATTTCATGTCCCAAATGTCCGAGAACTTATGCACAACCTACCATGTCATGGGTTTCGCAGGAAAAACACGTTAACTACGCCGATTGGGGCAAGTTCGAAACTCTATCAGAACGGGAGTTGTTGTCCTGTAGGTCGGCCGATCGCAGCTCCGGGACACGGTCCAAGAATTGCAAAAGTAGGCGGGGCCACCTCCCCAGCTCGCAGCACTTGGTCATATCGGTCATCCGGTCATCCTTTTCGTGGGCAGCGCGTGCTGCCCGAAAAAAGAAACCACTGGTAGTACTCCCACTATAACTCGTGCTCCTAACAGTACTCTCAACACCAAGTACCACTACTTCTACGTTTTCCCCTATTTGCTACTACTTCAACTTCTGCTCTACCGATCACTACAACTCCAGCGCAGGAGCAGAAGTATTCGGTGGAGCAGAAGCAGAAGTAGCGGTAAGTAGTGAAAAAACTACAAGTAGTGGTACTTGGTGTTAAGAGTACTGGTAGGAGCGCAAGTTGCAGTGGGAGTACTACCAGTGGTGGAGGTACTAATTTCAACTGGACGTACTGCACAAGCACTGAAGGGTGCGCGCAAGTTCGGTTTAGCGTTAGCATTGCAGAAATTGCTTCTGTGGTAAGGACATAATGGAGTTATACAAATTTATTACCAACTTTATTACATTCGTCTCGTAAAAGGAATACTACAACTGTTTCAACAAAACTGCAGAAGTACAAAGTCCTGCAATAAGTGAGTATGGCGGAGCTTCTGTCTGTATTTGTTGTGTTCGCTAATGCGGCATGGGTTCGTCTTCGCCATCCGTACTGCTCGCACTCGTGGTAGGGACTTCTATGGCAAAGTTGTAGTGTTTCTGTAAGTTACTTAGGAAAATTAGGCCAGCTGTTTAGCAGGCAGTATAAGCCGTAGTAATATTATATTCACTTCTAGAGCGTGGTGTGAGGACGCTACCCCTAACAAAGTATTGACGTATGTCGGCCCTCAATCATATACTGCTTAAGTTCACTGAACTGTTTGAGCAATATGATTTGAACCTCCCCAACTTACATGGCGCGCGCTAGTGCGGTCCTGCAGTAGGGCCCCCAGTTTGCACGTTGGTTCTTTCGAATCTCGAAGGCATTTTTCCTTGAGTCATCGTCACTTCCCAATCCTTTCCAGAAGCTAAATTTTATAATTAAGTTTGTATAAGTAGTTTGCAAATTAATTTGTTTTTTCCTTTAGAGATCTAGCTCCTTTGTTCCAGTCCCATGCCATCCAAGCAACAGCCTGACGGAAGATGAAATCGGGGTTTCGGATGGGGGGGGGGGCTCAGGCTTATAACTCAAACTGTGATGCTTAAAAATACACCTGTGAGGGGCTCGACCACATTTTCCGGAAGGTTTTTGAGTTCTACATTTCTTGTGTAGCGCCCCGTGTTCTATAAGTGTAGCGCTGAACTACGGAAGGCGGTTCGCAAGCCTGATTAAAATTAGCAGGTCATGTATGTATTTATTTTTTATTTTGGGTCGTTTTCGTCGTAACCTACTTGGAGGAGATACAACCTGAAGAAGTCGGTACTCTGAAAGATGTGGTCGTTCTTGGCCACACTTCGGCCTAGCGCATCAGGAGTTAATTCAAATTTGCAGCATGAAAATAATAACAAATATGAGCGAGATCAGAATTTTTCTATCCTTTTACCTTAAGGAGTGCGCTGCCCTCGGTTATCCACGAATTAGTCAAATTAGTGGCGTGAAGTCGGAGGCTCTCAGGAAGGGTTGGAAAATTTGCTTTCGTTTTTCGTTCCCTCGCTCCGTAACATTTTCTGACGGTTCTCTCTCGCTTACTCAAACACGGAATCTAATTGGAAATATAAATAGTGTAGCCCTGTAGCTTGTCACAAATTGACGGGTTTTAGTTCAGAAGAAATGCTGACCGCTGCCGATGTTCCGAGTATTGCACCTGCCTGTTGCACTACTACCGCAACAAGCGAGAGGATGACGCGGTCCAATGGCTCTTCTACATTCAAACACTGCGTTTGAAGCACTTTCGCTTGAGTCATGTTCATCTTGCTTTCCCTCATTCCCCCGGTTATGCAGTTCTGATCGCTGAATCGGGGTCGGATGGTTTGGTGGTTCAAAAATGCATTTCCTAGATGGACTGAATGGTTTGCCATGGTTTCCATTTATACTTACGTGCCATATTCCGAAGTGATCGGCTTCTTCTTAGCGTCTTCGCAGGCGGCTAAGCTGTGGAATCTGGTTGAGAGTTCGACGACCGAGACCCATATTCCTACCACTCTTCTGGCTCCTGTATCACTGTCAACATCATTATGTCACTCAAGAAAAAATGATGATAATAAGGATAAAAGGATAAAGGACGGCGTTACTCAATCCCTTCTGGGATGCGCCAGCGCATTCTACTTCTACGGGATGTCGTGGAGGCCACATGAATGCGCTTTTATCCATACAATGACTTGCGGTGGCCAGCCGATGAACAACTCAGCGCTCTATCCTTCCCAGACAAGTCTGGTACCAGTTCACCGACCCCGGATTGATGGAAGGCTTGGTTGGCCTGGGCGGGAAATCCGAACCAGGAACCTGATATCGGGTGCACGCGACAGTCGCGCCTCCTGCGACTGCGCTACACGCGCCCGATGATAATACCCATCAAAAATTAGTACATGATCCAACCATAATTATCACTTAGCACACTTGAAACACTGTGGGATCTAGTAGTATCGAGATGTTTTTGAAGGCCGTTATGATGCGAAACTGAACTGCGAGTAAGACTTTGAGAGGTGCAGACGGTGTTGCACGATCTGAGTTCACATTTTTACCCCTCGGGTAGTGGTTCCAATGGTGAATGGTTTATTCATTCTTTCTATCACGCTATGAGCCACTCACCCTTATTCGACACTCATCCACTGTAAATATTGCACGGTATCTGTACAAAGCGCTGCAGATAGTGGTGAACCAGCCCATAAGATCAGTTTCTGTCGTTCAAGTTTGCCGGCTGTATTCCTATTTTCAGCAACTAATTGAACTCCAACAGTATTGTAAGTTTCGCCACTTTCTTTCAATGCAGTATGCAGTGCTTCTTGCTACATTGTCTGGATAGTCATGGTGATGCCACTGACCGCGCGAGATTTTGCGCTCTGCTGCGAATTCAAAACGCAGCTACAGGTCTACGAATAACTTCCTTCGAAGTGAGTTAGGCCATTTCTGATTTATTTGGATTCCACGTGCCTTCTACTAACGCGCATAACCACTCGCGGTACTTTCAGCTAACTGTAGATTAGGGAGCGACTTTGTGCTGAATGGTTATGCGCCTTAGTAGGAACGCACTTGGATTCCCAATAACATCAGAAATTGCCTACATCACTTCACCTGCCGAAGTTGTACCTTGACCTGTGGCTGCCGTTTGAAGCCGGCAATTGGCGCGAAAGCGGCGCTGAAGCACCAAAACCGATGCCCTTGTGAGCGGGACCAGATTCTACGAGCCGTGCAGGTCTATGAAGCTCCCCACAAAGCCTACTTTTTCTGAGGAGCCGGACAGGCCCTCATCAACAGAAATATGCAGGAATTACAATGCGGAGCACTGTCAGCACCACTCGATGTCGACGAGTGAATCAAATTTAGCGTGATACTGAATCTGAGAAGAAGTCTACGGGCAAAGGTCAACCAAACCTCTCCAGGGGTCGCTGACCATTATGGGTACATGCGATGGAAGGAAACTGGATTTCGGAAAGAAGCAAACCATGCCAGCGTAGTTAGATCTTCTTGGTAGTCAAAAACAAGAGCTCACAAGCTGATACCTTTAACAGGCAATGGATGAATGACTTCAAGTATTGAGAGCGTACAACTTTTATCAAACAACATTTGTAATCGTTTTTGAAACGAATAAAATGCTTGACATCGGATGAACGTTTGCTGTTAAATGGCCTCTGAAGTGTTCTTAAGCTTCGTTTTGTGGAATAAGGGCTTAAAATTTCAATCATATACTTAAAACAAGCGGTGTACATCTGTCATAACGATGTTCACAACAAAACATCGTTATGACAGATGTAACAAAGCTTCCAGCTGCCCAGGACAATGTATAAGGTTGAAAAAAGTCTTTTCATTTTTTTCAAAGATTTATTACTTTACAACTACAATGTCAAATCAATTGAGATAAACTCCATTTTGTTCCACTACACTTCTCCAAAAACTGGGTACTTTTCTAATTCCTCTCGCTTAAAGCTACCATCTCTTCCGTGCTCTTAAGCAAGAAGTTGGGGAGGAATATTTTGAAAGGGATGACGACCTCAAAAATTGGATTCAGCAGCTAAAAGAAGCACAGCACAAATTAATATGACCAAGTTGCAACAAGATTGTAACAAGCATTCAGCCCATGCGCAATCAATCGAGTCTGAAACGCAAGGTTTCAGGCAGAAGAATGGCGCAGTCGTGACTATTTGCACGCTACAGTAATCCCGTCTCCCTGCGCTTTCACGTGAGTCTCAAATATCTCCAAATGGTAGTAATGTTACAATCTTCACATATTACCTTTATTTTTTAGAATACTCTTTGTTTTTTACAAGCTATAATGTGTAATTAAGATTTAACTCTGAAATAAGCCCTAATCAATCGAAACGGCTACTTTGTGAAGAAATCATAACATGTATTCAAGCGAAACACAATCAATCGAATGTAAAATGCGAAACTACAGACGAGTGCATGGCGCATTCCATGTCGCTCACATGAAAGAAAATTTCTATTTTTTAAACTTTCATGTGAGTCTTTAACTTCCTCAGTACCTTTACTATAAACAAAGTTATCACCTTTCAAACAGTGTATACATTTTTTAAGACACCCTGTATATGGTTAATTTGGTCGGCTTCCTGACGTGCTGTGGATCCATTAATGAATTCATGAAGAATGCCGTGCCGAAAATGGCCATGAGGTAGATCTGGCACTGAGTCCCGAAGATTGGATAACGATAACGAAGTACAAGATGGGTCTTGACCTGTGTCCGCGTGCGATCGGTAGACAAGTGTGATAGGATATGAAATCAGCTATCAATACTGGCTAGTGTGTCTACATGGAAAACGTAAAAACTTTCGAGGTGTGAAGACACTTTTTTCCAATCTAATATATAACCATGAACAATAAGTCTGCTACTGTAGTGTTCAAGCTATACTTTGGGCCTCCCAAGCCTAACGTAACGCCGCCCCACCTTTTAAAGACAAATTCCTTTGCTGGAATGTTCTTTGCCTCTAAGCGACATCCACAAGAGTCAGGAAAAGTCGAAATCCATTTTCTTTGATGTAGCTGACAAGCCAGCTTCCCCAACATACATTCTCTCTTTTAAATGCGAAATACAAAATGGTTATAACACATTCCTTACTCCTTTGAAAATTTGTTAATAAAGTGCATCCGTCATCTGACAGAGCACCGGACGCAGTAGAGGTGCTGCAATGTCGAGTGCTCTGCTGTCTGAATTTTCGGACAGGTGGAAAAAGAAGTAGGGAGCCGTGCAAGGAGAATCTCTAGTCAGAAGGGCACCAGTGAATGGACAAAAACACTAGTCATGGTTCTTCTTGGCCGTATAACTGTCAAAGAATTTTTGACTCATTCAACAGGGCATCGGTTTCCGTGCTCCAGCACCACTTTCGCGCCAATTCCCCGTTTCAAGCGGCAGCCACAGGTCAACGGTTTTGCACTTAACCAATGTGGTAGAACACACCACTCTTGTGTGAAATTTTTAATTTCGGTCAATGCAGAACGGACTTTTCAATGTATGTAGGGCTGTGTAAGCAGCCCTACATACATTTTCCGATTCCGCGCCCCGTTTCGACTGCCGCGCGCGCTCTGGGTCTCCTCCTTCTCCTGGCTATTTCTCTGGGTTTCCTGATTTTCAGGGTCTTCTCAGGAGTCAGCGCTTCCAGCCTTCTTCATGGGCTTGCGGTCATTCGAGCGGTGTGCGCGGCCGGGAAAGGTCGTTAGGAGGGGTTTTCGTTGTGCGCGCGTTTTTTGGTCGTGGTTTCTCCCGTCTTACTCCTGCGCGTACCTTGGGGTTTTTATTGTGTTCATAATATGTTGTGTTCGTTGTTTTCATTGTACTCTTATGTATTCCTGCATGTTCTGGTGTTGTAATCGATTTTGTATTGTCCTCATGCTTCGCTAT
This sequence comes from Heligmosomoides polygyrus bakeri, assembly GCA_947359475.1. Classification (NCBI taxonomy): domain Eukaryota; kingdom Metazoa; phylum Nematoda; class Chromadorea; order Rhabditida; family Heligmosomidae; genus Heligmosomoides; species Heligmosomoides polygyrus. The sequence goes on along the minus strand of OX375868.1, from coordinate 49,219,757 downwards.
CTCTCATATATCGTGTTTGTATGTTACTCATTACGCATATACGTTTCATTTATCTCGTCTAGTGCCTTCTATTTGGGTAGTCTGGCCTTATCTTTCGTTGTGTGTCTTTGCTAGGTCACTTGTCCTGTTTCAGGGTCTCATATGGTATCGGTGCTATTCCTATTGGTATCATTTGGTCTCTATTTATATTTCGCCTAGCACTCTCATATTCATCTACGTGTATCCTTGCATTTATTCATATTATTGTCCTATCTCAAGATATCGCTTTATCATCGATGCTTTTAATGCCTTCTTTCGTTTAGTCGCGCGTGTTCATTCATGTTTATTAAAATAAAGGTTTAATTACCCATGTTTGTGGTGACTTCACCGCGTTCGGTCGCATCCAACTACTTATTCCGCATGGCAGTGTTTATTCGTCTGGAGTCACTTTCAATTGGCGCATCGGCCGATCTGTTTGAGCTGACGACGACTGGTCCAGGGCGCGTTCGACTTCGAATCAAGGACCAACAACATCGAAGACAGGTCGGAATTTTAAATCAATTTCATCAACTTGAAGCGCGTTTCTGGTAGTTTAAGTTTTGACTTTCCATGATACTATCTCAACGGCAGGTCGGAGCGGCCCAAGTTGTATATGGGCAGAGCCGCCTCTCCCTGGGAATTAACAAACTGCAGGTATCTCGACCCCAATACAACTCTGCGCAGAGTTAGGGGCGACGGAAGTCGCGTGTTGACGCCCTGTTGGTTCACGTGCTCCACAGCTGGATGAGGGCTCGTATCGCGACCCAGCGCAGTGCACAGGTGGCGTAATAGGGAAGAGCTCGGGCTCATGAACGAGGGGACGGGGTTTTGGATCTCGCGGACTGCGTTTGTTTTGCACCTTTGCAAAATCCATGTTTATCATATAGGTAATCCACCTAGGTGTATTAAAGTGTGTTATAAAGCATGTTTACATATAACATACCACTCATACCGTTAACAAGGGTGGTCCAGGCAGGGTCACCGATTTTTTGACAAGATAACATTTGACAAGATGCATTCTTAAAGTTTCTGCCAGTGATGGCAGGTAGAGACAGAATCGTGAAAAACGGATGTCAGATTCGTGATCAGCTCTCCAAATAACGCCCCTAGACAAAGTTTCAGCGAATTTTTGTTGACCGAAGTCTTGTCGGTAACTTTTAACTAGTGCCACAAAATATCTATCGTTACATAACTATAGCTTCACATAGAATAGGCTTTAAAAAAGTGACACACAGAAGTGAACATGTCAACTAATCTGTAGTTTGAAGCATATGTTATATGTAAACATGCTCTATAACAGATTATAATACCCCAATATGGATTACCTATATGATAAACATGGATTTTGCAAAAGTGCAAAACAAACGCAATCTGCGAGATCCAAACCCCCGATCCCTCGTTCACGAGCCTGAGCTCTTCCCTACTACGCCACCTTTGCACTGCGCTGAGCCGCGATACGAGCGCTCATCCCGTGCGCGCCCGTCAGCTGTGGACCACGTGAACCAACAGGGCGTCAACCCGCGACTTCCGTCGCCCCTAACTCTGCGCAGAGTTGTATTGGGGTCGAGATATATGCAGTTTGTTACTTCCCAGGGAGAGGCGGTTCTGCCCATATACAACACTTGGGCCGTTCCGACTTACCGTTGAGATAGTATCCTGGTTAGTCTATAGTTCTTCCTTTTGGTGGCGCGTATTAACTTCTAGACTTGGGGGCTAATATCAAGTAGTCAGGGTGCGTGGAAACGTACTCGACCAAATTTCCTAGTCTGGGGTTCAGCGCGTGTGCTTTGTTTCTACAATTCTAAGCTTACCTTGCAGCTTATTTCTACTTTGTGTTTTCTGTTCATATTCAAAATATCGATTGGCGCGTACAATGTCGACACAGTTAACATCTTATAAACGCTTGTTGACACAGTATTGCAACAAGCTGGAAGCAATACTAGAGCGTGCCCAAGAGGACCAATCGGAGGCACAAAAGATGGATAACACCCGCGCCCCAAACCACGACAAGGAGTTCTACAACTACATCCAGGAAACATTAGGGCAATAGAGGCGTACACTGCGAAGATCGAGCAATTCTGGAGGGAGTATTCGGGAGCGTTGAGCAATATGGAATTTCCCCGAGCATGTTCAAAGGAGAGTATTGGAAAAGAAGTATTCCATGGAGGGACCTTTTCTAATGGACAATCTTCTGAATACGTTGGACCAACTCATCTCGTGTGAAGAGAAGATTGCGATTTTCACATCGCATTCACACCGTCAACACAGTATCCACGGAAGGAAAAGCCGATCAGGGCATAGTTTCCTCGTGGAGGTGACGCGTGCATGTACTTGGTGGAGGCCACAAAGCGAAATTATGTACAAGGTATGGCACACCGCAGGAGCGGGCCAACTAACTGCGAGAGCACAAGTTGTGCTTCATATGCGCATCAGCTCAGCACGCAACATCGGAGTACAAGAAGCGCCCGTGTTTTGTGTGTCAAGGCAAGCATCATACGTCTTGCTGCTTCAAGGCATCGACATCACCAGCGACATCAGTACCACAAGGGAAACCGAGCATTCCAGCGAAGACTAAAGAGAAGCCGAAGTTCACTCAGAAGTCAAACCCAACAGCAACGACGGCTCACCAGCTTAGCTCTCAAGATCAGTATCACTTCACAGTGTGTACAGAACACCAAGAGGATCCAATAGCTCAACTCCATTCGACCGAAGGTATTCCGAGTACTCGCAAAACCTACCTACCAATAGGAGAGCTCACAATTATGGATCCCTATTCGCGTGAACTAAGGAAATTACCGGCACTATTAGATTCAGATGCCGAGTGTTCCTTCATCGATCACAAGCTGGCAGAGGGGCTACATCATCTTGGGTACGACAACTTTGCGCGTAAGATCTTTCGGCTCGGATCGCGTACAGGAATGCGCGAGTCGTATGGTACCCTTGGAAATGTGGGACAACAAAGGCAAGCTGTGGTCTTTGGAACTTTCAACTCACGAAAAACTCACTAGCACCTTGCGAACACCTCCGGTGCTAGAGGAAGATGTCGCGTTCATCAAGTCACAGAACATTAAACTGAACTTGGTGCAAGCACAAGCAGCGGTCAAGCCGTTGATCCTTCTAGAAAGTGATCAACTCTGGTAACTTATTCGTCGCGATGAGGCTCACATATGCCTACCTTCCGGATTATACTTGCTGCCCACTCGTCTAGGGAACTTGTTAACCGGACAGGTCCACGGTACTCTTCAACATCTGCGAGTACAGAAGACGGATAAAGCGCGAAGAGAAGGGTATGAGTCGAGGTCGATCGAGACCGACATTAACGCGTTTTCTTTCGAAGATCCAACAGAAGTAGAGGATGAATATGCGCGTTGGCAGCGTTTCTGGACTATGGAACAAGAGGATGAGGACGATTTCGCGCTGCCTGAAAAGGAGGTTCAAGCGGATAGATAAGAAAGTACTGGACGAGTTCTGAAGCACGGTCCAGAGGAAAGACGTCTGTTACTATGTACGCTTGCCGTGGAAAGAGATCCCTGTAGCGCTTCCGGGTGATAGAGCTATCGCGTTACGAAGACTCGACAGCGTATGGAATTCCCTTCGGAAAGACACTGCGCTTCTGGACAAATACAACGAGACATTCGAAGAGCAACAAAGGTTGAACATCATCGAGAAAGTGGATGAATGCGATGTGGTGGAGGGAACAATACAATACCTCACACAACAGGGTGTGCTCACGCCGCACTAAAACATGACGAAACTAAGGATAGTTTCGACGCGTCGGCCCAGGGATTGCCCTTCACTGAATGACGCTCTTCACAGAGAACCAGTCCTGTTACCGAAAATGTATGGACTTCTTCTCCGATTCCGTATCGGTCGCGTCGCGTTGATTTCCGATGTGGAAAGGGCATTCTTGCAAGTGAGGCTTCATGAGGTGAATAGAGATGCCACCCGCTGTTTGTGGCTACATGACACCAAGAAACCTCTGAGCAAGGAAGATCTGCAGGTTTATCGCTTCACGCACGGAACCTTTGGACTACTTCCATCGCCGTTTCTACTTGCGGCGACCACGACATCGAACTCGTAAAGGACATCAAGGATAACCTTTACGTCGACAATCTTTTCGTAACGACGGATACACCGAAAGATAGACTTCGCGTGTACTCCAGAACGAAAGAAATCTTCAATGAGTTGAAGATGAACCTTCGGGAATTCGCGTCCAACGATCGAGCAGTCATGGAGGCTATTCCCGCAGCGGATAGATCGACCGAAGAGGATCCGAAGGTTCTAGGTATCAGATGGAATAGATCAGAGGACCAGTTCCAAGTAGCCTGCACAATGCCCAGGCAGGAAGTTGCCGCGAAACGATCAGTGGCGATTGCATCCGTGTACGGCCCCATGGGATGGTTGTTGCCGTTGGTACATGTATTAAAAGACTTCTTGCAATCGCTCTGGAGAGACGAACTGGATTGGGACACACCGCTCCCAGCACATCGCCAGCGAGAATGGGAAACCGGATATGGATGGATTTGTGAAGACGATTCCGCGTTTCTTGTTGCCTGAGTCATCAAAGGCACAGTTGATCACTTGTGCGGATGCCAGCAGTGAGGCGTTTGCAGCATGCGCGTATCTATACTTCCCTTCGGAAGCGAATTTGGTCATGGCCAAAGGCAGATTACCAAGCCTGAAGGTAATGATGACCATACCGAAGTTGGAGCTAAATGCTTTAAGGTTGGCAGTACAACTGACGAACTCAGTGATGTCGCAGATCTCGTCGAGTATTACCATCGAGCGCGTACTCATTTTGTCGGACTCCGAGATCGCAATGAATTGCATCAGGACAACGCAGCGTCCAGATGTTGGTCCTTTCGTCAGGAATCGCGTATTTGAAATCCATAGCATTGTCAGATCCCTTGAACAAAGTGAATATGTCGTACAATTCGGGCATATTTCGTCTCACGAGAACCCGGCGGATTGTGCTACAAGAGGTCTGGACAAATGGCAACTGCTAGACCATTTGTGGTGGACAGGACCAAAGTTTCTTTCCCAACCGACGGAGGTCTGAGACAGCTCGTATACACAGTAACTCTGCTAAACGACGACAGTGGAGCGAGCAGACCACAAAACGGTGAGAACGATGTTGCGGGAGGATCGCAGAACACCAGGGTCTTCGCTCAATCGCAGGCAGCCTATACGGATATCTTCCCTAAGATCCGAGGCTCAGACTTCCGTAAAGTTCAGAGAATTGTAGCCTATGTCCTACGTTTCATCAAGCTGCTCGTTGCGCATGTTAACGAGAGACAAACCGTTCCGATAACGCTGTCTCAGCTATTGGACGAGCTACCTCCACCAGACAGGCTATTCCGAGTGGAATGGAGATAAGAGCAGCATGCGAGGCCATTGTGAAGCAACGCCAACTCTCTAGGATAACTTCCACAATTCGATAGTCATTCCGTTATCTGCAACCGTACGTAGATGAACAAGAAATTCTTCGTTGTCGTGGCCGTCTAGGAAGAAGTGATCTGGACGAGCAAGCCAAGTTTCCTATGCTTGTGCTGCAGAAAAGATGGTTATCCAAGCTCATAATTATGGATTGTCATCGAGAACTCCATACTAGCATCAATCACACGATGTGTCGCGTACGTGAGCGGTATTGGATACCGAAATTGCGAGCAGAAGTGAAGACGATTATACGTCGTTGTACAGAGTGTCAGAAGATGAACAACTTGCCCTACAAGTAACCTGATCAAGGGCACTTACCAGCGCGTAGGGTGACGCGATCACGTCTGTTGGAGCAGGCCTGGACTATTTTGGACCGCTTTCCGTGAAAGGCGAAGCAGGCCAAGAGAAGTGCTACGGATGCATTATCACCTGATTGGTCACCAGGGAACTTGCGTCGGACGTCTCGACAGTAGCATTTTTGCACATGTTACGGCGATTCTTCGCGAGGCGAGGGATCCCGAAGTCCATCACGAGCGACAACACACCAACTTTCGCGTTAGGAGACGTCATACTCTCAGAGTGGTTGGACAGAGCGAAGGACGACCCAACCATTGCCAGGGAGATCAGCAGTCGCCAGATCAAGTTGACGTACAACACTCCTTATGCACCGTGGCATGAGGCGTTTATGAGCGCTTGATCAGATCCGTCAAAATGGCCATGAATAAGTCGCTAGGAAAGGTTACTCCATCGCGTGAGAAGCTCGGAGCGCTGATCGTGGAGATCGAAAGCATGCTGAACACTCGACCACTACTCTACGTCGAGTTGGAGGAAGTTTCAGAGCGCGTACTTAGACCGATAGACTTTCTTCAGAATGAGTTTGAAGTGCTTCCTCCAATGCAAGCGGCAAATGACCTTATCGAGAATCAGGACTATCTCAGTCCAACTGAACGCTAGCGTCCCAGACGAAGTTGCAAGTGGTACAGCCCATTGACAGTTCTTGTCGGATCACGGAGCAGTTCTGGCAGCAGTGGCATTTGACATATCTGAGAGAACAACATCAGAAGGAAGTTGGACAAAGACGAGGATCGCGTATCACTCCGAAGCTTGGACAAGTCGTACTGATTTGTGGCGCGTTACAGCCACGCTACATGTGGAAAATGGGAGGAATCGACGAGCTCGTAACCAACGAGGAAGGTGTCGTCAGAGAGGCATCCATTATGTTACCATCGCGTAGGAAAATCAGGAGGCCAGTGAACCTCCTAGTGCCTTTAGAACTCGACGATACGAGCACCGATGTGAACACGGAGTCTACGTCTCAGCAGCATCCCGAAAGTTCGCCCACAGTCGTGGAGGACGAAGTAGATGAAAGCCCAGTCGACACGGAACCTTCACGTTACGATTTCCGTCCAACGAGGGGAGTCGACTACAGGAAGTTGGCGAGTTTGAACGCCGTACCGACAGTCTCGGTAACGTGTGTGTCAGTTGGGGTAGGCCTAACTACCCAGTCGCGTATGGAAGGTGTCCACCACAGTTCAGAGGTGGAACTCAGTAAGGACTTGAGAGAAAACGAACAACTTCCCTCCGTCCAAGACGTACCTCACAGTCGCGTAGGAGACAATCGTTTGTCATATTCGCGTTTCTTAAGTCTTCCTTCTATACTCAATACAGTTCCAAAGTCGCTCATCAAATCCATCACTATAGCCTTCTCCCTAACTACTCAGCAGTTAGTAGGCACATTGAGGTCGTAGCATATAGGGCTAGGTAATTTGCGCGTTCTAGTAGCCAAATGGCGCGTGCGGTTAAGTAACTGGCGCGTGCAACATAAACTGATAATGTATGATCGGGAAGGTCGCGAAAAATGAGCATGCCTTTCAGGATGGCGCGTATTCTACACACAGACCATCAGTTCCTGTTTTTGCTGTTGGAGAACGCAGAGGAACGCTGCCCCGATGTCTCTTGGGAGTTGATGGAGTGTAAGAAGCAGTTCCAAGCACTGGTAATGAAGTGCCATCAAGTGTGCAGTCAGTGGTGGTCGATTCATGTTGAGCGGGATCCGGATACTCTCTCTCCAGTTCTGCAGTTTGTCACTACACAGAAGCTCCTCAGAGAGGCTATTTCGGCCAGAGAGCAAATGGTGCGCGTGTTCAGCCGATATGTCATCATGGCTCGATTTTATAGAAGGCACGACCAGAGAGTAGGCGAATCTCCGATGACGATCAGGAAACAAGCCTTCGCGAACATTCATAAGATGGCTGGGATACAGCAAGAGGTCGACACATCGATTCGCATGATGGAGGAAGAGGTGCTCCTGAAGGAAGCGGCCATCCAAACGAATTGCGATACGGACCGTGAATACCAATTCAATTGGTTATTCAGAAAGCAGCACAAACAGCTCCGAGAAACTGAGGAAGAGAACGAGCGAAAACACTCCAAGATGTAGCTGCAAATCGATGAGCTGACATTGGAAGTTCGAAGTTTGACGGAGGAACTCGAACGCATATGGGAGTCTCAGGCACCACATCTATGGGAAGTGGTGATGACGGACAACGACCCGATGGATCAGGATCAGGTGCCGGCGCTAGTATCTGAAGCGGAAGACGACGACGGGCAGGACCCAGAGGCAGCACCCCAAATAACCCCCTAGACGAGGCTTCAGCGAAATCGGTGACTCTGCCTGGACCACCCTTGTTAAAGGTATGGGTGGTCTCCGACCAAAGGTGACTTTATCGCGTTCGGTCGCATCCAACCGCTTATTCCGCGTGGCAGTGTTTATTCGTCTAGAGTCACTTTCATTCCCTATCCTTCTCGACTCATATGGAACGCGATTCTGTAATGATAAGGAGAAAGCTGATGCGCTTGGAAAGCGTTTCTGTAGTGTTTTCGTGGTTGATATTGGTATACCCTCCTGTATAGACAATCAAGGTGAACGCTTATCTTTTACTACTGCACGCATCAGGGCAAACCTCGATCTAGATGGATTTTATTATGAATCCTATCACTTAACAAAGATACTTAGGAGACTGAAGCCCTCCGCTACGGAACCATATGATGGAATCCCACCAATCGTGTTCAAAAAGTGTTGCCACACCCTTGCTATTCCTCTCTCTCACTTGTTTAATGTCTCTCTATGGTCTGGAGAAGTTCCTCATGCGTGGAAACACGCAGTTGTAACTGCGATTCCGAAACAAACCAACAACTGGAGGATTGACAATTTTCGTCCAATAAGCCTTAGGCCCACTCCAATTAAAGTGATGGAAAAGTTATCTACCAAAAGCTTCTAGAATGGGTCACGAAACACCACATAATGCCGCTGGAGCAACATGGTTTCTCGCCGAATGCGTCGACTACTTCAAACTTGGCCATGATCCATGATTGGAGCTCAGCTCTCAATGCCGGAAAGTCTGTTCACATAGTTTATGTTGATTTTTCTTAAGGATTCGATAAAGTTGGTCATAGTAAATTACTCAGCAAACTGCGTTTTGTCGGGCTCACCGGCTCTTTATTAGCTTGGATCACATCATATCTTCGTGATCGATGTATCACGGTTAGAGTGGGTCGCAGCTTTTCCTCGAGCCTTATGTTTAGGAGTGGTGTACCCCAAGGGGGAGTGCTTTTCCCACTTCTTTTCATATTATACACATTAGAGCTCCTGTAAAGAGTTCTGCTTATCGTGTCATCCGTTTTCTTCATGCCTAAAGTCCAGCTCTTGCCTCGTTGCATGTCACTGGGGTAATTGCTCAATCGTCACTTCTCTACTTTTGCTACATACTGGATAAGGAATTCTGTGCAAGACGCGTTCACCAGATACAAGTTGTTCTGACGCCTAGTTGCTTCCCCAGGACCAGTGCCCAGCGTACGTATTTACAGTGTAGTTTAATGAGGTGCCACCATGCGCCCGCGTTGGAATGACATTGTCAGTTCGCTGGATAACCCCTGCTGTGGAACTGCTGCGAGACAACCTGTGTGTTATGGACGTAGTTGTACATGATTGGATCGTGATGAGATGTCGCTGATCCCACTTAGTGCAATTAACCAGCGGGCTAGTTCTAGGCATTACAACTTACGGGAAACATCTATTCGGTACTCTTTAATGGGTACCTAATATTTGCAATGAACTTTCGATGGGTTTGTGGTGTGCTGATATATTTATTGTATTAGTGTTTGTATGTTCTTTGCGTTTGTAATTTCTTTGTTTTCGTTTGATTTTCTGGCCAAACTAAGTCCATTCTTGCACTTACCATTGATTCTGTTAATGCCAATGTTTGGGCACACCTTCGGTGTATTGAATAAATAAATAAATAAATAAATAAATAAATAAATAAACTGTCAAGCACATTCTTCTCAGCAACCACCTGATTGAAAAACTCTGTCAACCAGTCAGCAGGGCATCAGCCCTTCGACTTCCACAAGTTGACGGCAGGTTATCGGGACCAGTGGCCTTCCCTGACTTCATCTTCCTTAGGGCTGCTTCGGTTTCGCTCACTGTGATCTTCTTAACGGGACCGTATGCAGGAGATGCAAAAAGAACAGCGCGATGTTCAAATTCTACATCCGAGATTTTCTCGAAGTAGTCGCGCCACCGCTTCACAGCCCTCTTACGACCCATCAGAAGATGATGAGAATGCCAAAGGAATTTTCGATGTTTTCTACTTGGCGACAGCGGGCTTTGGCGAGTCTGTAAAGATAACACTCTCCATGTTCTACGTGTCTAGCCTTTCGCTTGCTACAGCGTAGAGTGAGGCTTTAGCAGTGGCCACTGCCTTTTTTCCGCTTTTTCGCTTCTCGATAACTCCGTCAATTATAGACTGTTTTTTGGAATATGTGACAGTGCGGTTGCTTTTCTCGTACTTTCTCTCTGACATCGTCAGTCTTGTCGATCCATCACCGTCCAGGCTTCGTTGATACAACAAATAACAGCCGCTTTCTTTTCTTTCAATCGCCACCGTTTGAATCTAGCCATCCCATCACGTTTAGACCTCGGAGGTATGATCTTCTGCGAACAGATCAGTGTACGGCGTTGCATGGCAACCGTCTCATACGGCACGGTCTTAGCGTCTGTGACAAAGCCTTAGTCGCGGCGGCTAACAAGGACATAGTCAATCTGCGTTTTAGCGTTCCCGCTATAAAACGGGATGAGGTGGGAGTCACGCTTTCGAAATTTGGTATTCACGATAGTGAGGTCATGTGAGTCTGCATACAGAAGTATACCCTCACCATCGGCGTTGCGTGACCCATGACCAAAACCACATGACAGCTATAGCCGCCTTTAATTGCTCCGACGTGACTACTAAGGTTACCTGCAACAACAGTCATGTCTTCTGACGGCACTCCCGCTGCTTCTTCATCAAGTGAGGACCAGAACTCGCCCTTGGTTTGCTCGGAATAGGAGCACACGCGGAAAAGAAATGACATCGTCGCTCTTCTACGGCGACAACAATCTTCATCAAGCGGTCATCGAAGCCATCTACGCTTGCTGTCGCGTCATGGAAATGTTCGGAGACCAACACTGATGGTGGTTCTAAGGCTTCCACATTGAACGGCCTTAAAGCCTCTTCCTATGTCCCTCGACTTGCGGCAGGACCACTTCGTCTCCTGCACCGCACAGAAATCTGTCATTCTCCGCTCCAATGCTTCAACCAACTCGCACGAGCGGCCTTTCAACATGCCCACATTCAAGTTAGCAACGCGGGTCTTGCCTACACTGCGGAACATTCGGGCTTGCTTAGTTGTCCCCCGATGCCGTCCTCGCAGGGATTCTCGTTTACTTCTCACACTAGCCAAGCTTTGCGAGTGCGCGTCGGCTCCCGCGGACGCCGTATTGGTGGCGACGTCCGTACAGTGACGCCACGCTGAAAACAAATCCAACATTCTTGAATGTTATGAAATATTCAGAGAATCATCATATCATTATAACCGGGTGAGAATATTAAAATGCTTGAAGAGACTAAAAACACGAAACATTTATCGACTACCCTTCAGCAACCTCGACTACTCCCATGGCTGGAGTTTCAGAACGCTTGAGTGGCATCCGTAAAAGTTGAAAATTTGATCAGTATCGATTGATGGCCATTGAATCTTCAAAAGCGAACCTCACAAGGAAAGGTTCCCGACTCAAGGTGAGCTTTTGCAATGCTATTTTGACGGGATGTAGGGCACTGTGAGCGGAGTCCAGAACCACAGTTAGTTTTAGCTGAACGCTTTTTTAAAGACCTGAAAAGGAGGTGTGAAAGCGTACACGCAACTATAATCATCCCCTACGACACTAACGAGATGTGCCTCGGTGGCGCAGCAGGTAGGAGTGCCGCCTAATAGTAGCACGCCGGCGGGTTTTAAGTCTGACTTGCTGATATTGTTGCATATATCAGTTGTTGTTATTACGCTTTCTCATTATCACAGAAGTCAACTTTAGACCATCAATGCTTTAAAACAAACCAAAGCAGACTATTTGCGCCTTCATTTAATTATATTAAATGAAATGGACTTATTACTTTTATTGTTTTATGACTACTCATCGTTTAGGCTCCTTGTATTTAGTTTTCGCTTTTTTCTAATGGCAACGCATTACAGAAAAATAAGAAATTGCAGTGCATGATGATTCTACGCTTTTACTGGGTTGATCAGCGTTATCGACCATATTTGTGCGGATTGCTTTGTTTTGTGTTTTTACAAAGCTTTTTATGAGCGCACTCAAGGTGCAGTTATAAATAAATATGTGCTAGTTTTTCAACGCCGATCTGCACTATATCATTTCTCCTGAAATAAGAAGTCCGGTCTTGCTCTTCCCTTTTAGTTAACAGCTATGGCACAAATCTATAAAACAAGTAAAGCACAAGCGCTTGTCACACCAACATAATCTCCACACAAAAGCCAGTGAGGAGCAATCTTCTCCCTGTTTTTCCCTGACAATAAATGACCATTTCTTCTTCATTGAACGCGAAGCGTAATCTATGGGTGTAGGGGAGGGTATTGGCTGAACATAGACGTATCACGCTGCAACCCAAGCGTATGACAAACACGGTAGAAACACCGGAGCGGAAGAGAGCAACATCCTTCCTCTGCCCCACGATAGAAAATAAGGGCTTGCCACAACTGTACGAACGATAACCATTCTACAATCAGTGCCGCGAGGAATCGCAAGAAGATTCTCCTTCACAGCACCTTTTCTTCCGGAACGTGCTTGCCGTCAAAGATGACTGATTTCCTTAACGATGATTGTTCACAGTTGTAATCCTCATTACAGACATCGTCAGGTGTTCAGTCGACATGCACCTCCTAATCGAAACGCACCTATGAAACCATCTGGATGATACATTAGAAAGGTCCCATTTTCATTATACTTTCTCTGACCTGATCTGTCCTTTCTTCCTGACTGTCGATATCCCCTTATGTAGCGCCCAGGAGGAGTTGTTGTAATCGGCGGTTCGGCTATGAACGTCGTCAGCAGCGGCGGCGGTAGAGTGCTCGCTCCAAAGGATTGGGTTCATTGGTTTGGTTTTCGACGCTGACGGCTTTTTTGCATTTTGTGACCTATCTTCGACGAGGACCTATACTCTCATTTTTAGCACATTTTTGAGCGAACTTCTAATGGCGACTTGCATTTACGTCTATTTGAAGACGGAAACGTGTTTCAGGTAAAATGTTTTATTTATGACGTGAAGCAAGTCAGAAATTTAAATCAAAACAAAATAAAAAGTAAAATTAAAATCAAAATCAACAAAAGTTAATAAACATAATAAATAAAAAGTAAAGGCACTAGTTAAAAGTTCCGACTCCACCGACACGACTCCGGTCGAAAAAATTTTTTCGCTGAAACTTCGTCTAGGGGGGTTATCTGGGATGCTGATCAAGAATCTGACATCCGTTTTTCACGATTCAGTCGGAGACCACCCATACCTTTAACAAGGGTGGTCCAGGCAGAGTAAACGATTTTGCTGGGCACTAGTTAAAAGTTCTGACTCCACCGGCACGACTTCGGCCGGACGGTTTTAGCAACGGTATGGGTGGTCTCCGATCGAATCGTAAAAAACGGATGTCAGATTCGTGATCAGCACCCCAAATAACCAACTAGACGAAGTTTCAGCGAAATCGGTGACTCTGCCTGGACCACCCTTGTTAGAGGTATGGGTGGTCTCCGAGCGAATCGTGAAAAACGGATGTCAGGTTTTTGATCAGCACCCCAAATAACCCCCCTAGACGAAGATTCAGCGAAAAACGACCGGAGTCGTGTCGGTGGTGTCGGAACTTTTAACTAGTACCTTTACTTTTTATTTATTATGCTTATTAAGTTTTGCTGATTTTTGATTTTATTTTCACTTTTTATTTTGTTTTGATTTGAATTTCTGACTTGCTTCACGTCATGAATAAAACATTTTACCTGAAACACGTTATTGTCTTCAAATAGACGTAAATGCAAGTCGCCATTAGCCGTTCGCTCAAAAATGTGCTAAAAATGAGATTATAAATCCTCGTCGAAGATAAGTCACAAAATGCAATAAAGCCGTCAGTGTCGTGAACCAAACCAATGAACCCAATCCTTTGGAGCGAGCACTCTACCACTGCGCCGCCGCCGCTGCTGACGGCCTTCATAGCCGAACCGCTGATTACCGCGCAATACTGCACCCAACGCTGATTGAGCGCGACTAACACATGGAAGACATCGCGGCTTCCGTCGGACATAACTCGCTTAGGAGATCCATTTAGCAAATTTGGTCTACATATCTATGATCAGCGTCTCGAGCTCTTTCAGTGATATAGGTCCCAATCCGAAGTTCCATGGGAAGCTGACAGCACTCCCTGGTGAGTAGAAACGCTGTCTGAGGAGGGCTTCGACGATTGCTTCCGTTTCGACAGAGTCGAGTCCCTTCTTTGGTCCGATGAATGTAAGGCTTGTACTCTCGCGATACTTCGATGAGCTTCGAAATGGTGTGATTGTGGTCGACCGTGCTGAACCCTCTCCGAAATTCTGCTTGTTCACACGGCTGCCCTTCTTCCAGCTTTGCTGATCCTATTCAGCATGACTCCATTGAACAGCTTTTGGACTACGGGCAGCAGGCAGGTCGGGCGATTGTTGCCAATGCCGTGCACGTCTCCCTTCTTGTACAACAAGGCGGTTCTGCTGGTCTTCCAGTGAGATATATGATATGTATGTGATGAGTAATAATATGATGGAGAGGGTATATGCTTGATTACCATTCTATAGTGTCTACGCATTCAAGAAAACATTTTTACTCAAAAACTGTCGTGCTGGCAGCCTCGTAGTCGCATTGAAATACTAGTTTTTTATAACAACTGATCTAGCGAATCATCTGCTTTGTGGTTACACTTTTATTTTGGTATGTATCAGTGAGCAATGAGCGCCTATATTTTAATACTAATGTGATAGGTCAAATTAATCCTTTATAAGCCACTCTTTTTTGTATGTCTGCTCTCTAGCCCTAAGCTGGAAGAACCAAAGAATATATTTTTCACAGAAACATTCGTAGTATTGCGATTATTGGTGTAATCGTTAGGGGTTACCTGTGAAATGGAGCTGATGAGTAAGTTTTGAGTTTTGCATACTTCAAATGACGAGAATCTCAGGATCTTTAAATCAAGGTTCACAATTCGCTGATTGTATTAAATTTGAAGTGTTGTAGAATTTTTTGTAAACGGCAAGTTGAAACGCTTGCCCTCGACCACAATTCTAGTCATATAGAAGCATCTACTCTCGTCTACGTCTACTCGAAAAATGGATCTTTAGGTAGAATAATTAGGTCATAGGATAACTTCGAAATTTTTTGTATTTTGTTTTTTGATTTTCTGTTCTCTGGAGTTTTTGGCTTTTTTGTTCTCTGATTTCTGTTTTCTGACGAAAGCGATTTTCTGTTTTCTGGGAAAATTTTAAAAATTTCTGCCCATCCCTGATGCCAGAGTGCTTCAATGGATAATGCTCGCTCAAGGTGCACGAAGAGCATCATATCGTTCGCTCAGGGCTTTCACGAGAAGTCCGACCAACGCGTTGATGTGCATCCTTTTGTTCTTTTGACATCCTGCGGAATCCACTCGGTGACGGTTCTTGTCCAGCGCGTGTTTACGAAGCGCGCTACGTAGTCCGCCCACCTAATTTTCGCGGGGTCTATGCGACAGCATCTCTGATCTTCGAACTTCGACGAAGTTCCGAGCTTCGTCTCCCACTCTGAGCATCGTTCACTCCATTCTCTGCCGCGCGACTCTGATCGCGTGTTCATCCTGCTTTCGTGTAGCTCAGGTCTCTGAGGCGTATGTTAGCACAACAGTGGAGCTGGATAGATAGGGGCCCGGAGTTAGACGTTGTTCGTCTTCCTCACGACTTCTTCGACGCTCTTGAAAGCTCTCCAAGCCGCTCGTTTCCTTCTGCTGAACTCTGGCACTAGGTCGTCGGCCATGTTGACTTCGCGACGTAGATACATGCAAGTGGGGCATTCGGAGATATTCGTTCCATCGAGCGAGAATGGGGCATAAAAACTCGTCCGTCCCTTACGAACATCGTCTTCGTAAGATTCAGCTGCAGCACAGCGTTCCCACATACACGATCGGAGTCGGCCAGGATTCGCTGCGCCTGGCTGATGCTCGGTGTTATGAGCACGGTATCGCCAGCAAAGCGAAAATGGTGCAGCTGCCGTCTGTCGATCCCACTCCCATGTCTTCCCATTATGTTAGGGGGGGGGGGACAAAAGTAATGAGACAAATTGAAAAAAATCTTTATCTTTCTATAACTCAATTACAACTCAACGATGCTGAGTAATGTATTTGCCGTTAAGGGCAATGACCTTGCTGCCATCGCTCAGCCGACTTCCTGATCCCATCCTTCCCGAACTGCTTGGGCCTGGTGTTGATCAACTGCTCGATGTGGTTGTCAAGGACTGCTTGGGTTCTTGTGTCCCTTCCAACCAGGAAGTTCTGTAGGCTCAAGAAGTGGTAGGCGCATGGAGAGATGTCCGGCGAATACGGTGGGTGGGGCATGTGAACGTAGCCCAGCTGGCCAAGCTTATCCGTGGTTACTTGTTCCCGATGGGGTGCGGCGTTGTCGAAGAGAAGGAACTTCTTGAAGCGTTGCGACTGAATAAGTTCGAGTCGCAGATCCATCTCTTCTATTTCGTTCACGATGGCCTTGGAGTTCATCGCAGTGCTCTTGGGAAACAGCTTCCGGAAAACCGATCCATGGGCGCAGACCCAAAAGCTCCAAAGGTGCTTCTCGCCGTGAACATCTCGCCGAACGAAGGTCGGTAACAGGTCACCAGGCCTCGCCCAGACTCGCTGCTTGGCAGGGTTAAGGTAGAAGACGTACTTCTCACCTTGCGTGAATATTGAGCCTAAGCTGTTCGAGGTTGGGAATTGGGCGAGATTTGCGCGACACAGGTCGACTCGTCAGACTGGGAGTTTCGGCATGAGACAGACTGGTGTTTTGGCATGCTTCTGGAAAGGGCGGAAGTGGTAACTTCTCAGATGGGTTTCAATAAGTAGCATATAAACATACAAATACGATAAGCACGAAACCAGACTCCAGCCACAAGATATGTGGACACGGCATGGGGTGTCTCATCACTTTTGGCCCCCTAATAGTTCGCGCATGACGTTCTCGAGGGTAGCGCTGAAGAGCTTCGAGGATATAGCATCCCCTCGCCAAAAACCCCTTCTTCACGTTGATGACGATCGTCGTTGTAGAATTATAAAATCTTGATCGTGAATCTCACTACAACCGTCGAAGTACTCTAATGTGCTGAGTAGGAATGCTCTGAGTGAGCAGTGCTTCGAAGACCGGTTCAGTTTCGACGGAGCCGAATGCCTTTTTCAAGTCGATGAACGTATGGTATAGCGGCAGCTTACACTCTCGCGATACTTCGGTGAGCTTCGTAATGGTGTGTATGTGGTCGATCGTGCTGATTCCTCCCCGGAATCCTGCTTGTTCGCGTGGCTGTCCTTCGTCCAGCGTTCTGCTAATCTCGTTTAGGATTACTCAAATAAACAGCTTGTAGACTAGCAACAGAACGGGCGTTCACCGTCACCAAAAATCTGTTGTGTCTAGTGCCAATTCAGTCACAATTTTGTGTTGTTTTGTGCAACATAAAGACAGTACATAACATCTTTAGTTTGCTAAGGAACAACTAGGTGTTGTATTGTGAGTTGGCCTAAAACCTTTCAGATATGCGGAAACTAGGCCACCTACATTATTGGGACATTAGCTGTGAAAGAAAGCTGGGAAGTAATATTGCATACTTCAAATGTCGAGATTCCTAGAACCTTTGAGTCGCCATTTACAATTTTCTTATTGTATTGAATTTAGTGCGAACTAGAAATTTTTATAAATGCTTGCAAGTAAAAGGCTTGTCCATACCGACCACATTTCTAGTCAGCATTTGCTCTGGAAAAATGGATCTTCAGACAGAATAATTATGTCGTATGATAATTTCGAAATTTTCTGTTTTCTGTTTTCTGGCGTTTTTGGCTTTTCTGTTTTCTGACGAAAACGGTGTTCTGATTTCCCGGAAATTTTTCAAAATTCCCGCCCATCCTTGTTTCACACTTCCTGCCCTGGTACTCTGCTGCAGCCCAAGCCTGGAATAGCGATACAGTCCCATTTCCCAAGGTTGTCAACCTTGTGTAAGATAACTAACTTTATCTAACTAACTTTAAATTAACAACTTTCGCCACCAAAAGATAACTTTATCTTTCGGTGGCGAAATCACGAGCCCGAGCAAGCTTTTTCACCTACAGAAATTTAAAGGAGTTTAACCACATTTTGAGCACAAATGAGGAAGTCTTAGGTCTATCCTTGTACGGTTTCAAGAAGCAGCTTTTGCGTATGCAATGAGTGCCTTCGGTTGTAATCGTTTGTTTTTGATTGAGTTTATGCGTTTTTATTCTAACATTGTATTTTCACGTGTGGCCTTAGCTCACGTCATGAATAAATAAATAAATAAATAAATAAATAAATAAATAAACGTTTCTAGTACAGCCAAACCTTTTCCTCCGAAACGGTCCGACCTCCCGAAAACGTGATTATGCCTTCATTGTTAGTGACGTCGTGACTTCGGTACACTTCTCTTCTAGTTGAAACATGTGTACCGCTTGCTCCACTATCTCCAACTTCCAGCACTTCCTCGATTTCCAGCTGTCGCAGTTCGAAATCCTGTAGGACACTTCCTATCTTTCCGACAGTGCCATCTCGTCTCTCAAAGGAACGGCAGTGGAGATCCACACTTCAGTAGGTGAATAACTGCTTGAGGGTTATCAGATATTGTAGAGGTGGTGTTAACAGCAATTATGACCGCGCGACTTCGTAAGCATAGCAGAGACGACAATATTGATCGAGGAGCAGGTCAGGTCGTGAGTATACTGTGGTGGCACTCAAACCCACCGACACTAATACATTGCAGTTTTCTAGCTTCCTCTCACTGTTTCATGTTGCTCCCATGTCAAAATTTCTTACTTTGACAATGAGAACCGAATGAATGAATGGTGTGAAAGTTTCATATATCATCGTATTTTTCCATATTTGGGGCACTACTGGTGCATCACGAAATGTTGACAAGGAATAAGTAATGAAAACATCTTACCGCAGCATACTCCAAAAAAGGTTCAGATATGGAAATCTCTATGGAAATGAGATACTATGGTAAAAGTGCCAAAACGCGACATGGCTGGAGAACCCAACCCTCGACACCACGATCATGAAGCAACCCCTCTACTACTGCAAAACCAAGGGCACGACACGGGTTACTTGCGCCGCCGTCGTAGGCTCGACGGTGCGGACCCTTCACCATCGCACTTTTCTACTCGTTTGCATCATGGATTCGACAACAACAAAACATCTTCTGTTACTATTTGGAGGGCGGAGATTCTGCCTATGTTCTTCGTTCTTGTTCCGGCGTACCTTTGAGACAGTTCCCTTGTTTCTTGAAATGTTTCGGTTTCCCGGATCGAACAGGCTTTCCGAGAGACGACATTTATATGGTCAGAAGCAGGCGCCACTTTGGATAGCGGTTGCGCTGATATTTCGAAATTTTCAGCATATGTACAGTTCCCTCTCGTCCTATCTAGTTAATTGCGCAAACGTGCTGGTCGCGTCTGCGAACGAGGCAATAGAGGGGTAGGTCTGATCGTAGACGCGGTCAGCATCTTGCTCGCCTTTATTTTTCGCGTGGGGCTAGAACTGAGCCCGAGCTGCGTTATAGCGGGAGTCATTTTGAAAGGAGAGTTCCTCTCAAAACAGCGCTATAACCGGAGTAGCATTGTATCCGACGCCTTTTAAACGGAGCTTATTTGTATTAGCTTAAAGGTAAGCTGGTCTAGACCAGAAAAAATCTACCTTATATCGAGAGTCGCGTCTTATCCGGAGGCGTCATAACGGGAGGGGTCTGCGCTTGCGTAATAATATGCCTCACGATTGAGAGTGAAGGTGAACACTGAGGAGCCACCGAAGAGATGTAGGTTTTTCTGCCTAGAGGTGGCGAAACAAACCAATTCACTCTTTTATTCATCCGATTTGTCCTTAGCTTCATTATTTTTTAAAGTGGACAATGTGCGAATGTTGCCAGTGTGATTTATTTCAAACCAGACGTTCAGCGGCCTAGCGGCCGCCAAACGTCTAGTTGGGGCTTCGCCACCAACCCCGAGGATAGAACACCCCCGTATAGGCCTTCTTACTCGCGTGACAATGTAAACTGGTTTTACGGAAAGTGGGACAGTAGGACACAATCGTCAAAACTGCTCCTATGAAGCCTATCCACCCTCTATCGCACGTATGCCGATTTACTCTCCGAGGTAGACATTCCCCACGTTGCGAGGAACAGATTGTGATAACCTTGTGAGAACTCTATAACGCTAAATATCCTACGGCAATAATAATCCTCCGATTCCCGAGGTCATTCTCCCTACCCCCCCCCCCCCCGACAATACACAATAGCCCCTTACACATGTGCAGGCAGAGACAGGCAAAGAAAAGTAGTGAGCATCAGTCAGTAGTGAGAGTGAGAGGCATGTACACGCACGCGCTCGCTGCTTTTCAAAGGTCATCCGAAAATCCAACGCATGCTTCATAATGCTTGACCTGTGGCATTTTCTTGATCTAGACGCGCGTTGTACGACGTTCCTGTCACATACACGTTGAACGATAGTAAGAAAAAGTACTGGTCCGCCCCTACAGGTCCCTTCCACTGATCCCCCTTCCTATTACTGGTTCCACCTTCACTGGTTCCCCCTTTACCGCCCTTCCCCTTTCACAGGACTCACCCACTTCACTGGTTCCCGTTCATTTTGTCCCCCCTTTACTGCTCCTCCCCCTCACCTAAGTGGTACCCTTTATTGGTCCCCCTTCACTGGCCCTACCCCATTCACAGCTCCCCCATTCTGATCTCACCTTCACTGGTCCCCTTTACTGGTCCCCTCCCCTTCACTGGCCGCCTTTACTGGTCCTACCTTTACTGGTCCTCCTTTAATGGTTCCCCTTTACAGGATCTTCCCACTTGTTCCCATTCACCCCCTCTCCCGCCCCAACTCTCATCTTAGCGGTATTCTTTATTGGCCTCCCTTCACTGGCTCCCATTAAAGGCACTACCCGTTCTGGTACCCTCCCCTCTTCACTGGTCCTCCCACCCGTGGTCTTCCATTACACGTGTCCGGAATCCGGACACCCCTTTCATGACATCGGTGGCACCTCCTCTGAACCGAGACTCCCCTTGCATGGAATTCGTAATACCTCTTCTGAGCCCAAACACCACTTGCGTGGCATCGGTGATATGTTTTTTGAACCCAGACCTCCATTACGCGACATCGGTGACACGTCTTTTGAACCCGGACGCCTGTCGAACAGCGTCGGTGACATGCTTTCTCAACCCGGACGCCCTTAGCACGAGATCGGTGACACCGCTTCTGAACCCAGGACCCATTGCGCGACGTCGGTTACACGTCTTCTGAAACCGGACGCCTGTTGAACAGCGTCGGTGACATGTCTTCTGAACCCAAACACCCATTACGCGACATCGTTGACACCTCTTCTGAACCCAAACACCCAACGCGCGACATCGGTGACAGGCCTTCTAATGCGAGCGCCTGTTGCACGACGTCGGTGACACCTCTTCTGAACCCGGACACCTGCCACTCGATTTCCAAGAAAGGCCAGACGGATGAGCAGACGGACGGACGGACAGACGGACGGACGGACAACCGCTAACTCCTTTATATATAGTAGGATAGGATAGGACAAGGCGTATCAGAAGATAACCGAAAACTAACTGCAATAGCTCATCAACGGCAGGTGATTCAGCAGATGTGCCTAAACTGTTAGACAGAAAGCGAGGAATATCATTAGAAGCCAACGTGCTTCTGTATAGCACATCTATTTATTAAAAGATGATGCTAGTGAATAAGAAAAACAGATAAATAGAAAGTAAAAGACAGTTCTTGTAAGAAGCTTACTTGAAAGACCTTTGCAGATATTAATCACCACTTTTCTATAAAAAGAAACACTTAAAGAATAAAGGGTAAAGAACGGCGTTACTCAATTCCTTTTGGGATGCACTATGCTTTCTACTTTTACAGGAGGTCGTGGAGGCGATTTGAATGCGTTATACATAAACATATTTGATTATACAAGTGCTCCGACACGCCTAACGGCGTGTCTCGCACTTGCGCGCTTTGCGCGGCTTTGTAGCATTACTGACCTATGGAAAGTAGTTTTTAAAACATAAAATTTGCTAGCATCTAGGACTTGGTGCGTACTTTATCGGCATCAAGCCCTTTACCACTTCGGTACCTTCATCATAGACATTCTTTCCTGATCGGCCATTAATGTCATAAGTTTGTGCTGCGCAGTACTTCTGTCCCTCAGGTTGTTCCTCTGCAATCGTTCGTTTCAATTTGTAATTGACATGTGTTGCGAAGCTAGGTTCGCCTCTCTCGTTTCTTCTTACTGGATCTAATTGCTGGTCCGCTTTCACTGGTCTTCCCTCTCCCTCTTTAGTCCCCCGTCTTCCTGGTCCCAACTACTGGCCCACTTTTTTGTTTCCACTATTGACACCTACTGGTCTCTTCTTGTGGTTTCCCCGTCCTGACCCCTCCTCCAGGTTCCTCCTTTCCTTCCTGGTCGCTCTCCTGAGGTCCTCCATAGAGGTCCCCCATATCGCCCTTCTCCACCACCCCCTTAGTTGTCCTCCCATGCTCACGGCAGACGTCGGTGACGTATTCGGAATCTGGATGCTTGCTGCGCAACGTAGGAGGCCCGTTTTCTAGATCAAGAAGCTCAGAAGCGCGCGCAGTCGCCGCTGTGTCGAGCATGAAGAGGCTATGCGTATGGCAGATTCCTTATTCTCCGTATTAATTCTCTTACGGCTCCCTTCTTGTTGCTTCCCTGTCCTGATCCCTCCTCCAGGTCCCTTCTTCCAGATATATTCCTTCTCCAGCCCCCCTCGGGATCCTTCCTACTACTCTGCCCCAATTAAGTAGGCCTCCCACGCTCGACACGCGAGGGAGCGCTCATTGTGTGACATCGGTGTCACATCCTCTAAATCCGGTCTCTCTTAATGGTAATGGATCCCCTTGCTGATCCTTCTTACTGTCCCCCTTCCCCTGATTGGTAACTCCCTAATGGTCATTACAAATTGCCTAAACTCTTCTTGGTGCCACCTCCTGTCCTGCCTCCTTGTTCCCCCATCGACCATCCCGATGCTCCTGGTCGCTGCCTCCTGATCGCTATCGGTTCTCCACCCTCAAAGTCCCCCTTCTACCCTTACCCCTTTAATAGTCTTCTCATGCTAATGCCACGAAGCCGGCTTCTGAATCTGGACGCTCAGAAACGCGCGTAGGTGCTGTTGTGTTAAGCAGTGAAGGGCTGCGATTCCCCTGCTGCAGCAACATCCCACGTTCGATAGCAGATTTTGCCCGCGCTGTAGATGATGAGGCGTACCTCATTCAGGTTAGATCACTCGACCGCTTTCGCTGTGGATGATGCGGCGTACCTCCCTTAGGTTAGATCACTCGACGGACAAACTCTTTTGTATAGGCCCCTGTTATACTCCCGCGGGAGCTTCCGCGGATGGGCGGAAATCGCGTCGGGATCCCGCGCCGAGCCCCTCGTCGCGGCCCGCCACGCCCGCCGTCCGCGGATCGCCGCCGACAGATGACGAGAGGGTGTTATACTTCCCGCCCGCGGGAGGGCAGCCGTCCGCGGTGCACTGCACCGCGGAAGGCTGTCGTCCCGCGGAGTTCGGCGCGGGAAACGCGCTCCGATGCGACGCTAGCCGCCCCGGGACGACGACGACTGTCCGCGGTGCACCGTCCGTCCGCGGACGTCCCGCGGAAGCTCCCGCGGGAGTATAACAGGGGCCATATAGGTGGTGATGGTGGTGGTGATATCTCACATAGGTTAGATCATTCGACCGCTCTCGCTGTGGATGATGCGGCGTACCTCACTTAGGTCAGATCACTCGACGGACAAACTCTTGTATATATAGGTGGTGATAAAGACTTGCGATGGCCAGCCGATGAACATGTCAGCGCTTTATCCTTGGCAGATAGCTCCGGTACCAATTCACCGACGCCGGAGAGATGGAATGCTTGGTTGGTCTGGGCGTGAAACCGAACCAATATCGGGAATTGGGTGCATGCAACAGCCCACGCTAAGCGACTGCATTACACACACCCTAGGAGAGCACTTACACAATCAAAATTTGGTACTGCATCCATCATCATCATTTTCAGTAGCGTTTGTCCCGCTTGGTGGCGGGGTCCGCTCTTCTGGTGTGGTGACACCATTTCTCCCGATCAAATGCTTGATCGGAATGCACACCAGCTATCTTTAAGTCCAATTGCAACGTGTCTAGCCAACGTTGTTTCGCTCGTCCTCTGGGCCGTTTTCCCGGGACTTCAAGATTCAGGTCAATCTTACAGACGGTGTCGTCGTTAGCGCGAAGGACGTGACCATACCATCGTAGACGTGCTTCGCGCAACTTGTCGGCTATCGGGACGACACCGAACCTCTGTCGTATGGTGTCATTG
Source organism: Heligmosomoides polygyrus bakeri (assembly GCA_947359475.1). Taxonomy (NCBI): domain Eukaryota; kingdom Metazoa; phylum Nematoda; class Chromadorea; order Rhabditida; family Heligmosomidae; genus Heligmosomoides; species Heligmosomoides polygyrus. The sequence goes on along the minus strand of OX375868.1, from coordinate 49,195,292 downwards.
CGGACGCGGTCCAATCTCGTTACTCCGGCCGTCCACCTTAACTTCTTCGTCTCCATTACACTGAGGCGGCTTTCAATTTCCTTCGTCACGGGCCAGCACTCAGCACCGTATGCCGCTACTGGGAGGACGACTGTTCTATAAACCTTCGGCTTGAGGTACTCGGGTATTGTCTTATCGCAGAGAACCCCAGTCAACGACCGCCATTTGGACCAGGCTGCACTTACGCGCGCATTCACCTCCAACTTTAGGCTGCCATCAGGCGTGACTGTTGACCCGAGATACTTGAAAGCTGTGACTCGTGAGAGCTCAGCACCATTGATCTTAATGGATCCATGCGCATTCACATCCGTCGTCAAGTTTTCCGTCTTTTTGACGTTTAGCTTGAGTCCGAACAATGCTAAGCGATCGCACCACACCTGTGCCTGTCGCTCGAGCTCTGCTTTGTCTTCATATGCAAGCATGACGTCATCGGCATACAGCAACGTCCAAGGAGCTGCCTTTTGAAGATCTCGTGTAATTGCATCCATGACGACCACGTAGAGCAGTGGGATAGCGCGGACCCCAGGTGCACTCCGACAGAGATCGGAAACTCCATCGAGGTACCCGCTGGTGCTCGTACTCGGCTTATTGGGCACGAGTAGAGGATGCGCACCCACTCAATAAGCTCTTTAGGAACGCCGTGTCGCCGCAAAGCGTGCCATATAACTTCTCGCGGGACGCGGTCGAAGGACTTCTACAAGTACAGGAAAGCAAAATGCACCGGTTTCTGTTTCTCGCGGTGCTTCTCTAGCACAAGACGAACGGCGTGTATGGCATCGACCGTCCCACAGCCGGTAACGACACCACAATGATTATTGGAAAGCTGAACGACATCCCGAATACGTCCATCGACAATTCGCTCAAAGGTTTTCATGGTATGCGAAAGAAGGGAATTGGACGGTAACTAGCACAGTCCGCAGAACTGCCCTTCTTCTTCCAAATCGAAATAGTCGTGCTTTGCTGCCAACTCTCAGGCACTTTCTTCTCAGCAACAACCTGATTGAAAAACTCAGTCAGCCAGTCAGCAGGGCACCAGCCCTTCGACTTCCACAGGTCAGCTGGCAGGTCATCGGGACCAGTGGCTTTGCCTGACTTCATCTTCCTCAGGGCTGCTTCAGTTTCGCTCACTGTGATCTTCTAAACGGGACCGCATACAGGTGATGCAAAAGGAACAGCAGGATGTTCAAATTCTACATTCGAGATTTCCTCGAAGTAGTAGTCGCGCCATCGCTTCACAGCCCTTTTACGATCCATCAGAAGATGGCCGTTCTCATCGTTAATGCCAAAGAACTTCTCGATGTCTTCAGCTTGGCGACAGCGAGCTTTGGCGAGGCGGTAAAGATAACGCTCGCCATCGCGCGTCTCCAGTTTTTCACTCACATCAGCGTAGTGTACGGCTTTAGCACCGGCCACTGCCTTCCTTGCCGCTTTCTTCGCTTCTCGATAATTTCGCCCATTATGGACTGTTTTATCACCGATGAATGCGTGACAGAGCCGTTTCTTTTCCCTGACCTTCTCTCTGACATCGTCAGTCCACAGCCAAGCCTGCTTGTCGACCCAACGCCGTCCAGGCTTCGTTGTGCCGAGTTCGAGGCGTGCAGCCCGGGTTATCGCATCGGTAGCCTCTTTCCAGGTTTCGTCGACAGTTGTTACCGTTGGCAACCGAATGCGAGAGATAACAGCTGCTTCCTTCTCCTTCAATCGCCCCCATTTAATTCTAGCCGTCCCGCACCGCTCGACACGTTTACACCTCGGAGGTGTGATCTTAAGCGAGCAGATCAGTGGACGGTGTTGCGTGGCAACCGTCTCATACGGCACGGTCTTCGCGTCTGTGACAAGGCCTTGGTCGCGCGCCTAACAAGGACATAGTCAATCTGCGTTTTGGCGTTTCCGCTATAAAACGAGATGAGGTGGGAGTCACGCTTTCGAAATTTGGTATTCACGATGGTGAGGTCATGTGAGTCTGCATACTCAAGAATACGCTCACGATCGGCGTTGCGTGACCCATAGCCAAAACCACCATGACAGCTGTAACCGTCTTTCGCTGCTCCGACGTGACCATTAAGGTCACCTGCCACAAGAACCATATCTTCTGACGGCACTCCCGCTGTTTCTTCATCAAGCGAGGACCAGAACTCGTCCTTGGTTTGCTCGGAACAGGAGCACACGCGGAAAAGAAATGACATCGTCGCTCTTCTACGGCGACAACAGTCTTCATCAAGCGGTCATCGAAACGTTCTACGCTTGCAATCCCGTCACGGAAACGCTCCGAGATGATCAGGACCACCTCATCTCCTGCACCGCACAGAAATCTATCTTTCTTCGCTCCAGTGCTTCTACCAACTCGTACGAGCGGCCCGTCAACGTACCCACATTCAACGTTGCTACGCGGGTCTTGCCTACGTTGCGGGACTTTCGGACTAGCTCAGTTGCCCCCCGATGCCGTCCTCGCATCGGACCCTCGCATACTTCTCACACTCGCCGGGCTTTGCGAGTGCGCGTCGGTTCCCGCGGTCGCCGTAGCACTATCTCGAGAACTCTGAAACGTCATCGACCATATGATGTGACACAGGATGTTCGTAGGCCGGCCTGTCACTAGGGCCTGTCGCCTGCATTCGAATGTCCGTGTTTGGCTCGGCTCGCAAAAGCAAGCAGTTTCCAGTGGCACCACGTGGAGGAACGGACATCGCCACCTGAACGTTTCAGGCACATTAAAGCTAAATTTGACCGCCTTCTCAAAAAGTACAATAGCTACGTCGAGCGGAAACTCCTGGACAATCCAAAAAATGCTCGTTATATGAATTGTTGAACTCAGGCGACAGGCCCTAGTGACAGGCCGGCCTACGAACATTTGTGTCACATCATTTGGTTGATGACGTTCAAGAGCTTTCGAGATAATGCTACGGCGTCCGCGGGAGCCGACGCGCACTCGCAAAGCCCGGCGAGTGTGAAAAGTGTGCGAAGGTCCCTGATGCGAGGACGGCCTCGGGGGGCAACCGAAAGCGGACCCCGCCACCAAGCGGGACAGACACAAATAAAAATGATGATATAAATTGTTAAACTCAAGGATGAAGCAGTCAACTAAGAGCCCTGCGCTAGTTGATGATGAAGGTAACTCAACTGTCAGTGATCTTGAAAAAGCCTCCATGCTAGCCGCACATTTAAAAAAATCATACCCCGTTGATGCAGATAATGAAAGCTGGTCTGAGATTGCCTTTTCCACCCAAAGTCCCTCACCTGGTAGCTAGTTTAGTTCTACAAAGAGGACATTTTCAAGCATCTGAGTAACTTACCGCTATCGTATACCGCTACTCCTGACGAAATACCTGCCTACTTCATCAAGAAGGTAGCTGTAGCTTTAGTAGCTCCTCTTGAGCATATTTTAATCAATAGAAGCATGCATTCGTCACACCTTTCCCCAAGAAACGACCACACAGCTTAGTATCTAATTATCGTCCTATTAGTATCACATCAGTGTTTTTCAGAATACTCGAGAAAATTGTGAAAGTGGTTCTTGTAAATCATATAGAAGCAATGAGGTTATACCTAAGAACCAATATGGCTTCAGAGTTGGAAGATCGACTAGACCTTGATGATATCTACCTTAGATGATTGGACCAAGTCACTGGATGATAACACTGACATTGATGTGGCTTTTTTGATTTTAGCAAGGCTTATGATAAGGTGCCTTTCAAAGAACTTTTCAAGCTTCAAATTTCTGGAATTCATCCCAGAATTGTTAAGTGGGTAATGAACTTCATCACAAATAGATCCTTCCAAGTCAAGGTGAACGACGAATTTTCTCGCACGTACTCAATAACAAGTGGCGTACCCCAGGGGTGTATTGTGTGTATTGTCACCCATTCTTTTCATTATTTACACTTCTGGTTTACCTGTCGTAGTCTAAAAGCGGTGCGTTAAGTGCAAAATGTTTGCCGACGATGTAAAAGTATACAGGAATACTACCAGTGAAGAGAATCACTTTGCCCTCCCATGTGCAGTTTCTGATGTTGCCGATTGGTAGGACAGGTAGAAATTACCCATCTCAGCTAAAAAAAACTAGGATTTCTCATCTAAGCAATTCAAATTCGGTAAACACATTTACTGCCTTGGTGGTTGCAACCTACTCAGTGAAAACAGTTTGCGGGATCTGGGCTTCATCTCAGACAAAAAAAACTTAGTTTGTCGAAGCATTGCGAGACGATTGCAAAGAAAGCTGAAAGAGTTACTTACAACATTTTTAGAGCGTTATCTACAAATTTAAAAACTCGCTTCTTGCATACAAATCATATGTTCGCCCAATATGCGCCATCTCATCGGTGAAGAAACGTACAACACCTGCTCCCGACAGGATCAGACCCGAACACCTGAAGAACCTCCCGCCAGCGCTCATCAATACCCTGGCGTGGCTCTTCTCGCGCTACCTGTCGGAGTGCAAGGTTCCATCCCAGTGGAAGACCAGCAAGACCGTCTTGCGGTACAAGAAAGCGGAAGTGCACGACATTGGCAACTATCGCCCGATCTGCCTGTATCCGTAGTCTACAAGCTGTTCACTCCAGTGATCTTGAAGAGGACCAGCCGAACGCTGGACGAAGGACAGCCGTGCGAGCAAGCAGGATTTCGGAGAGGATTCAGCCTCAACCACATACACACCATTACGAAGCTCATCGAAGTGTCGGGAGGGTAGAAACTGCCGCGGTTCATTACCCACTTAACAGTTTCACTCAGGGTGTTCCTACTTAGTACGTCAGGGTACTTTGAGAACTGTGCAGTGAGTTCACTACCAAGCTTTCGCCATTCTAGAACGACGTCGTCATCGACGTAAGGAGAGGGGTTCGGCAAGGGGATACCATATCCCCGATGCTCTTCAGCGCCACCTTCGAAAACGTCATGCGCGAACTAGAATGGAAAGACATGGGAGTGAAGGTCGACGGCTAGAAACTGTACCATCTTCGCTTCGCTGATGACGTAACACCGAACATCAGCCAGGCGGAGCGAATGCTGACCGACTTCGATCGTGTATGTGGGAACGTTGGACTGCAGCTGAATCTTACGAAGACGATGTTCATGAGGAACGGACAAGTCTCTGTTGCCCCATTCTTGTTCAACGGCACGAACATCTCCGAGTGCTCCAGTTACGCGTGTCTTGGTCGCGATGTCAATATGGATAACGACCTAGAGCCGGAGTTGGGCAGCAGGAAAAGACGGCTTAGACAGCTTTTAAGAGCGTCGATGAAGTTGTGATGAAGACGAAGAACGTCCGACTCCACACACACTTATTCGACCCACCGTTCTTTCTACGCTAACATCCGCCGCAAAGACCCGGGCCATACGACGGTAGGACGGACACGCTATCAGCGTGAAATCGAGAGGGCGATGCTCGGAATGCTCAGAGAGATACGATTCACGCAAGTGAGAGAAGCCCCGGAGTTCCGAGCCTCGTCGACGTTCGAAAATCAGAGGCGCTGTCGCAGGGGGGACTCCATCATAAACATGGATATAATGTACACCAACAGTTCGCACTCTTCCGATGCTTCGATGAGATTAGTCACCGCAGAGGTCCATGCAGTAACCTCGTGGAAGCACCTCCTTGATCTAACAACTACATAAAAACTGTGTCATATGTAGCTGCAGCTTCGAGAGATCTTATTCCAGTTCCTGCGATTCTGCCAAGTGATTCACGGAGTTCCTGTTCCAGATTGAATCAAATATCAAACTATGCCGTTTGATTCTGAATACGTGTCACTGACGTCTGCCTTGAGCATGGCAGGACCACTAAGGGGTGGTGGAGAAGGGAAGTAAGGGGCCTTTAGAATTTACCAGGTGAGCGTCCAGAAAGGAAAGGAACAACCTGAAAGAGGGACCAGGGCGGGGAATCCATCAAGAAGAGACCACTAGGGGGTCCATGATGAAAACAAGGAAGTGGGCCAGGGGTTGGGATCAGGAAGGTGGGGGGAAACCAGTAAAGGCGGACGAGCAATTAGATCTAGAAAGAAGAAACGAGTGAGGGGAAAGCTGGTGCTTCGGAAGACGTGTCAACAGTGGAGGGGCTGAAGTACTGCGCAGCACAAACCAGTGATGTTACTGGACGGTGAGGAGAAAATGTCTATTATGAAAGATACCGAAGTGGTGAACGGCTTAATGCCGATGAAGTACGCAGCAGGTCCTAGATGTTAGCGAATTTTAAGTTTGACAAAAGCTACTTTTTTAGGTCAGTGATGCTGCAAAGTCGCGCGAAGCGCGCAAGTGCGAGACACGCCGTTAGGCGTGTCGGAGCACTTGTATCTTTTTTATAGAACAGGGTGGATACGGTAGCGGACACGGAGACGGGTAACGGGCTGACGAGGCCGGGCCGAGCCGCCGAGGGCGAGCCGAGGTCGAGACTGACGAAGCCAGGCGTGGCTTCGTCTTCGTAGACGAGGTGCGGGTGTAACGCGACAGCTGGGTGTACCGACAGCTGTCTGTGACCCGACATCACTATTCCTCGGTAAAGCTCGCCCTCGAGCTTAGGGATATCGTCATCGAGTAGACATACGAATCATATCCGACAGAAAGCATACTCTGCATATTTACGACAGAAGGAAAATAGGAACTACAAAGTAGTTACGCTATTAGCTTCTACTGTATGATGGAAGTTGAGGATAGAAGGTGTCACAATGTGATGTTGTTGGTTGGATGCCTAACCAGGAGGAGGAGGCGGATCTGCACATTCATTGAGAATAAGCTCGTCCTCGAGCTTGGAGATTAAGGGTGGAATAAGACGATGTCCAAGTATTTCGTCTTGGAAGACATTCACGTGTGAGGAGGAGTGTGAAAAATAGATGGTGGTAAAGATGTAGACGAGTTCTATATCTTTTGTCATGGATAATGGTTACGTTGATGAGAAAATTATGGTGCAGAACGTCACATTACAGTATGGTATAGAATCTTACGGTACTAGACTCAGCATATTGATTAACAGAAAATCACTGCTTATATTATACATCATGCGAAATTTTCTAGAGGAGACAGGGCTGGCTTGACATACAAAATGTTGAAGAATAAGATTTTGATGATACAAAAATATGGGCAGTGACATGGTCAAATTGCCCAAATACAAAACTGAACATTGTGAAATTTGTTTGAGTAACATTTCTAGGAAGGCGCAAAAATAAATGACGTCGTTGGCATTTTTATGTATCATATAGAGAACGGTTTGACAAGTGTGAGCCTGAAACTTTCAAACAGAATTCATTATGCGGTTGATACAGGGGCGGAATTAAAAAAGAGGTGTGTTATTTTTTGATGACGCTTTCTAGAATTCTTTGAACCGCCCGTTCAAAGAATATTTCGTATGGCCTTGCGCTGAGGCGGCAGTGAGTCAAACTTACTTAAGAAAATTCTAGCGACTTGATTAAGTTGCAGAAAATTCTTTATTGCTCATAGAACGTCGTGCTAAAACATATTTTAGACGATTGATATGAACTGTCTATCGCTTTTGGCGAACAACAAGGTCGTGAAATCTTATATTTGTCGATCAAATACTTCGACCATGAAAGGACATTTCCACAGGCTTGTAAGTTTTGGACGCATTGCATGGTCATGTAGCAGTACTAATTCTCCAGTGGAAAGTTCCGTAGGGAATACCTTGTGCGGTTGATCGTATCTTGATTTGTAGAGCTCCGTCTTCGCTGCAGTTTCGCCTCTCGCGAGACCAACAGTGAATTGGTCGGCGAATGCGTACACAGCAGATGTGAGTGTGGACGGCAAATTGGGGATGCTTTCACCTATGTGATCTTCTTCGTTGGAAGCATGCTTATTAAACCGATACAATAAACAAGAATAAAAAATCTTACACTCGTTTCGTTCCTACCCTTAGCGAATGTAAGAAAGTAATAAAGAAAATAAGAGCTTCCCCGGAACTCCTCAGTAAGGAGGGAAGCTATTGTAAGTGTTTAAAAGCAACGTACCTGACCAATGGAGTCGAAGTGGCGGACGCGCAAAAGTGCCGAGAAGCGACATCTGTAAGCATTGCAATAGTGTACGGCAAATAATCGAAGAAAAACGGTCAAAATCGAGTGAAAAACAGAAAAGTAAAATAGCCTAAAGATAGACCTAACATTATAGACGATAGGAGAGTTGAACAAGAAAGGGGACGCATCAAAAAGGAGGAAAAAGAAGTTCTAAAAGGGTCGATAACAGGAAAATACGAAAATTCTATACGCAGCGTGTGATACAGCAGTCTTCGCAGACTTTCGCATTAGAGCGCGGAAACTACCATGAAGGGGTGAAAGGATATAGGGAAAGAAAATAAACCTAATTAACCAACAAAATTGTATGCCCATGTTCTAAAGTATGGAAGGGGAATAGGAATGTAGTGGAAAAGTAATGAACAGTAATAGAGGGCTATAAAAGGGCTGTAAAAAACGACTAATAATAATGTATAGTGTAAATAAATAAGCATTATTTTAATTAAAGATATTATTGAGATTGTTGATGAACATATCGTTAATATTGGTAATACCATATTTAAATTTAATATACTTACTTTTGCTTATACTTTTAAATAAACAACTAATGATTCTATTTTTATCACATTTATTATCCAACATAATGTCAGCTAACTGCTCTAAACGCTCCATGAAATCTTCAAAACGAGTACATGTTCGTGCAATACGTAAAACCTCACTATAGATAGTAGCATTTTTAATACTGACAGAAGGAGACGAAGAAGCATGCGGAAGGCGTTTAACGGGGAAACTGAAATCGTCCCTCTTATTGTACATTTTAGTAAACATTTTGTTACAATAATCTGTATATCCAAATCCAAGTAACAACACCTATATTCACATCTGAAAGTCTTAAAGTTAATGTTATCCAAAATGCTATGAATAAAGGTGATTATATGAAATTTTCCTTGGGTAAAACTTTTTTTGTTTTAGTGGGAGAGAACTGATAAGTACAAAGCACACTTAATAGAATTTGTTTTGTAAAGTCATTAAAATTAGTTAGAAATATACTGTTACAACATAACGCAATAATTTTATTAATGAAGCTCCTTTTAAGGCTTTTAATAGTCTCTACTCTCTATAGCTTGAGTCTCTACTTTCATTAGTTATGTTCTTATTTCTTTTTCTACTACGTATCCGATGCTTTACAATAGACAAACTATAAAAGGGGTGGTTGTCCTTGTAGGTTAGCGGATTAATAATATCTGAAATATTACCATAACCTTTGATGTTATCATTCAATCTAAACGGATAGGCTGTGTTAAGTAATTTAATCCAAAACAATTCTTTAAGATGCAAAACTTGCCTGTCGGTGTTAACTGCACTATCATCCAATATGTAGAATACCACTTCTCTATTAGGGCATTTGAATTTAAAGCATTTGATCATACAAATAATTATTAACATTATTCTTAAATATGTGATATAGATGTTAATCCTAAATTTTAACTTTCTAGTAGTAAGACCCACATATTGTAAATTGCAGTGTTTACATTCAAGACAATATATAACGTTTTCACTTAGACAATTACCACTTTCTGTGACATTAGTGTGTATTTTTAATTGGGTACTAATGCTAATTATAAACGATTCCTTGTTCAGGACTGTGCAATAGCTACAGGTACAATGGCACATATAGGCATAGTGTTCATTACCAAAATCAGTTGAAACGTAAAAACCTTCAACCTTACTCTTAAAGAATTTGGTTTCAAGGTAATAGTGAGAATTGCTAGTAACCAGTGTTTTTGCAGGCCAAAATCTGAGTATATGGCAGGCCTAAGCCATATACAAAGAGGGAAGGTGTTAGCAGGAGTGCTGCAGGCCACCGCTGCCCTTGTATGTCCGACTGAATAAGCAAAAGAAGTTAATTAAAGAAGAGAACGGCTTTTTTGGAGGCGCAGGAGGCATCCCCTCAATGCTACCCCCCACTTGTAGAACCCCACCAAAAAAGCCCCCAGTTTTTTTTAGAACAAGAGGATGGGGCCTCTTATCAAGGAGTGTTTAGGAAATGTCAAAAGAAAGTGAAGAGGAATGAGAGTAAACTTACCCAGGGAGTAGGAATGGAGTGAGTTAATAAAGTAGGTGTTGTAAGGTGAAGTAAAATTATATAACACTTAACATAATTTAATGGGAGTGAGATTACTGCAGCCAATTGGTCCTGTAGCGAAAAGTTTAGCTGAGTATCATATCAATATCATTATGTTGGCTGAGTATCATAACACTGTAATATAATCAATAGGAACCCTTTTCCTAAAAAGAATATATTGCATCCATTATTCTTCTGTCCTTTTGTGTTTAATAGTAGCAATAGCTTTTTGTTAGATATCATATAAAAACTTAGAGTTATACATGCTAGTATATTGCAACAGGGATTAACTACTTAAACATTTATTTTTCAGAATATGGAAGAAAAGCAAAAGGTCTTCCAGGAACATATAAATAGGAAGGTTTTAATTGACTGGATTCGTGTGCTTGGCCTGCCAAATCCACATAAGAAGAAATTTGACGTGTTGTTGGACGATTTCGCGACGGACATTTTAGGGTGAGCAGTATTAATTCTAAGAATGTGTAAGTATACAGTATAAGGAAGATATTTAGATACCCTGCCGAGAAACCCAGTCCTTTCAGCTGGCCCACAAATGCAGGGATCTATGCAAACCACCCAGCTGTGAGAGTAAGTAACTAGCTAATGGAAATGATATATTATTCTAGAAATGTTACATGAGATTAAACCGCAAGGTATTTCAGGTGCGTATCTCTTACGAATTCTGGAGATACTTTATGAAGGAAGGCCGCAAACGTCTATACGAATACAATAGAACAAATGGCACCCCCATAATAATCACACGTGAAAAAACTATGAGCGAGCAGGAGCAAGACAGGCTGGGGTAAGCAATAATTGCATTCGTAGAACTGATAAGTAATCACATTGGTTAGACTCTACACAAGGAAGATGATACGACTAGCATGCGAGCACAATAAAACAAAAATACCGGATGTAGTGATGTCAAAAGGACAAATCCGCATTGGAGCTCTGATGGTAAAAAGTTACTGATTGCTAGATAAAGTTAAAATAACTTTAGTAGCTATTGTTTTAGCCGATGAAACCCGCAATAGCCGCCATTAAATTAAATGTGAACATGAACGATTGGAACGGTACCCCGCTGGAGAGTATGTTGACCGAAAAGGAGAAGGAGTTATTGGAGGTATTATAAATACCAGAACTAAAGGAGGTAGAATGTAAATCTTATTTCAGAAAGGAGAGATAAGCTATGGGTCTATGAGTTTACCTGACGTGGGCTTAAGCAAAAAGGTAAGAACTAAGAAGGAGAGATATTATAAAGTGACACTAATAGAATAATAAAAGAAGCCAAATTTAGATAGACGACGAACCTGGCACTTCGAATGATGTGGTGTCCCGCAAGCGAGCCCTGGAGACGAACGATGAAAAGCGTCCTACAAAACAAAGAAAATGAAGGATCAACCTACGGAAAGGCGATTATCATGAGTTATTAGTTTGTTGTTTTAAATAAAGATGAAAAAAGACTGAAGTTGATAGCAATGCAAATTAAAGATAATTAGAATACCATCTATTGATGGTCGGCCTGATTGGCCGCTAATCAAGCCCCAATTGGGCCACGAGGTAGTTGAATACCTCAATCACAAAAAGAGTGTATATAAAAAAGTAAAATAGGAAAACCCATAAGGTACCGCCGTGTAGCTGAATCGGGAGAACCTCGAGTTCAAACTACACGACAGCCCAAACAATTAAACCGATACAATAAACAAGAATAAAAAATCTCACATTCGTTTCGTTCCTACCCTTAGACGAATGTAAGAAAGTAACAAAGAAAATAAGAGCTTCCCCGGAACTCCTCAGTAAGGTGGGAAGCTCTTATAAGTGTTTAAAAGCGACGTACCTAACCAATGGAGTCGAAGTGACGGACGCGCAAAAGTGCCGAGAAGCGACATCTATAAGCATTGCAATAGTGTACGGCAAATAATTGAAGAAAAACGGTCAAAATCGTGTGTAAAACAGAAAAGTAAAATAGCCTAAAGATAGACCTAACATTATAGATGATAGGAGAGTTGAACAAGAAAGGGGACGCATCAAAAAGGAGGAAAAAGAAGTTCTAAAAGGGTCGATAACAGGAAAATACGAAAATTCTATACGCAGCGTGTGATACAGCAGTCTTCGCAGACTTTCGCATTGGAGCGCGGAAACTACCATGAAAGGGTGAAAGGATATGGAATGGGTGCTGACAGGTACATCAAAGGATGATTCATTAGGGTGGTGTATTTCTAATCATCTATCATGCATGCATGTTTTGTTCTTCTCGCTGTGTTTATCTTTTATGGTCTTTTCGGATAACTGGTTCTGTCTGCGTGAATATCCACGTACTATAAATAAATACATAAATAAATAAATAAATAAAAATGGGCTATACCCTGTATAACAGCATAGAGGCATGAAAGCTTCTATATTTGCTAATGTTACTTCCGAGTTTTTGAAGGTTTAAACTTTCAACTTTCTCTGAAAAAACTGCGGTAAACCAGCTCACTCAGAGTAGCATTAACTTTCCCGGATTTTATCGAAAGTAGCCTATTAGAGTTATAACAAACCTATAAACTCTGCAACGACAAATCGATTTCGATGGTTTATTTTTAAAAGTTTAAACAAAAAAATTTTAGAAGATATTTTATGAAAAAATATTGAATTTTAAAGATGGAAAGGTAAATTTAACTTTTGGGTGTCTATAGTGTATTATAGTCTTATTACTAACTTCTATAAGAATCCAATGGTTAGATCAGTATTTATGACAATTTGGGAGAAATCCTGTTATTAAAAGTGTAGTCGAATGTGTGCAAAAATAATGTCATGGAAAGGTTTCGAGCTTTTGTTATGTGTGGTCTTTAAGATTTTTTTAAAAAGAATTAATTCATGATCACTTTTACTAAAGATAAGAATGTTGCAAATTGAACGTTTTTTTATTCGGCATCTACTCGTTACAAATTCATTTAAATTTGAGGATTTTATGTGATTTTAAAATTACTTAATTGTAATCACTTAAACTAATAACAATTTTTTAAAGTTTGAGAAGTTTGTGATGATTATCTCCATCATTCATGTAGATTCTAAACGTTGGTGGGCTATAATCTGCTGTTAGGCTATTTAAGCTCAATGCGATTTGAAAAGTGAACTTTGTTCATATACCAATTCTATTAGGCAGTTGTTTTATCAAGGTCTTATGCGTGCTATTTGGCCAAGCTTGTCAAGGACGTAAATATTTTTTCTGAAACCGCAGAATTGTTATTAGTTTAAGTGATTACAATTAAGTAATTATAAAATCACATGTAAAAATCCTCAAATTTAAATGAATTTGTAACGAGTAGATGCCGAATAAAAAAAACGTTCAAATTGCAACCTTCTTATCTTTAGTAAAAGTGATCATGAATTAATTCTTTTCAAAAAAATCCTAAAGACCACACCTAACAAAAGCTCGAAACCTTTCCATGACATTATTTTTGCACACATTCGACTACACTTTTAATAACAGGATTTCTTCCAAATTGTCATAAATACTGATCTAACCATTGGATTCTTATAGAAGTTAGTAATAAGACTATAATGCACTATAGACACCCAAAAGTTAAATTTACCTTTCCAACTTTAAATTTCAATATTTTTATTCAAAAAAATCTTCTAAAATTTATTTTGTTTAAATTTTTAAAAATAAACAATCGAAATCGATTTGTTGTTGCAGAGTTTATAGATTTGTTATAATTCTATTAGGCTACTTTCGATGAAATCCGGGAAAGTTAATGCTACTTTGAGTGAGCTGGTTTACCGCAGTTTTTTCAGAGAAAGTTGCGTAAACCTTCAAAAACTCGGAAGTAACAATAGCAAATATAGAAGCTTTCATGCCTCTATACTGTTATACAGAGCATAGCTCATTTTTCTTTACACATGGAAGAAGATCACATAGGTGAAAGCATCCCCAATTTGCCGTCCACACTCACATCTGCTGTGTACGCACTCGCCGACCAATTCACTGTTGGTCTCGCGAGAGGCGAAACTGCAGCGAAGACGGAGCTCTACAAATCAAGATACGATCAACTGCACAAGGTATTCCCTACGGAACTTTCCACTGGAGAATTAGTACTGCTACATGACCATGCAATGCGTCCAAAACTTACAAGCCTGTGGAAATGTCCTTTCATGGTCGAAGTATTTGATCGACAAATATAAGATTTCACGACCTTGTTGTTCGCCAAAAGCGATAGACAGTTCATATCAATCGTCTAAAATATGTTTTAGCACGACGTTCTATGAGCAATAAAGAATTTTCTGCAACTTAATCAAGTCGCTAGAATTTTCTTAAGTAAGTTTGACTCACTGCCGCCTCAGCGCAAGGCCATACGAAATATTCTTTGAACGGGCGGTTCAAAGAATTCTAGAAAGCGTCATCAAAAAATAACACACCTCTTTTTTAACTCCGCCCCTGTATTCTGTTTGAAAGTTTCAGGTTCACACTTGTCAAACCGTTCTCTATATGATACATAAAAATGCCAATGACGTCATTTATTTTTGCGCCTTCCTAGAAATGTTACTCAAACAAATTTCACAATGTTCAGTTTTGTATTTGGGCAATTTGACCATGTCACTGCCCATATTTTTGTATCATCAAAATCTTATTCTTCAACATTTTGTATGTCAAGCCAGCCCTGTCTCCTCTAGAAAATTTCGCATGATGTATAATATAAGCAGTGATTTTCTGTTAATCAATATGCTGAGTCTAGTACCGTAAGATTCTATACCATACTGTAATGTGACGTTCTGCACCATAATTTTCTCATCAACGTAACCATTATCCATGACAAAAGATATAGAACTCGTCTACATCTTTACCACCATCTATTTTTCACACTCCTCCTCACACGTGAATGTCTTCCAAGACGAAATACTTGGACATCGTCTTATTCCACCCTTAATCTCCAAGCTCGAGGACGAGCTTATTCTCAATGAATGTGCAGATCCGCCTCCTCCTCCTGGTTAGGCATCCAACCAACAACATCACATTGTGACACCTTCTATCCTCAACTTCCATCATACAGTAGAAGCTAATAGCGTAACTACTTTGTAGTTCCTATTTTCCTTCTGTCGTAAATATGCAGAGTATGCTTTCTGTCGGATATGATTCGTATGTCTACTCGATGACGATATCCCTAAGCTCGAGGGCGAGCTTTACCGAGGAATAGTGATGTCGGGTCACAGACAGCTGTCGGTACACCCAGCTGTCGCGTTACACCCGCACCTCGTCTACGAAGACGAAGCCACGCCTGGCTTCGTCAGTCTCGACCTCGGCTCGCCCTCGGCGGCTCGGCCCGGCCTCGTCAGCCCGTTACCCGTCTCCGTGTCCGCTACCGTTACCACCCTGTTCTATAAAAAAGATACAAGTGCTCCGACACGCCTAACGGCGTGTCTCGCACTTGCGCGCTTCGCGCGACTTTGCAGCATCACTGACCTAAAGAAAGTAGCTTTTGTCAAACTTAAAATTCGCTAACATCTAGGACCTGCTGCGTACTTCATCGGCATCAAGCCGTTCACCACTTCGGTACCTTTCATAATAGACATTTTCTCCTCACCGTCCAGTAACATCACTGGTTTGTGCTGCGCAGTACTTCAGCCCCTCCACTGTTGACACGTCTTCCGAAGCACCAGCTTTCCCCTCACTCGCTTCTTCTTTCTAGATCTAATTGCTGGTCCGCCTTTACTGGTTTCCCCCCACCTTCCTGATCCCAACCCCTGGCCCACTTCCTTGTTTTCATCATTGACCCCCTAGTGGTCTCTTCTTGATGGATTCCCCGCCCTGGTCCCTCTTTCAGGTTGTTCCTTTCCTTTCTGGACGCTCACCTGGTAAATTCTAAAGGCCCCTTACTTCCCTTCTCCACCACCCCTTAGTGGTCCTGCCATGCTCAAGGCAGACGTCATTGACACGTATTCAGAATCAAACGCTCAGAAACGCGCGCAGACGCCGCTGAGTCAAGCAGGAGAGCGCTGCGCTTCCTCTGCTGCAACATCCCATGTTAAACGGCAAACGTTGCCCGTGAGAGGTACGCAAAGGCGTACCTCGCGGGTAAAATTTTTCCTTCAACGTGGGATAATGCTGAATTCTGAATGCGGCCACTCGTCACACGACGTCGGTGAACCGCTTCTCGCTCCAGACGATTGTTGCGCGACATATGGGACCCGTATTCTGAATCCATATGCTCAGAAACGCGCGCAGATGCGGATGTGCCAATAGGGAGGAGGCTGTGCTTCCTCGGCTGGAGGAGCATCCTATGTTGAATTCTGGATGCGGCCGCTCGTCGTACGACGACGGTGTTACCTCTTTTGACTCCAGATGCTTATTGCGCGACGAAGGGGACCCGTATTCTGGATTCAGACGCTCAGAAGCGCGCAGTTTTCGCTGTGTAGAGCAAGAGGAGGCTGCGCTTCCTCTGCTGCAGCAGCATCTCATGCTCAATTCTGAGTGCGATCCGTCGTCGTAGGACGACGGTGTCTCCTCTTCTGACTCCAGACGGTTGTGGTGCGACGAAGGGAACCCGCCTTCTGCATTCAGGGACTCAGAAACGCGCACAGACGCCGTTTTGTCAAGCAGGAGGAGGCTGCGCTTCCTCTGCTGCAGCAGCATCTCATGCTCAATTCTGAATGCGATCCGTCGTCGTAGGACGACGGTGTCTCCTCTTCTGACTCCAGAAGGTCGTGGTGCGATGAAGGGAACCCGTCTTCTGGATTCAAGGACTCAGAAACGCGCGCAGACGCCGTTTTGTCAAGCAGGAGGAGGCTGCTCGTCCTCTGCTGTAACAACATCCCATGTTGAACGGCAGACGTTGCCCGCGCGTGGTACGCGGAGGCGTCGCAAGGGGTTCCATGAGATTACGCGTGGTTCCACGAGGCGTATCCCAGCCAGGTTTCCAACCTGAGTGAGATACGCCTCACCATCTACAGGGCAGCGCCTCACCATCTACAGGCAGGAGACGGAGCTCTACAAATCAAGATACGATCAACTGCACAAGGTATTCCCTACGGAACTTTCCACTGGAGAATTAGTACTGCTACATGACCATGCAATGCGTCCAAAACTTACAAGCCTGTGGAAATGTCCTTTCATGGTCGAAGTATTTGATCGACAAATATAAGATTTCACGACCTTGTTGTTCGCCAAAAGCGATAGACAGTTCATATCAATCGTCTAAAATATGTTTTAGCACGACGTTCTATGAGCAATAAAGAATTTTCTGCAACTTAATCAAGTCGCTAGAATTTTCTTAAGTAAGTTTGACTCACTGCCGCCTCAGCGCAAGGCCATACGAAATATTCTTTGAACGGGCGGTTCAAAGAATTCTAGAAAGCGTCATCAAAAAATAACACACCTCTTTTTTAACTCCGCCCCTGTATTCTGTTTGAAAGTTTCAGGTTCACACTTGTCAAACCGTTCTCTATATGATACATAAAAATGCCAATGACGTCATTTATTTTTGCGCCTTCCTAGAAATGTTACTCAAACAAATTTCACAATGTTCAGTTTTGTATTTGGGCAATTTGACCATGTCACTGCCCATATTTTTGTATCATCAAAATCTTATTCTTCAACATTTTGTATGTCAAGCCAGCCCTGTCTCCTCTAGAAAATTTCGCATGATGTATAATATAAGCAGTGATTTTCTGTTAATCAATATGCTGAGTCTAGTACCGTAAGATTCTATACCATACTGTAATGTGACGTTCTGCACCATATTTTTCTCATCAACGTAACCATTATCCATGACAAAAGATATAGAACTCGTCTACATCTTTACCACCATCTATTTTTCACACTCCTCCTCACACGTGAATGTCTTCCAAGACGAAATACTTGGACATCGTCTTATTCCACCCTTAATCTCCAAGCTCGAGGACGAGCTTATTCTCAATGAATGTGCAGATCCGCCTCCTCCTCCTGGTTAGGCATCCAACCAACAACATCACATTGTGACACCTTCTATCCTCAACTTCCATCATACAGTAGAAGCTAATAGCGTAACTACTTTGTAGTTCCTATTTTCCTTCTGTCGTAAATATGCAGAGTATGCTTTCTGTCGGATATGATTCGTATGTCTACTCGATGACGATATCCCTAAGCTCGAGGGCGAGCTTTACCGAGGAATAGTGATGTCGGGTCACAGACAGCTGTCGGTACACCCAGCTGTCGCGTTACACCCGCACCTCGTCTACGAAGACGAAGCCACGCCTGGCTTCGTCAGTCTCGACCTCGGCTCGCCCTCGGCGGCTCGGCCCGGCCTCGTCAGCCCGTTACCCGTCTCCGTGTCCGCTACCGTTACCACCCTGTTCTATAAAAAAGATACAAGTGCTCCGACACGCCTAACGGCGTGTCTCGCACTTGCGCGCTTCGCGCGACTTTGCAGCATCACTGACCTAAAGAAAGTAGCTTTTGTCAAACTTAAAATTCGCTAACATCTAGGACCTGCTGCGTACTTCATCGGCATCAAGCCGTTCACCACTTCGGTACCTTTCATAATAGACATTTTCTCCTCACCGTCCAGTAACATCACTGGTTTGTGCTGCGCAGTACTTCAGCCCCTCCACTGTTGACACGTCTTCCGAAGCACCAGCTTTCCCCTCACTCGCTTCTTCTTTCTAGATCTAATTGCTGGTCCGCCTTTACTGGTTTCCCCCCACCTTCCTGATCCCAACCCCTGGCCCACTTCCTTGTTTTCATCATTGACCCCCTAGTGGTCTCTTCTTGATGGATTCCCCGCCCTGGTCCCTCTTTCAGGTTGTTCCTTTCCTTTCTGGACGCTCACCTGGTAAATTCTAAAGGCCCCTTACTTCCCTTCTCCACCACCCCTTAGTGGTCCTGCCATGCTCAAGGCAGACGTCATTGACACGTATTCAGAATCAAACGCTCAGAAACGCGCGCAGACGCCGCTGAGTCAAGCAGGAGAGCGCTGCGCTTCCTCTGCTGCAACATCCCATGTTAAACGGCAAACGTTGCCCGTGAGAGGTACGCAAAGGCGTACCTCGCGGGTAAAATTTTTCCTTCAACGTGGGATAATGCTGAATTCTGAATGCGGCCACTCGTCACACGACGTCGGTGAACCGCTTCTCGCTCCAGACGATTGTTGCGCGACATATGGGACCCGTATTCTGAATCCATATGCTCAGAAACGCGCGCAGATGCGGATGTGCCAATAGGGAGGAGGCTGTGCTTCCTCGGCTGGAGGAGCATCCTATGTTGAATTCTGGATGCGGCCGCTCGTCGTACGACGACGGTGTTACCTCTTTTGACTCCAGATGCTTATTGCGCGACGAAGGGGACCCGTATTCTGGATTCAGACGCTCAGAAGCGCGCAGTTTTCGCTGTGTAGAGCAAGAGGAGGCTGCGCTTCCTCTGCTGCAGCAGCATCTCATGCTCAATTCTGAGTGCGATCCGTCGTCGTAGGACGACGGTGTCTCCTCTTCTGACTCCAGACGGTTGTGGTGCGACGAAGGGAACCCGCCTTCTGCATTCAGGGACTCAGAAACGCGCACAGACGCCGTTTTGTCAAGCAGGAGGAGGCTGCGCTTCCTCTGCTGCAGCAGCATCTCATGCTCAATTCTGAATGCGATCCGTCGTCGTAGGACGACGGTGTCTCCTCTTCTGACTCCAGAAGGTCGTGGTGCGATGAAGGGAACCCGTCTTCTGGATTCAAGGACTCAGAAACGCGCGCAGACGCCGTTTTGTCAAGCAGGAGGAGGCTGCTCGTCCTCTGCTGTAACAACATCCCATGTTGAACGGCAGACGTTGCCCGCGCGTGGTACGCGGAGGCGTCGCAAGGGGTTCCATGAGATTACGCGTGGTTCCACGAGGCGTATCCCAGCCAGGTTTCCAACCTGAGTGAGATACGCCTCACCATCTACAGGGCAGGGAGCTAACTCAATTATATAGTGGTAGATAGATAGATAGATAGATAGATAACCCAGTTGTATAGAAGTACACAAGGAGGGAACTCCCGGCTTCAAGTAGGGCCTCATGAACCTTTAACTTTATAGTCCAAGAGGTCCGAAACTTCAGCCCTAGGGGTAGTCGAGGTCGCTGAACACGATTATGACGTTCGCTTTTGAAGCGTAGACAACTATCAATCGATATCGATCAAAGTATCGATTATTTATGGTTGTCGTCCAGGCGGTCCGAAACTTCAGCCGTGAGGGTAATTGAGGTCGCTGAACATGACTATGATGTTCGTTTTTGAAGTGTAGATCACCATCGATCGATATCGATCAAATTATCGATTTTTATGGATGTCGTGCAAACGGTCCAAAACTTCAGCCCTGGGGTAATCGAGGTCGCTGTTGTTTACCATCGACGTCACCTGCCAGACGAGTGGTGGCACTCATATGACGAGGTCTCGAAAGACGTCTCTATTGTTCTTGGCTATATGCCAAGACCAAGGAACACCCATATGTCGAGGCTTCGCAAGACGCGTCTGTGGGTCATACCTCATTGTTCCTTCCCAGCTCTGCTGTGTGGCACATTTGCGGTATTTTGCCTCATCATTTTATCATACTATATAATAAACCGCTAAGCTTGGAGTCACACTATCGATCGGCGATAAGTCATGAAATAGGGGAAATTAGGGGCACAAATTAAGGCAAGAAATTAGCGGAAAATACCCAGACGGCTTTTACGCGCCTGGCGACTCAGTAGACGAGCTGAACATGTCGGCGACCGTGCTTGGCGAGCCGTAGACGTGCCGAAGACGTCGGCAACCGTGGCTGGGCATTTAGATGATCATCGACACAAGGCCTTCACAGCAGGGGAGACAATCGATATAGATCGATATTATCGATTTTTGCGGATGTCGTTGAAGCGGCGCGAAACTTCAGCCCTGGGGCTAATCGAGCTGGCTGAACACGAATTGGAAGTCGACCATTCGATATCGATCAATATTATCGGTTTTCTGTGGGTGTCGTTCAAGCGGCGCGAAACTTCAGCCCTGGGGCTAATCGAGGTCCTGACCGGTGGTTTTCTCTCAGATTTAACCGATCGGGGTAGGGGGGGGGGGGGGGTGGGAGACACGCGGGTGTTATGGCTGAAGGAATGCTCCACATCAGGTGGAAAGTTTCAATGTGGAGGGAAGCATCGATCGATATTATCGATCGCCTGACCGGTGATTTTCTCCCAGATTTAACCGATCGGAGTGGGGGGGGGTGGGAGACACGCGGGTACTATGGCCGAAGGAATGCTCCACATCAGGTGGAAAGTTTCAATGTGGAGGGAAGCATCGATCGATATTATCGATCGCCTGACCGGTGATTTTCTCCCAGATTTAACCGATCGGAGTGGGGGGGGGTGGGAGACACGCGGGTACTATGGCCGAAGGAGTGCTCCACAACAGTCTGAGGGCGAAAGCACTGATTAACGCAAATAAATTACGTTTCTGAACTGTCTGAAGATAGTGTTGACGTTGAAGAGATGTTGAGGATGGAGGGAGGGAGTGCTGGCTCACCTGGTCTTAAAGAAGGTAGACCAAGGTTCGAAATTATTAAGGTTTTCAAATACCTCTTTTTATTGCTAAGGTGCCGAGAAGGCTGCACAAGTAGAGCAGTTGCTTGAAGTGAGTGATCTTGGCTTAGTGACTCTCTAAGGTCGCGCGAAGCGCCCAAGTGCGAGACACGCCGATAGGCGTGTCGGAGCACTTGTAAATAAATGAATGAATGAATAAATAAATATGGCTACGAGCTGTCTTCGTGGTTATCCAATCATAGATAAATCTGTGCACAAAAGAGTGTAAAAGAGTGCCTCTGGATAAGGCTCGACCTCCGCTATAATTTTCTTCGCTCCGTCCAAACGCAGGTTACATCGCCAACTCGAGCGTTGTGTTATCACATATCTTGCTTGAAGATGACGGGGATGTCTGGAGACCTGAAAACGCAAGACTGCATTGCTCGTATAAATGGGATATCCCTTCCTTCCAGGTTCTCAACCATTTAAATTTCATTAATGTGGAAAACAGCCATGTGGTCGATAATGAGAAGTCTATTTTTCTTTGAGAACCTGCTTATAAGAAAAGCCCAGCGAGGAAATTGATAGCGATTACCTCTCTTACAGCGGATGTTTCTACGAGTTTACATGTGCGTCTCTACGTCCAAGCACTCAGACCATGAAGCGTTCGATTACCACGCGAACCCTTATTTTTCAATTTTCCGAAACTCTCCGCGCAAGCAGGTTAGCACACAACGGCAACCTCTGAGGGCCAACTCGTGTCGTCGACTATGGTGGAGGCTGAGCACGCGTTCCTCTTCCTTCGCCGATGGCGAAAACGCGAAACGCGAGTCGGTATGATTCTGCGGAGCTGCACCTGCTTTTCTGAACAGCAAAGTGAGAGGAAAAGCACAGGGCTCAAAGGTGGGTGATGTCGTATTGGGCTGTTCTAACTTCAACTGGCTACATCGAAAAGGCCTTCCAAATTTCTCAGGGCAAATGATGTATTTTGCAAAACGTAGGATCAGCTCTAACCATTGAACATAATTCAAAAGAGATTCGAAACCCTTTTAGTTTTCGGATTTTCTGATCATACCAAGAGGGACGAGATGTATTCGTGTACTCCTTCAATATTGAAGCTGTGTCCGCGATACCAAGTTCGCGAGTTAAGTACAAACTGCATTCGGGCAGGATATCTCCTACAAATGTGCAGAACATGCAGCATCAGCCATCTCGCGGAGAAATCCGATTTTCCAATTGTTGGAAGTCGGAGGGCGCGTGGAGCGCTGTCGTGGAGCAGAGGTGTCGTCTGTCGCATGCACCCGATTCCATGTCCTTGGCATGGATTTCCCGTTCAAGTCGACCAAGACTTCCATCCCTCCGGTGTCGATGAGTCGGTACCCGACTTGTCCGGAAAGGACAAAACACTGGCCTGTGCATCGGTTGAGCACTGCAAGTCGCTGCTTAAGCCATGCACTCATTCAATTTCCCTCCACGACATCCCGTAGAAGTAGAATGCGTGGCGTATTCCAGAAACTGATTGGTCAACGCCCTACCTTATTCATTATCCTTTGCTTGAAAAGTCGCAAATGGGTTACAGACATTTTGGAATTTCATATGTAGGAACAAGGTAAAGTCAAGATGGGTAACTGCTGAAATAGTGCAAGAAATATGTTGCCCTTGTTATGTTATATGACTGTTAAATTGCCATTTCATTTTCCTGCAAATAGAAAGAAGAAACGGCCTTATACGTAGCTGCGACCATCATGATTTGACGACGAACGGAACAGCACCAATAGCACCAAAGCGGAGAATCAGTTCGTCATTTTACATTACTGCATTGAGCTGTTTTTGAGAGTGTTGTTGCACTTCAATGGAAATACGTCTTCTACGACCCGAGGCAGAAAAGCGTGCGGCGTCCATGCAGTGTGCTGAGTGGTGACCTCGGCCACGGAAAGTGAAACGAGCACCGCCGAAATGGATGGGACGACGCTGCGGCGATCGGCCAGCTTTACGCATTTGCGGGGTTTTCCCAACGATGCAACGCGTCAAACATTTGGTGCTGGTCGACATTTCCTGGATCTGGCCTGCGGCGGAATGGCCACGCTCATCGACGAAGCTTCTGAACAGAGGAACAGTGCCCCTACCCGGGAAGAGCGCTCGTTGCAGGAGAACGGCGAAATGTGAATGTCGAGCTGAAACGACTCGCAACGACTGGATCCGAAATCCGCATCACGAATACGTCGTCTCGAACATTCTTTTTGAGAATGTAGGGGGTATAAGTAAACGACAAAAGTCGGGATTAATCACTCCCTCTTCAGTATGCGCCTTGCGTTCCAGTTCTGCGGGATATCACGGAGACACTTTGGTCGCGTGTCGAGCATATATTTCATTTTTCCCATGTTCTTCGGGCATGTTTAGAATGAATCACGCTAGCCACAGCGGATGAGCTAATTGGCCTTCGAGCGAACTGTCCAAAATGCATTCGCGACAAAGGAATCAAAGGAATCGCCGCTTTCTACCAGTGCAGCAATGTGCGAGACGTTTGTAAAAAGTGCAAACCCTGCAGTTCCCATAGTTTAAGAAACATTCTTATTCCGCTATAGTAGAAAAGATTGATTATTTATAAACACAACCTCTGAATTCATAAGAAAAGTGCTAGCGGATGGTCCGTTTGATTGAAAACGCGACTTTATTCAGCCGCATAAAATATGCATGCTTCGAGGTTTAGGGAGTGCTCTTTATATTAGAGCTCCATAAGAAGCGAGTTTTTATAATAGAAGTTAATAACGGCTAAAAGTAAGCGTCATCGAATAAAATTGTTGAGATGTCAAACATTCGGAGATTTCTTTCGACGGAAACGTCTGAAACATGACAAGTGGGAGAGAAAGAAGACCTGAATGTTCCGCGTAAGAAGCGTTGGGAATGTTAGATCGCTTTTCAATTGCGAGTGTTCTCACCCTGAAAGAGAGAAGGTGATTGATCACCCACATTGGGCTCAACAAAAAGCAGTTTGAAGTCGCCACATGCTTCACCGGTTGACGTGAGAGACAGTTTTTAGAGCTGCACGGCGCCAGTCGCAGCTGTAAATAGTCTGCGCGAGGAAACGCCTTAAACTTGAATCATACAAAAGCGTGTTCTTCGACCTAGTCATAAATTTCGATTCTGTGTAACTTGCATGAAAAACGAGGTTCTAAGATTTTCCGAGATAAAAAAATAGTTGTGATGAAGAACATAAGTCAACAAAAGGCGATCATGTGCTCTTGGAATGAATACGGTTGTGATTGGGAGCGCCCGTTAACATAAAGGACGGCTTGATGAACTTTCGCAGCTTTCTGTCGTCGTTTAAGCTTGTAATATGAAGATTATGTGTTCTCGATACATAGGGCATGTGGAGCACAACCAGAGGAAGGGCAGGCTGTCACGTGGACCTCATATCAAGTCTCCGGTTCGGATTTCCCGCCCAGACCGACCAAACCTTCTATCCCTCCGGTGTCGGTGAACTGGTGCTAGACTTGCCTGAAAAGGATAAAACACTGACATGCTCATCGGTTGGACACTGCAAGTCGTTGTATAGGCCAATTACGTCTTCACGCTGCCTCCATGACGTCCCATAAAAATAGAATGCGTGGCGCATTCCAGAACTTTTATTGAATGACGTCGTACTTTACCCATCACCCTTTATTTGGGAAGTCGTTTGTGTGTGACCGGCATTTAGGCTATTCATATGAAGGAGGAGGAGAAAGGTCAAAATTTTAGGCTAAAAAAGTTTTAGTATATTTGGAACTCGTCAGCTGAAGAAGAGTGAAGAGTCAGCAAAAGCAAAAAATCACTCCGGCTGCTCGTTCTTACCACATGGCCTCCCACGCGGGACTGCAAAAACTTTAAAGAGTGTGCCGCAGTTTAACACAGTTAAGACAACGTTTGACAAACTATAATAGAACATCCCAATCGAGGCCCACTCTGATTATGGAGAAGCAGCCCTGATAGTGGTGACAAATAACGGATGGGTGCTGACAGACCTGGAGGATATCGCGGATGTTACGTGCGGTCAAACAGCAGCGGTGGTATAAGGCGAATATCGCTGCCCGAAAAGCAGGAGATGCGGGTTCGAGTAATGCCTGGCGCAAGAGTTTTGATAGCAACAAAACATCCTGTAACAACACATAACCTCTCTACCAGCCGCTCCAGGCTTAAGTAAATGTGTTAAAACAGTGGTGACAAAGTTCTAAAAAGTAAACAGGAAGAACAATCCCAACACGCAAAACCTGACGTTATTTTTTCAACCGTTTTGGTTCCTGACGCTCTGGTGTGGTGGACACGACATTCAGATGCTGGCAGAATAATTGTCGCCTTTCAAACGGCGCTCAATCTGCGCCCCTTGAATCGGCATGATGTGACCCTTCAGTTTCAAGTGGACGTTATGATGCTGTTTTCTTCATATGGTAAGGTTCACACGTCTTTGTGGTATTGGGTTTAGACAGATCTCAAATCCCTCTGTCGTGATGCATCAAACCCAAGGGGTTTCATCAAAAAACGGGCGAAAATTGGGCGGAAATAAGCCCGATGAAATGCTGTGCCCTCGAATGTCCTGAAATAGCGGAAAATGAAAGTACGTTGAAGTTCTGTTCAACACATATCTGTACAATTTGCGCAAGTATGACAAAATTTGATACACAGAAGGAAATGGTCAGGAATGTCTAAATTCGTCCACGTCATGTGGCAGTGCAGCCACGTGGATCTGAATCGAATGTGGAGTACGGCAGAGTCTTGAGCCGTTTTGAAAGCTGTAAATGTCCGTCATAAATCACCTCTTCTAATAAGGCAGTTCGTTTAAGTGCCACGGCGTCCGGTCCTCTGCAGGATCCGGCAGACGATGTTGAAATTAGCAAACAAGCAAAGTGGATTGTCATTATCAAGCCGCTGCTTGGAACTGGTGAAATGCAAAATTTTGGCAGCGCCGAACCATTTCTTAAGGGAAGACAGTTGAAATGCAAGGGTCACACATCCAGATCTGTCCAATGCTCGTCTGCGTCGATTGGATCGGTACTCCATTAAACGCAAATGAGAACCAGCTTTGAGCTTAAACCGTCATCCCTATTTAAGCACGCTCAGAGACCAGTCTTCATTCCATTTCGCAGTTTCACTAGGCAAGTGTTGGCAGCTAAGGACAGCTCGCAGACTACGCTCACCCATTCCACTCTTTCAGGATTACTTTCCTTCTGAAAAGTATCGTCGACGTCCTTTCCCGAGCGATCTCACTCAACCCATCCACTTCGACCGAGATGTTTCGGCGGATCGCCATTTTCGTGGCTCTGATCTCTTCAGTGAATTCGATTGGCTTCGGTCTATTTGGCGGTGGCGCCGGCTGCGGTTGGTAAGTCTTCAGCATTATTCCTCTTATTAGAAGGAGCTTCCTTAGGATTCGTCCGTTTCGGCATTTCGACAATAGACTTCCTAATTGAATGCTTCGTCGGCGTGTATAGCCGAGACTGATGCCACGTGCAGACGTTGCGCCCTAATCCGTTACTTAAGAAAGGGTTCCTTGTAAATTGGAATCGAGAATAGGAACGCGCTGGTAGAAGAACCCATCATTCAGGGCCCGACCAAAACCAACCATCCAATGCAACGCCAACTAGGCCATACTGATCGCGGTAGGTGGGAGACGAGAAGTCGGTCTGGTCCATGGCATTTCATGTTCGATTTCCTTTTGCGATAAATTCCTAGCAATCTCATAGAGCTTTGGGGACTGCACTTGCTCTGTGGGCACATCTCTTCGCCGTCCTCGCTATCAATCAGCGCTGAAGACCGCAATATGACCAGCTGCTACATTGAGCGGATATGTTGCAGCGCGTTTTATATTCGGAAGGAGACTAGGGAGAGAGCCAAACAGTTAGAATTTCACGTGGAACAACGGTACACTGGATGGGCTCACCGAATATTCAATTCGTTAAACTTGGTCGCGATAGGGATCTACCAAAGGATCTGTCTTGTCCGAAGAATGGGTTTGTACACCAAAACATCCTGGTTTTTCCGTTAACCGAAGATGCTTGATCCCATTTTCGTTTCGCACTTGTATTCCAAAGTGGGACAAGATGAATTTTTGTCCTGGGGGTCGCCTACGACCCCAGGTTGTCATGACATTAAACTGATCATGAGTAAACAAAAATGGAACGTCCGACTTGCAAATTGAGGCGTTGCAAAAATCGATCGCCGCGGCAAAAATGATCAAATTGTTGGCATTTCTTGTGGCTGCCTAAGGCAGGACTTGTGGCAAGACCCATTATGAAATCGCTACTAAGGGGCGGAATAGGACACAATTTCCTGCCCTGCCTTATTCCCCTGCCTTATTCCTGCTGGCAGGTTAATCCTGCCAGCTGGCTTCGTTTTTCTACAGAAATGTTCGGTTACACCATTAGAAACTGTCACGTCTCAAGTCAAACAGAACCAGTTAAACTTAACGTTAAAGCGTGTTAATACTGCTGTGCCAAACGAGTTATAGGTGGATCGGTTTATTGAGCGGCCTAACCTTTCGACCTGCTCGTCGTCTTCAGAGGCCCAAATTTGGTTCAAGACAGATTTGTCACCTAGCCGACCAAGCGCCTTACCCCAACCCCCCCCCCCTTTCCAACATCTTCCTAGGTGCCAAAACGAAAAAGCCAACGCATGAATCGACAGTCACACCTGACTAACACTAGGCTATTCCTTGACTACTTATACAGCGGACATGTTGAACAGGAATGTGTAGTAGAGTACTTTGATGTGGCTTCGCTATACACAAACGACCAAAACGTGGATGCTCTTCAGACGTTATCTGAAATACTTCAACGACATCACAGCAGAATTAATGACATTGGACTTAGCAAAGTATGCATCATGGCTCTAATCAAGGAGTGTTTAATTTGTAATATTTTCAAATAGTCAGGTAGACATCTTTCACGTTAAAGAACACTTGGCTAGTAAAAGGCGTGGTATTTTGTCTAGACCGTTAGGCAAGCACAGGGTTGAAGAGCATGGAGGAACCGACTTTGACGTTAAGTGCATGGTTCTGACGTATGATACCGACATTTCGTCTAGGAAATCGTTGAAAGGATTCTGGATTTCCGCAAGAAATCCAGCACTGAATAGTCGAAATGAGAGTCCCTCGATTACCAGTGACTTCTTGTCATTCTTTTTGCATTGTGAGTTGTAGAACGACCTGTGGTGACATGCGTGTTCTTAAGAATGACACTGGAATAGTCAATATAATTGGTGCGGAATGACACAGAATCTCTCAGTCACCACTCGACTACTAACGACAGCGGTAGCGACGTCGCTCCGCGTCAACGGTGGATCAGCGGGCGAGTTTATTTTTCATGCATTGGGGTTTTTCGTTTTGGCAATTAGGACGATGTTAGAAAGTGGGGGAGGGATGGGGAAAGGCGCTTGGTCGGGTAAGTGACAAATCTAAAGTCTTGAACCACTTTTGGCCTCAGAAGACGACGAGCAGGTCGAAACGTGCGGCCGCTCAATAAACGGATCTGCCCGTAACCTCGTTTGGCACAGCAGCATTAACACACTAAAAAATGCCGAGGTTTTACGAAGAGAGAACTTGGAGATTTAACGTTAAAATAATTGATTAGTTTGGAGTAGCAAGGAGATGCATGAATAATTGAGACATTTTCCAAAATGACATTTTTACACTTTGGTGTGCTGGCTTTCAACAGAATCCTTACTGCATCCTCCCCCACTTTAAGCTGCCAGGAACCACTGCCAGAGAGAGCTTCGCGATAGCCTACCTAAATTCAGCGTTCGTATCATCCGTTTAATATGACGTTTTTAGTGCGCCTGCCGCTCCACCTGCCGGATGCGCTCCTGCTCCTGCTCCTGGCTGCGGTGGAGGAGGCGCGCCTCCACCGCCTCCACCCGTGAGCGGCTATCCGGGAGGAGGAGGTAGCTATGCTGTCGCACCTCCATACGGTGGCGGAGGAGGCGGCGGTTATCCCCCGTACGGTGGCGGAGGAGGCGGACTGCCTCCATATGGTGGAGGAGGCGGACTTCCGCCATACGGAGGTGGAGGCGCTGGTGGATCGTATGCCGTCGGTCCAGGATATGGCGGACTAGGAGGAGGAGGCTATGGACCAGGAGGACTTGGAGGACTCGGCGGTGGAGGCGCTGGATCGTACGCACTCGGAGGAGCCGGTGGAGGCTATGGTCCAGGAGGTGGTTTTGGACCAGGTGGCCTTGGAGGCCTTGGTGGCGGAGGAGGTGCTGGATCGTACGCACTCGGAGGTGGAGGACCAGGCGGCGGGATAGGAGGTTATCCCGGAGGAGGAATTGGAGGAGGAGGAGGCGGTTATCCAGGTGGAGGAGCGGGTGGAGGAGGAAAAACCTACGCCGTTGCAGGAAAGAAGTAGATATGTGCAATGTATATTCGTAAAAGAGAGATTAAATAAAAAGTCACATTATGTTGTTCAATGCCAAAGACACTACTCAAGAATTGAAGAGATCCATCATGAAAGGCGGTGCAAAATACCGTAGTACAGTGATTTCAGAACATTGGTGCAAAAGTTCTGATATGATGAGAAAATCTCTGAAAGGTGTTCATAGAAATAAGATCTCCTTAGTAACCCTAGTGCCCCCTCGTCATAGCGCCTCCGGATATGAAGTGCCAGCTGCAGCTTCACTCAAGCAGCATTGGGTACAACCCGGTCCGGAGAGGATCTACGTTCAAAGCGACTCCGGCTGCAACGCGACCACGGCTCAGTTGCTGTCCCACAGAAAGCTGAAGATAGGCAAGATGTGTTCCATAATTACACCTACCCTTCTATGTCCTCGCACACAGTCGTGAAAGACGTTTTAGGTGAGCATTGACGCTTTTCGTGCGCATTCCTCTCAAAGCGATGTTCATGCTGACATCGACACGCCGTTGCGGCAGTATGTTGAACACTATGTAAGGGAATCGGAAATCGCTAAAGGTGCCGTAAACTGGAAGGTCTCCTCTATCTTGAGCAATATAAGAAGTCAATCAGATTGACCTGCATTACAGTGGCCCGCATCTAATCTAATTCTGATACTCTTCATACAATACGCGTTTTTGCGACACTTATGCCTACTATTGAATTTCTGCGGATAGGAGCAGCATGAGCTTTTTGAAGTTATTCAATGTTAACGAAATGTCTTTTGGGTTGAACGTTTCACTGCTATTCTGTACACCTGTACTGGAATATCTAGTCGGGTAGTTTTGAACAGTTTTGAATAGAGCTATGAGAATGCGACGCTTTGAGACTCCTTAGCAAAACGTCGTTCTTTCAAAAGATTTGAGCGGTATGGTATGTGCCGGCTAACAAAAGGAGCAACAGACAAGGGCATGCTCGTAGCGTGAAGTCTGTGCCAGATCGTTTGAGTCTGGGTTCTCGTCGCATGAAGCAGGCACGTCTCCTGAACCCCCATTTGTGGCACGATGCCTATGGCCTGAATCCGGACGTATGTAGTACGACATTTATGACATGTCTTCAGAATCCGTACTCACGTTAGGCTACGAATATATCACGACTTCTGGATCCATAGGCTCGGAGCACAATCCTCGACTATACCACACAGTGATACCGTTCCCTGTTTGGTATATAATAATCGTTTAATAATCATAATAATAAGTATTCATTACTTATTTTTGTAATAATAATCATAATATTCATAATTTTGAACGTCGACTGTCGGGGCTATGAGTTCGCTGACAACCACCCATGGTTGAGCTCGAAGAAGCAACCTACTGGCATACACGGCCGTGGTCAAGGCGTCCTTTGGCTTTGGACAATAAGGACAACGTGACACGCCGGTTAGCTGAATTTCACTTCCTTTCCGCCATAAACTGTTTGCAGGAACCGACGAAAATACGCTTTGTCACGCTCCAACAAGACGGCCTTTCTTGTGCACTTTTTTGTACAGATACGTCTAATGGTAAAATCAGGTAAAATGCCGGAATCGCAATGAAGAAGCTAATAAGACAGTGTGAAGGCATATCAGATCATTAACCCCTCCATGAAATTTCCGCGACATTGACGACGATGTCTTCGGACACTTTTTGCCGCGTGGGACAATGTCAACACACCATCATAAAAATAATTCATGGAAAGTTATCAAACATCTAATAATACAGTATTTTAATTGTCTATTTATTCAAGACATGGGCCGTGCCACACGTAGAAGTAGATTGTAAAAAAATCCGCGGAGTGACAATAAAGTACAGTAAAAAGAGTACAAAAAAACCATCCGATGAGATTCATTGCAAACGCCACAGTAGATTCTTGAAACCACGCAGAGATAGACCCGAGGCATCTTGATTTGCACTCAAAACACCCGAGGCATCTTGATTTGCACTCAAGACAATGTTGAACTCCATTATACTCCTGTAAGTGAAGAAAGTTGTTCTGGCTCGCGATTTCACAACCGCAACATAGAGTCTGAGTTTGCCACTTTTATCTCTTGTCAAAGATGAACCGAAAAAGCCGAGTGGGCTAATAGAAACCTTTCCTGTGAGTATTTTGACAAGCATAAGAAGATCCAATATTTTCCTTCTACTGTGAAGACTTGGTAAAGACAACATTCTGGCTCTCTCAGCACTATTTGGTATATGGTAGTAACTGATGCCGTAGCATCTCATCATAAGCTTACGAGTAAAGCTGTTTTGAACGCTTTCCAGAAGTCTGATGTCTTTTTTCTTTGTGGGGTTGAAAACGGTGGTTCCGCACTCTACGATGGGCTTACATATGTCTTATATGCTCGAAGAAGAACATGAGGATCTCTGCTTCTTAAGGCCTTAAAGAGGTTGTAGATGCGATAATTAGCTTTTTTAACCAATGATTTGTAGTGCAGGTCAAACCTCAAATCCCTAGATATCAAGAAACCTAGGTGACACCTCTCAGTTTATATGCAGGGTTGCCACTGGCGCGATTCTTTCCAATAATAAAACAATGCGATCTTTCTGCTGCCAAAGGTAGTTCATATCTTTCAGCCCAGGGATCTATATAGTTCACCGCTGCTTGAATAGAAACGGTATCAAATGTCTTCGTAATGGTCTTGTAAATCTTAATATCGTCGGCGTACATTTTGCAAACGGCCCCGAACCTCGAAACCGATTGCGGCAGTTCGTAGGTGTACATCAGAAACAGTAAAGGGGAAAGTACCCCTCCTTGCGGTACTCCGCTGAACGTGTTAAAGACACTGGAATACTGCCCCTCTACTTTGACCTCGTATGTCCTTCCTGAGACAAAATCTCGTATCCAGTCTACTATCATCTGGTGAACGCCCACCATTCTCAGTTTTTGCAGAAATTTCGTCAATGAAATTCTACTCCGCGATGATCTTAGGTATTTCTTCTCTGTGAAACCACAACGAAGGACTCATCTCAGGGAACTCTGTTCGCGGATCATCGCTACCCCCTCATCTGAACAGAATCTTCCTTTCGTGAACGCTGGGCTTGAGATCAGGCTTAGGGTTCTCTCCCTTTTGTACCCATTGCCTTTTTCTTCGGAAGTTGGCATACAGAACCCAAGACTCATCGCCAGTCACAATCCGCGGCAGAAACGATTTCTTTTCGTATCTGCACAGAAGGGAAGCAGCGATGGAGAGCCGTTGACCTTTCTGAGTGTCTGACAGGGCATGTGGAACCAAGCTCCAAATTTCCATGCAAAGCCAAGACCCTTCAGATGGATTCCTATTATCCTATGAGACACTTTGGCTTCTCTGCCAGTGGACGTGTCGTCTGCCTAGTATCGCCACGAAGAAGATGAAGTAGTTCAGTGTCGTCCAATTCATTGGCCTTCCTGACCTTGCTTTGTCCTCGAGTGAATAATCTCCCTTTGAAAACTTTCCGAACCATTCATAACAGGTGCGATGAGTAATATATATATATATATATATATATATATATATATATATATATATCGTTAATTTTGTCGGCTGCCTGACGTGCTGAATATCCTTTAATGAATTCATGAACAATGCCGTGCCGAAAATGGCCATGAAGTAGATCTGGCATTGAGTCCGAAAGATTGGATAGATAACGAAGTACAGGAAGGGGCTTGACATGTGTCCGCGTGTGAACGCTAGACAAGTGTGATAGGATTACGAAATCAGCTATCAATATTGGCTAGAGCATTTACAAGGAGAACGGTAAAAAAAGTTTCGAAGTGTGAAGAGACTTTTTTTCCAACCTAATACTATGACACGCTCCACTTGTTCAACGCCTTAGAATGAGCTCATGAGATGAACTTCGTGTGAACATGCCGGGCGGTGGACAGACTTCAGAAACAGTAGGCAATGTCGATCGATTGGACATTATCGATCGATTTCATCGATTTCTTAGGTCTTTGCCCTGGTCATCAACTTTCGTGAACACCTTTTGAAATTCCCTAGCAAGCAAATTGGACTCATCAAATGCCTGCTTGAATGGAAAACACTTTTTAGCAACAACAAAATGCCTCCTTTTTTGAAACTTCTATCGCGCCTCACTACTATATATTGGGAAGAGTATTAATCACTGACAAGGGAACTGTCTGAACGGTACGCCGGAACGGCAAGAACGAGTACTATAGAGAGAATCTCCGTCCTCCAAATAGTAACAGAACATGTTTTGTTTTGCCGAATCCTTGAGGCAAACGAGTACGAGGTGTAATGGTTAAGGGACCGCAGAGCGAGTTTACCACGGCAGCGCAAGACGCTGGCGTCGTGGACTGAGTGGCGCAGTGGTAGACGGGATGCCTCATTTTTGTGAGGTCAAGGGTTGGTTTCCATGGTGCGTTGCGTTTTTGCACTTTTACCATAGTATCGGATTTCCATAGAGATTTCCATATCTGAACTTGTTTTTGGAGTTTGGTACCGGTAAGATATTTTTATTATATATTATTTATCCACATCTCGTAATTCACCAGCTTTGTCCGAAATATGCCAAATACGATTATATATGAAATGTTTATGAAATAACTTCAGCACTAATGGTACACAGGCACAAAGTGCATAAAACAGTAAGACCGATCACAGTGTGGGCAACGTATGAAGGCTACAGTTTCTTCACATCCTCACTCATCACCTGAGCCGAGGTCTTCCGGGAATGCCATTCCACTCGGGTTTTTGAAGCTACCAAGATGTTGATGGTGATGTTTCATTTTCATTTTTTCAAAGAAATCTAAAGCAGTGGCTAGTACTTTCTCTGCTGCGAGATCGCTTCACAGTTCCTGCCCAGTGGTACTCCGCTGCAGCCCAAGCCTGGAATCGCGATATAGTCCACTTTCCCCAGTCCTCAAACTTGTATAGGATAACAGTTCTAGTATAGTCTAACCTTTTCCTCCGAAACGATCCGTCCTCCCAAACGCGATAGTGCCTTCACTCGTTAGTGACGTCGTGACTCCGGCACAATCCTCTTCTCTTCGCACAATCCTCTTCAATCTTGGTCCTGTTCTTCCACTATCTCCAACTTCTCCACTTCGTCGATTTCCAGCTGTCTCAGTTCCAAATTCTGTAGGATACTTGCTATCCCTTCCGTCGGCTTCATCTCGTCTGTCGAGGGGACAGCATCCAGTGGAGATCCACACTTCACTGTCAGTAGGTGAATGACCACTCGAGGATTAGCAGACATTGTAGAGTCAGTGTTCATGGCAGCAGCTTGTCACGAGCGGTTGACTCTGTAAGCATAGCAGAGGCGAGAATATTGATCGAGGTGGTAGGTCAAGTTGAAGATCATGTGGTCCCTCCTCCATTGTGAGTACATTGGTGGCACTCACCTCACCGACGCTAATAAATTGCATTTGAAGCATTTTTCTAGCTTGTGTCTCTGTTTCATGTTGTTCCTGCGTTAAAATTTCTTACATTGAGGATTAGAACAATCTGTTGAAGTAAAAGTTTCATATAAAATCGCATTTGGCATATTTCGGACATTGCTGGTAAATTACGAGATGTCGACAAATAATCAGTAATAAAGACATCTTACCGAAGCAGACTCCAAAAACAAGTTCAGATATGGAAATCTCTATGGAAATCCGATACTATGGCAAAAGCGCAAAAACGCGACGGAGCATTGGAATCGAACCCTTGACCTCACGAACATGAGACATCTTCTCCACCACTGCGCCACCCAGCCCACGGCACCTGCATCTTGCGCTGCCGTGATGAGCTCGCTCTGCAGACCCTTAACCATTCCATCTTATTACTCGCTTGCCTCAAGGATTCGGCAAAAACAAAACATGTTCTGTTACTATTTGGAGGACGGAGATTCTCCTTATAGTACTCGTGCTTGCCGTTCCGGCGCACCGTTCAGAGAGTTCCCTTTGAGTCCACTAATATCTACGGTCAGGATGGTCCATCTGAATTCTAATCTAATACTCACTAAATTCAAATTCAAATTAATTGGTTACTGATTTATTCATATCAAACAAGTAATGACAATAAAACAATGCAAACAATCCGGTCGCCGAAAAAATACGCGCTGTCCCGCCGCAGTCACGTGAAAATTGCGAGGGTTACAACGGGAGAAAATCAGTAGTGTTAGAACTGCCACTGTCTTCAGAGACACTATCTGTAATAAGCAGAAGCATAGCAAACATGTGTGAGGCATAACGGATACGAGAGGTAAGTTAACCGTGACTAACTTGAAAACTAAGTAACCTGATCTAACAAGGTGCCTTGGTGGGATAAAAGTTCTTGCGCTACTCTTTGCTTTCGGGGTAGAGTGCTAACCCATAAACCATCAGATCTCTTTAAGTGCCCACAACATCAGCGACATCTCAATGGCCGTGCCGGCACACCAGTGATATCGGGATGTTGCGTGCGATCACTTAACGCTGTCGGCATAATAGGCCAGTATACTTGTGCTTTTTTAAAATTTTTCGAATGAGCGAATAATCGAATAACACCATTTTTTTAGTTATTCGAATTTCCGAATAATCGAATAACCCCATTTTTCGTTTATTCGAATTTCCGAATAATCGAATAACCCCATTTTTTGGTTATTCGAATTTCCGAATAATCGAATAACCCCATTTTTTGGTTATTCGAATTTCCGAATAATCGTATAACCCCATTTTTCGAAAATTCGAATGAGCGAATAATCGAATAACACCATTTTTTTAGTTATTCGAATTTCCGAATAATCGAATAACCCCATTTTTCGTTTATTCGAATTTCCGAATAATCGAATAACCCCATTTTTTGGTTATTCGAATTTCCGAATAATCGAATAACCCCATTTTTTGGTTATTCGAATTTCCGAATAATCGAATATTCGAAAAAATCGAATAATCGAATAAACTTTATTATAACTTAATACACCCGGTGCAAAATAGGTTCACCCCTGGTTTGTCCATTGGTACCCGAAGAACCCGCTGCCGAGGTTCTGTAATGTTACCATCGTATTGCTCACTAGGAAAACTTCTATAGAAAAATTCTAAGCAGTTTATCTTATCAGTGCAGGATACCACTAACTTTAACTAAAAATTTAAGAAATGGAGACCGGTGCAAAATATAAGTTCGCTTCATAGAAAATCTGATTAATCACAAAAGTACCTACAAACAAGGTAAGATTAGTACTTCGTCACATCACCTTTGTTGCAACCATATCGAAAATTCTATTTTGCATGCTATTGATTAGGTTATCAATAACAGTTCGCTCAAAATTGGCCCATGCATGAAGTATGGCGCTCTTCAGATCAGAAACCGATGTCTCAGCGGTTCCATTTTTGTACATTGTGTACAAGAATGTCCCACTAGCTTTTTAGTTTTCGAGTTGAGATCTGAAGAACAGCTAGGCCACTTCAAATGTTGAGTTCTGTTGGAGTTGAGCCAACCTGTAGTTGACTGCGATACGTGTATGGATGCATTATCTTGTTGGAAAATAAGGTTGTGCCTACGAAATCTTCTGAAATATGGCAAAACGCAAACTCCGAGCAATTTCGGGTAGTCTTCACTGTTCATCCTACGCGAGACGAACTCCAAGGCAACAAGTTCGTATCCAGAAAACGCAGCCGAAACCATGAGACTTCCACCGACAAAGGTGCACCTGTAGAATACTTGCTTCTCTCTCTCTATTCACAGATCTCTCGAATAGTGTCTGTACCCGTCGGGCCCATCAAGATTCCACTTCTTTTACACTACTGGAGAGATCTGAGAAAAGAGGTCGAGTATCCTCTAGGCGCAACTTTGACGGTGAAAGTCTCATGGTTGGGCTGCGTTTTCTGGATGCGGACTTGTCTCGTTCGTTTCGGAAGTTCGTCTCGTGTAGGATGAACAGTGAAGACTGCCAGGAATTGCTCCGAGATCACCTTTTGCCATAAAAGATTTCGTAGGCACATCCTCATTTTCCAACAAGATAATGCACTCATACTCGTATCGCAGTCAACTGCAGGTTTATTTATTTATTTATTTATTTATTTATTCAATACGTTCGCGATAAGCGCAAGCGGCAGAAAAAAGTATTACAACAACACAACAACATGAAGACGCACCTAGAGCGAGTCAAACCAATGTCCTATGAGGAGCATGGGCCACCTTCAGCTTACTCCTAGGTCGACTGATAGGAAGCTTCTCAGGCTCCCTTTTTGTTTGAAAGGCACGCGGATCAAAGAATTTGGAGCCTACAAAGCGCGAAAAGTGGATTAACTTTAAACCCGACAAATATCAAAGAATTTCCTGCGAGAAGCCAATGTGTGAAGACCCAGGTATTTGTTCCTTATCGATGCTTTAGGTACCATAGAGTAAAGGAACCCGCCAATGGGAATAAGAACCTTGTAGCTAGTTATTCTGTACCTTTTCCACAAGGTTTATAAGAGGTTGGCTCAACTCCAATACAATTCATCTTTCGCAGTAGTCTAGTTTTCCTCCAGATCTCACCGCTGATAGAGAACTTGTGGGGCATTCTTGTAACAAAGTGTGCAAAAATGGAACCACTTACACTTAGGTTTCTGATCTGAAGAACGTCATACTTCATGCATGAGCCAATGTTGAGCGAACTGTTATTGATAACCTAATCAGTAGTATGCAAAACAGAATTTTCGATATGGTCGAAACAAAGGTGATGTGACGAAGTACTAATCATACTTTGTCTGTAGGGACTTTTGTGATTAATCAGGTTTTTTTATGAAGGGAACTTATATTTTGCACCGGTCTCTATTCGTTAAATTTTCAATAATAGTTTGTGGTATCCTGCACTGATGAGATAACCTGCTTAAAATTCTTCTATAGAGGCTTTCGATAGTGAGGAATACGACGGTAACCGCTGAGCATAGGCAGCGGATCCTTCGGGTACTAATGGTCAAAGCGGGGGTATCTATAAATTTGCACCGGGGTGTATTAATAAGGACGATGCGATTTTTGTGTTAGCCAATTTCGTTTGATACCGTTTACTGACTCCAAAAGCGCATTGTGTAGGCTCAAGTAAATGTAGTAAAGTAAGTTCAACGACAACATTCGCCAGATACAAAATAAAAGATTTGAATTCTTTAAAAAAAGCAAATAATGAAGATATTCAATATCTTCTCAGAACCGTTGACAATACTCGTTAAATGACAAGACATGAGAACTTTTTTCCTGCAAACAAAATCCTACAAAAAAATTCCTACAGAAATACGTTTGCAAAACATCTACGCACAAGTGCAAACCTTTGCGAAAAAAACCGTTCACTCCATTTGTTCATTTCATTATCTCACAGGAATCGTCAGCCAATCAAATTGTAGAGTTATACGGCATTTTCAGTCGAGATTCAACGTTTTTGAAATAAATTTCAACGTTCTTCTGGAATCTTCCCCGTGTAACAACGTTGAATTTGATTTGAAAAACTTTGAATTTCAACTGAAAATGGTATATAGTCGTGTCATATATGCAGACTGTGAGCTTCAGTCCCGAAGTAATCGAGGTCGCTGAACCCGAATCTTAAGTTAGTTTTTGCAGTAACGGTTGCCATCAAGAGATATTAATCAAATTATCGATTTTTCGTAAATATCACTCAACAAGATCGAAACTTCAGGCCTGAGGTAATCGAGGTCACTGAACACGAATCTGAATTCATTTTTTAATTTTCCGTCGAAATTTCTGTTTATTGTGCAAATTTCGTAAAGGATTCAAGTGTACGACATTGATGCTAGTCGTGGTAGTAGAGAATGCAAATGTGAAGTTAGATCTTGAAAATACCGACGAAGACCGGTCATACAATTGATTCGCCTCAACGAATTCCCCATAGAAAATCAATAGCTCGATCAACTTCAACCGATAATTTCAAAAACGAACTTCAAATTTGTGTTCAGCGAGATCGACTACCCAGCGGCTGAAGCTTCGGCCCGCAGTCGATCGCCATCAACTGCGGTCAATATCGCCAATACGCCATTTCCCCACGCCAGTTTTGATGGACTGATGGAAACACGCACGCACATACTACCCTTCTATGTATAGTAGGATATTGAATGCGTTTTCGTTACGGTGAGCTCCTCGACAGTGTGCTGTCGAAAACAATCGTCACCGAAATGAACGCCGCTCGCAAGAATCATCATTATGCCACATTCGAAACAACCACGTATTCGAAATTCGAATATTATTCAAATTTTCGCACCTCGAATAATCGAATTCGAATAATTATTCGAATTTTCAAACCTCGAATAATCGAATTGGAATAATTATTCGAATTTGTAAAACTCGAATAATCGAATTCGAATAATTATTCGAATTTACGAAACTCGAATAATCAAATAATCGAAAATCGAATTCGAATAAATTATTCGAATAATTATTCGAATTCGATTATTCGAGCACAAGTATATAGGCCAGCGTCCTGTTTGGAAAGGGGGTGCGGGCTCGAGTTCCGCCCAGCGTGGGAGAAAATCTTGCAACTCATTTCAGCTTCCGGTCACTACTCAGGTGTTGTCCTACACTGTGCTTGATCTGCTGCCGACTACAGACCCTTTTTTGGCCACGCACGCATGAAAAATGCATCGACTACATAGTAACAAGAGTGTCGCTGGGAGTGAGAACGAGCTTGTAGAATGATAAACCTGATCACAAATACAGTCAGCATTTTGCTCGCCTCCAGTTGCTGTGTGGGACCGGAATTGAACCGTGGTCGCGTTATAACAGGAGTAACTTTGAATGCAGAGCTCCTTCCAGAACCGCGCTATAACGGGGGTAGCGTAAAATTAAACGCTTCTTAATCGGAGTTGATTGTGTTGGTGTTACGGTAAACTGGCCGGTCTCCGAGGAAATCTACGTCAAAGCGAGAGTCGCGTCCTATCCGAAGGCACTGTAATAGAATGCGACTGTATATACTGGATGGGTTTCATTTTTGCAAAGTCCTTAGACCAAAGGAGTTAGGCGCAGCTGAAAGCCTATTATTGAATTGAACTGCCAGCACGCACCTAAGACGTTTGTGCGCTCAGTTCGTGGAGACAGGGGATGTGGTGGAACACACTGGTGCAAGCTTTTGCATTTTTAAATGTTCATGCTTTGCTTGGTATTTATCCACTTCCATACTTTTCCTATGCATATATTCCACTAGGTTGTCAAGTGCGTGTTCAGTAAGAGCTTTCCATCAGTTGCCCTCCCTGTATGCGTCATTGTATTTTCCACAGGTTTTTGATGGGACCCTTGACTACGTGAAGAATGATCCTTCATAACTAGGCATAAATACAGCAATTGCGAGAGCATATGATTCAAAAAGTCCACAATTCGAGAATGGGTGTCCTGTCAATCTCACCTAGCATTGCCCCCACGCTCAAAGAAAGAAAGTTGATCGTCACGCTCAATTGCATCCGACTGCTCGGCGAAGGTGTACATCTAGACACATTGATAATGACGGGCAGGTATCTACTGTAGTCCCAGCAGGTCAGCGAGCATAGGTCACCGTCATATTCTAGCCTATTGCTAGACGGCAGCAAGTTGGTCTTAAAACACATCTGGTACGCCGACCATTTAAAATTGTTACATATAGACAATTTTTTATTGATGATGTAGTGCAGAGATATCTTTCAAAGAGCTGATCACGATGATTCGCCGTGATATGAGTGTACGCTCCCCTGACTATGGAATTGGCATGAGTAGAAGTGGAACCGGCAGCTGATCACGGATATAATATTCATTTTTGAATTTTTGGCCGATTACGGCAGTTTAGCGCGTGTGAACGTGGTCCCATAGTGAGCTTTGAGGACCGATTGCTCCTTGGTTTAAAGGATTTTGCAAAAATGGCACCCACTTTTCTACTATGTGAAGGGTGGAGGGCCTCATAGTGTTATTCATTTTTGCCGTTCAGACATGCCTCTGAGACAGTTCCCTGGTCAGCTTAGCTCACACAGCAAGCAGTTTTCAGTGGCACCAGGTGGAGGAACGGACGTCGCCACCACCCTCCCGATTAGGACTGCTCCTGAAAAACTATTGATATAGCAGGAATACACAAAAACAATCCCTTCAAGTTTAAGCATAGCCGTAAACGGAAAGAGGATATTGTGCTACAATGCCAATCTATTTGAGCTTCGCGCTTGCTCCCATGCTCTCGTGTCGGGCACAGCGCGCGAATCCTTTTTTATTTTTATTTCCATGCTTTTCATACCTTCTATTGCGAATCCGTTACAGTTCCACATAGTCTGAACCCTCGTAAGATCTACCTACTCGTGCTTGGTCCTGCTTATCCCCGAAATAAATACTCTTGCTCACTACCTGGAACAGTCGAGGCAGAGAATGTTTTCGGCCGCTCGACGTATATTAAATGATTTGCGAGAAACGCTAAGAACGGAAAATTTTTGGGGCGCTACTTTGCTGAACGTTAACATTCCACTGATGAGGCTTTTCATTGTATTTTTATTAGTTCCTTCGGCGCGAATAGGCTCAGAGAGCCAATCATGCAAAACGGACCTATACAACGTTTTCTATTGGATATGCAGCACTGGTATGTCACGCCCCTATGGTGAACTGATCTACGCCATTTCGATGCAACTGGGGGGTCGTGCTCCCTCTTTAATTTGGCAAAGAAACGTTTCGTATTTTTTCCAGTTTTTTACATGGTGTTTGCATCTCACAACAAATTGTTCTTTCCAACTGTGCCTTCAACATTGAAGAGCTAAAAAAGTATCACTAAGAACCATGTTATCAGAATAAAAAATTTTATGTTTGAACAGTGAGTGATTGGAAAATAAAGATTTTCTGCGAGGAGACTTCGAATTAACCACCAGAGCTCATTTTCTACAAGTTTTTTTTCAGGAAGTTATGCACACGACACGTTTTACACCATTATATAAAATCCCAAATGCCACCAGCTGAGGAAGTACCTCCCATTCTGGAATGAGAAGTTGCTCATGCCATCAGAAGGATGAAACCAGGCGCTGCTCCCGGACCGGACGGCATTTCTGCTGACCTCCTTCGTGCGGGTGGCAGTGCCCTCAGTTCACTTCTTGCCAAGCACTTCAACCACTACCTTCGACATGGTAGGATTCCGGACTCATGGAAGGAGTCGAAAACAGTTCTAACCTTCAAAAAAGGTCAGCAGGAGGACATCAACAACTATCGACTCATCAGTCTTCTCTCGGTTGTGTACAAGATCTTCACCAAGATACTGCTCAATCGTATGGAGCGTTGCTTGGATGAGTATCAGCCACTACAGCAAGCAGGGTTTCGCAAGGATTTCTCTTGCATGGACCATATTCAGACTGTCTCACAACTCAGCAAAAGGAGCCGTGAATACCACATCCCACTTGTCCTTGTCTTCGTGGATTATCGGAAAGCGTTCGACTCTGTGGAAATCAACGCCGTTTTGAACGCACTTGTGCAGCTGGTATACCATCGCCCTACATCCGACTTCTCGACGAATGCTTCTCGAACACATCGACTACCATCCAGCTGTTCGATCAAAAGCTTAAAATTTCTATCGGGAAAGGAGTACGGCAGGAAGACACGATTTCTCCCAAGCTATTCACAGCGGCACTCCAGGATGCCATGAAAGACTTGAACTGGGACGATAAAGGCTACCCTGTCGACGGTAAACGGATCAGCAACCTTCGCTTCGCCGACGATATTGTTCTCATCTCTACCAGCACGGCAGAAGTCGAGGAACGAGCTCAATGTGGCAGGTATGAAGATTGGATTGAACATGAACATGTCCAAAACGCAATTTATGGTCAACCAGTGGTGTGACACGGAACTTGTAAGGTTGAATGGAGTCGCTCTACAACAGGTCGACTCCTACGTTTATCTGGGAAGAGAGCTGAACATGGATAACGACCTCGCTCCTGAAATCGCCAGCAGGAGACGCGCAGCATGCGCAGCCTTCAGTTCGATTCGCGAAGTCACCGATCAGGTCAAGGATGCCGTCCTCAAGGCCTCGATATTCAACGCCTCTGTACTGCCTGCGATGTGTTAGGCGACGGAAACCTGGCCCGACAACAAGACAATTGCCAGAGCAATGCAAACTACGCATCGTGCACTGGGAAGAGGTCTTCTGAGGACAAGCCTTCGTCAGCAATGACAAGAAGGCCTACGAAGCTCGGAGATACTGGAGAAGTCGCAATTAGCAAACCCGCTGCAGTACATGAAGAAGTCCAAATATCGCTGGGCCGGGCACCTGCTTCGACGA
The DNA here is from genome assembly GCA_947359475.1 of Heligmosomoides polygyrus bakeri. Lineage (NCBI taxonomy): Eukaryota > Metazoa > Nematoda > Chromadorea > Rhabditida > Heligmosomidae > Heligmosomoides > Heligmosomoides polygyrus. Next base: position 49,151,163 of record OX375868.1, on the reverse strand, counting down.
AAGGACGATGAAGTCTCCGTGTTACAGAATGGCTCCCGATAGACCATAAGAGACCACTGGGACGACCGCCAACGCGATGGGCAGACTCATTCTCAAGATCTTTCAGAGAGCGGAGTCTGCCTCACTGAATGCAAGCAGCCAGAGATCGAGCGGTCTGGAAGAGTTGTGGTTCCCGCTGAGAAGACCTACAGCGGACAAAGGGACCACCAAAGTGTCAAAAAAGTATATAAAATCTGGAGCGTTAATTGTTAACGACCACTTGTGTGCTTTCCCTAGAAAATTTTTTCGACGTGCTCCTCGAATCGCTGACGGAGTTGCAACTGAGGGATAGACTTGCTACGGAAATAATTTTCTCTCGTCTGAAAGAAGCAACATAAGAACAAACTGCACCTTATAAAATTTCAATTTCTCCTTGAAACAAGACGTTAAAACCATGTTTTCTGACCTTGAACGTGTTTTCCAATTTCCATCAATTGTCAACAAAAGCGTCCAAAAATCGAATCCCTAATCACAGAAGCTGCCACTTCTAATACATCCTTTCTAAAGCACAGAATCCATACTTCTTAAAGTATACAAAGCTTTACAAATTTTTCAGAGGCACCGAAAAATCTCCAACTCATGGCAGTTTACGTGCGGTAACAGCGTTGTCCGATTTTGCATATGAAGGATGGACTTTCGTTGGAAATAACTTTGTCCTATCTGAAGGAAACTTCATAAAAAAATTAGATTGAAACCTACAAGATTTCAAGCCCTGTGTCATACATAAAAAAACAAGCTTCGCGACGTCGATAGGATTAGGTGGATTGTATACAAAATCCTTGTTTTTCATAAAAACAAAATTATTTTTCAACCGAAACAGACTACAATACCATTCATAAGTAGTGTCGCATTTGGCGTCGGCGACGCTCCAGAGCGTCGCAGCGTCGGAATCGTTGGCGGCAGGAAATTCGGGAAGCCAAACACACCGCTGGATTCGGCTGGTCGAGTAGAGTTCAGATATCTAATCAACTGTAACCCTACTGCAAATTTGACCTAGTTGCAGTGATCTCTTCGTCCTAGTTTATACGGTTTCAAGTGTCCTGATTTAGAAATAATGTAAATATTTGGAATCATCGTTCAATGGCCTTTCCAAAGATGTAGAAAGTAAGTAGCAGTTTTCAAGAATTATCCTGGCTCACCGTTACATACATGCATGCATACTGGTTCTCGTCCTCGCCTGAGATAATTACACCCACAGAATATGTTTGGCTGATTATCCGCCTGCACCACCTGCAAGTTGCAAAGTTTTCAATTTTCTTAACATTCTTCAACAAATTTGGCTTCAGTGTTTCACTGCGACCTTGTCCATAGTAAACGCTGCGAAATTTTGCACTTCCGGGCTCTGGATCCAGAAAACGATTTCTTCGATTTTAATTCCCCATTTTCCAGTACAAAGCTCTCCAAATAAGTTTATTTCTCTAATGTTTAAAGTAGAGCAGGGTCTCCTAATGTGATAGCGAAGTAGGTCTTGGAACTCGAATGGCAGTCCTAATTTTGACTCACAAACCCACCGTTTCTTCCGCTGCACCGGACTTTTTGAATTTAGCAGAGGTTGTGGTTGTTTTGTGAAAGAGGCTGGAGAAGCAGACTTCTCCCGTTGTATAGTATTTTTAACTGGCTTTCGTATAGTTGCAGCAGACATTATTGACATCCTTCAGATCGGCTGTTTTTTAGCGCCTACATGCAGCAAAAATCTTTATTTCCTTATTCTTCCTCCCCTTACTCAATGAGTTTGCTTGCCGTTAGTATTTGCTAGTTTAGTATTTGCTGGAATACGTCCAGCATTTTGTTGTACTTCTATGCGTTGTCGGGGAGGCTATCTCAATGCTTATTTGGCACATGGGATGTCTTGCGGTGGTCAGCCGATGAACAAGTCAGCGCTTTATCCTTCCCAGACAAGTTACGAATTCGCTGACCTTGGGGGAAACAAGGCTTGGCTGTTCTGCGGGAGAAACCCGAAACATCAACCTCTACTCTGTAATTCTTTGTAAATCCTTCCCCTGACCTTCAAATGGAATAATTACGCATATTTCGGAATGGGTCTACTATTCTGCTTCTAGATCGCGGAGGCAGAATAGAAAATAATTATGTTATAAGATACTCTGCATATTCGTTTCACTACTAAGTTCACAACTCGTCTAGAAACGCCCTTAGAACAACCCCTCTGTCAGATTTCTACCAATTTTGCGCCAAAGTGTACACTTTACAAGATATAATAAATTTAATCAAGCCGACACATGTCAGACTAAACTAGGCTCGCATTAAAATGAGTATGCTCCAAATTAGAGTGGTAGTGGAGAGTACGTCGCGATTTGTGCTTGATTGACGGTGAATGCTGTGCTTATGGAGCACTATGCACTCTTAAATCTGCTATACGGCTTCACATATCAATGCAGTGGAGAAAGCAACGCATTGGAGCAGTGCATGGTCTCGTCGCATGACTTAATGAATTTTCCAATTTCCACAATCTGTCTTATACTTAAAAATGGCGTTCGTCATTATCCTCATAGCATGGTCAATATTCGGGCACACTGCTGGCGCAGATGGGAATTTGTCAAGCAAATTCTAAGCAATTCTTAAATAAATACATATTCAAAAAATGAAAGATTTCAAACAAAAATAATGGCGTATTGGACAAGCGCACGGCTCAGCTTTTACCAAAAGTATGTGGGTAGCTGTGTACAGTCTGTGCAAATGATTCATAAAATTAATACTTTCTTTAAATTGAAAATTCATTTTGTTCTTTTTAAAACGTAGTTAGTTTAGTTTGAAGAAACGTCAGTTTTGCTATGGACAATGTTCTGCATCGCACACTCGACATGAAGATGGACTGGTAGACATTAATCCATCAAACTGTAGGATGCGTCATGCACTTACTTCTGGTCTAAGGCATATTTTTTCTACGCAATAACGTGCGTTTGCTAACGAGGACCCAGTGTTCTATCCTGCTAGCAAAGAAAAAACAAACAAAAGGCAAGTCTGCCACTGAAGTCTAGGATAGTGCAAATGTGACCCGACCTGGGCTTTCAACCAATTCAGCGAGCACGAGAGAACGGACACACATTAGATTATGTGTGTACTGTAGTACTTAGGGCGTTGAGGGCGCAAGGTAGTGCAAGGGAAGATGCCGTCTGTAGCATGTTCCCCGAATCGAGGCTTCTTGGTTCGGGTTCTGCCCTGGTCAACGAAGCCGTTCATAACTCCGTGGTCGGTTAATTGGTGGCAGACCCGTCTGGCTCGGACTGAGCAGTTAATAAGTCGGCGTCTGGAAAGGATAAGACGCTGACTTTTTAACTGCTCAGTCCGGGCAGGCTATTGTATAGGTTGGAAAAGCGTTCAAATTGCTTCACCGATATCTGTAGAAATAGAATGCGTGAAGCGTCCTATATGAATGACGATTGGCTAACCCTGTGCTTTATCCTTTACTACTTTATTCTAATAAGCAATCTGCACATTTTGCTCCGGTAGGGGTAATGAATAAAGATCAACTGTAAGCAACCTCCTGGTGGGATGCCCTATGCATTGAACTTCGGTGAGAAAATGTAGGGGCAACTTGAATGAGAATTTGGCCTATGCAATGACTTTTTGCTCTTTAGTGTTCTTTTGTTGTGTTTCGTTAGCTCTATTGGAGTCAGCGTGCATACGATCTCAAAATGTGATACAAGGACTATAATCAAATCTTTTATCTTTCCTTGACTAACCGAATTTCTTGAGCCAACATTTTATGTAAAACTAAAGAGAGAACAGCTCAGTCCGTCTCCAAATAGTGAACAGAATCGGTTATTTGAGCGAAAGGTGCAAATTTAAGACAGGCGTTTATCGCTTATAATGCTTAGCGTCACCCCATACAAAATAAGATCCGCCGCACATCCTACGTAGAACATAAATATTATATAATGCCGCGGAATAATAAAATGTGCGAGTTTAACACCTATCCTTCTGGTTTAAAATGATAAATCTTGACAAGATGCTAGTAAGCGCTGAATTCGCCAATATATAATTTAGATTTACGAAAACAAATGAAACTGAAGTAATTTTGAACGGAATCAGTAGCACTCCGGCAAGATCGTATCTGGTTCACTGCTGCCTGCCTTGCTGCCGAGCACAAATGGCGCAGTAACGCTGGCTTTAACATCTAGATGCGCGAATCCCCACACTTGACCCTGTGCCCCCCCCCCGAGTCTATTTTTTAATAATAATAATAAGTTTATTATCAGCGACAGGAATAAAAGCAGAAACAGTATGAAGTTGAAGACAAATGGCTGATATCTTAGTAGAAGAACAACACAAGAACAGCTTTCCATAAAACACAAATAGGCAAAAAAAACGAGACAGAACAGGTGAACCTCCGATACTAGTGAACACAACATTTTTCAGAGGGAGCACCATAGATTAAGCCTCGGTCAGTAGACGCGGACGGGTGATGAAGGGCAGTGGACGGCCAGCACTGCAAGTCCTGCGTTCAGTTGAAGAGACTCCGGGTACCAACTTAGTAGGCCCGCCAACAACACCACAGCCAGCACGAGTACGACACTCGCCTTCGGCAGTGCTACCCTACAAGTCCTAGAGTCAAAAAGAGCAAAGTTTCCATGATACTATGAGGTAACAATCGTTTTAAGTTAATATGGACATGGAGAGCTCATTCCGCCAAGAGAATCTCCTGAAATGCCAAAAATGATAAGACTAACGATTAAATGCTGAAGTCAAATGAGACCCCTGTGTTTCAAAAAGTCTTCAAGTCGTCGGGCGAAGTTCTCCGGGGACGATGACATGAGTAAGGAGCGCGGGAGCTGATTCCAAGTGTTTGCTACTCGGCACCAAAAGGAACGCTCATATAGCTGCGTACTGACCCTACCTGGAACAACACGAAGGTGATGGCCTCTGGTGCGAGCAACAGACTGAGAAATTGTGAGAGGCAGATCACAGCCTAAATCGAAATAGCACATGAGGAGCTTAAATAGAAAGCTCTGATCGTATATCATTCGTCTTAGCTGCAAAGAACTACAACATAACTGGTTCAAGCGCTCCCGATAACTGGAATTGAATTGACCATTTCTTGCGAATATCTCCTTAGTAAACTTTCTTTCAACATTTTCGATCTTCGATATATATTGCACTTGTGAATGAGACCACAATGGTGTGCAGCACTCAAGAATTGGCCTGACATATGTTTCAAAAAGGTTGAGGACGGTTCTCATGTTTCGCGTTTTGAAGGCTCGTAAAATAAAGTTGGACGTTGCATAAGCCAAACCAACGATATTCTCGATATATTCATCGTATGAGAGCCCGTCACTGTATATAACACCAAGATCTCGCACTGATTTCGAAATGGCCAACTGGTATCTTCCAATGTGAAAGCTAGGGTTAGGAGGGTGTCTTCTCCCGATGCACATTATTGTCGTCTTTTCGAGAGAAATGTCAAGTTGCCATTTTATCGACCAGCCTCGTAATGCGGTTCCTTCTGTATATGCCGCGGTTCCTTCTGTATATAGAGAGTGGCGGCCCGCATCGAGATTGCACATGCTCGTAGAACAGTCACACAAATCGGTTTCGCAGAATTAGAAAAGGTGTTACATAGTAGTATGGTGCACTGCGTTCGTTGAACTTTTCAATGGCTGTTTATTCCTCAGCTTGCAAAAGATAGTTATATATGTGCCACGAAAGACTGGGATTCTAGGCTGTGAACTTTTTTAACGATTTTTTTGAGCCGAAAATTGATCTCTTCAATTTGGAACATAAAACGTTGAACTCTTAGAGACTGAAGAAGAAACATCCATTGCTTTCAAATGTAGTTGTTTCTACCAAAACACTGTCATACTTTTCCTCAATACTCTTTTAAAATTTGGGCTGTCCTTAGCAGTGAAGTTACCTAATTTTTCTTACACAGTGCTACATCCACGCTACTCTTCTATCAGAGTGTCGCAAAATTAATCGCAGAAACAGACCGCTTACTTCAAACCGCTATAACTCACCTTAAACACAACTTTATTAATCAAAGTAAAATCACCCAAATCTATACATTTTTGAAAACGAATAAATTAGTCTAATCTTTTATAATAAAACTGAGGTCACAGGAATTAACCAAATCAAGGAGGGCACATTCAACATCGGCCAAATTAGTGAATTGTTTCCGAAGCAAAATGAGAATCAAGAGCTCGGAAAAAGTGATAGAGTGGAGGAAAAGTCGGGAAAATATGGTGCTTGCCTTTCGATTAACTTTGATTACTTCAATTCCTAGATGGGCCAATTTTCGCAGAGTGATTTGTGAGATGTGTGGCCTCGCGTTGTCCTGCAACAGGAGCGGCCCTCCTTATTCACTACTGCCGGCCACAATTTTTGCAACTTGTCACACGTTTGATTTAAATCACAGCAGTAAGACTCTGGTGTGACTGTTCGATAAGGCTGCAAGAAGCTGTAATAGATCACACATTTACAACACCACCACACCTTTTAATGGTGAAGGTAGGGTTTAGGGAAGGATGCTGGAGGATATCTACCCAGACATCTACCCATCTACCTTTATCTACCCGAATAAATTCCCGCTTCCTGGTAGAAGATTCATTTTCCATCTACAGTTATAATATGGCTTACAGAAGGCCTATTTTTAAAGCGAACTAGCAGGTTGGAGCAAGTGCTGAAACGTGCTAGACGCTGCTCATCGGTCACCTCACGAAGCACCCACTTCGACATCTTATTCACCTTGCCGATTCTTCCAAAATGTCTTACTACCGTACTATTATGCACTCGAAGATCCTCTGCTGACGCATGTGTATTCGCCTCCACATTTGCTTCGACGGCTCTCCTAAGTTCAACGTTTTTCTTAAGGACAAAATTGCCAGAAGCGAATTTTTCGAAGCAGAGCCCCACCGTTCGTTTTCAAAGACAGACCGTCCTAAAAGTGCCGCTAAGGTTACGGATGCCTCTGCCGCAGAATGGTCCAGTTTGAAGCCGTAAAGCATGATGACTCGGTACATAGTCGCGTCGGTTCGTGATTTTACGGAGCCCTGTAAAACACCGGCTAAGAAAATTAGAGCGACACTCACACATGTCTTTTGAAAGGCCAGGGAAAGGCCCACCCTATGGTATGTGTGGCTTTCCCTGAGACGGAAGACTACTTTAGGATAAAAACTTGTCTATTTATACATACCTCGAAACGGAGATTAATTTTGCCACAGCCTAATAAAAAATGAGCGTCAAACCCTTCTGTTGAAGTGACATCTGGAATGATATTACTGCTTTTGATGTCCATATGCCTACCCAAAATCTCTCAAAATCTTTCTCTGCTTTTGATGTCCATATGCCTACCCAAAATCTCTCAAAATCTTTTTAAGACTGATTTCAACAGGCATATTGTTGTTCGTTTTGTTAATTCTTTGCGCAGATTCACCCTAGAATCTAATTGCATGGTATAAGCATAGTTTTTATTCGACGATTTCTTTCAGATAAAAACTTTTCTGATTGGAACAAAACTATTTTTCCACTTAACGAAGCCATTGAGTTTCTTGGTAGCTAATAGCCTACAGACCTCTTTATGTCGTTGATAATTGGTATCAGTTAACCCTAGGATGAACTCGAGCTTCAGATTGCACGGTTTTCCTTCGTCACGATGTCTTTTCGTCAACTTGCTACTCTCACTGTGGAAGGCAAGGCGATCTCATGTTCAACGGTCTCGATGCAACAGAATGGGAACGAAGATTTCCCTTCGCAATTCTGCGGAACAGAATCGCCTCCGTCCAATACAATATCCACCAAAATTGCTTCTCGGCTGACACAAGTCAAATCGCAGATTTCTCCAATAATGCTGAAGTCGACCAGAAAGAGTCGAGGTTCAGCATTATATTGGCTGTGAAGTTCAGCGTGCGTTGAGGTTTGCTTGCGATTATCGACTAACAAGCTTCAAGGGTGCAGAGCCAGTTTCGGAAATGTGTGAAAAAAGAAGTTCATACTTGAGAATGATCGTACAAGACCGTGACTCTTTCAGATTGTATTCTTTGCTCGAGAAGTCTGAAGTTTCCATCATACTTTGCCGTCATACGTTTCGGTGAGACACAGAGTGTCACACTGTGGGCAGTTATGTATGTTATCAGCCTTCAAGACACTCCTAGGTTTTGTTAAATGGACACACAGTTTTGATGTAAGAGAAGGTTTTCAGCCACAAAATCTCTTCAGTTAGGAAGCTATACACACGCTTTTAGTGGCTGCTGTTTAAATGTGCACGAAAAATTACGTGACGTGAACAGTTCTCTCTAAAAAGAAAAAGTTTTAAGAACGACTTTGTGAGTTTTGTGGTAATTACACAGTTGTCTATAGTCAGAATACTATACTTGTGCTCGAATAATCGAATTCGAATAATTATTCGAATAATTTATTCGAATTCGATTTTCGATTATTTGATTATTCGAGTTTTGCAAATTCGAATAATTATTCGAATTCGATTATTCGAGGTTTGAAAATTCGAATAATTATTCGAATTCGATTATTCGAGGTGCGAAAATTCGAATAATATTCGAATTTCGAATATGTGGTTGTTTCGAATGTGGCATAATGATGATTCTTGTGAGCGGCGTTCATTTCGGTGGCGATTGTTTTCGACAGCACACTGTCGAGGAGCTCACCGTAACGAAAACGCATTCAATATCCTACTATACATAGAAGGGTAGTGTGTGCGTGCGTGTTCTCGCTGAACACAAATTTGAAGTTCGTTTTTGAAATTATCGGTTGAAGTTGATCGAGCTATTGATTTTCTATGGGGAATTCGTTGAGGCGAATCAATTGTATGACCGGTCTTCGTCGATATTTTCAAGATCTAACTTCACATTTGCATTCTCTACTACCACGACTAGCATCAATGTCGTACACTTGAATCCTTTACGAAATTTGCACAATAAACAGAAATTTCGACGGAAAATTAAAAAATGAATTCAGATTCGTGTTCAGTGACCTCGATTACCTCAGGCCTGAAGTTTCGATCTTGTTGAGTGATATTTACGAAAAATCGATAATTTGATTAATATCTCTTGATGGCAACCGTTACTGCAAAAACTAACTTAAGATTCGGGTTCAGCGACCTCGATTACTTCGGGACTGAAGCTCACAGTCTGCATATATGACACGACTATATACCATTTTCAGTTGAAATTCAAAGTTTTTCAAATCAAATTCAACGTTGTTACACGGGGAAGATTCCAGAAGAACGTTGAAATTTATTTCAAAAACGTTGAATCTCGACTGAAAATGCCGTATAACTCTACAATTTGATTGGCTGACGATTCCTGTGAGATAATGAAATGAACAAATGGAGTGAACGGTTTTTTTCGCAAAGGTTTGCACTTGTGCGTAGATGTTTTGCAAACGTATTTCGGTAGGAATTTTTTTGTAGGATTTTGTTTGCAGGAAAAAAGTTCTCATGTCCTGTCATTTAACGAGTATTGTCAACGGTTCTGAGAAGATATTGAATATCTTCATTATTTGCTTTTTTTAAAGAATTCAAATCTTTTATTTTGTATCTGGCGAATGTTGTCGTTGAACTTACTTTACTACATTTACTTGAGCCTACACAATGCGCTTTTGGAGTCAGTAAACGGTATCAAACGAAATTGGCTAACACAAAAATCGCATCGTCCTTATTAATACACCCCGGTGCAAATTTATAGATACCCCCGCTTTGACCATTAGTACCCGAAGGATCCGCTGCCTATGCTCAGCGGTTACCGTCGTATTCCTCACTATCGAAAGCCTCTATAGAAGAATTTTAAGCAGGTTATCTCATCAGTGCAGGATACCACAAACTATTATTGAAAATTTAACGAATAGAGACCGGTGCAAAATATAAGTTCCCTTCATAAAAAAACCTGATTAATCACAAAAGTCCCTACAGACAAAGTATGATTAGTACTTCGTCACATCACCTTTGTTTCGACCATATCGAAAATTCTGTTTTGCATACTACTGATTAGGTTATCAATAACAGTTCGCTCAACATTGGCTCATGCATGAAGTATGACGTTCTTCAGATCAGAAACCTAAGTGTAAGTGGTTCCATTTTTGCACACTTTGTTACAAGAATGCCCCACAAGTTCTCTATCAGCGGTGAGATCTGGAGGAAAACTAGACTACTGCGAATAACTAAAAAAATGGTGTTATTCGATTATTCGCTCATTCGAATTTTCGAAAAATGGGGTTATTCGATTATTCGGAAATTCGAATAAACGAAAAATGGGGTTATTCGATTATTCGGAAATTCGAATAACTAAAAAAATGGTGTTATTCGATTATTCGCTCATTCGAATTTTCGAAAAATGGGGTTATACGATTATTCGAAAATTCGAATAACCGAAAAAATTGGGTTATTCGATTATTCGTTCATTCGAAAAATTTTAAAAAAGCACAAGTATACAGAATACACTGTTTGGATAGGCAATGCATTCTGATTAGAGACAAATAGAACAGTTATCTGTCTCGATCTAACGTGAGATCGAATTTTGTTTTCCTGAAAGCAAAATCTTTAACAACCTGAAGAGATCAAGCGAGGAATTTGGTTTGCAAAAATATGGTCCATTTTCTAGCCTAGCCTATGCGATTAATGTTAAGGTTGTCAGGGAATAGAAAAGATCAGTAACGAAGGCCAGCACTGGCACAGCTCCATAAAAGTATTTGCTCCATAAAAGGGCAAGGCTAGCTATGCTATCGAAGGAAAAAATGCCGCTTCGTTTTGCAGAGGCTGTGTATACCGTTGTGGCCGTAGCCTTTTCAGAAATGCCGAAAAAGCCACATTTTCCCAGCTTTTTCGGCATTTCGAAATAAATTTCTTCAAAGTTAACTAATTGAGAAAACAAGGCACATTTTTGAGTTCAGCAGCTCTATTGGATAGCGTAAAATTATTGTCAAAAATTTCAAAATTGAACCGAATTTTCCTAAATTTTAATTTTACGTTCAAAATCGTGCTCCATTGCGAAGGGCGGTCCGGACGAGTTGTCCGCCGCAAACCGTCGGAAACGGTTGCATGCTCATAACTCCTTGAGTTTAAGGTTTTTTGAGGAACGGTTGGTGGCGTTCGATTCGTCTCTTCGAGATCTACTAACCGTGCACAACACTTTACGGAACACCGCATTTTCGCAATGGGTGGGCAAAAATGACTGGAGCAGGCTGTTTGCGATTGGAGAAGCTTATTTTCCATGATTTACATGTTCTTGGAGTATCTAAAGCATTGCGTAAAGTGTTCTGTCATGCGAGGAATCCTCTGAGAGTGCGCCGTGCACAATGCATATAGGATGGAACCTATCAATGGAGAAGGGGCAGCTTGTAGAATGAACGTTGGAGGAATTTTATCAGAAATTTGCAGCCGTCCTAGTAAGGAATTGCTCCAATCTGTCCCAGCGAGACTTTGGAGTGCGCCGTGAACAATGCATATAGGGTAGATCCTATCAATCGAGTGGGCGGGACCGTTCGCAAATTGCACCCGCAGGCGTGTTCTGAGCGTGATAACTCTGTCAAGCTCGAATCTTTCGGGCTGCAACGTGCGTGTTTTGTAGGCAGCAAAAACTTCTAGTAGTGCGCTGAAACACGGTATGCAGCTTATGACTGGGTAAAGTTACAATGGTGCGAACATGCAATGCAAGTTGTCCTTGTGTGACACGATTTTTCCCGAATTCAGTCGACCCTTGCGGGAAGACTGGGAGAGCTAAAAGCCTACAAGTGCGTAGGCGAGCAGAACACTGAAGCTTCTTTGTAACGGCGTGCTCATAATCCCCTGCTGCCTAAAAAAAGCCAATTCTGCTTTATAGAGCGATGGAGGACATGGAGGACAGCGGTGAAGTTTCTAGCGCTCTTACTCCTCCATATCCGACTTTTCGACACTCACAATGGTACCGTTTTGCTCAGCTCGAAAAGCTCTATCGAATGTGTCAATCTCGACTAATTCTGGGAACATCGATTTTTCGACAGTTTCGCAACGAGGACGACGCCGCTCGAGGCCGCGACAGACAGACGGTGACGTCATCGAAAGTCGATATCTTCGAATTGGGTCAAGCTTAATACCATTCGATAGAGCTTTTCATGCTGGTTTGAACGGTGTTATTGAGTGTAGGAAAAACTGTAATCTGGGCGAGTATGAACGAGTAGAACGTCGATCGCTGTAGTGCTAAATCGCGCGCGCGGGCGTATTCTGAGCACGATAACTCACTCAAGTGTGAACCTTTCCGGTTGCAGCTTGTGTGTCTTGTAGGCAGCAAAATGTTCTAGTAGTGTGCTGAAGTAGCTCCGCACAGTAATGCAGCTTATGATTGGACAAAGCCACAGCGCTGTGAAAATGCAGGTTAGCGTTGTGTAACACGATTTTTTCCAATTTCAGTCGACCCCTACGGGAAGACACGAAGAGCTAACGGCCTACAAATGTGCAAATTGGCAGAACACCTAAGGTGCTTTCAGACGACGTGCTCACTACTCCCTAGCTGATTAAGCTGCCTTAGTCCCAGCTGCCATTTTAGGGCGGGAAATTTCCTGCGCGTTTAATGCGCTCCTTAGCGCCCAGATTACAGTTTTTTCTGCACTCGAAAACACCATTCAATTCAGCATGAAAACCTCTATCGAATGGTATTAAGCTTGACCCAATTCGAAGATATCGATTTTCGATGATGTCATCGTCCGCCCGCCGCGGCACCGAGTGGCCTCGTCCCCGATGTGGAACTGTCAAAAAATCGATGTTCCCAGAATTGGTCGAGAATAACACCATTCGATAGAGCTATTCGAGCTGAGCAAAACGGTACCATTACGAGTGTCGAAAACTCGGATATGGAGAAGTAAGAACGCTAGAAACTTCATCGCTGTCCTCCACCGCTCTAAAATGGCGGATGGAGCTAAAGCAGTTTAGGCAGCAGGGGATTATGAGCACGCCGTTACAAAGAACCTTCAGTGTTCTGCTCGCCTACGCACTTGAAGGCTGTTAGCTCTCTCAATCTTCCCGCAAGGGTCGACCGAATTCAGGAAAAATCGTGTTACACAAGGACAACTTGCATTGTATGTTCGCACCACTGTAACTTCCAGTCATAAGCTGCATAAACGTGTTTCAGCGCACTGCTAGAAGTTTTTGTTGCCTACAAAACACGCACGTTGCAGCCGAAAGATTCGAACTTGACAGTCTTCTCGCGCTGAGAACACGCCCGCGGGTGCAATCTGCGAACGGTCTCCCCACTCTATGGATAGGTTCGACCCTATGTACATTGTTTACGGCATTCCACAGATTGGAGCAATTCCTGACTAGATCGGCTGCAAATTTCTGATAAAAAAGGTTCGATTATATACACACCAGACGTTCAGCGGCCTAGCGACCGCCAAACGTCTTGTTGAGGGCTTCGCCCCCAAACTCCGAGAATAGAACCCCAATCTTCCTCTTTTCTTCTTTAGACCTTTTTAATCTTATTAAGTAAAAAACTGGTGTTATTATATAATAGATTAGTGCAGCGGGATATGGTAGAACAGAATCTTCACTGCTCCAATGAAGCCCATCCACCCTCTATCGTATGTACGCGATTTGTTCTCTGAAATGCTCATTCTCTATGTGGGGAGAAGCTGATCATGAAAGTTCCAATCCGAAGTGCTTAATCTGCAGAAACATGATTATGGACACGTTGGACGACGTCTTCGGCACGTCTTCTGAAGTCTGACGCACGCTGAACGACGTCTGCCGCACGTCTTCTGGATTCCTACGCTCTGCATTTGATCCCCATTCCTACCCTGACGCGTTGTCCGCTGAATATATCCTAAACTTGGGTGATCACCCTCCAAGGTTATAAGTTCGCCAGTAATGGCCCATGGTTAAGCTCAAAGAGAGCCCGGCTGGCATACCCCGCACTGTCGAAATCATCTCTTGGCTTCGGTCACCTCTCCCGTGACTGACAACGTGACCGACGGATTAGGCGAATTATATATAGTAAGATTGCTCCCGCCGCACTGCAAAGGCTACTTGGACGGCTTTAGAGCAATTCCTGGGTAGGGCGGCTGAGAAATCCTCATAAGACTCCCTAAGCGCTCACTCTACAACCCGTCCCTTCCCCCTCGATTGATAGGTTCGATCCGATATACATTGTGCACAACGCACCCTCAAAGGATTCCTGGCATGACAGAACACTTCACGCGATGTTAGCGATACTCTGAGAACATTCAAGTTCTGGAATATAAGCTTCTCCAATCGCAAAAAGTCTGCTCCAGGCATTTTTGACCACCCAATGTGAAAATGCAGTGTTCTGGTAGAGTGTTGTACATAATTGAGTAGATCTCGAAGAGAAGAATCGAACGCTACCAACCGTTCCTCAAAAAACCTTAAACTCAAGGAGTTATGAGCAAGCAACGGTTTCCGACGGTTTGCGGAGGACAACTCGTCCGCGACCGCCCTTCACAATGGAGCGCAAGTGTTCAATTTCGAACATTTTCATGGTTCCATATGAACATCGTATACCAAACGATAGAGCTTGAACTCCTGAGCTCAAATATATCCTTGGTTTTTGAAATGAACGAATTTGAGGAGAGTTATATCCAAAAGACGCAAAAGCCGGAAAAATGCGGCTTTTCGGGATTTTCACTTCACCTACAGAGAGCGGCTCCTTGTTAAACATATTGGGTGCTTATCGAAACGCCATTTTATCAGTTTACTTGATGCCATAGAACTTATTGTCACCCTAATTCCAGAAAGCACAAAATATTTTATTCTTTGGTCAGTAGTTAGTTTATTTGGTTTCGTGAGCTTGTTTAAAGCGAACCGAGTATCAGTCGTTTAAGTACGCATTTTAAACCCACAGTTGTGAGGGCGATTGTACGTTTATGCTTTTGCTTAGGTTTGAGCAATGGTGTTCAGAACTAACGAAACTCCGTCTGCTGTGCAACTTCTTCCCCGAATTTCTTACTCAGAACAACTCTTGCTCCACACAAAGACTGTAAAAAAAATGTAATATGCTTTTATGACGAAACTGTGGTGAATATATTTCAAAAAAGGTTTTCTCGGCAGCCATATGCTCGGTCCTTGTTCGTAGCATCCGGCACAAATTCGGAATAACTGAGAAGCATTTGCTAATAAACAGCGAGTTATTTTTCATCGGATGATCTATTCACAATGAGTTCCGTTGACGACAGCACGGTGAAATCTTTGTACGTTGTCTGTGGAATACCAATAAAAGTGACGAAAACAATCGCAGAAAACCAGAAAACTTGCTCCAGAACCGAGCAATTCTCACACGAACATACTCCCACCAACTGGAGCGAGTGGCCAACTGATTACATCAAAATTTCGATTCTTTTCTTAGCTATGCATTCCACCTTCTCCAGGAGATCGCAGGTTTTATAGACATTCTATAGATTTCATTTGCTCGCATACAATAGCAAAGGCTTTACAAAACTTTTGTATTATTTATGGTGAAACGTGCCGCCCGTAAAAAAAGAGATTCGCCTCCTTCCCCCCATTTGTAGACACCAGTTTTCATGGTAATAGCGTGGTTTCATGGAACGGTTTCCTTGTCTGAAGCCTAACCGCCTTGATTAGCCTCCTCTTAGCAGACACTATCCGTTTTCTAGTGACCGCATGGAAAATGCGCCAAGGTCGCAATCGCTGCTAAATCTCCATTCTCGTTTCACGAATATTTCCCACAGCGACAGCCATCAAAATCTCTTGTTTCGGACCCCGTTTCCACACGCAGATCTCGCACGGGCCCGCTATTTCCGCAGCCTGAACCTGTTGCAAAGCCCTGCAGCCTTGCCTTATAAGCCGTAGATCGAGAAAATGGCACATGCTCTTGCAACACTCTCATTTTACGTGAACTTCTTTCTCTAGTTCTAGTCTCGTGTACCCGCCACTTGATCTGTCAGTCGTGCTTTCGTGTACGGTTAGCATGTACGATTGGAAGTGTGGCTAGAATGTCTCATTAGTTACATTCTAGAATGCTGAAGTCCGCCCTTGTCGTCTGCGCCGTGCTTGTCGTTTCCGACGCATTCCTCTTCGGAGGCTCCGGCGGAGGTGGATGTGGATGGTAAATTCGATGACTCGTTTTAGCTCTCGAATCATTTCGAAAACAGTTTATAAGAACCAGGTCTTAACGACACAAGTAGAAGTAGACTTTTAAAAATGTACAAATGTTCAAGAAGTGAACCTTGGCCTTATTAAGCGCTCCACCACCACCACCACCGTCGTGCGGCTGTTCTGCCCCTCCTCCTCCTCCTCCGGCTCCATGTGGAGGAGGCCCGATAGGATGCGGCGCTTCGGCTGGAGGCTATGCTCAAGCTCCCGCCCGTAAAATACTTATTCCTCATTAGCTCTCAAGCATGTACACGATTTTCAATCACAACGCTTACAGCTAGCTTCGGCGGGCCAGCTGGTGGGTTTGGAGGATACTCAGCTCCTTCAGGTGAGTATTAAGGTTTTTCATAAAAACGCAAACACAGAAACGCTTTTCAGCTTTCGGTGGATCCTCAGGCGGCTTTGGTGGTGCCGGCCAGTCTGGAGGATACGCCGCTCCCGCAGGAGGATTCGGAGGCCAAGGAGCCGGATACGCTGGACCTTCAGCTGGCTTCGGAGGACCTGCTCCATCTGGTGGATATGCTCACGGACCTTCATCTGGTTTCGGAGGACCTGCTCCTTCAGCCGGGTACGCCGGACCATCGGCTGGATTCGGAGGACCTTCTCCCTCAGCTGGATACGCTGGCCCATCGGCTGGATTCGGAGGACCTGCTCCTTCTGCTGGATATGCTGGACCATCATCTGGTGGTGTTTCTTCTGGTCCTGTGAACGGAGGATACCAAGGCCCATCCGCTGGTGTCGGACCTGCTCCATCTGGAGGAGCGTACGCTGGGCCAGCCGCAGGAGGTGCCCAGGGAGGTTATGCTGGAGCTCACTAAATGCAGAAAGCGTTCGACTACGCCATCTTGTCTGTTTATACTGAAAATAAACATAATTCTAATTAAAAACGCTTGTAGCTTTTACTTAACGGCGCTTGTAGCGCTGTCCGAATGCCTTGTGATAGGAGGAGTGAAAATGACTTGTTTTCCTCTGATCATTCAGAGTTAATCAGAGCAGTAATCTACCTCGAAATCTACACTCTGGAAAGGGCATGTTTTTCAAAGAGAGCTTATCAAGCCAACGAATGGGTGACGTTGCTTCTCTTGCTTCTTCTGCTTCAACAAAAAGGCACGTAGCGCTGACCTGAAAAGCGTGGAGTTAAGCAAAAGACTACTGAAGCGTACTATTTCAACTTTACGCTTGACTTTAATTTCAAGTATTATTTCCTTGTTGGGACAGCAAGGAGTGCAATGATAGAATGGAGCCACTCCAAGTCGAGCCTCTAGGAATAGCATAGATCAAGCGTTACAGAATCATACAGGACGAACGCTGCTGCCACTCTAATGCGTAGCGATGGCATTAGAACAACCCTTCTCATAGCGTTTATTTTGTTTACATATTTGTTTAAAACATATACAAAGTCAAGCGTAGCCGAATTTAGAAGGAGGACAAGAGAAGAGACGCAAGAGTTACGATAACATGTATGTAAATTAGGTCATAAGCCATGCAAAACAGTGCGTCATCAGGAGCACGTTGTGGGACAGCATACATAGAGCATTGCACGAATTTCAGTATGATAGACACTTTCTGCTGGTTCGAACAGAGAGCTTCCCTAAATCTTTGTGCCACAAGCCTAATGATAATAGGGAAATAACACCCATGTAATACGCGTTGAGACAAATCACAACACAATGACGGCAATAGTACCTATTCATCTTCTATGATAGCTTTGCAAGAGTAAATGGGTCTATGTATGATTACTCATTTCTATACATCATAATGAACCGAATTTCGTCTTACGCACAAATCCGCATCGCACAAATACAACGTGAAAATGTTCACATTAACCCACTGAATTCCGCTCAAGATTAAAGATGAAGATTCGAGACCAGTATGACCGCTCGTAGACGACGTGGTGGAAGCGTCACCTCACGCTGTCTGTCAGAGCAAGGTTCCATTTCTGTGAGAAACTAGTAGCTTCGTCTTGTACTAAAAGTGAATCGTGGGCAGCCTAGACAGCTATCGTCTCATCTAGATGCTGTCCTTAGTCTGCATGCAATTCGCTCGAGTCCTGAATAGGATTAGCAAGACGCGGGGGGGGGGAGGACAGCCATTCGAACAGGCAGGATTTCGGAGAGGATCAGCACGTTCGACCACATGCACACCATTAAGAAGCTCATCGAAGTATCGCGAGAGTACAAGCTGCGATGTGCTTTACGTTCATCGATCTGAAAAAGGTATTCGACTCCGTCCAAGCTGAAGCTGTTAGTGGCTCCGATGACTCGATGACGATCGATGTTCGCATGGCTGACCTCCCGGGTGCGGGGAGTTTTACCCACTTTTGGTCGCGCGCCTCGGGCGCGACGCCGCCGTCCGCGGCAAGCCCGCGATGACGCGGCGAACCGCGTACGGCTTGTTACCTCCGTGCGCGTGGGTCCTGCAGCGTTTATTCACAGCTGGCAAATTGCCCATCGTCGTCCCGGCCTTGATGACTGCCTATTGTTGAACCATGTTGTGGTTTGTACATACAATTGGACACTATTCTAAACAGGTCCAACGCTTTTGAAAAGAAGAAGGAAAATAGCTGAATGTCTTCCAATTCAAAACGAGCCATTTCCACGTTAAACTGGAGACTCTGCAAAAAGGTGTGAATAAATTTTGTTCAAGGAAAGTCTTCAGAATGATTTCTATAATAGTTAGTTTACCTCTCAATAAGTGAAGATATTGTTTGAAAATGTATAAAATTCTATTTTTGAGAAAAATAATGGTTTAAAGCTTGTTCTAAAGAGCAGAAAGGCGGCCATTTTTGTTCCATAAAAAGAGATTACTCCACTCCCTCGTCTAAGATGTCGCGCTGTTTGGTTGACTGATAGTAAAATGTCTGCTTCCATGCCATTTAACACCTGTAATACGCAACAAAAACAATTGTAACGAGCACACATATCTTCACCTTGAAACTTCATGTAAACCTCACTCATTCAGCGTCACTTAAATAAAAGACGCGACGAGCTAATCGGATGCATGGCTTTTTAATGTAATTGTAATTTTTAATGTAAGTGACTGCTGCTTTATTGCAACCTCACTCATTCAGCGTCACTTAAATAAAAGACGCGACGAGCTAATCGGTCACTTCTGTTGAAAGTAGCCCAGACCTCGTTCTCCAAAATCGCCTAAAAAGAGTAATCCAGCGGATTCATGTTTAAGCTGTGTTCGTCTGAGAAGCTGTCCACACCTGTGCGCGTTACCTGTTTGCCGTTATCGGACAGAGATTGATAATTTTGGATTTGAACGTTATCGTGCTTGAACATATTGTAACCATTATCTGTTATAACAGAGCCGTGGCTGACGTTTAGGTTGCTGACCTCTTTCCTCACCAACCGTTTCGAACAGCGCTTAACTCTCTTGTTAAGGAAATATTCAGCTCTTTGGGTAACAGACAAAAAAGGGCCACCGTAGCGACGATGGTCATGTTTCATCAGTTTTTTCGTGAGTGTTTTTTTGAGCACAATACAGGAAACAAAAATAACACACCGAAACCTAGAGAGGTAGAAAGAGAAAGCTGGAGCTGAAACAAAATGTAGGTGCGTCAATACTTTTTACGCACCCTGTAGTAACAAAACAACCGAATTCGCTGTTCTGTTCTAGTTCCCGAATTTCGTTTGGAAGCATCAGTGGTAGTTCTTTTTTATTCATCATTGGCACTCAGAGGTAGTCGGCTAGCTTAAATGTTTTCTTGTATTGGAAAACCCCTGTGTAAGATATAGGCCAGGACATGGTTATTTTCATATGGCTCTTGGAGAGGAAGTCTGATGCTCCGTTCGTGATCGTCCTAGCCTTCAAGTCTTCAATGCAGGTCCCATATATGGTGAGCGCTATACTGCAGACTATTGACAAGAATGCGTTTACTGAGCTCACCTTCAAAAGTTCACGCAACCTTTTTTCTCTGTGATGTCCTCTACGCAGTAAAGGCTGGCGGAAAAACCGGATTAAGGCAAGATGCGCTCGCCCCGTAGAATTACTGCAATCTGCACTTAAGGTCAAAGCATTTCCTATAAATTTTCGTCTGGCGGAAGCCGCTCCTACCATTAACTCTTCATCACTCTCAACGCTAACGATAGGTGTTATTTCTACAGTCTCTCAGTTACGGCATAGAACTTTGCAGGACATGCTGCGGCTTGTTGTTTTTGTGTGCCTGTTCGTTTCTGCAATGCCGTTCCTCTGGGGATGCGATCCTTGTGGATTTGCACTGCCCCCTATAACACTGCCAGCACTGCGTCTTCCAACACTCGGAGAGCTACTGGGATGTGGAAACTGTTGCTCTGGAGGGTGCTAGTAAGTCTTTCGTACCTGTACCTTCAGAAGTGATTAAAATGATACCTTTGATGAATCAATTTCTGCTCGCATCAGGCCAATCAAAGGCGAGTAAACTCCCTTTTCCCACCTTTTCTGCAGGCGCAGAACTTTTGTTTAAATACGCGGAAATTCATGAACAGATTTCTCGAAGTAGGGTGACGTTTGCACTGTTTCCGACGATTCATGCTGGTAATGCTACCTATAACATGACGGGAGAAACAGCGAGCGCGTGTCCCCGTGGAGTCTCCTGCTCTCGCATGTAGCTCGAAGAAGTTCGAGTCCACTTAGATCAATCAACGCTTCTAATCGTTCCGGTCAGGGTGACGGGACCGTTGGCTTATGTAAAGCGTTGGCTTGTCTACCTTCCGCGACAAGCACTGCACTCTGTAGTTGTAGCCGTCGTATACGCGTTCATATTACTTCCACGATTTCGATGGAAGCACAGTGGATGGCACATCACGCAAGGGATCATCAACGTTTATAGAGAGGTGCTTAGAGACGGCAGATAGGTAGGAGGAGGTCTAATGAGAACTAAAGGAACAGCAGGGGAGGTGTGCCTCGATGAAGATCCTAAGATACTCCAATTCCTTAGAATGAGCAGTAGTCAGTCATCGGACTCAAACTGAACGTCAAGAAAACCGAGTACCTAACGACTGACGTAAGTGGGTCCGGCTCCATTAAGATTGACGGCACTGAGTTTGCACGCACATAGGAGTTTGGGCTTTCAAGTACCTGGGTTCAGCAATGGCGTCTGACAGCAATATGATGGTTAACACATTCGCGACAAGAGTGTTCTCGCGCACAATGAGCGCGACGGCCCGCTGCCTTGTTGGCGCGCGCGGGTGCCCTCACACTTGTGTGGACATCGTCCCTCGCGAGGTGTTACTTTCTGTAAGTAAATTTCAATCGATCTTTGGAAGAAGATCTGGACATTGGTTTGTTACTATAATTTGGGAATTTGAAAGGAAAATCGAACAAAAACATCAAAAGAAGAAGTTCTTCCCAAAAAATTCCCGTCCACACATATGAGTGGACACCGTCCGTCGCGCCCTCTTCGCTGTCCACTCATATGTGTGGACATTGTCGCGAATGAGTTAAAGTGAGTGCGGCTTGGTCCAAGTGGCGCTCGTTGACTGGCGTGCTCTGTGATAGGAAGATAACAGAGCGCATGAAGGCCTTCAGTTGGAAGTGTCTGGAAAGCGGCCTAGACGGCGCCCGAAGCAGAGCTGGGCTAATACGTTACATATGGTCTTGAAAGTAACTGGTGCTGGGGCAAGCTAGCGTCATGATACCAGAAAAGCGGACCTCGCTACGAAGAGGGACAAACGCTGAAGAAGAAGAAGAAGAAGCAGTAGTCAGTCACCATCTATCGACCAATAGCGGCAGCCACGTCGCTGTGCACAAGAGGTGGATTAGCGGGCGAGTTTATCTCATGGGTTCGTATTTTCTGCTGTGCGTTGTCGCGCTGTCCGAAAGGGTAGACTCGATGAGGGGTTTGGTCGGATAGATAGCAGTATCCGAAACCTTAAGCACTTTTAGATCTCAGAAGACGACGATCAGGTCGAAAAGTTGGGCCACTCGATAAATATGATCGTTCCAACCTCGTTCGGTACAGAAGTAGTCGAAGCTCCACTTTCTCCTCAACTTCATAAACGGATACATGCTACATGAAATAACAAACTACGGTGCTCTCCACCCGGACAAGAAGCGCTCAGGAAACTTGGATGCAGTTTAAGTATTATATATCCCAACCATATTTGCCGTCAGCCAACTGGTACAAAGGGCCCAGGAGGACCCAACTGGAAAAGGTTCGTATTCCTGAGCAGGAAAATTTCAAATGACACGATGCTGCTCTCACATTTTCGAAAAAATCTCGATCCCGTACTAGTACCACAAATCAGACGACTTTCGCGTTATGAGCTGTATTTCATTGTGCTGCAATCTCTATTTAATGAGACGTTTATTTGGGGTAGTCGATGCCCTTCTTCTCTGTAGTCATTTGTGGATCGATATCAAGACTGAAACTCTACGGGAGAGCCACCACACTTTATTTGGTATGGGTGCCACAAAAGCGCTTCTGAAAATTATCATACACGGAATATTAGTGTTGTGCCATGCCATTCTAACCCCGAGGCCTTGGCTTTGAAATGTGCTAGCAGAGGTCTGCAAGAAAATTCAAGGCAACATTCTTTATGAGGACCCACAAAATTGTCATAAGAGAACAGCCTGCGGTACAGCAGGCCTTCATTAACTACTCATGAAGTTCCGAAGGACGAAGACAACCCGCGTGGACAAGAATGGAAGAACTTGCTGCAACCCGCCTCCCTCAGCAGCTGTAGTGCTCATTTAACCGTAGAAAAACTGAAATGGCGAGGCAGTACAAAATGCTTCACAGTGTTGAGATCCACGCGCGATTCTAATGGTTCAGCAAAACCGACAACAGACTTCAGGGTTCAAAACTGTGTCAGGAGCACATCCTGCTGATGAACAGTAGGGCGATTCGCTGTTATGTCCTAAACCAGAATTCTTGATAAAACGCAGCTGAAACTATCCTGTATCAAAGAACCCTATCACTGCCTTTCTGAATCTGAGGACCTGATTTTTCAATCGATTCAATTTTCATTGTATTGGGGGAAGTTCTGAGCGGCGTGCGATCGCCGCGGTCGCCGCTCAGAATGCATGTCAGCAAAAAAAGTCGGAAATATGTATGATCGTTCACAAGACTTTGGTAGTATAGCATCTTTTCCAGGGATAGCACCTATTGTTAGGCCTTTCTTACACAATATTTCTAGATGAGATCTAACATATGCTATCTATTATTTGATACAATTCCATCGATCTCCCTTTGTCCTGCTAGTGACCTTAAATTTGTTCACAAGTTCCAAATCTACGGTCGACACACATTTTCCACTACGGAAACGCGCGTCAGATTTAATGAGTCGAGTTGCGGTTGGTCTCCCAGGCCTGGAAACAGAATGGGTGAAGTGCTTGAAGGTCTGCATGCGTTCTGAGAAAGGTGCTTACGATGAGCTCAAAGGCCGCGATTCTTTTTCGATTAGGTGCTGCTGGTGGGGCTAGAGCTGCATCTGTTGCAAGATTTCAATAGTTAGCTGTTCAACTATTGTAAATTCTTTTGTAGGCAAGAAAATAATTTCACAGTAGGAGCAATGGCAAATTACTGAACAATATTTCCCTAATGTGGTGCCCAAGGATGGCATGAGATGTCCTAGTGTTTCAGTGCTATATAGAAGACTGCCAGACTTAGAAATACAAAATTGCAAGACTGCCTTCTAGTAAAAAACTCATGACAGCTCCGTGCCCATCACTTCTGTTCAGCTCATTTAACAGTATGTACTTCAAGAGGCTTCACTTCTCCCAGCTTTCTGATAAAGCAGGACGAGGAAATACCGAAGTTAAATTCGATACTTTTAAGGGTAGCAAATTCCAACCAAACTCATTTCTTGAAAAGATCCGTCGCCGCTGTAGATTGTCCTATTAACTCTTAGAATTTCAGCAACAGCTACAGCAGCCCAGGACTCAACTATGGCAATCACTACTCAGCTGGCAGCACCGGAGGATACGGCTACAGGAGTTACAGTAACGTAAACAGCGGCTACAGTTACGCGACCAGTCCGCAGAGCGCACGCGGCTACTATGCGCGCCCGTACTCGGCGCCTGCCAGCGCGACCTACGTGCAACCCCAGGAGAACTCTGTCGCTCAAGAGGGCAGCTATAGGACGGTCCCCTCGAGCCTCTACACTGACAGGCAGGAAGTCCCTCCGTCCCCTTCGTACTCTAACAGCGTGCTCGAGCAGACTCCTACCTCTCAAGGCTACGCTCTGCCACCTGGTTCCCCTGTCCGCACCCGGAAATTGTAGGCCTGCAGCTACATATAATGGACCTGCATTCTCTGTTGAACTGATATCCCCCCAGTTTTTTTCTAGCGAATAAAGTTCTAGATAACAGAAACCATCAACGCATATTGTTGTTGTAACCGCAGATTCAAGGATACGCCTCGATGGCGATTTTAACATCAATAGTAAATTCCGCGTCCCAGAGCAAAAACAAGAAAGTGATCGTGACACTGTGATAAGTAAGTGCCTTTGAGATTTCACAGCTCTTTCTAAACTACTCTACAGACACACTGCTTGAACTGATCCACGCAACAGTTAAGAAATTAAACGTTGAACACAAAGAGAGCGAAGCAGAAAATGGGAGTGGAACGAAACTGGTCCTCAAAGCCCACATAGTAAACGTTAGGAGTAAGGAAAGTGGCCGCCGATTTGAAAGCGAAGCAATTGGTCAGTATATTTGCTTAATCTTTATGGATGCTCTGATCTTCTTTGTGGAAGACCACACACCACCAGACCT
Source organism: Heligmosomoides polygyrus bakeri (assembly GCA_947359475.1). Lineage (NCBI taxonomy): Eukaryota > Metazoa > Nematoda > Chromadorea > Rhabditida > Heligmosomidae > Heligmosomoides > Heligmosomoides polygyrus. The sequence goes on along the minus strand of OX375868.1, from coordinate 49,126,361 downwards.
GAATTTCTTTGTATATCTAGATGCTTAAGAAACAGAGACTATGCTGTTACAGAGGTTGTATAACAGTCTATGATATGATGCTACAAACGCTGGATGTGAAGCCATTTTTCTTGAAAAAAGGTACTTAGACACAAACACGTCGCATGAGCCACCGGAATCATATTCACATACCTGCACGTTTTTCCTGTACAGCATCCGTGACCAAAAAAGTGCACTACGTTCTACGTCTGCTAGTGACTCTCCGACCGCCTGGAACTGAAGGGTAGCTCGACAAGTAGAGACTCTCAGAGATGTGCAAATGAGTGAAGCAAACTACCACCACATACAATGGAGTTTGCCGGAGCGCTAACTACTCAGTATTGTTCGAAAGCTGCGGCGAATATCAGCAAGTTGCTCTGTCGAGGTTTAAAATGGGTGCCTATCACCGAATTGACAAGCCATCGCCGGTTCGAGATATACTAACAGATTCACATCCGCATCAATACCGCTCGGGCAGTGTTTGAGAATGCAAGGAGAGCGACAAGCAATACGAGTTGTTTCAAGGGAAGCCTCTGGAGGACAGCTTTGAGCGACCAGGCTGTGAAGGATGATAAGGAATCCACCCTTTGTGTAATAACAGTGAGCAGAGCATAGTAACCATGGAAGCGCTGAACTACCTGGAAATTCGACAGGACTATCCAACCATCCATCAACAAATATCTGAACGGCACATCTAAACTGTAGATGACCGGGCGGCCTAAAGATCAGGAATACGCATACGAACACACATAGCGCGCTTCCGCATTCAGCAGATGATTAATTTCAAAATTTAAGCCTAAAGGTAAGGCACAGTCAAGCGCGAGGTTCGATTTTTGCCGAAAATGTAGAAGCCCTTTGTCCCCATTACTGTTTTACATTTTATCTGTCTTCCCAATAGGTTGTTCTTTCGAGGTGTGGCTACGACATTGTAGAGATTCGGGCGCAGCTTCGTTTACTGAAGAAGACATATTATGAGCACAAAACTGAACCTTTTTGAATTTTGAATACTGCTTGCTTCTTCTTCTTCTTCTTCTTCTTCAGCGTCTGTCCCGCTTCGTGGCGGGGTCCGCTATTCTGGTGTCATGACGCCACCTTTCCCGATCCAGCGCTAGATCAGGGTGGAGACCAGCCGCTTTCAAGTCCGTATGTAACGTGTCAGCCCAGCGCTGCTTCGGGCGCCCTCTAGGCCGCTTTCCTATTACCTCGAAGTTAAGGCCTATCTTGCGGACGCTGTCTTCTTCTCCACGCAGAACGTGGCCGTACCATCGTAAGCGAGCTTCGCGCATCTTGTCAGCTATCGGCGCGACATCGAACTTCTGCCGAATAGCATCGTTTCGAATGCGGTCCATGCGCGTGACTCCTGCCGTCCAGCGCAGCATCTTCGTCTCCATGACGCTGAGGCGCGTTTCAACTTCCTTGGTCGCAGGCCAACACTCAGCGCCGTACATCGCTACTGGCCGGATGACTGCTCTGTAGATCTTTGACTTAAAGCGCTCTGGTATCTTCTTGTCGCAGAGCACGCCAGTCAACGAGCGCCATTTGGACCAAGCTGCACTCGCGCGTGAATTCACTTCGACCATCAGTTTGCCGTCAGACGCGACTGCTGATCCCAGGTACTTAAAGACCGCAGTGCGTGGAAGCTCGATGCCGTTGACCTTGATGGAGCTGGACTCGGTAACGTCCGTCGTTAAATACTCGGTCTTCTTCACGTTCAATCTGAGTCCAAACCGCTCCAAGCGATCACACCAAGCTTGCAACTCTCGCTCGAGTACTCCTTTATCTTCGCTAGCGAGCATCACGTCATCGGCATAAAGCAACGTCCAAGGGACGGGCTTCTGAAGATCTCGTGTCTTCTGAAGCATCTATGACGACAACAAAGAGGAGTGGGGAAAGCGCAGAACCCTGGTGTACTCCGACAGAGATGGGAAACTCCATCGAGGTTCCAGCTGCAGCTTGAACTCGACTCTTTGGACAAGAGTAGAGAATTCGCACCCACTCTATGAGCTCTTCAGGAACTCCATGATGTCGCAAGGCGTACCATATCACTTCACGCGGTACGCGGTCAAAGGCCTTCTCCAAGTCGAGGAAGGCGATATGCACAGCCTTCTGTTTCTCGCGATGCTTCTCTATCAGGAGGCGGGCGGCGTGAATGGCATCAACGGTGCCACAGCCAGCCACGAAGCCGTACTGATTGCTGGACAGCTGGACGATGTCTCGAATTCGTCCATCGACAGTTCGCTCAAAGATCTTCATGCTGTGCGAAAGCAAGCGAATCGGGCGGTAATTGGAGCAGTCTGCAGGACTGCCCTTCTTCTTCCAAATCGGGATCGTCGTACTTTGGCGCCAACACTCAGGCACTTTCTTCTCCGCCACAACCTGATTAAAGAACTTCGCCAACCACTCAGCAGGATACCAGTACTTGGACTTCCACAAATCAGCTGCAACGTCATCGGGCCCAGTCGCTTTGCCTGGCCTCATCTTCTTCAAAGCCGCTTCAATCTCCTCCACGGTGATCTTCTGAACGGGGCCGTGGGTTGGAGCCGTTGAAGGGATGGCTGGATGAGGGAACTCTACCGTAGAGATAACCGCGCCATCGCTTCAATGCCTTCTTGCGGTCCGTAAGAAGATGGCCGTTCTCATAATTGATGCCGAAGAACTTCTCCATGTCCTCGGTCTGGCGATGGCGATTCTTTGCAAGTCGGTACAGATACCGCTCACCATCGCGAGACTCGAGCTTCTCGTTGACATCTCCATAATGAGTGGCTTTCGCAACAGCCACGGCCTTCTTTGCAGCTTTCTTCGCTTCTTGGTACTTCCGCCAGTTATCGGCTGTCTTTTCGCCGAGAAACACGTGATAGAGCGACTTCTTCTCTCGCACTTTTGCTTTAACGTCGTTTGTCCACAGCCATGTCTGCTTGTCAACCTTCCGTCGCCCAGGCTTCGTAATGCCGAGTTCTGACTGTGCAGCTTGACGAATCGCATTGGTCGCCTTCTTCCAAGTTTCGTCGACAGTCGTGACTGTCGGTAACCGCACGCGAGAAATCACAGCTGCTTCCTTCTCTCTGATTCACCACCACTTAATTCTAGCTGCACCGCATCGCTCAACCTGCTTCAGCCCCGGAGGGGCGATCTTCAAAGTGCAGATCAGCGGTCGATGCTGTGGGGCGACCGTCTCATACGGCACGATCTTCGCGTCTGTGACAATGCTTCGGTCGCTATCCTTCACAAGGACAAAGTCAATCTGAGACTTGGAGCTCCCACTATAGTATGAGATGAGGTGGGAGTCGCGTTTTCGGAAAACGGTGTTCACAATGGTGAGATTAGCGATTCCGCATACTCAAGAATGCGCTCACCATCGGCGTTACGAGACCCGTATCCGAAACCACCATGACAGCTGTACCCGTCCTTCGCAGCACCTACGTGCCCATTAAGGTCACCATCGACTATGATGACATCTTTCGACGGTACCACTTCTGTCTTCTCATCAAGCAGGCTCCAAAACTTTCCTTGGCTTGATCCGAGCAGCCAGTCTGGGGAGCATACGCTGAGAAGAAGTGATAGAGTCGCTCCTTAGGGGCGACAACGATCTTCATCAATCGATCGTCAAAGCGCTCGACGCTTACAATCGAGTCACGAAATCGTTCGGAGACGATTATTCCGACACCACTGGTGGTTCTGGGACTTCCACATAGAACGGCCTTAAAGCCACGTCCTATGTCCCTTGACTTGTCTCATACACCGCACAGAAATCAGCTCTTCTACGCTCCAGTGCTTCAACCAACTCGCACGAGCGGCCCGTCAACGTACCCACATTCAGCGTTGCCACGCGGGTCCTGATTACGTTACGGGACTTTCGGACTAGCTCAGTTGCCCCCCGATGCCGTCCTCGCATCAGGGACCCTCGCATACTTCTCACACTCGCCGGGCTCTGCGAGTGCGCGTCGGCTCCCGCAGACGCCGTAGCACTATCTCGAAACACTTGAGCTGTCATACACCATGTGATGTGACATGGGCTTCGTAGGCCGGCCTGTCACAAGGGCCTGTCGCCTGCAATCGAGTGTCCGTGTTTGGCTTAACTCGCAGAGCGAATAGTTTTCAGTGGCACCACGTGGAGGAACGGACATCGCCACCGAATACTGCTTGCTCTTCAGGAAAAATAAATAAATTCTGAATCAATTAAGATGAGTTCAACTTCTGCATATTTTCAAGGATGTCATGGACACAATGCACTTTCCACCTGAAAGAGTGAGTGGCGATTTGATCAGAAATTGTAACCCATGACATTTTGAGCGCCAATTGCTAATGGTGACTTAAGTTATTTCCATTCAACGATTTTTTGATTTCGCCAAACACCTTCACGAGTTGTTAATGTTGAGCGGGCACGCTGCGAAGAACCTTTACGAGTCGTAGATAATTTTTTGACCATGCTAAGAAATGAAGCGAATGAGGGAAGCTCAGAGAACTACGGTCAATTGGATCGCCAAACGTAGGATCAGGCGACGCTGAAGGCGACGTTTTGTCAGAGCACCACAAGCGATTATCACTGAATTTATAGCGCTGGCAGCCTATCATCCAAGCTTAAGGCACATTAGGCACACAGCCTGTTTGCATGTCTGTATTTCTGATGAATACTGAAGGTGGTATGGATGATGATCATGTTACAAACGTAGGAATCTAGAACAACACCGAAGACGTGCCCTGTTCCCTGAAGTCCTACTCAGAGCGTCCAAATCTAGAAGACCTAACACATATTCGTGAACCGAGCGTCCATATGCAGAAGTTTTCAGAAGTCAAGCATTATGTCGCTACAATAAACCGAAAACACATCTTAGCCTACGTATGTGTACATATATTTATGCATGTCCAAACATAGGAAAGGGCTTCGGGGGAGGAGGGGTGGGAATAGGAGAGCAATACGGATCAGTAGAATGCGACTGCCGTCGGACTGGAAACATTGGAGAACTAATATCGGCTGATTTTATCTATTTTTCTGCTTCTGATTAGACATCTCGGAGTTTAAATCGCTCAGCCCTATACAATAAGGGAGGTCATTTCTGTATTTATGACTGTATTTCGCTGCGTATAATATCATTACTATATATGGTAGGGAAGTATAAAGCAGATAAGAACAACCGCTGCATTTTTGTGGTTTGGACGTGATGATTTATTGCCCCAGTTGATGCAGGAGGGAAAGAAGGAATGAGCGAATAACAAGTCGCTCGTTGTGGCTTTTGCAATGAGATATAGATGGATTATCTAATAATAATAGTTCAGATAAAAGGGCGAGCGATGTTGTTCAGTTCTTCGTCGATTGTGTTGCTCATTTGGTTCCATTTGCGTTTCCTCCACATTTCCATGCTTGGACGAACTTGTTTTCGGTTTTATGAAACGTACTAGTTCTGGTACAAGTTCTGGTCCTTTTTTGTACGCCGCTGCTGGTTGCGTTTTTGAAATCTTGTGGATACTGCTCTTAAATGCTGCATGGATGTGGCATCTGCTTTATTGCTGTGGCATCTGCTTCTCAGGTGGATAAGAATGCCGAGGTAGGTATAGTACCGGACATGCCGCTCCGCCCAACAAGGACAAGCGGCGCAAAAGGGCGCCGGAGAGCGCCGTTTTCCGCTCGCCACGCGTCGCGTGTGACGCAAGTCGCGTTAGGCCGCTGCGCCCTCAACTTCTGGACGTTAGGAAGCCTATCTACGCGTTTGGACGAGCATGGCCTACTGTTTGGAACTAACTGTCGGCATGGCGCGCGCTGTGAACAATGCATATAGGCCCGGCAGAATCAATCGAGTCGGCGCGACAACCTATAGAGCGAGCGACAGCTTGTAGAGTGAGCGTATGCTGAGTTTTAAAGGAAATTCCGCCTTCCTACTCAGGAATTGCTCTAACCAGGATACTATCTCAACGGCCAGAGGGAGGTGCGGGTTCAAGTTCCGCCTGGCGGTAGAAGTTTTGATCGCAACAAAACGTCATTGTGACAATCTCTAATAGGTCTGAAATTACTTGTAATAAAATGTCGGCCCTCGCTATCATGCCTAGTTCGACCTCCAATGCGTAGTCTCGTGGACTAAAAAAGCAATCAGAAGGAGCGGCAACATTGTCGAATTTTCGGTTGACGAAATATTGTGCGAACTATTTCTAAGCAGTCGTTATTACCTGATTTGGGTGGGACACGAACCCATAGCTGGATCTCGCAAGGGTCGGCACAACATACAACCTCGCTAACTCATTTTATTTGCATCTTATACGTAAAAGTAAGGGATAAAGGTCATCTTTGCAACAGTTTGTTGTCGCCCCTGAAACCGCACGGCAAACGTATGTGGTGGAACGAAGGTCTTTTACAAAGGTATGCCCCTCTGCTGTCGGCATTCCCCTCTTAACAAGGTCGTACTAGACAACTCGACCACCCACACCTCACTCCGGCCCTTTGTACACACTTCTAGCTCTACCCATGAACTTTAGATTTCCGTCGTATAAATTCTTACCTCTTCAGTTGGGTTGCTTCCCTATCAGAGCAATGGGAAGCAACCCGACCAAAGAGTTAGGAATTTATACGACGAAGAACAGCAACCCGACTCTTATTGTGTTACGCTCCGCTATATCTGCTATTGGGTTATTAAGGTAAGACTGTCCAGCTTGCATCTGTAGTGCACCGTGAACAGGGTATATAGAATCGAACCAATCAATCGAGTGGGCGCGACAGCTTATAGAGTGAGCATTTAGGGAGTTTTATCAGAAATCCCTAGCCGCCCTACTTAGGCATTGCTCTAGGACTGTCCAGCTTGCACCTGGAGTGCGCCATGAACAATGCATATAGAATTGAACTTATCAATCGAGTGGGCGCGACAGCTTGTAGAGTGAGCGTTTAGGAAGTTTTATCAGAATTCCTTAGCCGCCCTACTCAGGCATTGCTCTAGGACTATCCAGCTTGCATCTGGAGTGGACCGTGAACAATGCATATACAATTGAACCTATCAGTCGAGATGGCGCGACCGCTCGCAAATTGCACGCGCGGGCGTGTTTGGAGCGCGATAACTCTGTCAATTGTGAACCCTTCCGACTGCAGCTTGCGGATTTTGTAGCTAGTAAGAAGCTCTAACAGCTCGTTAAAGCACAGCGATGTAGCCAAAAAAAGGACAAAGTTACGGTGGTGCGAAAATGCAGGTCAGGCTTTTTGTATGACGGCTGACTGTTGGAACAGAAGCGTGTGCGCTCGAATGACCAATTCGAATAATAATTAGAATTTCGGTATTTGACTAATTTCCACTCGAATTTGAATAATTTAAAAAATCGCGTTTTTCGAATGTATTCTTATACGATCAATTGGATTCGAAATTTTTTAGTCGAGTTCGTCCTCACGAACCACTCTTCTGTTCGACATTGGCTACGACTGATCTGTTTTTCAACGTCACCGTTGCACAATTAAACCTATGCTTCATCTATTGTTCTCTATAAGGGACTACTGGTGTAGATCCAGAACGCATTGAGGGTTTTGTTCACAGAGGATTGAAACTCGTGGTCCAAATTTGTCATCTTCACTCCGCGGTTCTCTGCATGGTGACAGCGGATCCTATGGTAGTCTTTCTATGCTTTCCTTTCACATCACGTTACTTCCTACCCCTAAAGTGCAGAGGTCAAGTTGTTTCCATGGTGTACTCCCTGCCCGATGGTTGGCAGACATGTTACCATGCGGTGAAATTGGCTTCCCTGCTACCTGAAAATTAAACGATAGGGGTCTCATAGAGACGATTATATAGGATGTTTGGGGATGCGTAGGTATGAGAGTCCAAAGTGGTAGATCTGCTACAGCCGCCGAATCCTACTGGTCACTTACAGCAGCCGAATCCAAATGCTCATACACTTCTGGACAGAGGTGTTTAGTTAATAAGAAACCGGCGGCAGTATGAAGGGGTTTTTCGAAACAACCGTGACGAGGGTGTACGTAACTACGATCTGCGATTTACGATTTTACGATTTACGGTGATTTTTGGCAATTTTTTTACGATTTACGATTTACGATATTTTGGGTCGTAAATCGTAAATTTTCGTAAATCTGATCTTCGGTGCAGAGATGGCAGGCGTCCAAATAACGTGATACAATTTGGGTTATAACGATGCACTCGCTTGTAAAATCTCCTCCCATACCTCATTACTATTTCCTATCTACTCTTCTATGTTCTGCTGTGGCACTGTGACAGAAAAGCGAAGCTTTGTGTATAGGTCGCTCGAGTTCGATTCATCTCTTACCCTTCTTTTCACCTCTTCAAGGGCTGCCAACCTAGTATCAGAGCTATGCTAGAGAAGAAGCAAGGACAGTAAATGATTAGAAATATAAAGTGCTGGCAATAAAACTGGGCTAGCCCTTTTTCTGGTCGCACTCTACGCAACGTCTCACATTGCAACTGCCTGAGAACATCACATTCCAGTCCACAGAAAATGATGCAAAGTCGCTTTTTACAGGAAGAAATATGATTATTCTCTGCTGCAACCACCGCCTAGTCAACTTGTGACTTTTTCTGCACATTTTAAAACGGCTCTTTCCAACGCATGCGAGTCGAACTGATGCAGATCCATCAAGTAATATTGGACTAGATTGCAGGCGGGTTGTGGGATAACAGCTAAACTGCTGGGAAGATAAAACAGTCGTGTTTCGATCTGGTTATCACAGCACGTCATGGTGTGGTATGTATTTGTATTCAAGGTGCAACCTAAATGAAACTTTTGATTTTTTTCAAGAAAAAAAGTGAAGTGGTTTTTACACTTTTGGTCTCCTTTCTCAATGGTTTGATTTCACAAGGCTAGTGGAGAGCAGGACTGAGGAATGCAAGCAGTCATTGATTAGTGGTGTAATAATTTGGAATTTCCGGAATCTAACAAGTACAAGCAAACATGCGGGCGAAGCAAATGCCGAAAGTAATTGCCTGGTTTCGTCAAGCGACGTTCTTTCATTCCAGAAGTTGTGGATACCTTCACAAAATAATGAAGGGTAAAGCACGGCGTTAATTTTTTCCTATTTGAGATGCGCCACTCATGCTACCTCTATAGGATATCGTGGGGGTCATTTGAGTTTGGGTTAACCTGCAGAGTGAGTTCCAGTGGCCAGCCGATGTAAAGATCAGTGTTTTATCCTTCCCAGACAAGTCTGTTACCAAGTCCCCGACCGAGGAAATAAGAAAACGTAGGTTGGCCGTGGTAGGCAAGAACTCTATTCTGAATCGCGCGACAGTCGTTCGTCCTCCGACCTTTCTACCATGGGTCTTCCCTACAATACTCTTAAAATGCACCTTGCACCTACGAATCAGTCGAACTCTTTTCAAATCAAACAACACTCTTCTTTTCTACTTACTTCTAAAGAATATCAAATAAGATGCTTTCTTTTTGTACCCTAAAGTTTAAAAATCAGACTACAATGAGTGCCAAAAAGAAAAAGTGATCTTGCTGTTTTAATTGCCACACAATTCCTTCTCGTCTGCTACAAAATGCTCCTTGGTACAGTTCAGAATGTGGGAAGGCTTAGAACTTCAGATATGCCATACGATAGGAATCTGCCATGTGCTCACTCAGTAGGCGGTGCTTGTTGGATTTTTTGTGCAAATGCTGTTCGTCGAGTTGATCAGTGATGAGATGATTTTTTCGGTTCTGCATGGAATGATTTTTATTGGATTTAAATCTTGACTTGTTGTTGTTGTTTATTCAAGGCCATGGTTTTATATGCAAGCTAAAAACCTAGCCATTATGATGCACATTTTTTGGTCGTCCAAGCAGTGCAAGCTTTTTGTTTTCTCACCGTGTATAGGTGTTCTTGTAGATAGCGTTCTAAACAAGTAGTTTATTTTGATTATCCTAAAACTTGTCCAGCTCGACATTAAAGATGCTAATTGATTTTAGTGGCTTCCAGTTTAATTAGAAATGTGTCCAGCTTGAACTGAAAACGGCTCAATAAAAATATTTCCCTTCGATCAGTCTTAACATAATAGAAGGTAATCTATGTATTCAGATGCACTATGAGTCAGGCACCTCTTACGATTTACGATTTACGACGATTTTTTTCGTAATTACAAATTAGCGTTTTAGAGTTTTATCAATTTATCAATAATTTAGCGTTTTATCGTGCTAGATTTACGAAATTTCGGATTTTATTTACGCACACCACTGAACGTGACTCATGTTTTCGTCGATTCGTCGCGCCGTCGATACCCTTTTGCCTAGAGATTCTGTTCGCATAGCTCCTAAGTCTTTTCTAGATCGTGCTAGAGTCCAGACAGCGGAGCACTACGACACTAGAGCACCTCTGCTGCCACAAGAGTTGGATCAGTCGACCAACACACTTCATTAGCACTCTGTTCTCAAAGGATGGATGTATGCCGTAGAAGCTTGTCTGTCACCAACTTCAATAGATGAGTTTCCCACCTTTTATGGCACAAGGTAGATGGAATATATCGCGCAGATTCAACGTCATGCCAGTTAACAACAAGCATTGTCATTAACTGGAAGGCATCAACCAGAAATAAATATTTCAGACTACATCCCTAGATTCTCGCCGCAGGATTTTTGACATCTGTCTTGTACACAAGTTGTTATACTTTACCACAGATTCTGGGCCTTGTACATTCCTTAAGATGAAGACTTCGCGCACAAGAGGTGGCTCCGCTAAGCTACTTTATCTCGGCCTGTTCCTGGAAGCAAGGCGCACTGGCAACTGGAATTCCTTTAAAAACTTCAGTAAAAAACACTTCGGGCAGTACAATAGTTACTTCGAGAAAGAGTAATTGAATCTGGAATTCTATTCCAATTTTACACGTTTGTCAACAAGAAGATGAAGGATAAAAGCCTCGTCTGTTCTCTTATAGAGGGAGGTGTCATGACAACCTCAGCTACAGGGAAGGCAAATGTGTTAGCGAACCAATTCGAGAAAAACTTTCAGACAGATAACGGCGAAATTCCGCTGCGTCTCGATTCTAGTTCACTTGAACGTAAAGGATGTTCCATAGTTATAGTTATAGTTATAGTTTATTACGTACGTTTAAGACATACGTTCAACAGAAAAAACAAAAACAAAAACGACCGTAGATAAAGAACAGCAACACAATATTCTAGTGCTTAAGAAATTTGATTTCAGCAAAACGTTTAAATAACCGGAAAGAGCTAGCGGTAAGCGGAACGTCATGCTTGAGTGTAAGATAACAGGACAACGCTCTGCACGTAAAGTAGTTCAATCTAAGATTCGTCCTAGGTTTTTCGCATGAAATTTTCTCCGAACTGCCTCTAGTTTTTGAGGGGATGAATGAAAAAAATTTTGAATTGTCAATGTCTATGATCCCTGCGAGCATTTTGAACACGATACACACATCCCTGAGCCTACGTCGAGACTGCAGTGTATTCAAACGAAGATACTTATTTCGTATTTGTGCTCTAAGTACTCTAGAATATAAAAAACTACCTGTACGAAGCAGAAGTTTCCTAGTGTTATTTTGCACCTTCTCAATTTGCACAATGTACTTCTTCTTATGCGGAGCAAACACTGTTGTCGCACTTTCAACTATTGGCCTAACATAGGTCTTATATGCTTTTAACAGCACATCCTTGTTTCTCGTGCTCAAAGCCTTGAAAATTTGATATGTTTTGCCTAACGCACTCCTACTAGAGCTACTAGAGCTTCCATGGTTTAGAGCTGATCTACTCTACGATTTGATTAACAAGTGGCCAAACTCTTCATTAGTTACCCCTGATTTCATACATCTGCTCTTCATTAAAAAATTTCCTCCGTCATATGTGACCCACTTGCTTATTTTTACAATCAGTCGCTAATATATGGTGAAATTCTTCAACGTCGGAAGCACTGTTTCGTCACTCCTATACTTAAGAAAGAATCGGCTATCAATCCTGAAAACCATCGACCAGCGAGCATCAATTCTGTTTTTTGCAGGCTTTTTGAGAAGGTTATAAAAAAGCACATAATGACTCATATTACTGTTAGCAGCATTATCTCTCAGCATCAACATGGGTTTGTTCCTGATAGATCTGGATGTATGTGTGCTTCAAAATGCAGATTTGATGGTTGATTGGGCGAAAGGTGACAGTTGCCGCTATCTCCTCAAAAGACTGTAGTCTTAATCTTTGTTCTGGAATGGAAATCTTCTCTTATAGGTACAACATTGAAGGATGTGCTTTACGTAAAATAGACTCTGTCAAGAATTTGGGTTTTTATAGCAATAACCTAGACTTTGGAAGGCATATACGTGCTATATGTAATACGGTTATGTTACGAACATATATTCAGGGCATTAGTCACTAGGAATAAATCGGTTCTCCTTAGGGTGCACAAGACTTATATACGTCCCTATATTGTTGAATCAAGTGTGTCCATATTTGCTCCGTGTAAGAAAAAGGACATCTATACTATAGAGAAAGTACAGAACAACTTTACCAGGAAGCTTCTTCTTAGAATAGGGAATTTCGTATAATCACGTGTACTTTATATTTTATATTCTTTAAGCGCCTTCAGTTTCCCCTAACAACAAGACAGTTCAGAAGCCGAGTTGAAAGTTTGTTGCTCAGGTTCGAAATTGGTTGAATAGTATGATTGTTTGTAGGTGTTGTCTCACTGTTTGTATGTTTTCGTCCCTATGCTCTTTTATGTGATTGTTTCTGTGTTTGTTTTCTATCGTAATGTCTTATGGAATCGTAATAAAACAATAATAACAATAACAACTAAAACATATAGCACTTACGTTGTGTTGGGCTTGGTGGCTGACATGGGTAGAACGCTATAGTTGTGTTTGGTTGTTTATGGTTGCATGCGGTGTTCCGTGCATCTATAGTACGTTATATTGCTCCCTCTACGTTCCTTCAAGGTTTTATGCCCTCTATTCCATAACACTTACTTCAAAAAGCTTCCTCTTAGGTCCAAACGTCTTCCACTCCTTTTGACTACACAATGGGTCCCACCAAGACATGCAATAGCATAACATTTAATATCATGTCTCTTCTTTCACACTTTGTCATCATTTGTACTTTGGCTTCACTTCGCCTCTTCGTCTTTATTGCCCTGTGCTTTATACGCTTTGCAATATTACACTCTGGATTTCCTTCTTTTCTCAGCTTCTTCCAAGAACATTAACTCTTACATACTATCTTCTGTTTAGCCTTTTAATTCACTTCGAGAACACCATCGAGACACGGTCCAGGATCAGGACATCCGACAAGGAAGGATACAGGTATGTTGGGATCTATCCTAATCCGGGGGGGCACATAAATAAAAAGTATTATATGTAACGAATCCATTTGAGACCTACCGAGCGGCTCCTACAGAACAACATCTAAACCTAAACAAGAAAAGTCGCGAAGAAAAAAACGAAAAAACACATTTGTTGCGGTTGTAAGCAGGCAAAGTAGTGTGCCCTCCTTACCATGTTAGATCCTGGTTATAACATGTCGGCCGGCGGTCAACACGCGGCATGCGGCTTCATGCACCCTCCTCACCATGGTAGGTAGGCCCTGGTTATACCATGTCAGCCGGTGGTCAGCGCGCGGCATGCCTCCATTCCGTCGCTCTTTGCCCGCCGAGACGGTTGTAAGCCGGGGCGATTTTTTATTTTTATGTTTGTTCGTTCGCTTTTTACTCCCTTTTAGGTTCCATTTCGTCCTTTAGGAGCCGCTCGGTAAGTTTCAATTTATTTTGTTGCCAATTTTTTAGTTATGTGACCCCCCGGACTAGGATAGATCCGTATGTTGAATAGATCTTTCATCCGTCCCCTTCCTTGATGATGAGCACAGGGGGACGGATACCTCTTACTTGTTTGTTTCGTTTTCGTAAAAGGGCCCGTGTGAAACGAAAACCAAACTAGCTCCTTACCTTTTTTGTCTGCATGCCTTGTCGTCCATTTTCCTTATTACGTCGCCTAGTGTCACTTGGCTGTTCGAGGAAAATCTGGTTCCAGTTGATACTGGCTACCTTATCGGGTTTTGAAAACAATTCTTTATTTACTTTGTACAAGGCTTTCCTTGTTTCGACCATTAGGTCGCCCTATTTTCGACCAATGGTCGTTCCCTCCGTCTAAATGACGGTCCTTATATAAATCTTAACAACATTCTCTAATGTTTTCGTGTCCACTAGTTTTTATATGTATACAGAATTTATTGTATCCCGTTCTTGATTTTCTTAATACTTTTTATTCGCATACATTTTAGTTCCCTAACTTCAATATTTTATGATATTACTTCTCCTCCATGCTTATTACACAACAAAACTCATCACGTTTATTAGTAATTTTAGCTTTTTAACTCTTCAATCAAAAATAAGCTTAGGCGAACGTGCTTCCTCTTCTTCTTTCTCATGCTGATCGCTGCTTAAGAGATGTAGATCGTTCTGTTCCCCTTCTTCCAATTTTGCGTAATTCCTCTTACTACCATTTGCACTCTATAACACCACATCTCTACTTTTATAATTAAGCTTACAACAGTGCAGTACAGCAGTAGTTAGTACAACTATAATTCATCTACATATACACTAACAAATGGGCGCGTGTAGAAGGAGGCGAGACTGCCGCGTGCACCCGATGCCAGATTCCTGGTTCGGATTTCCCGCCCAGGCCAACCAAGCCTTCTACCCCTCCGGGGTCGGTGAATTGGTACCAGACTTGTCTGGGAAGGATAAAGCGCTGACTTGTTCATCGGCTGGCCACCGCAAGTCATTGTATGGCCAAATACGCATTCATGTCGCCTCCACGACATCGAGAAGTAGAATGCGCTGGCGCATCCCAGAAGGGATTGAGTAGCGCCGTCCTTTATCCTTTTATCTTTTATACACTAACAACGTCCTCCAACAAAGAGAGTACATCCCCCAGTCCTGGCAACTTTAGAGTTCCTTCAGTTTTCCTCTATAAAATAAAACATTTTGTTTTAAATAAATAAGTTTCATTTTCGCTTATCCCGTCTACACACTAACTTCATATTCCTCCTTTTCCTTTTCTCCAAACAATTTGGCTACTGGTATTCCTTGCCACTCAGACAGCTTCATTCCGATCCTTATGGCAACCACAGAAGGTTTCAGTTTCTAAAGCAGTATTTTGAATACTAGCTCTTTTTCCTTCAGTTGTTTTCAACTTATTTATCAACTCACTATATTTCTTTCTATCTCCAAAAACCTCTCCGTACATGCATTGCAGGTGCTCTATTTCCATGTGCATACAGCTCGCCCAACTTTTTTCGTATAAACAGTCGAAAAAATTATATCTCTTAATAGGCGACATTCTTTCTCTACTCATCCTAAGTTGGTGAGGATGTGCAGAAAGTACCTGCAGAAGATTTCGCAACAGTCCAGATTTTTTCTAGAAGCGCTATATAAGGACACTATCATTATATAGCAGGGGTGTGCGTTTAACGGTTAACGATTTACCGATTTACTGGATTTACCGGCACTTCTCGTTAAAACTTTTAACGAAGTTTAACGGCAAAAATTCCGTTAAATTGTATTAACAACATTTTGTGACCATTTTCGAAATTTTACTTCTTTTTCTACTGTACAGTAAGCACGACTTAAAATTTTATATGGCACAGTTCCACTCTCTGTCGTTCTTTCCTTCAGAAGGCAGAAATTTTTCCGCGAGGAGACCATCCATCCTTCAATTGGGGTCGATCTTGTCAGAGAGCGCAGTAGCCTCACGTAAACTGCTATAACTCGGAGATGTTTGAGGCTTCTAGAAAATTCACAAAGCGTTGATAACTGTGGGTTCTATGCTTTAAAACGCAGGTTCTAAAACTAACATATTCCATGTAATTAGAATATTGATTATTCCATTGTGACTTGTGTCGATATTTTTTCGGCAAATGACGCTAAATCGAGACAACTGATCATATAGAAGATCGTTTCAGAAAAACATAGTTTTATCACTATGTGTGAAACAGGCCTAAAACTTTATAAGGTACAATTTCACTTTCAGATGCTTTTTCCT
This sequence comes from Heligmosomoides polygyrus bakeri, assembly GCA_947359475.1. Lineage (NCBI taxonomy): Eukaryota > Metazoa > Nematoda > Chromadorea > Rhabditida > Heligmosomidae > Heligmosomoides > Heligmosomoides polygyrus. Next base: position 49,110,387 of record OX375868.1, on the reverse strand, counting down.
GCAGAAGAAAGAACATTCTTCTCGAGGCAAGTCCGTCCTTCGGTTGCCATTCCTTCATCGAATCAAAGAGCACTTCAAAAATCTTGTAGGGAAAGTACTTAGGTCGTCCTTAATAAATGACACCTGAAATTTTATAGAGTGCAATTTTGGAAATAGATGTCGCTCCTTCAGGTAGAAAACTGTCCATGACGTCCTGAGAAAATCTGAAAAATGAAAGCCTCTCATTGACTCTAAATCTGCATACAGGAAATCTTTATTTTTCACTGTACGATTATTTTTTGATATTTAATCCTATTTTTTTACTCTAGAAAACGTAAGTGCTTGTATGTACCCGCATTGTCGTAGCCACATCTGCGAAAAATAACTCATTAAATTTTGCAAACATCTAAAAATCCGAAATTGGAGAGAATCCTCTGCCAAAACCGAGAAAGTAGGACACTCCCCTCCTCCATGCGACGCCACAGTACGACCTTCCTTCGATTCCCGAACCTCAAGCTTGACCCCAAATCCAACACAGACGCGATCTTTATCGCTCGCCAGGTGATGGAGAAGTATCGGAAGAAACGAAAGTCGCGGTAGCGCACCACCTGGCTTTCCTGGACTCAGGGAAAGCCTACACAGGCTACCCCGGGTGCCGCTTTGGAAATCTCTTCGAAGGGAGGGTGTCCCGAAACGTCTGTTCTTGGTCATAAAGGACATGTACGAAGACGCAAAAGCGGCCGTGCGAACTCCACATGGGATGACAAAGAAGATGGACATCACAGCGGGGTACATCAAGGGAAGGCTCTGAGTCCGTTTCTATTCGTGGTGACGCTTGATTGCATAGTGAATCACCTTGAGAAAGGTCCTCTCAGGACCACTCACGCGGACGTTACCGCTCTAGTAGCCGACAGCCGGGAGGAGCTGAAGAAGGTGGTGAAGCTGTGGCAAAAGGCCCTCGCAGACAACGGCCTGCGACTGAGCGTGAGGAAGATGAACTTCATCAGCTCTGAGCAGTGCATTGAACCAATCTTAGACTGCCAAGGGGAGTTGATCGAAAACGTGTTCCGCTACCTTGGAAGTGATCTATCCGATCTAGGCCTGTTTTCCTCGACGGCAGTGAGTGCGGAAACTGCTGCGGAAATGAGGATGCTCAAATGGGCATGTGGAAGGACTCGCCGGAACAGTGTGAAAACAGGATGTTAAGACAGTGGTGAAGGCAGCTTCGATCTAGCTAAAGATGAGGGAGCAGCGCTTAAAGTGGCACGGACACATCCTCTGAAGACCAGAGGATCACCCCACGAAGTTGGCCCTAAATTTTGATGCACCCGGAAAACGTTGGACAGGAGCCCCAAGGAGAAGGTGGAAGGACGTCATCGAGAGATATCCCGCCGAATTCGGCCCCGTGCCAGACGACGCGCTTGATAGTAGGTGGTGGGGCAGATTCAAATGTTGAGGTGGTGGGGCGGATCCAAATGTTGGTGGCACCCGCTCGGAAGAGCATGTTGCTGTGTAGGAAAGAAATGCGGTGGAGGCTGAGGAAGAGTGTGCTCATGAGGCGGCGGATGGAGCTGAAGGGAGGCGTTTTATCCTGTGGAGACGGCGAGATGAACGGCATCATCGGTGGCGCCCGTGCTGCCGATGACATACATGCGGATCCTGCACTGTTGGCGGTGGAGCGGATTCGACCTGTGATGGAGTGAAGGTTGCTGGCTATTCGACTTCGAGCGGAATCCCTTTGACGCATGGGTGAAGGGTCTTGGCGAGAATTGTCATCCGGAGGCGCCTGCTCCTGAAGCGATGACTGAACTGTCGCCGGATTTTCCAAATGATTTTCTTGCTGTGGTAATGGAAATAGGTTCATTGGGAGTAATGATTAGATTGGTTGAAGAAACTCTCAGTGACTATTTTTCCTCTTTGGGTGCTGATGGCGCGATATCTTCTTGAGCCGCTTGAGGTTGTTGGACATGAAATTGTGCCCTTAAACTCCAGAAATAATCTATTCCTATTGTGATTTTGGGTGTTTCCTCCAGACCTATGTTATATCGTCGCTCACCCCGAGCGAAGCCTAATCATAAGCTCTCATATCGATTCATCGCGTTGCCCGACCGATATGGGAGCTTATCATTAGGCTTCGCTCGCAGAGAGCGATGGCGTAACATAGGCCTTACCCATCCGGTTGTTTATCGGCATGAACGGTCAATGTTTGCTTCAAGTTTTCGAAAGGGTGTGTTGAGAACTTCTCTTAAGAAGCGAGTATCAGCGCATTGTGTCCCGTTGAGGGAACATGAGTGTTTTGGGTGCAATCCTAGTTGGCGGTGACCACTCTTAAGCGACTTCGTAAGAACTGAATGTGTTCAGTGTTGAAGAATATTGAACCTATCACTCCTTAGAAAACAACTGCCCTAATGAAATCAAGATTAATAACAATAAAAACAGAATATATAACATTTGTGAGCTTTTTCGGGATGTTTGCAGTTGATTGGAACGTGGAGTGCATTGTTTCGTGTCCTTCACCAACTAGGGTTGTACGGTGCTTTGATTACTGTCGTACTTCTATAATTTCTTTCCGCTTTTTCTCAAAATGCTTGAGCTTTAAGAGAACGGATGCTAGTCTGCCTTCTGTACCACAGAATAGTATGATGGGGTTAGCAACTGGACCATCCATTCTTTCAGGTGCATCTTGTTATTGGTTCTTTTCAGACAAATTAACAATGAGTGCCGTGCTGTTACCTTGTCATCATAGTGACTCCTCAGAATATCAAAGGCGAACTTGTGAGCCGACGTGATGGGCAGTCCGCATATGCAATTTAGAATTCGTCCTTTGAGAAGGGACTTGGTTACATCTTTCATGCACGACTTATTTCCGACAGCAGTTGAAAGCCGCTTCAAGAATTCTTGAAAGTCGATATTGAGTCGCTGAATGTTTGCAGGTGGACTCTGCTGAGAAAAACCGACGACGAGGTCTATGTTATGACCTGAGACGGGATTATGATTCTAGCATGTCATTTGGTTTGCGACTCTTTCTTCCTTCCTTGCTGCTTTCGTCTGCCGTGGCCGCCATGTACCGCTTCATTTGATGCAGGAGAGAAAGAATGGTTGAATGAATCACACTTCGCTCGTTGTGGCCTTTGCACAACGAGAAATAGATAAACGGGTAGTATTATCCTTGAGATAAATTGGGTCAAAGAATCCAGCCAAACGTTTGGCTGCAAGCGAAAAAGCGAAAACTTGCGAATTACATGCCACGAACGTGGCGCGAAGACGACAAACCAACGACGGGCTGTTACCTAGAATTAGGCTAAACAGTTAAACTACAAGGCGAAATATTTCAATGATCTTTGGCGGAAGGCGATAATCTGAAGATGGGTTCTTATATCGACATCGTCACCTTCGTAACCCTTTTCCTTGTCATCGTTTCCTCTCGCGGACTATTCGAACGAGGTCGCTTTTGTGATTTGCGCTAATATTTGCATATATATAAATATATATATATGTATGTATATCGACCGTCTTCTTGTCCTGTTCAGGCTTTTTCTGATTCTTTAGAGTAAAAAAAACTGGTTTTGCTATATAGAATAGTATAGCGGGATACGGTAGGACAGAATCTTAAAAACTGCACCTATGGGGCCTACCCACCCTCTATCGCATGTACGCGATTCATTCTCTGAAGTACTCATGGCGTACATAACGAAGAGCAGATAGAGAGCATTAATCCGAAGTGCTTTTTCTTCGGAAACACAAATGAAATCAATTGGCACTTTTAGACCGTTCGATGCAGTTCACAGTCCGACGGGAATAATATTACTCCGATTCCTTTATTCATTCTCCCTACCCTCCCCCCATTCAGTCCACCAGTACCCCCCCCCCTTAAGCCCTACGCACACTTTTGCGGCAACGCGACACGCGGCAGGCAACAAAACTGCGTCGCAGGAGGCAAAACTGCCGCCTAGGCGGCACTCACGCTCAGCCCTACAGCCCCACTCCATCGCCAACGCGGCTTCATTATCATTATCATTATCAGTTCATTCTGGATCCCGCCACGATCAGCTAGAGCCCATACAGAAATTATCGACAGCAAACCGGCTATAGCGGCAATAATGCTTTGTATCATATTGCCGCTGCCGATGGCGATGTCCGTTCCTCCACGTGGTGCCACTGGAAACTGCTCGCTTTGTGAGCTAAGCTAAGCACAGACACTCGAATGCAGGCAACAGGCCCTTGTGACAGGCCGGCCTACGAAGACCCATGTCACATCACATGGTGTATGACAAGTCATGTTTTTCGAGATTGTGCTACGGCGTCCGCGGGAGCCGACGCGCACTCGCAGAGCCCGGCGAGTGTGAGAAGTATGCGAGGGTCACTGATGCGAGGACGGCATCGGGGGCAACTGAGCTAGTCCGAAAGTCCCGTAACGTAGGCAGGACCCGCGTAGCAACGCTGAATGTGGGTACGTTGACGGGCCGCTCGTGCGAGTTGGTTGAAGCACTGGAGCGTAGAAGAGCTGATTTCTGTGCGGTGTATGAGACAAGTCAAGGGACATAGGACGTGGCTTTAAGGCCGTTCTATGTGGAAGTCCCAGAACCACCAGTGGTGTCGGAATAATCGTCTCCGAACGATTTCGTGACTCGATTGTAAGCGTTGAACGCTATGACGATCGGTTGATGAAGATCGTTGTCGCCGCGAAGGAGCGACTCTATCACTTCTTCTCTGCGTATGCTCCGCAGAGTGGCTGCTCCGATCAAGCCAAGGAAGAGTTTTGGAGCCTGCTTGATGAGAAGACAGCAGAGGTACCGTCGAAAGATGTCATCATAGTCGATGGTGACCTTAATGGGCACGTAGGTGCTGCGAAGGACGGGTACAGCTGTCATGGTGGTTTCTGATACGGGTCTCGTAACGCCTATGGTGAGCGCATTCTTGAGTATGCGGAATCGCTAATCTCACCATTGTGAACACCGTTTTCCGAAAACGCGACTCCCACCTCATCTCATACTATAGTGGGAGCTCCAAGTCTCAGATTGACTTTGTCCTTGTGAAGGATCGCGACCGAAGCATTGTCACAGACGCGAAGATCGTGCCGTATGAGACGGCCGCCCCACAGCATCGACCGCTGGTGTGCACCTTTAAGATCACCCCTCCGAGGGTGCAGCAGGTTGAGCGATGCGGTGCTGCAAGAATCAAGTGGTGGCGAATGAAAGAGAAGGAAGCAGCTGTGATTTCCCGCGTACGGTTGCCGACAGTCACGACTGTCGACGAAACTTGGAAGAAAGCAACCGACGCGATACGCCAAGCTGCAAGGTTGAAACTCGGCATAACGAAGCCAGGGCGACGCAAGGTCGACAAGCAGACATGGCTGCGGACAGACGACGTGAAAGCAAAAGTGCGAGAGAAGAAGTCGCTCTATCATGTGTTTCTCAGCGATAAAACAGCCGACAACTGGCAGAAGTATCAGAAGGCGAAGAAGGCTGCAAAGAAAGCCGTGGCTGTTGCGAAAGCCACTCATTACAGTGATGTCAACGAAAAGCTCGCGTCGCGCGATGGTGAGCGGTATTTGTACCGATTTGCTAAGACCCGCCATCGCCAAACCCAGGACATTGAAAAGTTTGTTGGCATCAATGATGAGAGCGACCATCTTCTGACAGACCTCAAAAAGGTGCTGAAGCGATGGCGTGATTACTTTGGGGAAATTTCCACCATGGAATTTCCTCATCCGGCCATCCCTTCTGTGACTTCTGTTCACGGTCCCGTTCCCAAGATCACCGTGGAGGAAACAGAAGCGGCTCTGAGGAAGATGAAGCCCGGTAAGGCGACAGGGCCGGATGATCTGGCAGCCGATGTTTGGAAGTCGAAGCTCTGGTATCCTGCTGAGTGGTTGGCTGAATTCTTCAACCAGGTAGTAAAGGAGAAGAAAGTACCGGAGTGTTGGCACAACAGTACGACGATCCCGATTTGGAAGAAGAAAGGCAGTCCTGCAGACTGCTCCAATTATCGCCCGATTCGCTTGCTTTCGCACAGCATGAAGATCTTCGAGCGAATCCTCGATAGACGAATTCGTGAGATCGTCAAGCTCTCGGAAAACCAGTGCAGCTTCGTAGCTGGTTGTGGAACCATTGATGCCATACACGCCGCCCGCCTCCTGGTGGAGAAGCATCGCGAGAAACAGAAGCCGGTGCATATCGCCTTTCTCGACTTGGAGAAGGCCTTCGACCGCGTACCGCGTGAGGTTATATGGTACGCCTTGCGACAACACAACGTGCCTGAGAAACTTATAGAGTGGGTGCGGATACTCTACTCTTGCCCAAAGAGTAGAGTGCAAGCTGCAGCTGGAACCTCAATGGAGTTTCCCATCTCTGTTGGGGTGCACCAAGGTTCTGCGCTTTCTCCACTCCTCTTTGTTGTCGTCATGGATGCCATTACGCGAGATCTTCAGAAGGCTGTCTCATGGACAATGCTCTATGCTGATGACGTGATGCTCGCTTGCGAAGATAAAGATGATCTCGAGCGGCAGGTGCAAGCTTGGTGCGACCGCCTGGCGATGTTCGGACTCAAATTGAACGTCAAGAAGACCGAGTACCTAACGACTGACGTAAGCGAGTTCGGCTCCATTAAGATTAACGGTACTGAGCTTGCACGCACTTCGGTGTTTAAATACCTGGGATCAGCAATAGCATCTGACGGGGGTCTGATGGTTGAAGTGAACTCACGCGTGAGTGCAGCTTGGTCCAAGTGGCGTTCGCTGACTGGTGTGCTCTGCGACAGGAAGATACCAGAGCACCTGAAGTCAAAGATCTACAGAACAGTCGTACGGCCGGTAGCAATATACGGCGCTGAGTGTTGGCCTGCGACTAAAGAAGTTGAAACGCGCCTCAGCGTAATGGAAACCAAGATGCTGCGCTGGATGGCTGGAGTCACGCGCCTGGACCGCATTCGAAACGAAGCTATTCGGCAGAAGTTCGGTGTCGCGCCGATAGCGGACAAGATGCGCGAAGCTCGGTTAAGATGTTACGGCCACGTTCTGCGTGGAAAGGAAGACAGCGTCCGCAAGATAGGCCTTGAGTTGGAAGTGTTAGGAAAGCGGCCTAGAGGACGCCCAAAGCAGCGTTGGTCGGATACGTTACACACGGACATGAAAGTAACTGGCGGCCACCCTGATCAAGCGCATGACCGGGAAAGGTGGCGTCATGACACCAGAAGAGCGGACCCCGCGACGAAGCGGGACAAACGCTGAAGAAGAAGAAGAAGATCATATTGCCGCTGCCGCGTTGACGGCACCGTGCCTGCCGCGTAGTCGGCACATCAGCGGCAGTCAGGACTGGGATAGTTCTGCCTCGCGCTACGATTCTGCGTCCCTGCCCTGTGCTTAAAGATAGGGCTGCCGCGTTGCCGCAAAAGTGTGCGTAGGGCTTTACCCATGTGCCGGCAGAGAACGGAAGTAAGAATCAAGTACGCGCACACTCGTTGTTACCCGAAGCCTTTAAAAAGTCATCTGAAAATCTTACGGATGCTGTGCAAACTGTTATCTTTGACACGTCTTCTGGATCCGGATGCACATTGAATAACGTCTGTGAAACATTTGCTGAGTACGGATGCATGTCACGACATCTACGACACATCTTTTGCACCCCGACACACGTCGTCTGTAGCACGTCTTCTGACGCCACGTTGGACGACACTGAGAGAAAATACTGGTCCCCTTATTGGTCCCTTTCACTGATCCCCTTCACTAGTCCTCTTTACTGATTCCCTTTAATGGTTCTATTACTGGACTCTTTACTGAACCCCCTTCAATGGTCTTCCCTTCATTGGCCCCCTTACTGGGTCACCTCTTCACTGGTAATTCAGTGGTACCTCATTTATTGTTCCCTTCACTGGACCTAGGGCGCGTGTGGCGCAGTCGGAGGAGGCGCGACTGTCGCGTGCATCCATACCAGGTTCCTGGTTCGGATTTCCCGCCTAGGCCAACCAAGCCTTCCATCCCTACAGGCTCGGTGAATTGGTACCAGACTCGTCTGGGAAGGATAATCGCTGACTTGTTCATCGGCTGGCCACCGCAAGTCATTGTATGGCCAAATACGCATTCATGTCGCCTCCACGACATCCCGTAGAAGTAGAATGCGCTGGCGCATCTCAGAAGGGATTGAGTAACGCCGTCCTTTATCCTTTATCCTTTATTCACTGGACCTCCCTTCACCGCTCCCCATTACTGCTCCCACCTTCACTGCTCTCCCCTTTATTGGGCAACACTTTACAGGTCCCCTTCACTGGACTCCCTCCCGCTCCTTCACCGGTCCCACCCTCACAGGCCCCCCTCCATTACTGGTCCCTCTTCACTGGTTCCCTTTATTGTCAGCCCTTTTCCGGTTCACCCTTCACTGGTCCCACTTCCCTTCGTCGGTCCCTACTACTGCTTCCACCTTCACTGGACCTCCCTTCACTGGTCCCCTCTTCACTGGTCTCCCTATCTTTCACTGATCCCCAATACTGGTCCCACCTTCACTGGTAACACATCGTCTGAATCCGCAACCCCTAGCGCGACATCGATGACACGTCGTGTGAATCTGGAACCCCTGGCGCGACGTCGGTGACACCTCTTCTCAACCCGTACGTCCTTTGCGCGACATTGGTGACACCTCTTCTGAACCCTGGTACCTGATAAATGACCTCGGTGACACCCTTCTTAAGCCGGACGTGCATTGCGCGACATCGTTGACATGTCGTCTGAATCCGGAACGCCTGGCGCGACATGGGTGACACGTCGTTTAAATCCGGACAGGCCTTTTGCGACATTGGTGACACCTCTTCTGAACCCTGGTACCTGATAAACGACCTCGGTGACACCCTTCTCAAGCCGGACATGCTTTGCGCGACATCGTTGATACGTCGTGTGAATCTGGAACCCCTGGCGCGACATGGGTGACACGTCGTTTAAATCCGGACAGGCCTTTTGCGACATTGGTGACACCTCTTCTGAACCCTGGTACCTGATAAACGACCTCGGTGACACCCTTCTCAAGCCGGACATGCTTTGCGCGACATCGTTGATACGTCGTGTGAATATGGAACCCCTGGCGCGACGTCGGTGACACCTCTTCTCAACCCGGACGTCCTTTGCGCGGCATTGGTGACATGTCTTCTGAACCCAGACGCCTGTTGACCGACGTCGATGACAGTTCTTCTAAACTCGGACGCTCGCTTTCACGACGTCGATGACACATGTTCGCAACTCGGACGCCCTTTGCGTGACATCGCACGTTTTCTGACCCCTCTCAACACGACGTAGGTGACACCTCGCCTGAACCCGGATGGCTACTACTCGACGTTTACGAAAGGCCAGATGGACAGACGGACGGACAGACGGACGGACAGAAACAGCCGCTTACTCTTTTATATATATAGTAGGAGGATATATATATATAGTAGGAGGATATATATAGTAGGATATATATATATACATACATATATATATATATATATATAACGGTATTCTCTCCCCAACTCTCCACGGCTATGAGGCGGTCTCCGCCCACCTCCCCGGTATGCACATCTCTCCCCTAGCGCTCTCGGGGACGGGTGACGTAATCGATAGCCGTGTACGGCGTCCCCATAGAAAATTGCACGGGACGAGCAGGGGACGCATCGAAAATGAGACGTTGGGGCGCGGAATTCGCAGTGGAGCGCTGTAGTTACAATCAGCTGCTGCAACACGTCTTATCCGCTGCGAATATTTACTACGATAATCGCTTTCCTACATTGAGTTAAGTGCTATTCGATGAAGAGAGCACATTTCAATGCATACGTGACAGTGTGGAATTTCTTATTAGACACAATACGGGTTTTCGTAGCCAACACTTAAAGAAGTACTAATAGAACATAAAAAAAATTTGCGATAGGTCTACAACCTCCGGAAATCAAAGAAAATGACATATAACGCTAATGTAGATATAGAAGACAAACTGAAATTATGTTCATTTCTGCTGAATAATAATTTGCATTTGAAGCGAAATTGTCGCCTCTGTCAAATGCAAAATTCGCACTTAAAAAAGGTTCAAGGATCTTGTTCAGCTCGTGGCCTTGTTGTTTGGAATGATCTTCGTGTACCATTTCTTATTTCTCTGTCAAAGACATTCAACTACAACTCAGAAGATGATGTACTAACACACTTTGAGAAAAACGGACACTTTCCACTTCACGCAGTTCATGGAAGAAGTCGATTTAGGAAGTCCTCAACGAGCACTTTTTTGCTGAAATCTTTTGTGTCAACTGATTTTGTGTCGGATTTGGTTCAGTAAATGATCTGCGTTCTGTTCTACTCAGCGTGGACCCCTCTGTGAAAATACATCTCTCTAAACACTGCACGGTGAATACGCTGGTGCAGAATCACTCAATTAACTCACTATAGCAGCTCACAGCCGCTATAGTGGTACTCCAATCGGAATCCTCTGCTTCTGTGCCCTAATCTGCTATCTCTTCCATTCCCGAAGGATGTCCCGGAGATGTTCATAAGGTGATGTGGGGATGGTCGAAGCTCGGGGATGATACACGGATTTTTCGCGCCGGGTACCATCCCCGAGTCGGGTGTGAATAGCATTGAGCCCCAGACAAGGTCAAGCTTGAGGTTTGGGAATCGAAGGGGTCGTACTCGCCCCGTCTGGGGGGGGGTTCGTACCCTTCCGGTTTTGGCAGAGGATTCGCTCTCATTTTTCAGGTCTTTAGGCGATGTTTTAATCTTAATAAGTTATTTTTCCAGGAGTGTCTAGCAAAGCATGCAGTCTCTCCTTCGTTCCTCGAAGTTGTAAAAATTAATATTAAAAATGTTTTAAATAATGATTGTATTATTTGTTAAAAATAAAGATTTTCTGCAGATTGCAGATTTTTACAATTTTCAACGCCGTTAATCTCATGGAAACCGCTATTTTTACAACCTGTTTTTAAAGCGTAGAATTCACACTTTTTACAGTTTTAAAAGCTCGGTGAATTTTTCAGAGACGTCGAAGAGACTCCGAAATATGGTAGGCTACGTGGAGCCATTGTGTTCTCCGATATCGTCGATCATCACTGAAGATGGTCTTCTCACCGAAAATTTTTCTATCTTCTGAAGGAAAGAACACGCGAGAGTGAACTTGTACTTCATGGATTTTTAAGTTGTGAGTATTATACAGTAAAAAAGCTAAGCTTCTTCGCAGCGATCTCCAATATGATTAGGGCGGATCGTATTCGTATTTTTTGTTTTTCAAGAAAATTTAATTTTTACCTGAAGCAGATCACGCACACAATTGAAATTTTGCCACAAAATTTTTAAGTCTTGTTCACTTTCAAATCTTGTTTCGTGTGAAAATCATGGTTTCCTAAAACGAATAGATTGGATCCACCCCTATTCGATATGACACCGACGTCATAGGAGCGACGAAATCCGACGTTCACAAAAATGACTATAGTAACTTTTTTCTTTCAAATTTAAAAAAGCTTATGGTTTTTTTTTGAAACTAAAAAAAAATTCATACAGTATAAAAACCGGTTTTCTAAAACTAGGCCTTCGTACGGCGGAGGCCTTTGATTTTTGGGCGAAAGAAATTGAAGTGATTTTGTATAAATAATTATATCTCGGTAATTTTTTTTTCGAAATTTGGAAAAGCCAATGGCTGTTTGAAAACTAGAGTAAAAGCGCTTTCTTAATATATAAGCAATTTCTAAAAAAGAGGTCTTCATAGAGGGTGGTGGTGTTCAATTTCTGTTTTATTGTTGCAGAAATACGTGCCAAAAATCGAACCCCCTCCGCCACCCATGAAGACCGCTTTTTAATGATCGCCTCTTTAATGGTGAGAAAGCGCTTTTTTGTAGTTTTCAAGAAGCTATTGACATTTATGAATTTCAAAAAATGTACCATGTTATTATTAATTTTGTGAAGTCGTGGGTAGAGGAGTTGGTCGATCCTCCACAGGAGTCACTGAAGTGATTTCGAAAAAACCTTTTCGGTTCCTTTTCCGAATTTAAAAAATCAATAACTTTTTGAAAACTAGAGAAAAAACACTTTCTCACCATATAAGAATTGATTTCTAAAAAAGAGGTCCTCATAGGTGGCGGAGAGGGTTAGATTTCTGGTCGATTGTTGTTTTGTTGAAATACGTGTCAAAAATCGGACCCCTCCAGCCACCTAGGAAGACCTCTTTTTTGAAAAACGACTTATATATGGTAAGTTAGCATATTTCTTCTATTTTTCAAAAAGCTATTGTAATTTTTGAATTTCAAGAAATGAACCATGTTATGATCAATTTTGAGAAGAACTTCTCATAGACTCTGATCGGTTCTGCACCGACGAGTGATTTCACAAAATTGATCATAACATGGTTCATTTTTTGAATCTCAAAAATACCAATAGTTTTTTGAAAACTAGAGGAAGAGCGCTTTCTCAACAAAAGGTGCCTTTATATGTGGCGGGGGTTCGATTTTTGGCAGGTATTTCTGCAACGCGATGGGAAGGACGAGTACGGAGAGGCTGCTAAAATCTCAGGGCCTAACCAGGCTGCGCAAATTGAGAAGGACCAGGATGACGATCTGCACTTACAACGCCCGCACACTTGCATCGGAAGCATCCGTCGAGGAGAAGATGATGCAAGCCAGGAAGATCAAGTACGACGTCATCGGACTGACCGAGACGAGAAGACACCACCCCCTACACGCTGCCTACGACTCTGGAGGAGAACTGTTCCTCGGAACATGCGACAGCAGGGGAGTAGGCGGCGATTGTGTCCTCGTCAACACGCACTTGGCCATGAACATCGATTCGTACGAGTCTTCGACAACCCGAGCTGGACGTCTACGACTGAAGCGATGTGGCTTCGTGCCAGCTTAGACTGTATTCTTCGCGTATGCCTCAACATCCGACTACGACGACGAAGAGGTCAAAGCCTTCTACGTGGAGCTGGAGAAGTTCTATAAGGAAGATCACACCTATAAGGTGATCGTCGGCGACTTCAACGCCAAGATCGGACTGCGAAGGTCGCTGGAAGAACTTCACATCGGAACCCACGGTTTGGAGTGGAACGAGCAAAGTGAAAGGCTGTCTGAGTTTATCATGTCGACCAAGACCATCCATGGAAACTCACAGTTCCAGAAGCCTCCCTCTCTACGATGGACCTGGAAATCCTCCCGTGGCCAGTTCCACAACGAGATCGACCACATCATCTTCAATCGCAAGTATTGCCGGACCGACGTCTCCGTTGTCCCCAAGTTCTACACGGGATCGGACCACCGCCTCCTTCGCGCGAGGTTTCGCTTTTCGCGTAAAGGAGAAAAGGCCGCGAAGTTCAACTCTTGTCGGCATTTGGGAAGGTGCCGTCATGGACAACGTCGATGAGGAATACGATCGCTTCGTGCACCATCTCCACGATAGTGCTAAGGGAGGCGAGAGCTTGAAGACCACCAAGAGACGCCTGTCTCCGGAAACTCTCGAGCTTATACGCCGGCGTGGAGCAGCATGAGAGTCAGGCAACTACCAGCTGACGTCCGAGCTTGCGAAGCTATGCAGAGCGGCGATACAGGAAGATCTCAAGGAGAGAAGGGCGGAAGTGTTGGCTGAAGCAGCAGAGGCAGGGTTGAGCATCCGCAATGCCCGCGGAAACTTCGCCAGCTTCAAAACCAAGATGACCGCTCTTCGTCATCCTAACGGAACCGTCACCTCTTCCAGAAGGACCAAGGAAAAGGTCATCCACGACTTCTACTCCGATCTCTTCGATAGCCACCCACCTGCACCCATGCCATCTTCCGCAGGATGGATACGTCGTTACCTTTGTTCTCCCTTCCGAGATCCGACACGCCATCTCGTCGGTGAAGAAACGTACAGCACCCGGCCCTGACAGGATCAGACCCGAACACCTGAAGAACCTCCCGCCAGCGCTCATCAACACTCTGGCGCGGCTCTTCACACGATACCTGTCGGAGTGCAAGGATCCATCTCAGTGGAAGACCAGCAAGACCGTCTTGCTGTACAAGAAGGGAGACGTGCACGACATTGGCAACTATCGCCCGATCTGCCTGCTGTCCGTAGTCTAAAAACTGTTCACTCGAGTCATCCCGAATAGGATCAGCAGAACGCTGGACGAAGGACATCCACGCGTACAAGCAGGATTTCGGAGAGAATTCAGCACGATCGACCACATACACACCATTACGAAGCTCATCGAAGTGTCGCGAGAGTACAAGCTGCCGCTGTGCCTTACGTTCATCGACCTGAAATAGGCATTCGACTCCGTCGAGACTGAAGCGGTCCTCGAAGCCCTGCTCACTCAGGGCGTTCCTACTTAGTACATCACAGTCCTTCGAGAGCTGTACAGTGGATTCACGACCAAGATCTCTCCATTCTACAACGACGTCGTCATCGACGTAAGGAGAGGGGTTCGGCAAGGGGATGCCATATCCCCGAAGCTCTTCAGCGCCACCCTCGAAAACGTCATGCGCGAACTAGAATGGGAAGACATGGGAGTGAAGGTCGACGGCCAGCAGCTGCACCATCTTCGTTTCGCTGACGACATCGTGCTCATAACACCGAGCATCAGCCAGGCGTAGCGAATGCTGGCCGACTTCGATCGTCTATGTGGGAATGTTGGACTGCAGCTGGATCTTACGAATACGATGTTCATGAAGAATGGACAAGTTTCTGATGCCCCATCCTCGCTCAACGGAACGCACATCTCCAAATGCTCCAGCTACGTGTATCTAGGTCGCGAAGTCAATACGGCCAACGACCTACCGCCCGAGCTGAGCAGGAGGAAACGAGCGGCTTGGGTAGCTTTCAAGAGGGTCGAAGAAGTCGCGAAGAAGACGAAGAACGTCCGACTCCGTGCCCACCTATTCGACTCTACCGTTCTTCCTGCCCTAAGATACGCCTCAGAGACCTGGGCTATACAAAAGCAGGATGAACATGCGATCAGCGTCGCGCAGCGTGGAATCGAGAGGACGATGCTCGGAGTGACACGACCCGCGCAAGTGAGAGAAGGCCTCCGGAGTGCCGAGCTTCGCCGACAATCGAAGATCAGAGACGCTGTCGCGTGGGCCAAGTTGTCGAAAATTAGGTGGGCCGGCCACGTAATGCGCTTCGCAGCCACCCGCTGGACGAGAGCCATCACCGACTGGATTCCGCGGGATGTCAAAAGAACTCCAGGACGCCCACCATTGCGTTGGTCGGACTTCTTCGTTAAAGCCCGAAAGCCCTGAACGAACGATGTTATGCTCTTCGTGTCTCTCGAGCGAGGAGGATCCATTGGACCACTCTAGCACGGGACAGGGACGAATGGAGACATGCTGGCGCCCGCTCGAGCAAGTCGATGATCAACGGGAGGACAGGTGATACAGGTGATTTCTGCAGCAATAAACCAGAAATTGAACACTACTGCCCACTATGAAGTTATCTTTTCTAAAGATTGGTTTTTATATTGTAAAAAATTGCTTTTTTCTCTAGTTTTCAAATAGCCATTGGCTCTTCCAAATTTCAAAAAACTTACCGAGATATAATTATTTATACAAAATCACTTCAATTTCTCTTGCACAAAAATTGAAGACCTCGCCCCGTACGAAGACCTAGTTCTTGAAAACCGTTTTTATTCTGTATGAAATCTCTTTTTTTCTAGTTTCAAAATAATCATTAGCTTTTTTAAATTTTGAAAAACTTACTGAGTTATAGTCATTTTTGTGAACGTCGAATTTCGTCGCTCCTATGACGTCGGTGCCATATCAAACAGGAGTGGATCCAATCTATTCGTTTCAGAAAACCATTATTTTCACACTGCGCATTGAACAAGACTTAAAACTTTTTGTGGCAAGATTTCTCCTCTGTGCTTGATCTGCTTTAGGTAAAAATTAATGAATTTTTCTAGAAAAACGAAAAATTTAAATACGATCCGTCCTCATATCGGAGATCGCGCGAAGAAGCTTAGCTTTTTACTGTATAATACTCATGACTTAAAATTCCATGAAGCACAATTTCACTCTCGTTTTGTTGTTCTTTATTTCAGAAGATAGAAATTTTTCCGCGAAAAGACCATCTACAGTGATGATCGATGATATCGGAGATCGCAATGGCTCCACGTAACCAACTATATTTCGGAGTTTGTTCGACGTCTCTGAAAAACTCACACAGCTTTTAAAAGTGTAAAAAGTGTGGATTTCACGCTTTAAAGAGCAGTTTGTAAAAATAGCGGCTTCCTAAGACCATCCTACGGTTGCCACTCGGTCGTCGATTCCAAGAGTGTCTCAAAAATGTTGTGGAAAAAGCACTTAAGTCAGCTTTAGCAATTAACACTCGGCATTGTATAGAGTACAATTTCGAATGCAGATGTTGCTCCTTCAGGTACAAGAAGGATGCTCGGAAAGCCTGAAAAGTTGAACTCGTTGTGACTAGTTCTACAACTGCTCTCAAAAGTGCTTTATTTTTATCTGTAAACAAACAAAATATTATTATCAAAAGATTACACACACACAAAACCTTTATTACCGTTTTTTCTAACAAATTATTAAATCAAACAGTTTTTCAGTAGCACTCTTTCATGAACTTATCTGAACAGCCGATGCTGCATCTGGAGGGAAGGACCTATTAAAGGGTACAGAAATCGCGTAAAAATTCAAAAAATTCAATGCGGATAGGAGATAAAGCGGTGGCCTACAAAGGAGGAGGTCGTACCAGATCCGCTCTGGAAGGGGAGGGGGTCGTAAATTTTCGGCAAAAATCGAACCCACCCTTGACCCTGGCCCCAGAGCGAGATTCATCAACCGCTTCCGGACCGGTAACCGGTTGATCAATCTGGCCCCAGGAGGCTTCAACTCAACAAGCACGATTTTGCCATACGGCCACAAAATCCACTCCAAGCGTAGGGTGAGGCGTACTTTGTGCAATCGAAGAAATGGGCTAGGAAAGCGACTCTAGGGTGTGGCACAACCACTGCAGGTGTGGAAACTCCTTTCGAAGCTCAGGGGGAGTCCGCGGCTAGTTTCTGCGCTTTTTGAGCGCAGAACAAGGCTTGGGAAGGGACTCGAGGGATGGTGCCATCAAAGCTGCCGCTGTGGAAACTCCTCTCGCCTCTCACGGGGAGTGCGCAGCTGGGTTCCAGGCTAGGCAAGGGACTCCAGGATGGGTGCGATCCAAGCTGCTCGTGTCGAAGCACAGCTTGAGTTCTGGCGCATGCGGCTGGAAAATGCGCAAAAAACGTCTCAACATCGCAGGCACGTTAAAGTCACTCAAATCCCATGGAGTCACCTGAAATGTAGGTATTTCACAACAAAGGAGAACCGAACCCCCGACCTCCCTCGCATGAAGCGTCCCATCGACCACTACATCACGATCCGCTTGCCGGTAGAGCCATCGTGGGCTCACAAGTGATGGTAAGAGATTGATCGAATGTCAACGCCGTGGATGCCGACGCGATCTCTAAGCTAGGAGGGCGCAGACAGCAAAAGACTACAGCGTAGCGTTTGTGGCCGTATGGCAAAATCGTTTCTCATTCAACTCCTCTTCCATAGGTCTGTTGCGCTTAGCCCCTCTGCCGGCATCATCCGGTCGTCCACATCAGGGGTGTGCGTTTAACGATTAACGATTTACCGATTTACCGGCATTTTTCATTAAAACTTTTTAACAAAATTTAACGACGAAAAATTCCGTTAAATTGCATTAACGACATTTTATGACCATTTTTTAAAATTTTGCTTCCTCTCCATGTAAGTGCATTTCGGACTTTTTTGAATGAGCTTTCGCAGTGTTCCCAGGAAACCTTCTGCTTACTTGAATCAGTGTAATCAGTGTTAATCGATATTATCCTCGAGTTTCAAGAATTGTTGGCATTTTTCTTGCTCCTTGACCAATTTATCTGCATGCGACCCATTTTTCTACGTTGTCGTTCCGTGCTTTTCGACTTCCTGGTCCGTTTCCTGCGTTTGGCTGGCACATATTAGTTCTTCATAATTACCAACCATCCAGTTTGCCACGGTTTTTTTTTTGTGACATTTGTTTCATATGTGGGGTTGAAAAGGCATAGAAACCCGAAGAAAGCGTTACGAAATACGAACTATGCGAGAAAAAAAAAACGCCAAAGAAATGAAACAAGGGACGAGATGGGTTCCTTCCCTCTTTTCCGCAAGTTTTCCGGAAAGATAGAGGAATTTTTCGTGCAGAATCAGCCGGTGACTATAGAACTACGTTAAGGCAATTTTGATCCTCGCCTAATTGATAGAGCGTGGCTACGGGTACTGTCTTTGCTTCGCTTTTACTGAATTTTATGCCGTGCATGTAAACGATTTTTCTTAGCTATTTTGTCTTCTTCAAGGACTTCCTTTGCAGTTTGCTTTGGGAGAAGCACAGCTAGTATACACGAGAAACAGTGAAATATGTAGCTAAAAGCACTAGAATTACATGAAAAGATATGAAGTCGATGAACAATCTCTGTCATTTATTATACAGGTTAGTATAAAAACTGGTACTTTACATACAGTCCACTGCATAAAGATTTTTTTCAAAGATTTACGGAAAAGGTGTACCTTTGAAGGTGCAGGTCCGGCTTTGGCAAGTATTTTCTTTATGTCTATGGGCTTTTCGTCTAAATTACGAATTTGCTATAAAACAGGTCATCAATATAAAATGTGCTCTACAAAAACGGGAAGAAATCGAAAGTTAAAAGCACATTCGAACCTCAAGCAAATGTGCTGTACATTTGGAACCAGGTCTTTCAAGAAGAAGGTCTGAGGTGTCAACTGCTGAGAAATCGTAAATGAGTGACAGAGAGTGACGAACTCTGCTTGGAAGAAATAGAAAAGATAACAACACTTAAATATCCTACAAAGAAGGACTGTACCAAGGAATTTGCTGTGGTTGCTGCCTGATTGAATTCTTCATTAAACATTCTGTAGTTTCCAACAATTATGGCAGTATAGAAAAACGCTCGGCTGCAACAGTCTACTTAGCGAGCTCATGTTTTGTAAAAATTTGTGGAAAAAATAAGAAAAAAGCTCAAAAAACGCTGAGCCGTGATACGATGCACTTTCGATCTTCCCAGAAGGTGGGCGACTTTCCACCAGCTAAAGGAACCAGGCATAGTAAGAAATTTCCTATTTTAGCTGTATTGTAGCTGTTTGGTTTCAGAAACTTAATGGTTCTTCTCGCTTATTTTATTGATGGTAGACTGTTGTTATTTGAAGATGAAGGCATTGTCATATAATTTTCATGCAGATGGAGTCGAAAAAATCAATCAAGAAAAGATCTGGATTTTACATACTAAAATACAGCCAAACTGACTGCAGCTAAGGGGCATTTTATTTAACGAATTTACCGAATTTACCGATTTTAACGCAAAAATTTTTCGTTAAAAAGTGGTCGTTAAAAATTTACCGAAAAAATTTAACGCACACCCCGGGTACACATGCATATCTCATTGATCTTTTATCAGACAAATGGCTTGAATCAACAGAGTAAGGCATGAAGGTATCCGCAGAGTATGCTTCATTTTTTGGGAGCAGCAGTCTACGTCGGACGTTCATGGAAGGAAATGGGGAGGATAAGGTTCCTTTGTAATTACTTCCAGGAGCAGATCCTTCCTTTGTTTGATTCTTCCCTGATCTCGCATGACCTCTTGCACAAAACAATATTTTCTTGTAGGAGGCAGCAGACAGTTCTAGCCCAAATCCGGTAGTAGACACTTCAGAGTGAGTCCAATAGATGCTACTTTAGCACTACAATCTTGAATACAGCACGATGTTATTCAGGGCACCAAATGCTAATAACAGGGTAAGTATTACCTATTGTTAAACGATAAGAACTATAAACATTAACTATTATTAACCTATCATTAAACAAACTTGTTGTGTATTTTGTTGACATTTCATCATTTTTACTCTTACTTTACTAGACATTTTCTCCTCTTTTAGGTAATTAAGTACGCCGCGAAGCAGTTCGGAGAGGAGGGGAGCTCACCCTGTATTAAGTGATTATCCGGTTTGGCCAGAAGGCAAACGAAATGCTCAATTACATCAAAATTGTCCTATCTCACAATCTCCATTAGGGTGGAACACACCAGTGCTGTGCAGAATTCTTAATTTCTTGCAGCAATGTGGCTCAAATAGGGCGCGTGTAGCGCAGTCGGAGGAGGCGCGACTGTCGCGTGCACCCGATACCAGGTTCCTGGTTCGGATTTCCCGCCCAGGCCAACCAAGCCTTCCATCCCTCCGGGGTCGGTGAATTGGTACCAGACTTGTCTGGGAAGGATAAAGCGCTGATTTGTTCATCGGCTGGCCACCGCAAGTCATTGTATGGCCAAATACGCATTCATGTCGCCTCCACGACATCCCGTCGAAGTAGAATGCGCTGGCGCATCCCAGAAGGGATTAAGTAACGCCGTCCTTTATCCTTTATCCTAATGTGGCTCAAATGGGGTCGGGCGGGGGGGGGTGGTCACCATGTAGGGTCGGCCGCCCTACGCAATGTTTTCTGTTGTACGGAACTAAACATTTTCTGAGCACTGGTGTGTTCTACATATACATACATATATATTTGTATGTATGTATGTATATATATACATATACATACATATATATATATATATATATATATATATATATATACAGGGTGCGCATTAATTATGGGCCTCAAAAAATTGAAGTGCCATAGTAACGCAAACAATTCAAAAAGGAGAAAAACACTTCACAGTCTTTGCTAAGGCCCTCAATAATCAAAAATTACAATCTTCATTCGAAGTGCCCTTTTCATGAGCGTATGCAGGTTCTCAGACGAGTCACGAAGGCGCCGCAGGTGGGACGCTGATACTCCTCATCGATAGCCATTAGACCTCATCGGTGGCTGCCGTGGCAATGTGCCAAATCATGCTACAGTATCCCGAAAACCTGCAGATCATCCGTCATCGGAGCGCGTTTCTGCACAGGCTGACGCGTTGCGACGTGTCTGCTGCCGCGTGGTCTCGCAGCACCCCTTGCCTTCGTCGCTCAGGGGAGACGCAGCTGGATTCTGCGCTCTTCGAGCGCAGAATTAGGCTAGGGAAGGGACTCCAGGGTGGGTGCGATCCAAGCTGCTCGTGTGGAAACTGCCATCGTCGCTCAGAGGGAGTTCGCAGCTGGATTCTGCGCTCTTCGAGCGCAGAATCAGGCTAGGGAAGGGACTCCAGAGTGGGTGCGGTCCAAGCTGCTCGTGTGGAAAGCCTTCGTCGCTCAGGGGGAGTCCGCAGCATCACCAGCAGAACCAGGCCAGAAAACGCCGCTCAATGACTCAAAACCCCTCAAACCTCGACCACTCAATTGAAATGCAAAAAGCACGCAACGCTGCAGAACCGAACCCCCGACCTTCCTACCATGGAGCAGCGCAACATCCACTGCCTCACGGCCCGCTTGCTTAGGCAGCCGTCGCTGGCATACAAAACGTCGCAGCGCGATCCACGACGCATCGACAGCAGCCGCCCGCTACAGTATCCCGCAAACCTGCAGATCAACCGGCGGCTGCCGTGTTCGTCCACGTCAGCCACGCAACAACCACGGCAGCCGCCGATGAGGTCTAAGTAAGACCCTCCTCATCGAGGTCATTCAACGCTTTCGTAGGTACAGCTTTGAGCGAACACGAGTTGTATTATCTTGTAGCTGAGATCTTGTGCTCTAAAACTGACTACACCAAACAGTCAAGTGGGTTCAGATGTGGTGAATTTGATGGCCATTTTTTATAGGCGAAGAAATCTGCAAACACCACTGCTGAGTGACACTCGACTTGTCTGCAGGAGTCGAGTCTTTTTGAAAGCACCGTGGCTTGTCTCCGAAGTAAGAAAAGGACCACGGCTTCAAAGCGTTTTCCAAGACAGATTTCAAATATATTTCCTTATTGATCTTTCCTCCAGCATCGACAAACAGCAGTGGCGCTTCCCATCTGAGGTTACTGCACCCCAAACAATATCAGAGCTCCAATGTGCAGTTGTCCCTATGATCTTTTTTCTAGAAATGGCCTTCTTTTTATATGCTGTGTGCATCCGATCGTTTTATGGATTCACAATGTGTTCTACTGTGAAAATTTTCTTGTCACTTCAAACGATGCTCCGGTGCGTGCCATCTGCGGAGCGCTCCAGAAACCTCTTGCATCTCTTCAGCCGGACCTTCTTCATTTGGGCCGAGAAGAAATGTGTTGTCTGTTATCAGTAAGGGCGAAGTCGTAGCTTCCCACTGAGAATGTTTCTCACAGAGGTAACGCTGATGCCTTCCTCTTTCTAGATTTTTCTCACTGAGCGACGTGGAATTCTCCCACGAATCGTTTTTACGGTATAAGACGTTGTAGCAGAAATCTTTCTACCTCGTCCTTCTTTGCCCGATGTCCTTTTGACAAGTAAGCTACACAACCTAGTGCCCAGATATGCTCAGATTCTGAGTGCCTGGTAGGGAGAGGGAATCCATAAAGGACCGGTCTCGTTGCAAACATACTAGGAAGACCTCCTAACTAGATCTGCGCCGAGAACGGATCATCTTCTAGCAGATTAAGCTGATAAAGTCAGTGGAATAAAAAAATGTAGGCCAAGACACCATTAATCAATTATCGTTTTAAATGCGACATCAGATCGGTGGACATAGACAATGTCCTTCACGCCCTGACATAGGTCACAAATGTGATATATCCTCATGTTTTTGTGCCATTCATTTTAATCTTGTGGTCTTCTATGGAATGAGCGAGTTCAATGAACGGCGCAGGGCGCAAGGCAAGGAAGAGGGAGGCAGCTCAGCAGTCTCAAACACAAGTACGAGGTGATGCGGCATTTCCCACGTGTGGAACGAGTTTTTAACCGTTTGGTTAGCCCGTGACGTACCGTTTGTCTTAGGCCCCTCTCGCTGCAACTTGCACAACACGTATTCACGTACGTACGCGTCAGTTTGCGCACAATGTGGGAAATCCCACGTCACCGTATCCGACTGCTACGCTGAAGGCGGTCGAAGCCCATGTGCTGCCCCCTCCTATCATTGCCATTCACCTTTTATGAAATTGTTTAAGAGTGGCCACCACCAACAAGGATTGCACAAGAATATGCTCTCCTTTGATGGCGCGTATTAGTAGCAGTGAGCGAATGTGATTCTTCATTTTTAGCACGGTTAGGTTGACTGAGCTAAATAACGGAATTCCTTCCGTTGCCGCATTCATTCTGTATGTCTGGTAGGAGTCAGAGTTTAAGCGCAAGCTCACAGCACTAAGCCTCGTTCAGAGCATCCCACTGTCGATCGAGGCGATACTCGTGTTGCGCTCGCCGGCCAGGGGATGCTGCTAAGGACACCTCGCGTTCGAAACGATAGCCTAGTAGCGGATCACTGAGCAACTAGCAAATCGCCCAGCAATGAACAGCGATAACAGCATCGCGTGGCGATGGTGTTATATAGGCACAGTACATGCATAGTAAGTGAACTGGAGTTGACTGGCAAAGTTCAAAACGTCGGTCGCTTAGCACCCAACGCGGTGGACCAGTTGACGTAGGTCAACAGGCGGTCAACATAGCTTTTTCTCATCGTATAATTAAACACACCTGGCTCACCGATCTAATCATTCGTGCCTAGGAGTGGACCTTGTTCTGTACCACACCCTCATATTCAAAGGATAAGCGATGAGCGATGGTCAAAGCAATCAAAAATACGACGCAGACGGAAAATCAACGTAATTGTAAAAAATGTGATGCTGCGCTTATGATGGATCGCTCTGGGCGCTGATTGTAGGTAACTACACTATGAATGCACGGCAGCGATGAGGGACGATAGGCCTCCAATAAGCAGCAAATTTTGAAGTCCTACCTCGGAGTTACGCATAGGCAGCAGATCAATGTGTGTCTCCAAAAAGATAATGTTGGACCACATAAGGTCGACGAAGGCTTGCTGTCGCTCAGAGAGGTTCTGAAACGAAGCAGTAAACGGATTGGAGTGGGGCGAAATAAATAGAACACGCAGTTATGGAGAACCATTCAGGGACCTGGGAAGATTGGTCGTACCTGTATCTACCCATGCGTAGATGTATGCATGATCATGATACATGAAGCGCTTGGCCAGTATTTCGCTAAGACGTTCCTCAACCATTTTGGCCTTGTCAGCTGGTTGTTCATTCATGATTGGGTTCAAAGGTGCGACTATTCCAGCACAGCTAGTCTACAAGCTTTTCCGAACTCATCCACCACTCGCTCGTTTTGCGGGGTTTTTATCTTCTCTTTCGTAAGGGGTAACTCGCCAAAGTGAAAGATGTGATTGCTTTCGTAATGATCTCCTCTTTCTATTTACAGCGACACGTGGGAAGTCATAACGAGCAACTCTGACGTGGTTTTCGAAAAAAAAAGGCCTTCAGAACAAGGACAACCTACCACCACATAATTGAGTAACTTCGTGTTTAACGTGCAAGAGCGCGTGTACCGCAGTAGGAGATGCCGACTGTTGCATGCACTTGATCTCCTGGTTCGAATTTCTTGGCCCAACCAAGCCTTACTTCTCCGAGGTATCACTGATTTGGTAACTGACCTGTCTGAGAATGACAAAACTCTGATGTGCCCATCGGCTGGCCACCCCATGTCATTGTCGGGCCAAATGACCAAATTTCCTCCATGACGACCATAGAATGCGTGCCGCATCCCAAAAGGGATTCAGTTATCCCATCATCTATCCTTCCATACTTTATGTAACGTGTGTTGTAGTACGTCATTATTAACGATTAGATATTATTTCAAAGCTATGGCGTATGCGGTTGTTCCTTTAAGGTTTATCAAGGGCGGGTCTCACTAAATTGAGCGCACTATATATTGGGATGGGTGTAGAATAGACATGGGATCCGAATCATGCATTTTCGGATATCCGACAGGATTCATCCGATTTCGGATTATACGAAATCCAGCTCGACGAAAACGGAAATCGGTAAAGCGAAAATTGCTCTCATTGAATTTCAGAAGATCCGGTCATTTGAAAATCACTTTCATCAAAATCATCGAAGATCCGGAGTACTCAAAAATCCAATGATTCGGATAAAATCGGATAAAAATCGGATTAAAGCTCAACGCTATGTGACCAACCCGAGTGAATATTAAGTTCTGGCTGAATTCTAAACCATCGAAAGTTAAACCTCCGTCTTGTTAGGGTATATAAGTTCGTTCCAACCCTTTTATTAGGTTGTTGCATATTAAATGGCTGATTTTTCTACCTCAAATTTTGGTCTGTTTTTCCTGGCTACGAAAGTTCCTCTTTCCCGCATTGTATTTATTTTCTGAAAGCGCAGAATCTCCCCTTTCTTACAATTTATAGCTTTATTAGGTAATTGCCTCTTGTCGAATTTTCGACGTCGTTTTTACAGTATAAATAAGCGTATATCCGGGTGCTCTACTTATATGAATGGAAATTGAACACTACGCCGCGCCGCAGCTCGTAATAACAAGGATGCGTTTGGGGAGGATTTTGCTATGGACGCACAATTTAAATATTGGGATAGGAAACCCTGCCACGTCCAGCATATTCACTATATCTGTTCCCTACCGATTTCAAACATTTAGATCGTCGTATGAAGGATAAAAAATTATTCAGCAACCAAGATGATGTCGAAAATGACTTCTTATGTTTTATTAGTTCTAACCGCCAAGCAGATGCTAAAGCTCTATTTCGTGAAGACTGCGCAGTCTAAAGGCCCCCACAGACTTCTGCGGCGAGCGGCAGGCGGCGGACGGCGAAATCGCTGAGCGGCTTGACTCATCATCAGTGGGAGCGGTGACGGCGATGTACTGTACTGTTTCTAGTCGGGACCGACTGGTGCTTAACAATAACGCGCCCCGATGACGATCACGCGCCCGCATCGACGTGTTGGAATCGCTGTTCACGCTACACTCGCAGCTAAACCTCCGACAACACGCTTCTTCACAGAAGGCTCACAAAGAACGAAACATTTTATTCCATTAAAGACTATGCGAGATTCGTATGACGCTTATGTGGCCCTAATGAGGGCCGTTGGGTTAGATGGTGATGTACGCCCTTGGGGTGTGCTTGGTGACGATCCGATCATACTGACTTTGATGTCGAGTGGCCAGCGTATTTCTTCGCGTTCGCGATTTTTCCTTTCCTCGGTTCCTCAGCTACCTGAAATCGAACGTAATTTCGTTACCAAAAAATTGCCCTATTAAAGTCAGTCCTATTAAATTGCCAATAAAATGATGTCAGATCGCTCACCACCCAATCGACTTCGTAGGTGTACATAATTTCCGTCTTGGTTTCCGATGCTTTGATTGCAAACGGTGGAGCTGATTCGGAGCAGTCCAATGTGTCAGCGCTCGGATGTTTGATGGAGCGAGGCTTCACCAGGATGTTAATGATTCGACAGCCAATCTCAAAGCTTATCCTTTTCATCTAGCAGTAGCCAACTGTAAACAATCGAACAGAGCAATATTCAGTTCAGAATTCCTTACCTCTTCGCCATCTAAGAAGTTCTGATCCTGCGTCATGTCTCGGTATTCAATGGTGATATCGACACGATTGAAGATGTAGTAGCTGTCTGGTTGATTGAAGCGTATCTGAATTATGTTATTGCAGAGGTCACAACAAGATATGAGACAAATACACAGATGTTGCCATGGTGGGAGTTGAGTAGTCACTTATATGAACTTATTTACTTCCTTTGAATATTTTAAGGAATCGAAATCTGAGATATTAGTAGGAAAATATTTTCTCTCAGAAGCAACCCAGAACTCTTGATGAATCTGTATTGAAGCGTGAATTTTACGTGGCAAAAAACACGGCCAACTGTCGCTCCCAAATCGAGGTCCTTGGTTCGAGCACCGATCGCTCTGGGATCGGAGAATTGGTGGCAGACTTGTGCGGGTAGGATAGAACACAGACTTGCCTATCAGCTGACCACTTCAAGTGATTGTATACGCCAAATACACATTCGAACTGCCCCCCCCACGACATCCCGTAGAAGCAAAATGTGGGTTGCGTTTCAAACAGGGATTCACTAATACCGTCCTTTGGGCTTTATAATAAAAATTCATATAGCAACAGAAGTAAAACCCGCAACAAATAGGCAACTGCACCTGCTTGTAGCATACCACTTTAATTACTCAAATATGAATTACCAAACTGAACAGCTACCATCAAAAATCATGCGTATTTAATTTGGAGTATGAATGAAAATAAACAATTCGCCTTTGTGTACAAATGCATCCATGAGAGCCTTTCTGAACGGATGGCAGAGACGGCGGTGCAATCCCTGTCGGGGGGGGGGGGGGGAGGCCACTACATTATGATTTGTTAATGGTAGCTACGCATCAATACAAGCAACAAGCAATGCAACACATAAATATAAATATAAATATATATATGCTTACCTTATGAATTGCCGTCCTTCTAATGCCAGAATCGCTTTTCTAAACTGCCATTCTAGTTGGGGGGGGGGGGGGGAGGGAGTACTGAAAACATCGTAAGTTGAACAGAAACCTGGAACAATTACAATGCTATAAAGCTGCGAAAATTCATTAAAGCAACGTTATTACCTTAACCAATTAGTGGGAAGCGTTTTGCGATTTATTTCCAAAGCAAATAGGGTTTTTTAACTATGGATAGGCTACGGGATCACAACCGTAGCCTATCCATAGTTCCTTAGTGAAATCCTTTTAATATTTCAGCGTAACGCTCGGACATTTCCAACGGAGGGTACAGGTAAGTCAAGGCATTCATATGTTATATTGTGTGTTGTATGTATTGATGCGTAGCTACCATTAACAACTCATAATGGAGTGCCCCCCCCCTCACTGGGATTGCACCGAGACGGCTTCTACAATCATAAGCTGGAGCTATTATGCGCATTCTTCAATGTATGCCGCGAGACTCCGATAGTTTGCAAATTCTTAAGTTCAGAAAATGAAGCAAGAGAACGATAGGAAATCTGAAGGTCAATCTTTACTCCCAACACTGACAATAAAGGCCCCCGCAGACTTCTGCGGCGTTGGCGCTGCCCTATGGTTAAGAATAGGGCAGCGGCAACGCCGCTGAAGTCTGCGGGGGCCTTAAGGGTGCCTTTTTTGGATAGGATCGTGACATGCGACAGAATATAGATCCTTTACGACAGTCTTTGTTGCTCTGAAATGGTTAGGCAAGAATGAGAGCCAGAAGGAGGTGCCGAAACCAAGTCTCCATCCAAGATAGACGACCGTATAGTGGGCGATTGCTGGTATAGTCCATTACAAGTTCTTGGAGACTGGTGAGACTATTACATCGGAGAAGTACGGTGATGAAACTGAAGTGATGCAGAAAAAATTGTTTGAAAAACACCCGGCTTTGGTCATTTGGAGAGGCCCAATCCTACTGCATGACAACGCGCCTCCAAACGTCTCACAAATTGTTTTGCAAAAACAGGATGAATTGGGATACGAAACTCTGCCACATCCAGCATATTTACTATATCCTTTCCCGATTATCACTCTTTCAAGCATTAAGATGGTCGTGTGAAGGATAAAAAATTATTCAGCAACCAAGATGATGTTGAAAATGACTTCTTATGTTTTATTAATTCTCGTACTTCTGGTTTGTACAAAGATGGAATGTCTAAACTACTGTTGGGTTGGGAAAGGTGTATAGACCGTGACTTTCTCATCTCAATTAATAAAATTGCTTCCGAGCAAAGTGAGGATCTGTCAAAATTTTTAGCCAAAATTGACCACTCCATATGCAACGACCTAATGAAAATGTTAAGAGCCTGGCTTGCTTAATGGCCGAGATCAGTGAGTCGTTGTAAAAGTCGGGCTAAGCCTTTAGCCTATCGCCAGGGGAATTGATCTTGTATGTTTTTCTTGAATTTGTCCGGCTCCTTGATGTAGTGCTACTTCAAAACAGTCGTGAACTTAGGTTGTTATGAATACCATCAGCTCTCAACATAATTTCAAATAAGCACTGTACATCAAATGTGTCTGGTGCAAAAAGGTTCTTTAAGTGTGGCACCTGAAAGGTGAAGGTACTACGCACTACTTACTTTCGCTACTCTGTTGAATTTAAAATAAATATGCGAGTAGAACGCGAAGACATTTTCCAACATTTTGATCTATAAATAATAGGTTCAGTTATTTCGTCTGTGACGTTGCCCGTCACAGCGAGGGGAATCAAAGTCAAATGACGTCTTGGACACTGTGGCATACATAACGACTGTTTCTTCAAGCTTAAACATTACAACCGTGGCACCAGTTTGCCGATGCTGTTCTACCAAACCAGAAGATAGGCTGTCAGTAGGCTGCTTAACGTGTAGTAAAAAATATATACAAAAAAGAGTGAAAAAATGCACGCCATTTCATAGCTCGCCGAAGCGAAGCGCCCGAAGCAATTGAAGTCTGTGTATTGAACTCCTATTTGTGGTGCGCAGATTGAAAGTGAGAATACTTTTTGTGAATGTTCATTCACCGAAGGTCACGATTTACGATTTATGCCCACAATGTCGTAACTTGTAGTTACGCACTTTCCTGATGCATATTTGGAATATTTGGGCGCTTTCGGAGCAGACATCGTAATTACTTTTTAACTAACTAACGAATTATTTCGCATGGGTTGCTACGGAGTTTGTGTGGTAATTTATTAAACAAAAACAAAATCTTGAACTCGTAAGTGTTATGTTAAGCATTAGTAACTCTTCATGCGCTGACTGATGGCTCAAGAGTGGGTTTACACAGGACTAGTTCACCTGTATTACAATGCAGATGACCATCCCCTACTTCAGTATTTTTCCAGAAATCACGCGGAATTATAAAGCGTGCCAGTTCGACAAAAGATTCCTAATCACGTGGATTATTGCACTTGGCATGTAGCGGCATCACAAAATGGCCACCCGTCAGAATAATCTCAACCTCTTAAGAACGACAGAGTAGTTAAGCACGATTGTTGCACAGGAGAGAGGTGATGCACCACACGGGTGATCAGGGGCTTCCGAAGCACGCAAGACCAAACGAATTCCGAAGCCGTCCCGACATGGGAAGAAGATTGCGCTTTCATTTCGGTAAACGAGTAGGGGAGTCGTGCAGTACTCGCCTTTTCAGGTTGGACAGACGATTACAGCAGAATGGTTTATTGAAGATATGCTGGAAAGAAGCATAAGCTGCTTCAAGTACCCGAGATTTGGCATTATTCGCGTGTTAATGGATAACGCATACCCCCATCGAGCGAAACGAACACAGGAAAAGTTGAGGAAGGCGTCTATCGAAATTGTGGCACATCCTCGTATTCACCACATATCAGCCCTTGTGATTATGCAGCATTTAGAGGTCTTGCTCCTTTTTCTATGAACAAACGATGCTCGCAATGTCAAGAGGTTCAGTGCAATCGACGAATGGATCGGCAGCAGACCAGCTTCTGGAAGAACGCAATCAACTCTCTTTCCAATCGTTGAAAAACGTGTCCACAGATGGAGAATATATCGATTAGCTACCCTTTGTCATTATCTGGTTGTAATAACTTTCAATAAAAATGGCATGGTAGCCTAGAAAATTATGGGACACTCTAATAAGAGCAGATTTACTCTTCTAATTCACTCCATGCTGAACAAACTGTCTGCCACGATTACTACTGCATTATCTGGTGTTATCCGAGTCGGAAATCCAATATCCGATTCGACAAAAAACGTTTATCTAATCCGAAAACCCGCTCAATCGAAACTTGCTATCATCTGAATCGTCCGAAAATACGGGATTTTCAAAATTACCCTCATCTGGATCATTCAAAGCTCCGGAGTTGGAAAAAATGGCCTATACGAGTCATACGACCATCCGAAAAATCGGCGTCGGATCCTACCTCTACCATCATGACTCCTTTTTCAGAGTACCCTTGGAAAAATGCAGCCTGACAGAACCCAGTAAGTCTTAGCTCCTGAGGTTTTTGCTTTTACGTTTTCTATATTTACGATCTATATTTACGAAACAACATTAAGGATGATGCCGGTCAGCACTAAGGTAAGTAGTTTCCTTAATTTATGCTCTGTCGTTTACGAATCTACCATTCTAAGCTAACAGAGTGATCCAGACTAGTTGCAGACATAACGGGTAATGAAAATCTAAAAACAACAAAAAACGAGTCTCTACATTTGTTGATTCTAACAACAAGTCCTGTACAATAACAAACGTTTCAGAGTAACCCAACTGTGGAAGAACAAAGAACACAGTGAGTTCTCTTTCTTAGCTCGGTGAAAAAAGAGTGCATGCAATCGAATTCAGGATGCAAGACGTGTCTACGACTAATAAGGTATGAACTCCCTCTCTTTTACATTTGACTTCAAGTCTTAATTTGCCTCTATTCTCCAAACATAATCTCTACTTTATTCAGATGGCTGTGCCGTACGAGCCACAGAATTCTTCGTCTTTTGTTCGTTGTCCTTATTGCCTGCGTTTTGTTTGACTGAGAATCGTTTCCGAAATTTTCAGAAGAAGAAACAAGAGGAAAAGAAGAAGGGTAGCGATAAAGCACTGAAGTTTATGGTAAACCCTTTTTAGTTTTCACGGTCGCAGATATCTCGTTTTTCTTATACTCGTTAACCCTATAGTAGCAATTACTCCTTATCTTCACGCGCTCCATGGTGACTATTGTGTGCGCCAATCGAGGTTCTTTCTTGGATGGAGTCATTCACAGGCCAACAAGCCGTCCATCCCTTCGGAGTTGGTGATAGGTAGAATATTTGAGTAGGGAGGAGAAAACACCAAGTTATTGTTATTGCTACTGTTTATTACGATTGCATAAGGCAACACCTTAGAAAGCAAAAACAGTTACAATCACAAAAAGAACACAGGGCGGAATCCAGACAAACAGTGAGACAGCACTTACAAACAGTCATACTATTTAACCAATTTCAGATCTAAGCAACAAACTTTCAACTCGGCTTCTGAATTGTCTCAGCGTTAGGAGAAAATGAAAGTGCCTAGAGAATTTAAAATTAAATATTAATTTCAGGTACAAACTACCTGTCCTATAATTGAAAGACATTGCTTACAAAATGGTTCTTGGCCGAGGTAGTTGTAGCTTAGCGGAGTCACATCTTGTGTGCGAAGTCTTCATCATAAAGAATCTACAAGGCCCAGAATCGGTGATGAAGTATGACAACTTACGAACAAGCCAGGTGTCAAAAGCCCTGCAGCGAGATTCTAAAGATGGTAGTATAAAACTTTTATTTCTGATTGATGCCTCCGGTACACGTGAATATGCGAAACTCTTTGATGTAAGAAGAAGATTCCTAGTGAAGGTGTTTTGTACCTTCTCTGTAGTATAGATGTGCCTTTTATTGAATGGAGCAAACACGGAAACACTTGATTCAACAAGAGGACGTATATAAGTTTTGTACACCCTAAGGAGGACATGCCTTCGGAAATCCCTTATTCCTAGTGAACAAAGACTTAAAGATGTTATATGTTCGTAACATAGCCGTATTATCTATATCACGGAAATGCCTTCCGAAGTCTTGGTTTTTGCTATAAGGAAAACCCAAATCCTTAACGAAGTCCACCTACCGTAATGCATATCCTTCATTGTACCTATGAGAAGGTGTTTCTATTTCAGAAGAGAGATGTAAGAAATCTGTTGCATTTTGAAGCACACATACATCCTCTGAGCCTGACATAGTTTTACAAATCTTTACATCATACACTTTTGTGAAGACGTTGCACTACTGCATAACGAGGAATTTCTGCGGTGAAGATGTTGAAAAACAAAGGGGAAAGGACTCCTCCTGTGGGACCCCGCTGACTACCCGCCTTAGGCCTATGTTATACTCCCGCGGGAGCGTCCGCGGAACGTCCGCGGACCAATGGTGCACGGCGGAGGCGGGCGTGGCGAGGCGCGGCGATTGGCCAGGTGAGGAGTCTCGGCGCGATTCCCGCCCTTCCGCGGATGCTCCCGCGGGAGTATAACTCAGGCCTTAGGCCACTGTTATACTCCCGCGGGAGTGTCCGCGGAAGGGCGGAAATCGCGTCGAGATCCCACACCTGGCCAATCGCCGAGCCGCGCCACGCCCGCCGTCCGCGGTGCACCCCTAGTCCGCGGACGTTTCGCGGATGCTCCCGCGGGAGTTTGGCGCCTTTTATACTTCCGCCGCGCAGCGGCGCGGTCAGTCGCGCCGCGCCCGAATCTGACGCGCCGCTGCGCGATTGTGGTTAGAAAGGGGAGCGTCAGCGACGCGCGGCGACCAACTTCTACGTACTACTTTCCGTGCGCCGTAAAGGACGACGGAGGAGACGGTCCATGAGTCACTGAAGAACCAAAACAGGAAGGATTCGTCTGGCCGATCAGCGGAATGCATCTGGCTAATGTTAGTAGCTGGATTCCTGTGGGGAGCGACGAATCCTCTCTTAAAGCTGGGATCGAAGTTGTATGCTCAACCTATGGGTGAAATTGTTGACGGTGGTATTGAGTCGAGTCCCCTGCAATGCAAATGGCACTAAACGACTCTTTATTTTGCAACATGTGCAGGTTCAAAAGTAAAATTGCTGGAAGGTACTCATTGTCGAGAATCGCACAGAATCCTCTCTCATATTGCCATTCCGGAGTCATTGTTCACTGAACATATCTTTAGCGTAGTAGGTAAAACTTCGTGAATGTCTACAGATCTCCATTCCCTTCCTAGGTTACGAAAGGTACGGGTGATTAAGGTGATGGTCACCGAAAACTGATGTCAGATTCGTGATCAGCACCCTAAATAACCCCCCCGGAGAAGTTTGGTCAAAAAAACCTTTTCAACCTCTCATCGACCTCTAGAGACCTGAAAGTACAATAGTGCCATAATTCTGCTGCACCTTCTTTGTTTTTTTAGTTGAGGAGCCAAAACAAAAAGGACATAGCAAAACGATTCATCTCGGTGGTGAATCTCCCACTCCACACCGAGTCTGCCGTGCTGATCGCGCCGCGCAGCATCCTTCCCTCCACTCAGAAAATTTTGAACAAGTTACTTGCGCCTTATGAGCCCTAAATTAAGTTACTTGTGCCCTTAGATGCCCAAAATAAGTTACATGCGACTAATCTCTCGCGTTTGACTTACCTGCAAGGTTAACCTCAGTTACTTGCTCCCTTAGATCGCCAAAATAAGTTACATGCGACTATCTCTCGCGGTTAACTAACTTGCAAGTTCATGTCTCGCGGTAAACTTACGCAGAAAGTTCTTAACAAGTTACTTGCTCCTTTAGAGCTCCAAAACAAGTTGCTTGCGACTTATCCCTCGCGGTTAACTTACTTGCAAGCTTGCACCCAGGAATTTGAAACTTTCACCAAGTGCAAGCTTGCAAGAAGCTTTCGTGCAAGCTAATGTTTCGCGCCTAATTGGTTTGAAACATGACGCACACGTCCCCACTCGCGGTGTGCGCGCGCTGTCATGCAGCATACTTGTTCAAACCGGGGCGGTGTCATCTTGTTTGCTCAAACCGGAGCGGGAATCTCCCGAGCGGGGTTGTCTGGCCGGGCAGGCACTTCAACTTTTACAAATGGTCGTCCACGGCTGATATTTTTGGCTATGTGTTGATTCAGTTCCATTTCCTTCTCTGTTGACGGCATTCATTGCAACGGCGCGACCGTTGGTCGACGTCGGGGGGGGGGGGTCACCATGCTGACAGGGGACAGTTGTTTTTGGCTTCAAGGACTCGGCATGTGATGGTTCATAACTAATACCTGATGTTTATTGACACTATACTATAAGTTTATTGACGCTATACTATAAGTATATGCAACTTCTGTTCCTTCTCTACATGAAGTTGAAGAACGTTGAAGTTAAAGGCATTCTGAATCATCCCTACGTGTAATAGGACGTATACTGTGTTATTCGAAGTGAGTTTTTCTTTTTTTGACTTTTATTGCATGTTAATCACAGTTTACACTAGAACCACACTCAGAACCACATCACTCCTTGGATGTTGTCTTTATCAATGTATTTCCCCGTGTAGTTAGGGCCCATGTCTTGAATAAAAAAACCAGGGCCCAGATTCATCAGCGCTTACCGCGCTCTAACGGTGAAAATATCGCCAAACCTGATGGTATTGAATGTCATGTCAGGTGGTTTGGCGGTATTTTCGCCGTTAGAGGCCGGTTCATAAATCTGGCCCAAGGAGTATGAAAACCATCAATATCGATCAAGTAGCGGGAGGCATCAATACCGGCGTTCCTAAAATGTTGAGAACCAAGCCAGTAGCGATGGGAATGCACGCTAGAAATATGGTCACCCTTCTTTCGGTTTTCCTCTTGCAAGGTGAACCAAAATCTGTAACAGTGGTGGTTTCGCTATATGTATGGCTCTTCTTACCACGATAACGTTTCGAATCTCTAGCATTCGAGAAGCGCAGCCAGGCCATTGAAGCATAGAATCCTTCCTAAGCCTTCGAGAAGGTTAGTGGAATTGATGAGTCCCAGCGATACCCACAACCATGGATGAGTCGTTTGCTTGCGAATTCGTGGAGATCAAGCTTTCGCTGCGAACCACTGACTTATACGGCGCTACTCGCGCGCCGTTGTCGGAGCTATCGGAGTTCTGAACATTTCCATTATTTATCCTCACATTTGTGCCGCACTTTGTCTTCTTACACTTCACTTCTTGTCTATTCTGCTCGGTGCTCACTCCATAGTTTTACCTCATTAGATCTCCTAGTTGTTCTTTTTTGTTACCACGTCATTGCTATCTTGTGAAGTGCCGCTCTTGTTCTCATGTTGTTTGCCATCGCCTCATAGGTATGATTCACTTGTTGTTTGTCAGGTTTTTTTTGCGTGCCGTGTGCGACTCTTTTTGTGAATTTGCGAAGTGCTGAGCCCTTGTTGTTTGTCAGTTTTTTTGCGTGTCGTGTGCGATTCTTTTTGTGAATTTGCGAGGGGCTGAACCCAATAAAACATGAATATTGGGAATAGGTTTACGGAACAATTACAAGTGCGTATCGATTAGGCTAATATGGGGGAACATTCGAGTAAGTCGGCTATTCCGACTACTACATATAGGGCCCTTTAAGCTAAATAGACCTATATATGGCTAAATAGATCTATTTAGCTTAAAGGGCTCTATATCTGAGTTACACATCTGCTCTAGTGCTAATATGTAAGCTCAATGCGAGTTTAGATCTTCGTGTAACTTACATGCGACATAGCAGTGGTCATCTTGTGCTAGCTTGCAGCAGCTAACGAATGACTAGCAGAGGTCTTCGAGTAACTTACATGCGACATAGCAGGGGTCATCTTTTGCTAGCTTGCACCAACTTTCGAATGACTAGCAGGGGTCTTCGTCCAGCTTACATGCGACATTTCTGGTAGCTTGCAGCAGGTTTCGAATGACTAGCAGGAGTCTTCGTCCAACTTACATGCGACGTTGCGCGAGCCTGCAGCAGCTTACAAATGACTTACTTGAGGCAATCAATTACTCGCTGCAGCTTGCGAGTAACTTGTTCAGAATTTTCTGAGCAGCGGCGCCATTCGCCAAATACCGTAACCCGAAATTCCGTCAAATGTGGTGTTTTGAGGCGGCGGAGTATGAATGCGATGCGATGCCGCCGAGCGGCGCGAAAAATCGATAACTATGTCAGCCATCACGCCGCGAGTATAAAAGGCGCCTATAACAGAGGCCTTACACATGAAAATGTGGAGTTTACTTTAACTTGAAATAATCGTCCGGTGAGATATTGAGCATCCATTTAAGAAGGATGGGGAAGAACTTGTGTCTCTCCAGTTTGAGAATAAGCTTTTGGAGAGACACTGTATCAAATGCTTTTGCGAAGTCCAAGTAAATGACATGGCAAATGCATATGCTATCAAGCGCCTCTGTCCAGTCATTAAGACATTCCAACTAATTGGTTCGAACAGATCTACAAGAAGCAAACTCATGTTCATGCTGAGAGATAATACTGTTATCAGTAATATAAGTCACTGTGTGCATTTTTATAACCTTCTCCCCTGCAAAAAACAGATGTGATGCTCACCGGTCTATAGTTTTCAGGATGGATAGCCGATTCTTTCTTAAAATATAAGACTGACGAAAAGTGCCTCCAGCGTTGAGGAATTTCACCATACGTTAGCGACAGATTGAAAAAGATAAGCAAGAGGGCCACATTTACGATGAATTTTTCAAATGTTGACCACAGTCTGGGCACAGCAGGTCGTTTCATGCCCCGAATACGCATATTGGAATTGCTCCACAATATTTCGTAGAAGGAGGTTGCGTGGCGTGTGCTTTGAAGGATTTGACTCACCCCGTCCTTTTCCTTTTGCACTTCACATCCTTGTTCTGAGCAAATACCAACCAATTGTGCGAACTACGGAACGAACTGGTAGAAGAAATTTTTAGGCCACGCAATAAAGTGCGATCACCATGGCCTTCGTAGATTAGCGATCAAAGCTTGCGCCACGGTTCCTCTTTGATTCAGATCAACTTCCTTCTCGTTTTTCCTGTATTGTTCGAACAAAATTATACGATTTTTTTGCGAGAATTTTCGGTACCAAACAACATCTCAGCATTCTCTATTTCCCTCTGTGCTTCGTCTCTTTTTTAGCGGTAGGACAAACTCAGCTTCCGCTAGAAAATATGTGGCGCAGCCTTTACTTTTGCCACGTTTTCATTTGTTCTGATTTAGACGCATGTCTGCTTTTCGATCGCGTTTCAGCCTTCTTCGTGCCAAGTTCAGAGCGTGTTTTCCAGAGTGTCGCTTCTTTTCTACTTTTTGGTTGCGGAATGGATACAACAATGACTAATGTTTTCTTTATTCTTTATCTCTTCACTGAGCTGCATCGTGGATCCCTTTAATCCCTTGTCGTTTCTGGCGCGCAGCGTAGCATGCAATGAAAATATGTGACTCCTCGTGATAACTGGCAATGAAAATCTGCTGGTTCTACCACAAATTCCCGCTAGTATGGCAGATGTAATAATCATAGAATGTGAAAGAGGAAGTGCCGTTAGCCTTATTAAGAGCTAGTCCTCCCTTCAAAGGAGGATTGACGTAGGAATAAAGGTCGTCGCTACTCAATTCCTTCGTAATGCGAGCCGCGCTTCAACTTCCAGAGGATATCTTGGAGGCAGTTCGGCCTATAACCTGCGGCAACAAGCCGATGGATAACTCAGTGTCTAATGCACACTTCTTGAAAGAAATGGAAGGTTTGGCTGGCTGTGGCGATACTAGAACATTCAAATAATTTGAACCGCGCATTAGAGGTGCACCCTGTCCTGTCCGAGCTATATGAGTCTGAAGATCTCTAAGTGTCTTACAGTCTTTCCAGAAACGGATTGTGCGTTAATATATTTTGCTATCTACGGAAATTTTGAGAAATTAAGAAAAAATTCTACGTCATTTCGTGTTACAAATCGCAAATTTTCGTGGAAATTGATTTTTACCTATCCAACTGTAATGAATTGCGTCCTACAAGTCATTCGACGGAAGCCGAGGGCATCAGAAAGGCTAATAGAATATGGAAGGAAAACCAATGATTCATAACGAGCAAGTTTTCGAATAGCTTCTAGCCTGGTAGAGGCAAAGACGGCAGAATGATGTTCTGCGTATCGGACATCTGGTGCGATTCGGAAAATGGGCCACTTGTATAGACGTACAAAAAGCTTCAGCAATTTGACGTGTTCCACATTCTCCGTTGGAGAGGGTGAAGTTACCTCGTTCATTAAGAGCATTCCATCTAGAAAATTTTGCGGCAGCTTATGAATTTAATTTTGCGAAATTCATGAATTTATATACCCACATAGCTTCGAAGAACGTAGGCAGATTTTAAGGCATAGTGAGTATGAAAATGGATTGCACTCAAGCGCACCTTGCAGCTCACCTCCTGCCAGTTCTCGCGGCCAATTCTTTATGTGCTCTGCGTGTTTCGTGTCGAACGAGGAACACTTGGCATTTTCAGGGAAAGACTCCTTCGGCAGAAAAAACATGCATTCTGGCTGTGTCTGAGGTTCCGTCTAAACGGGTAACTGTTTCCTTGTTTCCTTAAATGTTATGTGTGCAATTAATGCTTTGGGTAGTGTTTCACTTGTAATGATTGAGCAAATCAGGACTTTGCATGTGTTCTTCTTAATCCACTCTACGAGGCTCCTATGTATAGTCATCTTCACCGAATACGTCATCAAATATGTAATGATTGAATTGATTATTTGATGTTGTCTTCGACATCACCTCTTTCATTGGGAAACTGCTTCTGGACAGTTAAAGGAGACGTGGAGGCCGACGAGATAGTTTGATGTGCTGACTCCCCCACCCAATGTATGGAGATGAACAGTTTCCACCGATTTCGGTAGTATGCAAGGCATGTATGTGCGATCGTCAGCCTGTCCCACTTTTGAGGCTCACACTCTGCAATATGTATACAGATGCTTGTCGCTTCTGACGCCCTATGCGACGGCTTCACATCTTATCTTTATCCATTCGTCCTTCTAGGGCATTGCAATCATCTGTCTTCTAATAGATTCTCGAAAAAGTTTGTCGGACATTCGCAGGCTTATATATCTCATTTGTGTTATAATACGAGATTAGTGATGCAATGACTGGAGCAACATATTAGTTGAATTTTCTGAACGTTGCGTCATCACACTGTCCATTATAAAGTATACAGTAAAAATAAGACTCCTTCTCTTCTTGCAAGTGCAGCATAGAATCTAAAATTCTGTCTAATTTGCCGGTGCTCGCAACCTCACATTCCTAAATATTTAATGGGTTGCAAAGCAAAACACGAACTGATTTCGAAATCCTGAAGTTGAAATTTTTAGTTTTCTCAACAACACCACCAGTTGCCCTACGTTTGTTTCCTAATTTTTAAGGGCTTCCAGCTCCCGAAATGCTTGCACCTCCTTTTTTCCAGAAAAGAAAAGCAAAGAAGGAGTGGGCGAGCTGCGAAACGCAGGTGGAACCTGATAGTGCAGTGAGTGGCTAGATCAAAATACATTTGAAGCTTTTCACAGCAAGCGCTGTTTGCCCTTCAGTTTTCCCTGAACAGTATGGCCTGCTTTTTCCACATTTTGCACACAAAACGATGGGTTAAGTTAGACGCAACGTTTCTTGCTACTAGTGGGAAACCTTTGAGAGCATTGGTGTTGCTTTGTGACCTGTCACAGTGAAAGCATTCTGGCTGCACGCATGCGAAGGGTATGATGCGGTCTAAGTCCAAGAAAACTTCGAATGGTAAACAGTAGTTTGTAGGCAGGTTGAGCAGATCTTCTTCGAACGTGGAATTATGAAGGACAAATCGAGAAGACAGAAAACGTTCCAATTTAAAATGGATAATTATTTTCTCAACCGTTGAGTAGCCTAAACGCAAGAAACTGTTGCCCCTCAAACAATTGTGTGTGCAGTACTCTAGCTACCACCATTCAAATGATTAACCCGCCAGTTAATCATAGAAAGTCGAGAAACGCATCATTTGCTTTTGCTGAAATCGGTTAGATTGTGGCATTGGTTTACAGCAAGACTGCTGGAAATAAGTCCGCTAATACACCACTGGTATCAAATTTTAGATTATGACGTTGATCTGCGACATAATGTAACCAGCTTACCTGCACTTGATTTTGTGTAAAACGCAGTTACACTTGTGGTTTTCAGCGACGAAGAAGAACTCGGAAAAAAGATCCTTCGATAGAGGTTGGAAAGTCATCTACTTGTGAGAACAAATGTTCTGTCTTGGTGTTTGAAACACAACTCTAGTTCGCCTATATGGACCTCGTTCGTTCAATTTCTAGTATTATTTGGAAGAAGTAAACCAAATGAATTTTTTTACCAAATCTCCATCAATGCAGTACGGTAATCAATTACTGCAAAAGTTTTCGAAGATCCCAACCTGTGAAATTTGGGTGCATCCTAGATGAAGTTTTTACACAATGTGTTCTGTCCAACCACTTACTTTCTTGGAATTGTCCAGTAAATTCAGCTGCTGCCGCATAATATGAGGGCTCTTGGGAAAATTCAGGGGAGGAGCGTGGGGTCGACAACTAACAAGGGAGGTCACTGAACTCGGTCCGGGGTTTCTGAGCGAGACCTACATGGCCTTGTAAGGCATCGGACGAGTATAACAGAACTATGTTTCATTTTTGCTAAATGTCCCTGAGTGGTCCAAAAGTAAGGCAAAACTGACACCTGGAATGGCCCTGTCGTGCTCAGAACATGACCTACAAAAGGCTTGGAGCTCAAATTAAAGTTAGATTATAGTAAAACCAGTCGTTCAGCGGCCTAGCGGCCGCCGACGACTGGTTGGGGGTTCGCCCCAAACCCCGAGAAGAGAACGCTCCGGCCACCTTCTTTTCCCAACTCTCAGACCCTCATACTTTCTTTCATTGCGATAAAGAACTGGTTTTACTGTATAGAGTACAGCCGTCAGAGCGGCCTGTGGGCCGCACTGAGGCTTCTCAACGGCTTCGCCATAGTAACAACTTCTCACCATCAATTTCAGCTGCAACCTACGTCATGGTTTCCGCAAGAAGAACACCTTAACTGCGTCGATTGCGGCAAGTTAGAAAGAAACAGAGAAAATGAACGACATCCATGTATAATTTGATCAATGTCGATTGATGGTGATCGATACCTCAAAAACAAACTTCAGATTCCTGTTCAGCGAGCTCGACTACTCTCAGGGCTGAAGTTTCGTGCTGCTTGAAGGCCATACTCAAAAAGTCGATAATATCTATCCATATCGATTGGTCGAGTTCGGATTCGTGTTCAGCGACATCGACTACCCCAGGGCTGAAGTTTTGTGCCACTTGAACGCCATACTCAAAAAATCGATAATATCTATCAATATCGATTGGTCGACTTCAGATTCGTGTTCAGCGACCTCGATTACCCCCAGGGCTGAAGTTTTGTGCCACTTGAACGGCATACTCAAAAAATCGATATTATCTATCAATATCGATTGGTCGACTTCAGATTCGTGTTCAGCGACCTCGATTACCCCCAGGGCTGAAGTTTTGTGCCACTTGAACACCATCCTCAAAAATCGATAATATCTATCAATATCGATTGGTCGAGTTCGGATTCGTGTTCAGCGACCTCGATTACCCCCAGGGCTGAAGTTTCGTGCCACTTGAACAACATCCACAAAAAATTGATAATATCGATCGATATCGATTGCCTCCCCTGCTGTGAACGCCTCCCGTCAATGATCATCTAAATGCCCAGGCACGGTTGCCGACGTGTTCGGCACGTCTACGGCTCGCCATGCATGGTTGCCGACGTGTTCGGCACGTCTACGTCTCGCCATGCAATCGCCCATGGTTAAGCTGAAATAAAATCCGGCTGACATACGCCGCAATGTCGTAGGCATCTCTTGGCTCCAATCCCCCTCCCCGTGACGGACACGTGACATTAGCCGATTACATGTAGGTAAGATGATAATTTCCTACGCTTCCTAGACGAAGCTGCAGTGTACATTCAAGTGATTCACTTGCAACGGTGGTTGCGGCGACTGGATGGACGAGTGGATAGCAATGCGGACTTGCGGGAGGGAGTCGAGGG
Source organism: Heligmosomoides polygyrus bakeri (assembly GCA_947359475.1). NCBI lineage: Eukaryota > Metazoa > Nematoda > Chromadorea > Rhabditida > Heligmosomidae > Heligmosomoides > Heligmosomoides polygyrus. Next base: position 49,067,980 of record OX375868.1, on the reverse strand, counting down.
TTCGGTCCCGAGGGTGTCCGTGCGATTTGCCCTGTGGAGTGCTCACATTTTTACAAATAAAGAGCACATTTTGAATACCGTAGGTTACCGTATTATTGGCTAGTGGGCGAAGGGCGACGAAGTCGTGACTTCCGATTTCACCCAGACTTCGCCCATGGGAACTATGTAAGCTGCTAACCACAAATATGTCACTCATTTTCTAGATTTTCACTTTTCATGTACTACTTTGCATCTCAAAGTCGATGGTTGGGAAATAAGTCCGACCACATTGGAGATGAAGACGATCCTACTAACGTGGATAGGCTTAATCACCCATATCTACCGTAACCTGCCGTTGTCGACCGAAAATTTAAAACTGGGTATCACATCCGTGATCAGCGCCCCAAATAACCATCGTGAGCGATGTTTAGGCGAAATTTTTTCCCTCGTCCTTTCCTCGACCTCTGGAGTCGTGAAGGGCAGCAGTGCCGACTATTCTGCATACACCACTTTACTTACACATAGTGAACGTCGCGGGGAGAATAAAAAGCAGTCTGTAGAGAAATCCGAAGAGCAATGAGCATGTCTTGATGGTGGGTCAAAGCAGTACTTGTCGATCGTGTTCAAAAATGAGGTGACAGCGAGGAACATCTACAAAACTAATTGAAAACATTCGAAAACGGTCATATGGGGACAGCATCTGACGAGAGCTTCCTCAGTGAGACATGCGTGGTCTATTGGACTTTCGACATCATCCCACACGACAGAACTAGCTTCTTCCACATCTGACAACAGGTTGAAAGCGGGGTTAGGAAGCGAAGAAGATACCCTACCGAAGCCAAAATGTACTCTTTATTTGCAAAATGGGAGGACTCCACAGAGCAAATCGCATGGACACCCCCGGAACCGAACCCTCGACCCCTTCCCGCAAGTCCGCATCGCTATCCATTCGTCCATCCAGTCGCCGCAACCACCGTTGCAAATGAATCACTCGAATGTACACTGCAGCTTCGTCTAGGAAGCATAGGGAAAATCATATTACTGTAATCTAACGTTAATTTGAGCCCCGAACCTTTTAAAGATCAAGTTCTGAGGACGACAGGGTCACTGCAGGTGTCACTTTTGCCTTATCAGCCCGCCCAGAAGCGATACCATTTTTTGTAATTTTAGGACCAAAAACGCAAAGACGAAACATAGTTCTGTGATCCTCGTCCGATGCCCTACAAGACCATATAAGTCTCGTTCAGACCCTCCGGACCGAGTTCAACGACCTCCGTCGTGAGCGCTGCCTTAGGGTAGTCCCTTCCCAATTAGTAAACATCGTGAAATTTGAATAAGGCTTCAATTAAAAAACCAAAACAGCATAAGTAACGCGATTCTTTCGCATTACGAACCGAGACTCTAATTGAAAAGACTTACAACGGATTGCTCTTCAGACTGTTCTGCAACCTGGCGACGGGGACCTGAAGGAAAAGGGCAAAAGTGTAAGTAGATAATTTTCCATTGCTTATCTCTGAACAGTAAGACAAAACACCAGCGGTATGCTGTGAATTTGTTTAAAGGTACGTTCAACAGCTCTTTTTAATACGGCTAAATATTCCTTTAAACCTTTTTAGATGATCAGAGGTGCCGCATGAACAAAAAAGCCTAATTCACGCTTCAAGAAAGGCTTGTCCTCTTTTTCAGCCTTTTCGAAGACTGCCGAAACCTACTCAGCGTTGTTCGCCGTAAACAGAAACTATCTTGTACCATTATCTGGACTGGTCACTCGTATTCTCATAACAAAATAAAAACGGAGTTAAAAACCAAAAATCACAGCTACAGTAGCTGTGTACTAGGTAAAATATTCAAAACATCTGGTAACTAGGACTCTCTTAAATGATAAAAGAAATGATACTTGAAGCATCGAGCGCCCTTTCCAAATTTGTTCACATATTCCCTTTCCTCTACTGTAAACTGTAATGATCTGCGTCCGCTTGTGGACGTGCACTGCTGCTCGAAGACACCGGTGACGAAGCGGTTTATTAGCACAGCAACAGTAGAGCACACGAGAAGAACGAGAACGTGAACATCTAACGTGTAGCAGAGGTCAATTTGGGCTGACCCGTATATCGCGCTGGAGAGGGGTAACTTCACTGTCCGCGCCAGGGCGATAGAGATAACAAGGCAGGAGGGAAGCGGAGTGATTATCAGAAACAGGTGAAAACACTTCTAGCAAGCTAAAGAGATGAGCACAACAAGATTTAACATGAATACCACACAATTGAACTTCTAATAGTCATCTACAATTACTACAACACGCAGTAATCGGAATCGAGATCAATAGTGCCTCCAGTGAGCCCCGGTCTTGCCCGGTTCTCTTGAATCGCGATACTCCGCGGCCACAGTGGTGGGCTCAGCGATTTCCGACTCGATTGTCCTTTGCTCTTCGCGAGTAGTCCTTGAACATCGTTGACTTCGTTGTCTCCACTGGTGGTTCTCTCAGGAATTGGCGGGTAGTCTCCGGTATCGGTCCGCATGCAGACGAGACAATATAAACAGATGTACAATCCGTCGTAGTTCGATTCGTAATATTGTTGTGCTCAGCCCCTCCGTAATACTGTTGTGCTGTTGAAAACCTCTACATCTAAGTACTGCCTGAGAAGACAGGAGAACATTAAAATCCTGAAGACCGAACGACGTTGGACTTTGCTTCTGTTAATGTTGTCTCGTCTGCAGGCAAACGTTGCGACGTCACATTCAACCTGATACTGTTCAAGGAAACAGCAACTATTTAGAGATGCCCGAAGGGCCCGTCGATTCCTGGAAGAGCAAGCTGTGAGATCACCCAGCCACTCGTCGTCAGTCGAATCGCGCAAACGACCTCCGACCTCGAAAGGAATCACACGATCATGAGGACGAACTAACCTACTACAGAGGAAACTCGACGAATTGAGCAATTGCAGCAAACGCTGTCTGGAAAATGCCGACTGCGTTGTTTTTGTCTTCGGAGCCGTTGTTCGATTCGTATTTTTTTGGGGGAAAAAGGGCGTCACCACCCAGATAACTGCCTCTACGTCCGAACGGTGGAAGCTCGCCGCAGTCTGCTGACTCGTCACAGGATTTGCCTGCATTGCCTCGTATTCTGCAACGCGAACTGCCGTCAAACGGAATGCTCTTACTGCCGGAGTTCTCGTCACAATACAGCGGTCTGCCTACTCCTAGAAGAACGACAGAACATTACCACAAAAATTGCTGAAATGTCTTCCTCAGATGCGGAGTATCGCGATGAACGCGATGGACGACGAGAACCGGGCAAAACCGGGGATCAAGAAAGCCACATGTAATCTAAATACTGTTTATGTTCTTGTAATTACTTTGTTAACTTCTTGGAGAAGTAGCTTTTCATACATATTGTCGTTTGCCGTTGATTCACCCTTGTTCCTTTGTTTCATCGTTGCTCAGCCGCTACGTGTCTGTTTCGCCGTCGTGCCGCGAGAGCGAATTTATGGCCGCCCGCGCATTATACTGCACAGCTCATCAAGACCTCGTCACCCTTGGCAGGGTGGCTTTCTCTGGTTCTATCGTCTTGGTTCGTCGTCAATAAATTCTGTTGCTACTTCGACTTCTCCAACTCCAGGAAACGTCCACAAGCGAATGCCGAAATTACATAACCTTTCTTCAAAGCTGAAAGCAATTTAAAATGTTTTGTCTCTGAAAATCGGAAGGTAGGATCAGAATCAGGGATGGGCGAAATTTCCATTTTCTGTTTTCTGGTAAAATTGCCAAAAACTGGCCAGAAAACAGGAAATAGAGCTGCGAACAAAGTTATATAATGGAAATCCAATAAAAAGTATCCAAAAAGTATCATAGAATTATGAGTTTCGTTCCAAAACAAGTTTCTAGCATGTGGCGTTTTTGGACGTGGTCGTATAGGTAGAAATTGCGCCATACACTTGTGAACTATGTCGCTTTGTTTGTTTGATTGGCTGTGTGAGAGCTGCTTGCATATAGTCCTTTCCTAGGACATCTTCGTCTTTCATATTTTTTTTCGCTTTCTTTTGAGTTTTCTGGCGTGAAGCGCAGTCGGAGGAGGCGCAACTATCGCGTGCACCCGATACCAGGTTCCTGGTTCGGATTTACCGCCCAGGCCAACCAAGCCTTCCATCCCTCCGGGGTCGGTGAATTGGTACCAAACGTGTCTTGGAAGCATAAAGCGCTGGCTTGTTCATCGGCTGGACACCGCAAGTCATTGTATGGCAAAATATGCATTCATATCGCCTCCACGACATTCCGTAGAAGTAGAATGCGCTGGCGCGCCCCAAAGGGGTTTGAGTAATGCCGTTCTTTATCCTTTATCCTTTATTCTTTTGAAATTTAACAGTAGTTCGCGCCAACTACAATTACTTGCATTTTTATCTGAGAGGCATTTAATTAGCCATTAACTAACCGCTTGTCCGATAGTAACTTTGGACAGGATTACTCTCCACCTCCGGTTTAAAAATTGAAAATGGTTGCTCGGTCATCCTCAGTGATTGCTTCCTGCAGAGCCTTGGTTACCTTTGATTTCGCAGATGTACCGTAGTGATGCACGAAAATTTTCATGAATCACCTGTGTAATTTGCCGTTCCGTAGATCATAGAATTGCTCGAGCGGTCGCCTGCAGCGTCTCCTTCGTCCCTGTTCCGTGCCAGAGTGCTCCAATGGGTCCACACTCGAGGGAAGCGAACAGCGTTCGCAGCCTTCACGAAGAAGTCCGACCAACCCGTTGGTGGGCATCCTGGTTTTTCTTGACATCCCTCGGAATCCAGCCGGTGACGGCTACAGCTAGGAACACTGGAGGCCTTCTTTCACTTGCGCAAGTCGTGGCACTCCGAGCGACGCTTTCCCGGTTCCCCGCTCTGCGACGCTGATCCCGCTTTCGTATGGCTCAGGAGTCTAGTCGTATGTCAGCACAGGAAGAACAGTGCAGCCGAATAAGTGGACACGGGAGCGGACGTTCCTCATTTTTTTACGTCTTCTTCGACGCTCTTGAGAGCTCCCCATGCCGCTCTTTTCCTGCTTTCCAGGTCAGACACTAGGTTGTTAGCTATGTTGACTTCGCGACCCAGATACACTAGCTGGAGCACTCGATGTTGGTTCCGTCGAGACAGAATTGGGCATCAGAAACTTGTCCGTTCCTCACGAACATCGTCTTCGTAACATTCAACTGCAGTCAACGTCCAAGTCCCGCTTTGGGGATATGGTATCCCCTTGCCTGAACCCCTCCCTTATGTTGATGAGTGAGCAGGGCTTCGACGACCGCTTCAGCTTCAACGGAGTCGAATGCCTTCTTCAGGTCGATGAACGTAAGGCACAGCGGCAGCTTGTACTCTCGCGACACTTCGATGAGCTTCGCGATGGCGTGTGAGTGGTTGATCGTGCTGAATGCGCTCCGAAATCCTGCTTGTTCGCACGGCTGTCTTTCGTTCAGCGTTCGGCTGGTCCTATTCAAGATCACTCGAGTGAACAGTCTACGGACAGCAGGCTGTGTCGTGCACGTCTCCTTTCTTGTACAGCAAGATGGTCCTGATAGTCTTCCACTGAGATGTAATGTGATATGTATATATGATGAGTAAAAATAAACAATAATGTGTTGGGAACGGTATATGCTTGATCCCCATTCTATAGTGTCTATGCGTTCAAGAAAACACTATAATTGGGATTACTAATCTAGCGAATCATCTGTTTTATGGTCACTCTTTCATTTTGGTATCAGTGAGCAATAAACGCCTATGTTCTAATACTAATGTGATAGGTAAAATTCATCCTTTATAAGCCACTTTTTTGTATGTCTCTCTCTGCCCTAATCTTAAAGGACCAATATGGAATTTATTTTTTTACAGAAACACTCGTGGTATTGCGATTATTGGTGTAATCGTTAGGGTTTAGCTGTGAAATGGAGCTGACGAGTAATAATGCTGAATACTTCAAATGACGAGACGTCCGAGGATCTTTGAGTCAAAGTTTACACTTTGCTGATTGTATTGAATTTTGAGTGTACTAGAAAATTTTATAAATGTCTATAAGTTAAAACACTTGTCCTCGACCACATTTCTAGTCATACAAAAGCATCTGCTACCCGAAAAGTTGATCTTTGTGTAGAATAATTAGGTCGTCTGATAACTTCGAAATTTTCTGTTTTCTGCTCTCTGGGAAAATTTTTAAAATTTCCGCCCATCCCTGATCGAAATCATCATAAAGCTCTGTGTTACCGTGCTGTGTCAGTTGTGTGTTACGACTGACACAGCACGAGTTATGGGAACCAGCATTAACAACTATGTCTCTAGGAGAATTTCCATGCCCTGATGCCACGCTCTAATGGCATACCAGGACACAGAATCCGACGTCCATTCGGATAATTCGGACAGCCATTTGTTTCAAGCCCTGATTAAGGATTGTATGAACAAGAAGATTATTTAATGCCTGGATTTTTTTTCAAGCCTTGATCAAGGATTGTATGAACAAAGAGATTATTTAAAGCCCGGATCTTAAGGCGATTCAAATAGAGGTGATTTCCATCAGGTCGGTTTTCCAGTAGTTCGCAAAACTGAGTTTGATGAGAAATCTGGTGGCCTATTCGATGGTCCGAAGATAAATCAATTATTTGGGTCATCCGAAAACCTCTTCTTGTTAACGCTGTTCTGATGTGAATCATCCCAAGAACCGGGAGTTTTCAACAATGCCATTATTTGCACAAATTTTCTTCACCGGGTTTGAAAAAATAACGAATTCGAATTAACCTAACCGGCGTCGAATCCAACGTCACATGAAAGTGTTTCCCTGGGTCTCACTCGGAGCCACGGGTGCCAAGTATGGAGAATCTCACAAAACTCTAAGCGAGGCATTCCAGTGAAGTTTTGCTTTCAAGGAGTTGTTCATATTTTTGGAAACGGCTTCGCTATGCGAATGTTTAAGGCATAGCAACCTCTACAACCTCTACAGGTACAGGGTGCACCAAAATAACGAGTTGAAGCCTTTTTTATCATAACTGAAAATGGTTGATAATTTCGGGTTCAGATCTGTAGAGTTTGGGGGCCACTCCTCAGATGTTATAAAGTCGGGGAAGATGGCCATGCACCACTCCTTCGTGTTCTTTCTTCCACGCGCTGGCGCAGAGTTCTGTTGAAACCTCCAATGTGTATTGCTGAAGTGCTGTCGAGCCCAAGGAAGGACAACAGCCTCAAGAATGTTTCATCGGTATACATCTTGGTCAATTTTCACTCCTCGGTTCACGATATACAAGGATGTTATGCCGCTGGCGCAAATTCCGCCCCATACCTATTGTGGACTTTGGCAGTGTTGAACGATGAAGAAGGTGTCGGAGCCTTTGTGGACCAGATCCTACCTATCATTTTGTCGGTTGTGCACCTGCTCAGCTTCTCATCTGTGAAGAATATCCGTTCCGGCCCGCACCCTTAGTTGACGACATCGAAAGAGCCGTTCGCGCTTTTTCTTGTCCGTTAAAAGTTGGACTTTTTCGGCTCCTGTAGGGCTTCAAACTTAGTTCGTCTTTGGCTATACGACGCACTGAAGAGGAGCTGACACCGATGTCTCGAGCGATTTTCCTCATGGAAGTCTTCGGATTTCGGTCAACTCGCTTCTTGGTGATTTTCCATTCGGGTTGAATTCGGGTTGACGATGCGCTTACGTTCTCGACCTGTGCGGTCACCTTCATGGCCCAGCTCCTTGTACCGAACTATTGCCTTGGAAATAGTCGTTTGAACGACAACGAGCAAGCGAATGATGTCACTCTGACGCATTCCTCGACGATAGTGTTCCGAAATTGCGGCTCTTTGGTTTACATTATGCAGAACACGGTGATGGCTCCAAATTGAACTCGGAGGAAACTGACCGGTACAAAAAGATGTGCCAAAACAACTGGCGCCATTATCGTAGTGTTGCAGATGATGCGCTTGCACAGGAAAACACCAAACTCTTGACCGTTATTTTGGTGCACCCTGTAGTTGCGAGGAGGCGAAGTGCGCATCACGTCATATTTGCAAGAAAGAGCAAAGTGAAGTCGCCAACCTAGGCACCGTGACTTGGCCCTCCGTTGAGAGAGGCGAGGACGGTATGTGCACATCCAAAGACACGTTCGATTCTGACAAAGAGTAGGGATAGCAAGAATCACTTTCCTTCGCTTTACTTTCGGCGATGCCTAGTCCACTTCGATGACGAAACTCGTTAACGATTTCCCCTCTCCTGAGTCATTTTCTAGTTTTAAACCGACTGGCTGTGCGCGCACTCGTAAAGCAACGCCGCTCTGTAAATTAAAGGAAATGTGAGCTACATTTGGTTGGAATTTACGACTCCTTAAAGGAGGTGCTAGTAGTTCTTCTCATTCCTGCTGCCCTGTTCATTAAGTTGTTCATGCTGCAGTTGATTGCTGAAGTTCGGAGTCGAAGATCCAAAGTGACTGCCACATCACCTAGAAGAAGGAAGATATCGAAGGTAATGGTATACCACATTTTCAAACTAATTGACTGTACTACCAAGGTGCTTTACATGCATCCTGAGAGGAGTCTTAACAGGCCGACAGTTGCGCATTTTAAGTCTTATTTGGATTCGCCGAAAATTAGCCTTTTTTGGGAGGAATGGGGATTTCGCAGTGCTATGACATTTTTGAAACACCAGCTCTGAATAAACTGTGAGGCACGATTTCCGTAAACTCTAGCGCCTACTGACAGCTGTGAAACACTATCGTTCATCTATTATTGAAGATGGCTCCAATTACTTATAATAGAAAACCATCCTGATTTAGAATCACTCGCACGAAGCTGGGACCACTGAGATGGAGCAAGCCGTAGGTGCTTCGACAATTACGCATTGTTTGAAGGTCACCTTTTATCCTCCCTCGCCAGTTGCGTGCTGAACTCCAACTACTTTTTTAAAAGGAAATGTATCGAAAGGTTTCATCTATTTTGTTGCTCCATGTAGGGTCATCCACGCCATTTATCAATCCAACCAGACGTCCATCGGCCAAACGTCTGGTTGAGGGCTTCGCCCCAACCCCCGGGAATAGAACACCCCGCCCGTCTTTCCTTCTTCAGGCCTTCTTACTCAGATAACTGCAAAAACTAGTTTATTATACAGGGAAGTACGACCGGATCTTCTAGGGCAGAATCTTCAAAAATGCTCTTATGAAGCCTGCTCACCCTCTTTCACATGTATGCAATTTATTTTCCAAAGTACCTATTCTACATGGCAAGAAACAGATTGCGAGAGTCTCAATCCGATGTGATTAATTTGCTTTTCTAAAAATCCAAGCATGCCGCGTAAAGTCTGATCTGTGGCACGTCTTCTAGATCTGTAGGCACGTTATACGACGTCTCTGCTTCAGAATCGCATGCTGCATAACGTATGTGACACATTTGCTGGGTCACATACTCCCCCTCCCTTACTGCACCACCGCCCCTAGTGACCTCCTTTACTAGTTCCCCTTCACTGGCCTCAATCTTGGTCTCCTTTTCCCTGATCCCCTTTACGTGCCCCGCTTAGCCCTAGTGTATACCTGTGCCGCCACGCGGCGTGGCTCCACGATCACAATCGATATCGATTTTTCGTGCCGCCCGATCGATATCTATTCCGATAATTGTGCCTCGCCGCGCTGCGGCGCAAGTATAAACAAGGGCTTACTTTGCATCCCTACGCCCGTTGGACGACGTAATAATCAGTTCTTCTGAATTCCGAAGCCCTTTGGACGACGTCTGCGGCACGCCTTCAGATTCCCAGTGGTTGGCATTTGATCCACACGTGACGAGTGGCCCGCTCAAAATATCGTAAACTTGGACAATCTGGATATATGGATATAGTTCACCAGCAATCCCCATGGCTAAGCCCAAAGAAAACCCGGCTGGCATACGCTGCCCCATCGATGACATCCTGTGGCTTTTGTCCCCCTCCCGTGGCAGGCAGCGCGACCACTTGAACGTTATCCTGGATGAGCGAATTATACAGGTGTCTCAAAAGTGTCTTCGAATACTGTTCAAAAGATGATAACCTTGTCACAGTGAAGGTTCTGAGAAAGTTAAGGGCTCATATGAAAGCTTAAGAAAATAGAAGATTTCTTTCTTACGGAGTGTGGAATGCGCCATGCACTCGTCTGAAACTTTGCATTTCACGCTCCATTGAGTGTGTTTCGCTTGAATACTTGCCATAGTTTCTCCACAAAGTGGCCGTATTGATTGATTTGTATTTTTTTAAAGTTTAAAACTTAAAAACACACTACGGCTTGCGAAGAACGCAGTGGGTCCTGAAAAATGAAGGTACGGTTTGGAAGACTCTAACCTTGCTGCTAGTGAAGCTTTCGAATATGTTTGAGACTCACGTGAAGCATGGTGTAACAAGATTTCTGCTGCATGCAAATAGACAAGATTGGCCCGCCTGAAACCTTGCATTTCAGACTCGATTTATTGTGCATGGGCTAAATTCTTGTTACATTGTTGTTACTACTTGACCTCATTAACCTGTGCTGTGCTGCAATTATGCCGATTAACCTCTTCATTCAATTTGAATGTTGCTTCGTCAGTCCTCAGAATCCGTCTTAGAAAAGGGACTCCCGCTCACATTTAGATTTGCAAAAATAAACTCGCACGTGTCTTTCACGTGATCCTAAACGTTACACGAAGCACAGCACAGGCCAATATGGCCAATTAGAAACAACATTTTACAAGCATCCAGCCCATGCACAATCAATCGTGTCTGAAATGAAAAGTTTCAGCCGGTGCATCTTGCAATATCTATTCACACGTCACAGCAATCTCGTTATTCTGGGTTTTCGTATGAGTCGCAAACGTCTTCAAAACCTTTACCTGAGACAATGTTGGAGACCTTAAAACAGTACTTGCATTTTTAAGATACCCCGATTTTTCACTTTTTTTCATTTTTTTCATTTTAGCGAAACAATTAACGACACTCTTCAACAACTGCTGGCACCAACACAACGTGCCAGAAGACTGGAAAAAAGGCCTAGTAGTCAAACTGCCGAAAAAAGGAAGTTTATCGGACTACGGAAACTGGAGAGGGATCACCTTGTTATCAGTGCCAGGCAAAGTATTCTGCACCGTATTGTTAAGAAGGCTTCGAGATGCAATTGACGATCGTCTGCGGGAGGAACAGGCTGGATTCAGAAACGGAAGATCGTGTTGCGATCAGATTGTTACGCTACGCAACATAATCGAACAGTGCCTGGAATACCGCTACCCGCTCCACATAAACTTCGTCGATTTTAAGAAGGCTTTTGATAGTGTCCACCGCGAGTCACTGTGGGAAATACTCAAGCTCTATGGAGTCCCTACGACCTTCGTCGAGATATTCAGAAGTCTATATCAAAACTCCATGCGCTGCGTGAAGACAACGCTTGGAAATACAAGTTAATTCGAGGTCACCACAGGAGTAAGGCAGGGATGTGTTCTCTCACCGTTGCTATTCAACGTCGACCTCGACTTCGTAATGAGAAGAACGACAGCCGAAGTACAGGAAGGCATTCCTTGGTTTAGAGGACGACTTATGGACCTGGACTTTGCCGATGACATCGCCGTCTTCGCTGAGGACAACGATAAGTTACAAAGAATTACAGAACGCTTTAGTCAAGAAGCAGGCAACATCGGACTCCGAATTAGTCCCGAAAAGTCAAAGGTTATGTGCGTAGGAATTACGAGCCCAAGGGACGGCATCTACATAGGATCGGACCGTTTGGAAGTAGTGAACAGCTTCACCTACTTAGGAAGTATGATCGCCAATAATGGAGATGCTGAGACCGACGTTCGCTGTAGGATCGCAAAGGCGACAGCAATATTCCAAAGGCTCAGGCCACTATGGACGTCGTCCTCTATTTCAAATGGCGTAAAGCTGCGTTTGTATTCGTCGATAGTCGTTCCAACTGCAATGTACGCTAGCGAAACATGGAAGACGTCAACTAGCATCATCAGACGGGTCAACGCGTTCCATTGCAAATGTCTGCGGCAAATTATGAGGATACGTTACACGGACCACGTGACGAACGAAGAAGTATTGCGGCGCTGTCACTCAAGGTGCCTCTACGAGACCGTTACGCAACGTCGACCCCGCCTGGCCGGACACATCTTGCGTATGCCGGAGCACCGGCTGCCGAGATCAGCCATGCAATGGACTCCGCCAGGAAAACGAACTAGAGGGCGCCCAAGAAACACGTGGCGTCGCACGCTCATGAATGACCTAAAGGTTATGAATATTTCTAGGCAGGAGTGCGAAGAAATAGCCCAAGACAGGCAGCGGTGGAAAGACCTCTTCGCCCTATGCGCTCAACAGCACGGGAGGAACTATGTACTAAGTAAGTAAGATTTTTCACATGCCGTTGTGTGTTTTTAAGTTTAACCTTAAAAGAAGCGAAGATCAATTGATACGGACACTTTGTGAAGAAACTATAACAAGTATTCAAGCGAAACACAATAAGTCGAGTGTAAAATGCAAAATTTCAGACGAGTGCATGGCGCTTTCTATATCACTGATACGTGAAATTTCAATTTCCTTCGCTTTCACATGGGCCCTTAACTTCTTCAGAATCTTTACCGTGATCAAAGTTATCACCGTTCAAACAGTGTATACATTTTTTGAGACACCCTCTATATAAATAATAGTGAGATAGCGCGAATTCTGCGCAACATCGACATATATATATATATATATATATATATATATATATATATATATATATATATATATATATATATATATATATATATATATATATATATATATATAGCATTTTCGCGTCAACGCTTTTCGACACTTTTCACGTTAAGCTGGTCAATTTTCACGTCAAACTGAACACTCTTCTAAGCTAACCTAAGACTTTCGAAATCAAAACGAACTCTTCCAAATCGAAATAAGCTTCTACTGAATTAAAGTAGAGACTTTTAAAAGGTTAAAATAAATGTTTGGAAAAGAAAAATTTGGTATAACCTTCTTTGAAATATTTTACCTCACCTACCTCACGATGTGTATAGTTTTATAATTTTTTTAGGAAAAATAATAAATTAAATGTTGTTTTAAAGCGCAACAAGACAGCGACGATGTAGTTCATTAAAGGTTTATACATAGGTAGACCTTTATTTAGCAGGCCCTGACGTTTCGACTTCTCGTCACCTGCACGTGGTGCATTAGTTTATTTGTGCTCTACTCCATCAAGCGCCTTAACTACCCTAGCATTTCGGAGCTACTCTACGAGCACAAAAGGAGGGTCCAAGTGGGAGAAACGAACTCACCAATTGGATCCGCCTTAAGGGCTCATGTTCGCCCACGTTAGTTGGCCAGTAGGGGCGAATGAGACATAAAGCGCTCTGCTGTCGCCGACCGGTCCTCTACAGTTCACAATGAGACACGAAAGGCAGAAAGCCACTCGTAGCAAACAGGCACTCATTTCGGTTGCTCATTACTGGATATCTTGTGAAAATCTAGAGTGCCTAGTGCGCCTCTAACGCCTTCATCGCCAAAATATCTCCAAAATGGTACATGTTACCTCAAAGTCACCTCCGTGGTGCGCATCAATCCTATGCTTTCCAAATGGACTGGTTAGCGACCCACGTCGTTTATTAAATAGATGTTCCCTCACGCGCACCGCAAGAGCCCTTCCCGTTTTTCCGACGTGTATGGCGCTACATGCCAAGCACTCGATCTGATAAACTGATCCAGCCTTTGAGCAATCGCCTAAACTACCACTTGGGCAAATAAAACAGTTTTCCAATAACAAACGACTCCGTCGTATTTGCCCAATTGGTAGTTTAGGCGAATGCTCAAGGGCTGGAGAAATTTATCAGATCGAATGCTTGGCATGTAACGCCAAACACATCCGAAAAACGCGAAGGGCTCTTGAAAGCGTTAGAAGCACTCTAGATTTTTACAAGAAATCGAGTAATGAACAAACGAAATGAGTGTCTGTTCGCTACGAGTGACTTTCTGCCTTTCGTGTCTCATTGTGAACTGTAGAGGACCGGTCGGCGACAGCAAGGCGCTGTATGCCTCATTCGTCCCTACTGGCTAACTAACGTGGGCGAACATGAGCCCTTACGGCGGATCCAATTGGTGAGATCGTTTCTCCCACTTGGGCCCTCCTTTTGTGCTCATAGAGTAGCTCCGAAATGCTAGGGTAGTTAAGGCGCTTGATGGAGTAGAGCGCAAATAAACTAATGCACCACGTGTAGGCCTCTGAAGGTGACGAGAATCGAAACATCAGGCCCTGCTAAATAAAGGTCCACCTATAAACCTCGTGCTGGCACAAAAAAAGTTAACTAACCTCAAAGAAAGTTATGCTAAAATTTTCTCTGAGCAAAAATTATTCGAACATTTGTGGAGAGCCTCTAGATTAATGTAGAAGAAGCTCATCTCGACTTGGAAGACTTGTCTTCAAAGGTCTTCGGCTTGCTCAAGAGAGTGTCCAATTTGACATGAAAAGTGTCCAATCTGATTGAAAAGTGTATAATTTGATTTGAAAAGTGTCCAATTTGACGTGAAAATTGTTTTTTTTTACCAAACAGCACGTTTTTTGGTACACTCTAATTACTAAGAAACCATTTTTTAACAGGAACTTCGCAATTTTATGAAACTAGTATTGATGTGCTTCATGTTCGCCGTCTCTCCGAAATGCTACCAAGAAATGAACAGCTCAACAAAGTGTTTTCAGAAACCAGCATCGATTCGAGAAAAGCCTTCCAAAAAGAAAGGATTAACGTCAATAGAATCATCCGCAGTTGAAAAAGTTGTAAACCAAACACCGTCGATTAGAGGTGAGCGATCTGTGGTTAGGACTGTTATTTTTGAGGTGCGGAAATGCCGACTAACATCTTCAATAAAAGCTACACATTTTGGTGCTGGCTTACGGCCAAGTTGTTAGAGAAGAGACAGGTCACAACATTTCTCAGTCAGCAAGAGCTTGAGCTGCAGCTGCAGGTTAATGATATGGATGTACTCCTTTCTTATCTAACAGATTTAAGGGCCGACGGTTTTGAGTCTATAGCTCGAAGTTGTTAAGCGCACATACAATACCGCTCGCGTCGCGCGATAAAAAACGCGTTGCAACGGACCAATCCGCACAGATCCATATATGTCCACGTCCACTGTGCTTCTGCCTCACCAGATCATGTTATTTCATTGTGGGTGTCTAAAAATGACTAGAGCAGGCTTTTTGCAATGGGAGGCATTTTATTTTCCAGGGCTCACAAGCCATCGAAGTTCGGAGTTGCTCAAGCACGACGGACCTTCCCAGCGCCCTACTGTGCCAGGCATGCTTTTTGTTAGTGCGCCATACACAATGCACGTAGAATCGGTGGAATAGAATGGATGATTGATTCCATCAATTCCTTAGCACGTCTACTGTGCTTCTGCCTTCGCAAGTTGGAATAAATGAACTATGCCCATTGTGCTCGGCGCACTCCAAAGGCACGCCGTTAAGAGTGGAGTAAAACCTAAGTAGGGTTGTCACAAATTTCTCATTAAAAAATTGAATGCTTCGAGATCTCTTCAGTACTTCATTTTTCCAGTAGGAAAAGGTAGAAGCGCAGTGGACGTGCTTTGATCCACTCGATTGATTTCACCGATTCAATGCGTTGTACACGGTGCACTCTACAGTCATGACTGGCAATATAGGGCGCTCCAGAATCCGTCATGCTTGACAGACTCTGAAAGCTTGAAAGTCGTGGTGTGCTGCACCCTTCGTAGCTTGTGTGTTGGCTGGGGCTGGCGGTTCAGAAGCAAACTTTTATGTCGTTTATGCAAGTCAACACTCAGGAAGAGTGAAGGTCGTGGTGGGAGGTCTTTAGCGGCAGGCATCGCGTCGCCGCGACGCGACGACGCGACACTGCCGCGAGCGCCCAACATGGCCCTCTTACCATCGAATGAACGCATATCGTAAACAGTATTCTGTTTGGTAGTGCTCTGCCGTTGACCTGATGTTGAACTTTAACCGTTGGAGCTGCGCCGTTGGATTCGTTGCTGGATCGTGGCTGTCGTCGTCGAGAAGCAGCCGCTGTTACAGTCGATGGCGATGTAGATGACTCAAAGGCCGAATGTAAAGAAATACCATATTGTAGAAGACAGGTAATCTGACCACATGACGATCATGTAATCTGACGATTGAAGACCGAATAGTCTGAGACCGTAGACCGAGTACTAGCTGATGGCTGGGGATGACAACAAAGGACGATAGCCGGAAAGAGGCGACGGCGAAAGGTGGCAGCAGGATATGGACGACTAATAGCAGGGGCAGGAAGTGGAGAACATAGCCGACTCAGTTCTTGCGCCTCTTGGTGGGAGGTACAGAACAAAGTGCTTGTTGTGTTCTCTACGACATATCCTGCATGATACGGTACACAGATTGGCGCCGTGATCGTGGCGGAGACAGCGACTGCATGGCTGCAGTTCCTGCACCCTCATTGCACGGCTCACTGGGTCTGCGTACCGATGACATCGCCCTGCGTAATGGCCATAGACGTTGTCATTCATGGTGCAGGAGAAACATGGGACTTGGGAACGGTTCGTTCCAGTAGGGCTTTGACGTCAGCCCTCATGCGCCAAGGAATACAGGAAATCAAGACGAGCCGTGATCTTCTGTAATATGTTGTTCGTAGGTTCCAGGAGACGTGCCGTTCGTGTTCCATCAGTTCCAGTTCTCTTTCGAGGTCTTCGGTCATGAATAAGTGAAGAAAGAGAGCCTTTATATACGTTGCGAAGGAAAGAAATATGTGTAATCTCACGATTTATCGAAAGCTGATTTATCGAAAGTTAACATCGTTCTGCAATATTGAATCGATCGCACGCAGCTTAAGATCGCGCTACTGCTTGTCTAACTATAGTCCAAATTAGCCTTACTGAAAGAGCAGCAACTGAAACTATCATATTTGCTAAAGTGATTAAGAATACTGACCCAAAAACGTAAGTGAGAAGGACTACAACTATGAATGAAACTTTAATTGTCAATGTAAGCTTCCAGTGAGCAATGAGCACCAACCACAGGGGATATGCTTCGAAAGGTGAGGGGCTTTGAACCAGTCGATTCGCAGACCTTTCTGTATGAGTTTGTGGGGAAATGTCGGTTGATCTTTGGTAGGACACGTAGTTGATGATGCCATGTAACTTTTCCGAGATTGTTTTGTTGCCACAAGTCGTCTGGCATGGAACGTATACCACGGCGTTATTGATCATCATTCTTATTGTAGTAGTTTTGTTTTCCGGTGTACACTCTACGGAGAGAACCGTGTTTTCACAACTGATGGTTGCCCAAGATTTCGTAGGAGCGTAGCATGACACTTCTACAGGCGTTAATGTTGAGAAGCGCACTTTCCAGTTCTCTTTTGGAAGCTATTGCGATAGTTGTTTCGCTGTTAGTAGTTTTAGCGAATACCGAATCACGGCTTTTAATGTTCGTAAATTAAAGAAAAGATCGCAAAGAAATGGGCAATAAATTGTCGATGCTGTGACGTAGTTGTTTCATGGTGTTATGAGTACTTCGACAGCTTGGTTTGATGCCAGAGACGTCACAGTCGCAGTAATGTAAGTTATCGCAGGATGAGAAATTTACCTGAGCTTGGCGCTGAGTTGTGCATGCCACGGGGAAAGCGAAGTTGCTCGGCAGAGCTAGAGTTTCGTCACTGGTTTCTGGTGTATTTGAGGAACGTGTGAAGATATCACCGTGAATTTAAAATCTGCAAACTCCTTCGTAGTATATGGTGCTAAGGAAAGTTGACCTTTTTTACGCTAGAGAGCTCCATTTCCACATCCAGTACGATTCTTGGCGACCACATCGCACTCGAAAACCTCGTATAACAGTGGTGTTGCAGGGATGCGCGAAGCGCGATAAAACGAGCATGCTCTGAAGGGAAGGGCGCGTATACAGTTGATGCCATTGCAGTGTATGGAACATGCGCTGATCCTGGATAATGTCCGGTGGAGTTTAGTTCTAGAACGATTTCTGTGGGCGCTAATGTTTCGCATTTGTCTGCGTAACAAGAACCCATGCCACGACATCGCGTCACTTGTTGGACCATGTAGGTTGTTTCTCTGGTCCAGAAGTGGGACACTTTCGGCAAAATAGTGTTTCTGATGAGCGCGTGAGTTTGTCATATTCTACGCTAGCGTTCTGGTACGTAGAAGTACGCATAGGCTTGATTGCACACTATTGAATAGGATTTCTTGCTTATATTCATAGCGGCAGGAGTTTCGCTGAGAGCATGTTAGTTCGATGGAGTGTCTCGTATGGCCATCTTGACAGCCTGAACCTAGTGGGACAAACAGTGCAACTAAGCAATCGACCATCGTTGTGGCCGGAGTTAATATTGCTGCACGGAATGTAGCCAACGAGAAAGGCTTGTTGCCTCTTTCATTGGACACTACTGGCAAAGCAATGTTCATTGTATGAGAAATCATGCTTGGGCGTCTACGCGTTGTCTTGCAGGGAGCCAAAGCAGAAGTAGTATGAGACTAATCATACAATAGGCAATTACTCCGACAGATCCTATCGCACAAGCAGACTAACAATGTGGATTGCCTACGAAGGATTTGGAGAGGGTGTTAGCAGCATAGTCACAGAATAGTTCCACAGGGCATATACGTTGAGCATTTAGTTTTTAAATTGCAAGGTTATTCTACATATAGGTAGTCAAATACGGAAAAGCTACAAGCTCGTACCGCATGCACTATTGTTGAAGGTTTGGCAATGGTCAATGAAACAGAGTTGAAACCAAACGGCGCTGGTGGTGTAATGGCGTAGAGCATTCCCGCCCGGTCAGAGGGAGGTGCGGGTTCGAGTCCCGACAGGCGCTAGAAGTTTTGATCGCAACAAAACATCGTTGTAACAGAGTTGAAACCGTGGTTTGATGTTCAAGATCTCTTCTTTGCAAGCGATAACTGTCGAAGCTTCACACGTAGCAAACGTAAGAGCCATTAACACGAGTAGATACCTGATTTGGGGAAGTATGGTCTGAAAATTCAATCCTATTTCTTTTTGTGTTTTACCGGTTTCGACTTGCTTAAGATGGCCCAGCGTTTCATATGCTTTTATTTTTGCTAGGCGCGGGTGTTGTTCTGCCCGCTGCTATAGATTCTTGGAGTGCATATTATTTTCTGTTGTAGTAGAATGACTATCGACGGTATCATTCCTTGCTTTTTTCCCATTCTCGATTGTGTGCGTTCGGAGCTTGGGCGGATAAAGTTTGGTGACTGGGCGCTGAATGCATGCCGTTTTGTGCAGAAGCTTGATCTATTCCGAATGTACGAAGCCGTCAGCGCTTTTTACAAGCTCCGCAGTTTTTTCAAGTGTCCAGTGGCCCTTGGCAAAAGTTCTTGCTCTATTAGTACCATTTCTCCCACCACTGGAATAGGTGTTGAATTAGTTCTGCGTGCTTTGAACAAGGACTTTTGTGTGTCTCTTACAGCCGTTAGACTCAACGTTCCAGATGTCATAAAATTTGTTCGTCACCTGTTCCGAATGTTGCAGCGCTTCCTTGTCCTCAGATACAGTCTGAATGCATTGTGGATCGTATGTCGGATCTCGTTATCGGCGTCTGCCGAGTTTAAAGGAGGGAGCGAGAGCCTGACAATTCTCGCTAGGAAGTCGATTGGGCGCAATGGATAGGCGCAAATGTAGGTTGCAGTGAGTGCTGTTAAATGTTTAGTGTTCAGAATTGCCTCAATTCTTGTTGTCGCTGTCATCATGTCAGTAAGGGATAGTTGTTCTTCCTAAAATTTTCTGAGTTTTATAGACTGTGCCAATCCTTCCCATGCTCCTCTCATCCATGGAGCGCCTGTAGGGTTAAAGAGCCACGTTATTCTGTTGCAAGCGCAATACGACCTGATGGGGTTTGTTTTGACATTATCGCATGTGAACATAGAATCATGCGATAATCTTTCGTCAAGGCTTGAAATTTGTTCCACAATCTGTTCTTACTGCTGTGGGAATGCTTCTACCGGAACAAATCTTGCAAAGCCGCAGAGAAATGCGCCAGCTGGTAGATTTTCAACGACCTCAAGGTGAAGCGCTCGAGTTGTAAGACATGTGAAGATGCAAATATAAGCTTTAGAGCTATCATTGAGGATAAGTGGGCTGAGCAAATTGCATCCCGTATTTTGGAACAGTTTTGCCTGCACTACTCTGTCCGGTGGCAACTGTGCTATTTGTGGAGATTGGAAAGGTAGACTCTGAGCTCTGCGACATGGTACGCAGTTTTTCAGTATCTGTCTAGCATATTTGGATGGTTTGGTCGTCCAAAAGCGCTCCCACATGGTTCAGCGCCTCATTGTGGCGTGGGGTGGCAATGGGTGTCGAACTGCGATGTACAGCGGAGGTTTTCAATCTCCAGCAGGGTCTCCCAAGCTGAGAAGGAGTTCGACAATTTTTCGGAAGCCTAGTGAAGTCTGAATCACAGCAAGCCCCGAAGGCAGGAAAAGGGCACCCCGAAGGCAGGAAAGGGGCGCCCCGAATTCAAGAAAGGTGTAATATGAACTCCGCACGGGGTGTGAGAGGAGGTAGACACCACAAACGGTTATCGGTATGTGATGTCTCCTCATGTGATGTCCGGCTCGCCAAAAATGTGCAAAAATGGCAACGGTTCCAGCGTCAGGCCCAGGTTGACAGGCCGGCTGTGGAGAAACCTGTAACAAATCATGATCAAGAGTCGCAATGGAATCAGTGTGAAGGCACGTCACCCGAAAGTGACGCGCAGAACCACCGCCCGAGTTCTGTGGTCAGTATGCGAGGGCTACCAAAGGCAGAACGACCTCGGCCAAAGAAGCTAGTTCGAATGGGAACTCTGAATGTGGGAACAATGAACGGAAGATCCAGGGAAGTGGCCGACCTGATGGAGCGCAGAAGGATAGAAGGCCTGTGCCTGCAGGAAACGAGATGAAAAGGGCGAAGGCCAAGGAGATTGGAGAAGGGGTCAAGCTCTTCTACAACGGAGAGAACACGAAGAGGAACGGTGTCGGGATAGCTGTGGCAGAGTCCCTCAAGGATTTGGTAGCTGCTGTCCAAGGGATAAGCGACCGCATCATGTCCCTGCGGCTGGATACGAAGGAGGGTTACTGGACCGTCATGTCCGTCTACGCTCCGCAGACCGGATGCCCCGAGCACGAAAAGGATGAATTCTACCTCACGCTCCAGGACGCCATAAGGTCCGTACTTTCGATGTAGGGGTGTTCCGGAACGTCTCATCTCGGTCACAAAGGACGTGTACGAGGGCTCGAAAGCAGCGGTACGAACTCCACACGGAATGACAAAGAAGATGGATATCATAGTGTGGTGCATCTAGGGTCAGCTCTGAGTCTGTTTCTCTTCGTGCTGACGCTTGATTGCATAGTGAATCACCTTGAGGAAGGTTCCCTCAGGACCATCCTCTACGCGGACGATATCGACCTAGTAGCCGACAGCCGTAAGGAACTGAAAGAGAAGGTGTAGCTGTGGCAAGGAGCCCTCGTAGATAACGGCTGAACGTGAGGAAGACGAAGTTCATCAGCTCCGAGCAGTGCACCGAACCGATCCTAGACTGCCATGGGCAGATGATCAAAAAGATGGAAGAATTCCGCTACCTCGGAAGCGACCTATCCGAGGAAGGAAGCGTGGATCAGGCGGTCAGGGGACGGATTTATGCAGCATGGCTCAAATGGAGGGAGTCCACAGTTATCCTCTGCCACTGTAGGTGCTCCAGGACACTCAAGGGCAAGCTATATAGGATAGTAGTGAGGCCTGCCCTCCTCTACGGCAGTGTGTGCTGGGCACTGGGTAAGGCGCAGGAGCGGCAACTACACGCTGCGAAAATGAGGATGCTCAGATGGGCATGTGGACGGACCCGTCAGGACAAAGTGCGAAATGAGAATGTTAGGACAGTGATGAAGACAGCTCCGATCCAGCTGAAGATGAGGGAGCAGCGCCTTAGTTGGTACGGATACATCCTCAGAAGACAAGAGGACCATCCCACGAAGTTGGCCCTGAATTTCGGAGGCACCCGGAAAGCGTCCGAGAGGAGCCCCAAGGAAAAGGTGGAGAGACGTCATCAAGAGAGATCTCGCCGAAATCGGCGCTGCGCCAGATGACGCTCTTGATAGAATGAGGTGGCGACAGATCACAAAAGCAGCGGACCCTGCGACTGCGCGGGACTAAACGCTCAGGAGAAGAAGAAGAAGAAGGTCATCCAAAAGCGCTGGAGTGCCAAGGTCAGTAGGTGATGCTTTGAGTGAGATTGTCTGTGTGTAGGGCAGCGCGTCAGGATGTTAACTCGCCTCTTGCTGGGGGTGTGGTGTCAGGAGGTATAGCCGCTCTTCCGCGGATCGGGAAATTTTGTGTCGCGTGTCAAAGGTTTCGTAAGGCAGCCGTTAGACTCTCAGTGAAGCCTAGGGGGCTGTGGGTGGGTGAGCAGGGGATGAAAGGAAGATTGCGGGTCCTCCCGGCAAGGGGCGTGGCCTATTTCGTACATCCTGACCGTCTGAAAGCCCCGTCCAGCTCAGCGCGATGAGGCCATCAATTGCTATGGTTAATGCGCAAAGTTCATAGCGTATCGCGTAGGCTGTTGATTCTTCATGTTGAAGGGCAAGTAAAATCGCCAATAGCTCTAACTCGATGTTGTTAGTTCTCTTTTCTGCGGAGCTAGCTTGGTCTTTCCACTGATCAGTCCGAAATTTCGCTAGCGTTGCAGGTTTCTAGGTAAGCCCAGACGGCTATCGCTGTATTGCTTGCATCGGCAAAGACCCACAGAGACGAATTCACTTCCGAAGTGCTTGCAGGGAAGAATTGCCGTGGAATCTAGACGGTAAAGTTGATGGCTTGTGTTGTTTGTTTCCAGTCTAGGAGAAATTTACTGCCCACCTCACTTCTCTATTCGAGATTTTGTTCGAACATTTTTCTGAGCAGGCGCTTTTGATTTACCATAAGAGGCGCACAGAGACCAATGGAGTCACAGACCAATGAAGGAATGATGCTGTCTTACGAAATCTCCTTTCACTTTTGGTTCGGACGAGAACTCTGCCTTTATTGAGTACTCATCGGAGATGGGGTTATAATCAACTACGAGAAGCTTCATAGGTTATATGGTGCTCTATGCCTTTCATCATTTTGTTCACTGGCCTCTTAAAATTGCTAAAAAAAAGCACACCGATTCATGCCGATTGCGGAAAACAATGTCTTTGCTTCCTTGTACTTCTGTATAGCTTCTTTCTTAGAGTGAGCGCCCATAAGGGCATTGTCTACATATAACAGAGAGAGAATTTCGTTTGCAAGCGGGGTATTACAATTCTGCAGTTAGGCTGACAAAACCATGTTTAGCATACTCAGGGAAGAGGTTATTCCAAATGCCACCCTCTTCCATCTGTATTCTTCCAAATTCCTTCGTATAAGAGGTTTATCGGTATCACGCAACCAGAGAAGTCTGCACAAATCTCGGTGTGATTCCTAGATCCATATTTGTGTGAAGGAGGCTTTGATATTCGCAACAAGGACGGGTTTTCCTTGACTTGCGACTGATATGTCGTGTTTTTTATTTACGAATGATGCGCCGGTATGCATGACATCATTTAATGACAACTGACCTCTCTGTTTAGAATAGCCATTAAACACAATCCTCAGCGGGGTAAATTTGGGTTACTTTCATGCGCCAGAATATGGCATATAGTAGTCCCCGCTGAGTCTGGGACAGTCTGGGTTACCTCCTCAAATGTCATCATCCAGATATTGTTTAATTACCGTTACATAAATAAATTATCTTTATCCTTTACCGTTACATACTTTCGGGATATTGTTCCAAGTGTTTGAGCTGTGCAATTAGTCACCAAGGTCTCATGTTGCAGTTGTCGCTTAGATCAACAACGTTTGCCTTTAAGGGAAATGGTGCACTGACACTTTTTCCATCATATCGAAGCAACTATGCTTGGAAAGATATGGATGTGCATCCTCGTTGTCGGCACCTTCCCTTGTAGAAATACCTAGCCTCTCGAGCTCAATCATGTTCTTGTGCAAGTCAGTGTCCGAGATGATTGTGTTGCATGTTGGAGGCGGTGTGCAGAACGCAACTGTATCTAGTCTTCCTCGACCGCAAGGCGCGAGCCCGAACAATGTTTGCGCTACATGGGGGCCACTATGTAACTGATGGGTGGAATGTTCTCGTTAACGAATGAACTATAAAAATCAAGCCCGATAAGAATATGAGGAAGCTGGAGCTCTCCTTTCATGCGCGTATTTGCGAGATAGATGTTGTGGTGTTGCATGAATTCTATGTCTCGTTCCATGGGATGAACTGCAGGAAAACCATGGTTATCGTTGGTTTGGTTTTTATAGGGAATTCTAGTTCCCATTCCTGTGCTGTTAGAGCTCTAAGAGCAATGTGATTATGAGACAGGAATGTTTCGGACATTCCACTATTTCCAGACAGGGAGCACTGCTCTGCCTTCAGTAGGGAGAGGTATTTAGCTGATGTTTCTAAAATCAGGGTGACTTGGGCTCCTGTATCGAAAAAGAATAGTGCTCGTTCGTACTAACCGTGAGAATGATTCCAGACCAAACTTTTCGCATTTATTGGGACTATTTCTTCATTCGATGTCGGTTGCAAGGTTTGTCTGGAGCGATTTCTTGATGCAGAGCTGCTGTTGAATCACCACTATGTGTTTGACCCGATAAGGAGCAGGCCAAAATGGGCCTGGTAATATCATCTCTATTTCGCTCTTTTGTGGGTGATTGTCGTAGAGAGATTTGAACAACTGCACGTCTAATTCCGTGTGGTTTTAAGTGAGAGTAATCAGTCCCCTTTGTATGCAAAGAGACTCATCGTGCATTCTACTGCTATGCTTGCAGCTAGGACGCGTACAGATCGCACTTTTGTGTTTTGCAGAAAAGCATTTCCAACAGAGACCTTCATCCATCACGACTTTTTGCGTACGTGTGCTTCCTTTATCGTACGGCACTCGTGCGATTTTTGGTTTGTTCTTGCACGGAAATTGCACGGATCTCAACGAAGAGGATCTTCTTGTGTGAGGGAGAGATCCTGGTTGGGTTTTTGTTTTGAAACCCTAGACGCTAGGAGACATACGTATGGCGCATTACGATAACATCGAACTAAATTACAGTTTGACCGACAACATATGCTTCGTTTTCTTTGTTATCACGTAAAAATTCTTCTACAATTGGACGCGGAAGCATCTTTAATAATGCCCCAATCCAAATAGGATCGCATGTTTCCGCGATCACATAACCGGAGGAAGTCATATCGTTGATTAGTGCTCGAATGTCGTGAAATACCGTCTCACATAATTTCGAGTTGTCATTGGCAGTGGGTAGAGAGGCTAATTTGATGATATTTGCACGAGCACGTGTTACATTTCCGTACTTCTTTCTTATGGTGTCGATCAACCGCTGATAGTTTTCCGGGATCATTTTAATGCCTTTGATGATGTTGGCTGCTCTTCTAACCAAGCTTTCTTTCAGAGCATGATCTTTTCCATAGTGTTTAGTGCCAAATTGTTGTGTACTGCTGCTTCATAAATAGCCCAGAATTCTTGGAAATTAGCGCTGTTGCCAGAAAACAGGGATATTCACGCGCGGTGGTTGACTGAGGGATATTTACGCGCGGAGGTTTTCTCTATTTGTTTTCCATTCTTCTGAGGGAACGCTGTTATCGGTAGCGTCGATCGGTATATTCACTATCGCAGGCAAATAACACAGCGTTTGTTGATTTTCTGAGTTATGCGGAGCTCGCGTCAGCTCGAAGGAATTTTTTGCTTTGACACAGGAAATGATGTCCATTTTAGGGGTTTTGGAGCCACAGATCTACCTAGTGTGCGAGCATTAGTAGGGGCTGAGCGGAGCGTCAGGAATGTGTCTCCCAATGCTTTGGCTAACTAGAAGCGAACTTCGGCAGGGCGGGTTCTTATCGTTAGAGCTGTGAGGATTGCGTCAGGTTCAGCGAGGAAAACATTGTATGCTACCTCTTTCTCGATTTGTTGAAACTCATCAACAAATTCCTTCTCGTCTGTTTTTTCATAGCAATGTAATCTTCTTCGATCGATTCTAAAGTCTTCAACAGTACCCCTCTGGATGCGCTTATTATCGAATCGATTGCCTCTGAAGTTTTAGCACAGAAATCGACTATCTCAGTTGATTCAGGTAGATATTTCACCTCTGCAGCGTAAATCCGAAAGGTGTCCATTTGTGACGTTATGTTTAGCGTAGATCGTTGCAAATCGATTTTGTGGAAGTAGAGCACCATTTTTTTCACTACGTGCGCTTTTGGAAATGAATAGCTGTGAATTTTTCGCTGTTAGGCAAGGTGGCTTGTTTTCGCTAAGTGCTATCAAACTGACTTATTCGGCCTTTTTGTGGCGGGATGATCCTAGTCACTTGCCTGGTCCACTCTTTTGACTGATTAGCTAGAAAGAGGAGACGGGCGCCACTTCAGAGTTGTGGGGCCGATGCACCAAACTGTACTGCACCCTTCCTATCTTGTGTTTTGGCCTGTGGTTCAGAAGCAAACGTTTATGTCGTCTATGCGAGTTAACACTCATAGGAAGGTGAGGGTCGTGGTGGGTGGTCCTTACGTATGTGTATAAATAACTGTGTAGATCCCGAAGAAGGGATCCGGAGTCGAAAGGTTCAACCTTTTCTCAAAATACCGAAAACTGGAGAGTTATTAGCATGTGAGGATTTGTGACAGATTTTTCCGCACGCAACGCGTTTTTCTGACCGTGCAACGCCAGCGGTACTGTTGAGCTGTTGAACTGCAGTACGGGACCTCTATACGCTTCTGCTGAACTCATGCTTAAATGATTACGGTGGATCCACCGAAATTCCACCTCCCATCCGTTGTTTCAATCTTGTCGGAGACACCTTTCTTGGAGATGCAAGATATTCGCAAGAAATGAAGCTAGAAATCACGTTTTTTGCTCGTATGCTCTTGTAGGGCGTACTCGTACAAGGTGAGGTTCCGGAGAATGTTAGCGTCTACCGTCTTCTTCTCATATGCGCCTTTGCTACTTTCTTCATAAAGCTCAATTAAAGAGGATGGAAGATAGAATCTGAAATCTGAATCCTGTTCTTCGGCAGTCACTGAAAGAACAAAAGCCTCATCTTTCAGAGCGATTGAAGCGTGGGATAAAATCGGCATTTGTAGCATTCAGAAGGGCCTCCCTTGAGAAATCAGTTCAAAGTGCCAGAGCTCGGGCTATTTATACGCCCAAAAAGGTATATCGTTCACATAGCAGAGATGTAATGGTTTTTGACACTGAATGGATCTTATTTGCTTTAGGAAAAATTGTACGACTACCAGGATTCCTACTTAGGAGGGTGAGTTTCCCCGCAAGACAGAAAATCTTCCTGTTTGTTGTTGTTATTGGAAGCAATACAGCTCGCCGTAGTGATTGAATGTTGGGCACTCCTTGCTACTCAAGGACGCTACACAGTTCATCCAACCTACTTATGCTTCACATTTTCTGCTTTCGAGCGAGTGTGCGTAAACGAAAATCGAAATTTCGGGAATCTTAAATGCATCGCAACTTGTATTTTCATCCTAGTGGCGTAGGAAAAGTGAAAGTGATTCGCAAGGGGAGCTGCTGCGAATTCTTCGTATTTGTTATCCTACGGATAATTCTGCTCCACCTCTTCATGCGCTCAACTGCTAGAGTGACAGATTTGCGGCATCATTCTTAACCTGCAGAGTGGGAAACGCAGGACGCCTGGCTGTCGACGCTGCAACAAAATCTGAAAATTGGACAAATTCGCGTCCATGGACATCTTGCCTGGCCTCCTAGTGGTACCTCTTGTGTTTGTCCTCGTCGTGCACAATTATTGAGTATCGCGTCTTAATTATCCTGCACTGTATTTGTGACATAGGGTAGTTTGTGACCGAGGGTTAGGTTTGCCATTTGCGGAAGCGAAACAAAGTTCGTATTCCCCTGAAGTGCTACCCAACTGGAGTTTTATTTGACGCAATATGTAACTAACTGTAACTAAATTGTAACTATGCCGTATTTGGTCCGACTTCAGGTATTCGATACATGCTTTCTGCGGCAGGCTTTGTGACTTTGGCAACTTGCCAGGTTTGTGGTAAACTTGGGTAGTAGATGCTGGTGACAGTTGAGAATTTTTTCAAATTCACACCAGTGTTGATGCTTCAGTGGCATCTTACTGTAACCATGAAAACACAGCAGAGGCAGTGGGTTAAGGGTAGTGCAAAACTAATGGCTGATTTGAAGCTAGCGCTTGAAATATTTTAACTCGCAATGAATTAATGCCTTTTAGTCAACCTAACCACCTAAAAGATCAACACGTTTTTGCCAACGAGAAGATAGATATTCGAGCAGAAACGGAATATTCTTGAGTTCTGGAGGCGGTGAAATCGGAGAATGCCTTTTTTGCATCGCCTTGGATTCGGAAGCATTTCTCGCGAGAAAATGCCGAAATTATTGAAAAAAGCGATAGCCTGTAGGAGAGAGGCCTGGCGAGTAAAGAAGATAGTCGATGAATTTTATGTCTCACCTCAACTCAACTCAACTTTTTTGTTGTCACAATGGGACGTGCAATCGGGCGCTGTCATAGAGTAGGACAACACATTATCTATTGTTTAATGCCGTGTAAATTCGATACAATTTTTGGTTTATTTTTTCAAGTTCCCGACAGTATTTCTCCGCTGTGTTGGCTTCGTCAGAGCCAGGAGCTATGTTGGATCAAACCGGTTTTTGACAGCTGACCAGCAAACAGTCACCATGAGCTCTCATTGACGCCATGCCGGCTTTAGGAAATGCTTTGGAGCTTCGTCATGGCCCATCTATTCACCGGAGCGTCGTCTATTATCTTAGAGAATTCATTCTCCGTAACACATCACAAACTTCCAGAAAATATCGCTTTTCTCGGAAAAAGGAGGAGCAACACATTTGGAGACGACGAGATTGCTGATGTTCGGTCAACTGTGCGGCATTCACTTATCGAATTTTTCGCCTTTCCAAATTTCTTTAAATACCGTGCTGCGATTGCGAGGCCAACGTTTTGCTCTTCGGCGATTTCTCTTCTGGATGTTCTCTGGTTGACATCACGGTGGCCGTCCTTTTTTTAGTTTTGCTATACCTTCCCGATATTGATATTAATAGTTTTATCACTTAATAACATAACATGGAACGGCTTCTACTTAGTTACCTAAACAAACAATAAAAATGACCCATCAAGGTCTAGCCGACACGGCTAACGAAAGGGTAGGTTGGAAGAGTGACGAGCGGGATTCGAGGCGACTGGTCAAGGGCGCTCTCGCAAAGGAGAAGCGGGATTCTGGCCTCCTGTCGACAGGTCCCTCGAAGAGGAGGAGCAGGATTCGGCGTCCTGTCGAGGTGCTCTCGGAGAGAAGGGGCGGGATTCGGGTGTCCTGTTGAGGAGATTCTCGACGAATCCAGCATTGGCAAGCCCATTCCAGATGAGTAACATGATCGATTTACCTGGGGCCAGATTCATCAACGCCTTACAATGCTCTAACGACTGCGGCTTATCAACAAGCAATATAAAGTGTCTCACCATATGGCTTGATAAGCGCTATCAGGGATTTCGGCAGTATTTTCACTGTTGGATTGCTGTAAGTCGTTGATGAATCTGGCCCCAGGTCGGGAGTTATGCTCTCAGGATTGGCACATCCTGGCGGTGACGGACGATCCCCAATCGGAAAGAACGGTTGGCATTCTTATTGGGCGCCTGTGCCTCGACAATGGTCCTGCTACCGACTGATTGGTCAGTCTGACTTTCTGTAATGCTCTGAAGAAGGCGATACCGCCGAAACTAACCTAGCCAATAAAGATATGTATAACCTCATGTGGAGATCAGTCAAACAACGCGATAATAAGATGATTACGCTTGGTATCAACAGCGAACGCGGTTTGTACGGTGACCGACTGTTGCCCTCCCTCTCCGCCTTCTCTGTGAGCATCACCGTGTTATGTTAGCCCGACTTCCCCATGGTGCCTACTTCCAAGAAGAAATACGCGAAGCTTTTGGCCATAGCCATGTTTGCTTTATAAACGTTCCAGAGAAATCTTTGAATTCTGTCAACTGCCGCCGATCTGGTATTTTGAACCACTGTGCACAAACGCAAAAGATATACAGGCGCAGAACTTCTTTAAAAGCTCCTCGATATGGTCGTTCACGATAATTTATACAAATGGACAAGGTGGAAGCCATTAGGTAGAAGTTAGCTAGTTAAAAGAATCTGCTAATAAGCGAACAGTAAAGTGAACTCTTTGTGATAATGAGAATTTTCCGCACTGAAAAGCATGATTGGAGCACTGGCAGTGTATATTCAACATTCACGAGTTTTTCAAAAGATTCACCTGACTCTAGAACCATGCACGTCTTCGAAAGCTCAAAAGACCCTACACTATATTGTTGGTATTTATGAAGCTGCTGAGGTACCTAAATAAATTTCTGCCTACCGTCAAGTGAAAGTGTTTCTTTTTTCCTTTTCGTTTGAAACAAGTCCTGTTCCAAATAACGGCTAAGGGCGGTTTGTGTTTGGTACACTGAAGCAGTGCAGAATTAAGCTCGAGAGCTGCTGATTTGATTCTTTTTCACAAATAATGCCTCCTACGGCTCTTCCAAACATTTCCGCAAAATCACGAGTGTTGCTCCAGTGATAAGCTCTATCAAGTTCTCGGACATTGTACTACCGGCTTGTCTGGCACTTGCGCACTGTGCGCGATATTGCAGTATAACTAAGCTAGCACCACTCCATAGTAGCTGCATTATTTCTGCTGCTTTCTTTCCTTTACCTTTTCGGTGGTACAAAAAAGCCTTGTTGTAAACCTTAGTATCTTCGAAGCGTTCTGTATGATCAGCTGAGTAGTTTTGTTGCACGAAGCGAATCTCCCCCACCTCCCTTTCTCTTTCTGAACATCGGCTTCACCTCCAGACAGTTCAGCGACGTCACTGGATTGTGCTAATCAGCGCCTTCGTCCCAAAGATTGTTCGTCATGCCCTACAGCACGGCCTCCTACTTCACTCTAGCGGCAAAATGACTGCAGCCGCCTTCACTTTTCATACCCATACCGGCAACGTCAGGCAAAGATCGACTTCATCGATAGGTACTAAGCATCTAATCGCACGTAACTTGTTGCTAGGCATACTATCTTACCCTTTTAAGCTAAAATCATTAACATCGATCGGTGTCAACTGCCTAATAGAAACTTGCTGTGAATCCCAACCGTTGTTCACCACATTGGATTGACTCCCAAATCGATCGGCTAAATCTGGAGGAAAACTGGTATTGCTAGCCAAAAATCAACAATACCGATTGAAATTGGCGTCCCGATCGAAACTTTCCACCTGCCGTGATGCTCTTTGACTGCGACGCGTCTTCCGAATCGCCACGAACGTTAGACGAACTGTTACATTGTTGCACCTATCGCGTGGCGCAGTCGGAGGAAGTACCGGCTTTCGCGTGCACCCGAGTCCAAGTTCTTTATTCGAATTTCGTGCCTAATCCATCCATGTCTTTCATCCCTGCGTGGATCGTCAAATTGCTATAGGCATCCACATGCTCCACGAGATCCTAGAAAAAGAATGTGGTGCATCCGGCGAAGAGTTGGCTAAACGACCTTTATCCTTTACCCTCATTTCCGCTAATTTCTGAGAAAGTCGATCAGTAGCACTAAGCGCGTTATTACATAGTATCATAGTAGCGTGGAGTCGGTGAATTCAAAAATGTAGATGTCCACTCTCACATTTATAACACCCACGTCACTCACCAGAGCTTGCCATTCATAAATCATTTTTTAAGATTAATCGGTCAAGTTCAAATAGTGAGATCTATGTGCTGTGCCATTCATCGTTGGCTGTTTCCACGATTTCAATATTCAATATTTCTATTTCGTCTTCATTCCATTTTTGCCATAGCCGTTCAAAAAAGGATTGCTCAATAATTTTTTCTTGCAGAGCAGAAGAAGAGGATGATGACGAGGAAGAGGACGATGACGTGGAATTCTTTACAGACACTAGCCACCGATCTGAACTAATACTTGTCACAACTAACAACACAAACAACGGTCGTATATTTAATGAGGTTTGACCGTAGTTAATACCTCCCAATTTGTCTCTATTTAATAGGTGCCTTCAGAGGTGATGAGAATAGCTAAGACGAGCTCTGCTGTGCCAACGCTAGGACCTTACCTTACTAGCCAAGCGTCCATCTGTAATTTAAAATGATCTAAAACTGAGATGCTTCAATTACCAATGTGTTACGTATGGATGGGCACATACAATAGAACATTTATTTATTTATTTATTTATTTATTTATTTATTTATTTATTATCCAGCTAACACGCAACTATGTGACGGGTGTTGTACGAATACGTGAAAAACTGATGTTAAACGGCTTGTTGTAAAGCAAAACAAAAACAAAAAGTAAATCAGGAAATGGATGAAGAATAGGGGAAACGGTCGAGAGAAAAGATAAGATAGGAGCGATGGAATGTGCGTTCAATTATAACAAATCTGTGAACTCAAATTCAAGTATGCTCATTTTGAACTATAGAAGGGAAGAAGGTCTGATGTTGAGCAGATGGCTTACGATTCTACGACCATGGGTTTCAACAGCACTGACCATGCGACGCGGCAGCAAATTTGACCACATGTTATGAACTGGTACGGATCCCAGGTGGTTTCCCTGATGAGACGCTATAATCTGGTACTCGCTGCAGATTGTTAGTCATAGCTTTTAAGGATGGAGCGCGTTGGACTTTATCGGTTTTCGGTGTGTTCCATAAGAAAATTCAGCGAACTTAACATGCACAAACTGCTTCCCTCAAGCACACGAAAATGTGCTAAATAAAATCAGTAGGAAGGAAACCAAAGCTGATAGCAGAACGGGATAAGGTATACTGGAGGGATGAATTAGAATCACTTTAAAATAAGGATGGCCAACATGTTACATAGTCATAGTGTCTCTTAGCTTTTAATGGGAGCAGTCGCCTTCTTTAATTGCAGTTATGAGCTGTTATGTGTACATACCTAGCTTTTTTTGTTGTTTTCTTTCAAACGCTTGCCTTAAACAAACGTAATGAACTTAATACCTAGTTCTTGCCGGCAAATGTGGGATCTTCAGCTCTCGTTCTCCACAACGATTCGGTTTTGAACGCCGCTTTTTCTTTGTAGTGCTTACCTGAAAATCGGCAGGTGTAAAACAGCGAATGAGGCTCCAACTCTGCTGCATTAAATCCGTTGTGCTGTCGATCGTCCCAGAACTTTCAGTAATAGCACATACGGCTGCACTTAATTGAGCAGACTACCACTGTTCGAGGACAGCGACACTAGGCAGCGGCGGACGACTCGGCCACCAGCTGACGACGCGCAACCGCAAACGTAGGGCTTGGGACACCACTCCGAAATGATCCTGCAAATGCGCCCAATAAGGGATTAGCACGTCGACACACTACGGAGAAACAACTCTCGACGTCTTGCTCGTAGTCAGCGCGCAACCGCTGAGCCGGAACGGCCACAGGGGCGTTTTCTGTAATTGCAAGAAAACACGTACAGAGCAAACAATAGCTTAGCGGACCATTTCATAGAGACGTTGAAGCGACGTGGAATTTCGGGAGCTGACTACGTAGTTCTTGCTTATTCCTCTTCCTTCAAGGATGTTAGAGTATCACCACTACTTTCAATACACCAATTGCTTGTGCTTAGATTTTCAACGTCCTAGCCAGTTTGCCGTCTTGTCTAGGGAAACTTGAATATTATGTCTCATAAAACTTTTCAGAAGGTTCATCATTCTCTCATTGTAAATTAAAGGATAAACTCTTCCCTTAACAATGATTGCAGCCAGTACTATAATGTTTAAACTACGTATTATTAAATGAATCTAAAAGGCTTAAAAACCTTATAACAATCCATTTTGACTAAGTGAAATTGTATCAAGGGTTTCCAGTCTACCTTACTATGGTATACTTATCGTCCAGACAAAAAAGTACATTCTCCACTGAGCTGTTTTGCGCTGAGCATAAGACTTTAGAACAACTCGTTTCTAACAAAAAAAACTATTTACACGTTACTACAATGATCACTTTCAGAAAGGACGACCGTTTTGGAAGGATAAGAAATACAGGGCAGAAATTCCGAGAAACGAAAGAAAGCCTCTGTCTTCTCTACTGTTCTTACTCGCTGACAAAAAGCTAGTACTAAAAGATCCTGTGCCCGCTCCGTAAGAGTATTTTTTCACAAACTATGCTGACTGAAGTACTTATTAACCTGCACTTATTAACCTACACGCTGGCAAAGTGTGTACTGACCACTTTACAGTGGTTTCAGCGCTACAATTTGAAACATGTCTACTAGAACCCACCTGCAATACGACGACGAAAACCAACAGTGCTTCCTTCGAACCCTCTCGCATCCGTCGTCGACTAGTTGAATGTACGTGTGCCGCAGTCGGCTGCCTCATACAACCCTACTCGAGTCAAGGCTCGGGGCCCGCTCATGCCAACCATGCCCTATGTCTCCCTTTGGTGGCACTTATCTTCTGAAAATAAACGCTAGCATGCCTCCTACAGGATCAATTTCCACTAAACAAATAAAATAAAACGAATGCGAAATGAAATAGGAAGTAAAACTACTTCGAATTGCTTACTATTATTGAGTGGAAATAGAATGCGTCACAACGTGCTTACGCTACTGAGTCATTGAAAAGAAGAACATGGAAAATCTGCTTGCCATGTTGCAAATCAGCTTTGCCACATCCTTAACCTGATTTATACCTTTTATTATTAATCGTTTTGCTGGCTATTGACTTCATAAAATGCGACAGATCATCGTAAATATATCTTTAGTCCCTGTCACATAGGAAGTCCCTCTCGCTTATGTGCTGTATCACATTAGAACTCATGTCGACGGGCTTGAATTTCTTGATCTTTATCGAAGGAAACTCACGATGTCAGTCTGTTTCCTGCTGTCTGCATGGTAACCTGGAAAAATGCTCATCGTTGACTGATGAGTTATTCGAACCCCGAATTACTGGTGATGATACTCCTCTTGTGCAATGTGAGCTCTTGACCGTAGATTCATTAAAGGTCTATCAAACCTCTCCGATGTAAGAAATAAATAGTCATAACCTTTGAACCTCTAACAGCCTCAATTTCGAAGGTTTAGCGTAAACGTAGTAAGAAAGCAATCTCAGAAGCCTCCGCTGTGGCCTTTTTCTACACCCACGTTCAGATATCATGTAGCGCTTTCTCTACTTAAGCCTTCACCTAATCCCGGACTCCGGCAACACCTCCTCAGTATTGCACATTTATTCTTATTATTATCTTAAAGAATGGGTTCCCATATTTAAGACCCTCAGTGGCGTGCCGATTAAGTTGTTTGTCCCAAAAGCTGCTACAAAAAGGAATATAGAATCAATCTGCTTCCCAAGGTCAGAAATCGATGTCTCGAAGTTGTAGGCGAAGGAAAACAGAATATGAGATTCGGTAATATATGTAGGGAAGTCGCAAAACTTTCGTCCTAGATGCAGAAGCTTTTTCATGCATTTCCGAACCACAACCGCCCTTATCTACTGAAAAAAATTTTGCGGTCCCTTGTCATCGTTCTATGTAATCAATTTTAGCAAAGTTTCCTTAACTATTGCAACCATTTTATTGCAAGTTTAATTCTAGTGCTGTGGTTGTCTCTCATAATCAACTGATGTGCTACTTTCGTGAAGTTTTTAACAATTACCTAGCAAATCAATCCCATTTATATTTACTTGCACAATATTGTGCGATAATATTTAAAATAGCCATTCTGAAGCGAACGTAGAAAATTAGACAAAACACGTTGTGAAAGAAGTTAAACACATAAAAATCATGAAAAGTCATGAAGCGTTATTGCACACCTTGCTAAGTGAGGGTAGAATTTCAGCGAAGAGAGGGAAGCCAACTAGAAACAAATGAGAAACTCCAAAATAGTATATGGTGGGGAGGATGTAGAAATGATGAAGACCTGAGATCTGCTAACGCTTCCCTTTATTTGAGTAGGAAGGATTACTAACTTATGATCAGTAGGACTGTAAACTAATCGCGCCCCAAAGGAAAAACCAAACAATACCAGCTAGTTCTGCGAGGGAGTGTCTAATATGCATGCTGATTCAGAACAAATATGGAAGCTCTGGAGCAGGACTTGAGTGTCATGAAAGATAGAGACGAAAAGCATTTCAACGAGGAACTTTTGGTGAGCAACACAGTTCGGTCAATCATCGCAACACTTGACGGACTGGACGAATTCACTCAGACTAAGGTTAGATCTGCTTCTGATCTATTTCAAAAATAAATCAGGGTGACTTTTTTCAGGATCAACCCATACGGAAGCTTGACGTCGTTGAGCCCACAACAGCGATCAACTACTCAAGGTTTTTGGCGGCCAAATTTAAATTATTGCAATTTATTTTATTAAAGTACATTAAAAATCCGAACTCCTTTGAAATTCAGGCATTATCCGGAGAAGAACGAGGAAGTGCCGTTTGTGTTCTCCGGTTTAGGAGTTTGCAAGTCAGCGAAAAAGAAAAAATCACGACGCTCCGGCTCTAGTAGCAGTAGTAGCAGTAGTAGTAGCTCGAGCACAACCAGCGAGCAGGACCGCTCAAGTAGATCTAGCAAAAGCCGAAGAAAGAGGAGGAAAAAGAAGGACGGCGACAAGACGGAGATGACAGCTATCAGTAATGAGGTCAGAAAGCGTTGTGTTAAACGTAGGCCAACATTCTTAAAATCTCAATGGTGAAACTAGTTTTTTCTTCAGGAGAGAAGTTCAAGAAGAAAGAGACGTAAACGAAAAAATGGCAAATAGATCATATATTCGATTAAATGTGTAAGAATAAAACGGAAATAAAGAATACACTTTACCTAGCACTTATACACTCTAAACCGATTTTCACAAAGATTTGTATCCGTGAAGAGTGGGTGCAAAAGGAACTCTAGAGAAGCAGCACTCGTGATTTAGGATAAACTACGATACGCAATCTGTTATTCGGGTTGAAGCACCAAAGTTGCCTCCTTTACTAAAACGACCGTCTACTTATCATCCTATTGGTTTATAACGAAGATTTTATCAGTGTTGGCGCTATTGCAAATAAACACATGCCAAATTTAAATATTTATTTAATATTCCATACGCTCGACAAAGAGTGTGCTCAGATAAAAAGTACAGATACTAGCGAACAGGTAAAAGAGCGTTCGATCTCTAGGAATAAAAGCACCTCTTTTAGGCCTCCTTAGTCACATTGTAACTCCGTCTTTGCCGGTCCCAAGACTGGATGAAAAAGGAGGAGGGTTGGGCGACGGGCCAGCAACCCGTCCCCGTAAAAAACCATTATGCTACAGAAACGATGGACTATATGGATACTGCTGAAAAGAGAAAATCGAGGCCGAGCTTTGTGACGGGAGACCTGACACTGGACTCGGTTTTCTCTCCGAAGAACATCACGCGTATTGGTACCTGGAACATACGCACGCTTCACCAGACTGGGCGTCTCGCCCAACTCCTCCAGGAATTCGATATTTACGGCCTAGACATTCTCGGAATCAGTGAGGTCCGATGGACCGGAAGTGGACGCTTGAGTAGTGATGGCAAAACTATCCTGTTCTCTGGTCCAGAAAGACATGAAAGAGAGTAGGAATCGTCCTTAGCAAACGAGCTTCAAATTCTCTCGTTAGTTGGGAGCCAGCAAACGACAGAATCATCACTGCGCGCTTTCGAACGAGGCATACCAGAGTCGCAATGATACAGGCGTATGCTCCAACGGAAGACGCAACCGACGACGAGAAGGATGATTTCTATGAACGGCTACAAGATGTCATTGACGAAATGCCACGACGGGACCTCAAGCTTGTTCTAGGTGACTTCAACGCGCAGGTGGTAGGCGATCGAAAAGGCATGGAAAAATCTGTCGGAGCATTCGCATCGTCGGACCTCCTAAGCAACAACGAAGAAAGGCTCGTGTCATTCTGCGATTTCAACGATCTATGCATCGCGAATACATTCTTCTTCCACCGAGGCATCCACAAGAAAACTTGGAGATTGCCAAACGGCACGACGGCAAACGAAATTGACCACATCTGCATCAGCCGCAAATGGAGGACATCAGTCAACGATGTGTACAGAGGTGCGGACTAGACTTGAGCTCGATTAATCGGGCCGAATAATTGTTCGAGCGATTTCGAACAATTAATCGCTCGATTACTCGAAAATCGTAAATCGTTGTTGTTCGAACATTATTCGAAATCGACTTTCGCGAAAAACCATTATTCGAACATTGATCGAAATCGACTTTTGCGAAAAACCATTATTCGAACATTATTCGAAATCGACTTTTGCGATAAACCATTATTCGAACATTGCTCGAAATCGACTTTCGCGAAAAACCGTTATTCGAACATTATTCGAAATCGACTTTCGCGAAAAACCGTTATTCGAACATTATTCGAAATCGATTTTCGCGAAAAACCATTATTCGAACATTATTCGAAATCGATTTTCGCAAAAACCATTATTCGAACATTGTTCGAAATCGACTTTCGCGAAAAACCATTATTCGAACATTGTTCGAAATCGACTTTCGTGAAAAACCGTTATTTGAACATTGTTCGAAATCGACTTTCGCGAGAAACCGTTATTCGAACATTGTTCGAAATCGACTTTCGTGAAAAACCATTATTCGAACATTGTTCGAAATCGATTTTCGCAAAACCATTATTCGAACATTGTTCGAAATCGACTTTCGTGAAAAACGGTTATTCGAACATTGTTCGAAATCGACTTTTGTGAAAAACCATTATTCGAACATTGTTCGAAATCGACTTTCGCGAAAAACCATTATTCGAACATTGTTCGAAATCGACTTTCGCGAAAAACCATTAATCGAACATTGTTCGAAATCGAAGACAGGAAGACGTTGTTCGAACATTGTTCGAAATCGAAGATGGCTAAAAAGCATTGTTCAAATATTGTTCGTAATCGAATATTGCGAAAAAGTATTGCTCGGATATTGTTCGAAATCGAACGATATTCGAACAATATCAAGAGTAGGCCGCCTGAATATGGATCGGCTCCGTTCCCTGAAAAACCCACGTTCAAACTCGCTCCACTTCTGCGCCTACGGTAATTGGCGGGAACGATTTGCGATTTCCTTCCGGGGGTTCTGGCGGCCGACTCTTGACATTGTTCGAACATTGTTCGATTTCGAAAATATTCGAACAGTGCTTTTTCGCGATTATCAATCTGCGATTCCATTTGGAGGGTTCGAATTTGAAAATCGAGAAGTTTTGTTGAAACGTATTTCGAAATCGAACAATGCTTGAGATCGTGGGATTCGTCATAGTGAATTAAAGAGGGAGTTCAAATAGAAGGGGCAGTTAACTAGAGGTAATGCGATATTTTGTTGGTTGCTGTTGAACATATCTAGGATGTAAGAGTCCGATTTTTCTAGGTTATAACAATCCCTGAGAATTCTCGAAAATCTCATGAGCATTAAGCAACGTCACGAAACTGCTGTTTAGTCGATTCTGGTGGCGATATTATGATTTTGGGTACTATCTCATCCTCATGTCTAGTGTTGTGTATAGTTTTGTTCGGATGATCTATTCGAACAGGTATTCCAATGATTTTCATTCGAGCTTAGATAATGAATTCGAAATTTAAAAAACCACGTTTTTCCCATGTATTCGAACCCTAACCTTCATAAACCACTTTTCGATTAGGTTTGAATTCGAATATTCGAAAACTGCGGGCATTTGAAACCATTCCAATAGTCGAAAATTTTGCGAGAGCACAACTATAGTTGTGCGTAGAGTTGATCCTATACTGGTTGTTTCAACTGATAATAATAAGTGATAATAAACTATGATTTTGATTTTAAAAAAGCCTGATAAACGTTTTCAAGTGATAAAATACATTTTTCGTAAAAGTGATGATGTGTTACAAAATAGATGTATGGATGTGTCAGTGAAATGCTAGCTTAAACTATTTTTGTGGGCCATTTCAAGCAGTTTGGACATCGTTGAGAGCTCTTTCTCATTGCGTGTTCCGATGGGAATACGGCGTGCTACGTCGGTTTCGGTAATTATTGCGTATTGTAATCGTATGCTAGTGTCTGGGTGTGTGGGCCGGCGCGCCTCTGAACATACGGAAGCTCGTCTGATCGTTGCCAAACGTCGCGTCCGCCACGGTCGCAGTGCATTAGAAGATGTTCTGTTTTACCATGTGTAGATCAGAGCAATTCCTCGTGCATTGCGGACGAATTGTCGCCGTCGAAAAACGCGCTCTATGAACGCCAATATCGTCATTCTTTTCAAAACCAACTCAGGCGCGAATTTCAAATCGCGTACAGTGACTATACGTAGAATCACGCTTTTTTAATTCATGAAAATGTGCTCGAAGGAGGACGGGGTCACCATGTAAGGCACCCCATCACGCATTTTGTGTTGCGCGAAAATGGAACTGTTACTCAACACTACTGTGTCGCACCCCTTGTTGTTCCAATGAATTGTGTTGTTCCATTTTTGATGTAAATCGACATTCATGGGCCTTCTCACGAAGAGGGAATACCACAAACTAAAAGGTGGCCTCTTCCACCAATTTACTAACTAATACGTCCTTTATCCGTTTCCTTTTCTTGTCCGAGCTGGAAAGGGCTGAACAGGAGAAAAGAGCTGACTGTTGAACATAATAGGATAGAAGCTACCTTATAAACATTACGGATTTATGTGTGCTGAAGAAAATATGCTATACCCGAAGCCGGCAAGCCTGACGTGGCCTGCACGCCCAGCGTAGGGGACGGGCGAAGCCGGCGACGGACACTGGCCGAGGAAGCATTCCTAGCTAGGTTGGGCTACGTTCCCAGCGTGGCCCGCTTACCCGAAGCCTGGCGTGGCCCGCACGTCCATCGTACGGCGACGGACGCTGGCTGAGGAAGCATCCCTAGCTAGGTTTGGGCTACGTTCCCAGCCTGTCCGCCCTACCCGAAGCAGGCAAAGCCGGCAAGCCTGACATGGCCCGCACGTCCAGCGTACGGCACGGCCAAGCCGGCGACGGACGCTGGTAATGGGATAATGCGAGAATTTAGTGACATCGATTCGTAAATGAAGAACCCGTGGCAGATAGCAAATTACGCGTAGAAGTGAGGAAAATCCCTTCCCTTGGTAGCACCTCAACCCTGGAGAGTGTCCATTACTTGCGAAATAAATGACCAAGTATCTTGTTATTCCGGTCTTCTAATTGGATTGTAAACGATGGTTCAGCTGTCTTCCTAATAGAAATAGTTGTAGATCTATGTACAAAATTATTTAAATATTTATTATGTTATCCTTTATTGAAATTAAAATTGTCATTTTTTATATAGCTCTTCAACAACATAAAGTACGACGACACAACATTCTTATTTAAAGGACAGTAACATCCAAAACCACGACAGCTAACCAC
Source organism: Heligmosomoides polygyrus bakeri (assembly GCA_947359475.1). Taxonomy (NCBI): domain Eukaryota; kingdom Metazoa; phylum Nematoda; class Chromadorea; order Rhabditida; family Heligmosomidae; genus Heligmosomoides; species Heligmosomoides polygyrus. The sequence goes on along the minus strand of OX375868.1, from coordinate 49,026,566 downwards.
AAGTACTCGAACATGTTTTATTTCGCCTCTACCTTCATACAAAACATGTTTATAATTAGTTACCCCGAGGCTCATCAGTGATGAAGGTAACTAATTAATTTAGTTGCTAGTATTGTATTGGGCGAAATATTTTTTATTTTTTTAAAAAGTTTTAACTTGTACTAGCAACTAAATTTTACAGCTGAAAAACACAGGTAACACTTATGTCTTAATACAATTGTACTACATTATAGAACCGTTAACATATTGTTATCAACTATAAACCTAAGGTGACTTAAATATGTGCACACATGTACACATACATACACACGTACAGATATATTTTTTTATTTATTTTTTATTATTTTTATTTTTTTAAAATTTTATTTATTAATTTTATTTTTTTATAATTTTAGTTTTAACCTTTTATTTATAACTAACTTTTGTTTTTGATGATTTTAATTTCTTATTGGCTTTGACTTTTTAAGGTATATGTTTTTGTTAATTTTTAATATTTTTATTTCAGTGTGTTAAAAATAAGTTCAACCCTTTTCATCCACAACTGTGGTTTTGTTCTGTCTGTTTCGGTTCTCTGTTGAACGTGTCTTCGAAATCGAGTTATTCGATTGTTCGATTTTCGAAGATGAGGAAAAATCGAGTTACTCGATTGTTCGATTTTCGAAGATGACGAAAAATCGAGTTATTCGATTGTTCGATTTTCGAAGATGACGAAAAATCGAGTTATTCGATTGTTCGATTTTCGAAGACGGCGAAAAGTCGAGTTATTCGATTGTTCGATTTTCGAAGACGGCGAAAAGTCGAGTTGTTCGATTGTTCGAATTTCGAAGACGGCGAAAAATCGAGTTACTCGATTGTTCGATTTTCGAAGACGGCGAAAAATCGAGTTATTCGATTGTTCGATTTTCGAAGACGGCGAAAAGTCGAGTTGTTCGATTGTTCGATTTTCGAAGACGGCGAAAAGTCGAGTTATTCGATTGTTCGACTTTCGAAAATTTCAAAAAATCGAGTTATTCGATTGTTCGACTTTCGAAAATTTCAAAAAATCGAGTTATTCGAGTGTTCGACTTTCGAAAAAAAATGTCGAAAAGCTCAACCCTAGTGCGGACGTAGGCACAGACCACTATCTTGTTAGGGCTACGTTGAAGCTGAAGCTGAAGCTGCAAAAAAGGCCGGTTGTCAGACGACCATACGACGTCGAAAAGTTCAAGAACCATACAACGGCGAGGAACTACCGCGTTGAACTACGAAACCGTTTCAGTATGCTTGACAAATGCGAAAGCATTGACGAACACTGGGAAGCCGTCAAAACCGCGCTATGCGAAAGTGCTGAAGCGACCATCGGACGTAAACGAGGCAAGCGAAAGGAGCAATGGATTCGAGAAGAAACCTGGAAGCTGATAGATGAGAGGAAGCGAGTCAAGCAAAGAAAAGAATGCGCCAAGACGCCCGACGAATCAAGGGAAGCGGGCGAAATTTATTCGGAACTCGATCGACAGGTAAAAGCGTCGTGTCGCCGCGATAAGAAAGCTTGGATCGCTCAGAAGGAAACAGAGGCACAAACAGCGGCTAGTCGTGGTGATTCCAGAACACTGTATCGAATTGTATCGGAGCTGACGGGAACAAGGCTCAACACATGCGTCCCTATAAAGGACAAAAGTGGCAGACTACTGGTCAGCGAAGATGAACAAAACGAAAGATGGGTTGAACACTTCCGTGAAGTGTACAACCAGCCCCAGCCATCCGCAACGCCTACGATCGATGATGAAAACGCCCTGGGAGAGCTAAACGTCAATACCGGCTACATAACGGTAGAGGAAACAAAGACAGCAATACGAGGTCTCAAAAACGGAAAAGCCCCTGGCCTCGACGAAATTGCAGCGGAGATGTTAAAAGCTGGAACCGCACCGGTAGCGGAACAGTTGACGACACTCTTCAACACCTGCTGGCATCAACACGAAGTGCCAGAGGATTGGAAAAAAGGCTTAGTCAAACTGCCGAAGAAAGGAAGCTTATCGGATTGCGGGAACTGGAGAGGTATCACCCTGTTGTCAGTGCCAGGCAAAGTATTCTGCACCGTATTGTTAAGAAGGCTTCGAGATGCAATTGATGATCGACTGCGGAAGGAGCATGCTGGATTCAGAAACGGAAGATCGTGTTGCGACCAGATCTTTACGCTACGCAACATCATCGAGCAGTGTTTGGAGTATCGCTACCCGCTCTACATAAACTTCGTCGATTTTAAGAAAGCATTTGACAGTGTCCACTGAGAGTCACTATGGAAAATACTCAGTCTCTATGGAGTTCCTGCGGCCTTCGTCAAGGTGTTTAGAAGTCTATACCACAACTCCTCGTGCTGCGTGAAGACAACTCTCGGAAATACAAGATTCTTCGAAGTCACCACAGGAGTCAGGCAGGGATGTGTTCTCTCACCGTTGCTATTCAACGTCGCCCTCGACTTCGTAATGAGAAGAACGACAGCCGAAGTACAGGAAGGCATTCCTTGGTTTAGATGACGACTTATGGACCTGGACTTTGCCGATGACATTGCCATATTCGCTGAGGACAACGATACTCTTCAAAGAAGCACGGAATGCCTCAGCCAGGAAGCAAGCAAAATCGGCCTCCGAATTAGTCCCGAAAAGTCAAAGATCATGCACGCAGGAAATATGACCTCGGGAGACGACAACTACGTAGGATCGGATCGCTTGGAAGTAGTGGATAACTTCACCTACTTGGGAAGCATGATCACCAGTAACGGAGATGCTGAAGCTGATGCTCGATGCAGGATTGCGAAGGCAACGGCAGTGTTCCGGAGGCTTAAGCCACTGTGGACGTCGTCTTCAATTTCAAATAGCGTCAAGCTGCGTTTGTATTCTTCGATAGTCGTCCCCACTGCAGCGTACGCTAGCGAAACATGGATGATGTCAGCTAGCATCATCAGACGGATCAACGCGTTCCACTGCAAATGTCTACGACAAATAATGAGGATACGCTATACAGACCGCTTGACGAACGAAGAAGTACTACAACGCTGCCGATCGAGCAACCTCTACGAAACCGTTGTGCAACGCCGACTCCGCCTGGCCGGACACATTCTTCGAATGCCGGCGCACCGCCTGCCAAGATCAGCCATGCAATGGACACCGCCAGGAAAGCGAACCAGAGGCCGCCCAAAAAACACGTGGCGTCGCACGTTTTTGAATGACTTGGAAGTTATGAATATTTCTAGGCAGGAGTGTGAAGAAATAGCCCAAGACAGGCAGCGGTGGAAAGAGTTCGTCGCCCTATGCGCTCAACAGCACGGGAGGAACTAAGTACTGAGTAAGTCACATTGTAATATTAACATTTTGGAATCACTCAAAAGTCATATGTCTATTGCAAGTGACCCTATGCGTACAAAAAAGGAGTCTAATATCAACATTTCCTATTAGTATACGCGTAATGGGGGACCACTGAACTCGCTAATGAATCAGTGTACGGTTGGACCAGGCGAACTCACACTTTTCAACACAGAGGCAGAGTAAATGGGTGGCAAATTAGAAGCTGCCAAGTAGTCTCGAAGGGTTGCGCTTATTCGGCTTAATCTTGAACGCGCGACAACTAGTGGCTTCGATGATGCTCGCTTAAAGCAAACCTAACCACCTAGCACACCTGCCAAAGAAATCGCTAAACATGGTATTGAGCTTTCTGTTGCTGATCTTTGGATAAGTATTATTAAACCTACCGTTTTGCTCACTAGTTGCTCTAAAAATACAGTATTTTCTTGGAGATAATTTTACCTCTTTTTGTAGAATACGGAACGATAGATCTAACACTGCACCCCTCTTCTACAAGGTTTTCAATTCAAACAATGCTAGCATCTGACAGTAGCCTGGAAGATTTTACCCGCTACTAAGAGGGGTTAACCGGCACCAAAGAAGGTGCCTGAATATCTGTTGAACACGCTCGATCTTACGGATGTTCTTTCTTAGGTGAATGGGAACAATATTTTAGGGTTCCCAATACATGCGAAAAGGCGTAGCGCAGTGTTTCCTCATGCAAACTCTTGATACAACGGAGGATAGAAAGTAGGTTAAGGTTGGCGTCCTAACGGCATTATCCATTTGTCTTGAAAATTTAGACTTGATTCAAAGATAATTCCGAAATCTATAGCTGAGTTACAAAATGCCAACTTGGCACCGTTGACAATATACTGAAGCGTGTCAACACCTATGTGCATTACGGCATACTTATCTATATTCGGTTAATTCCCACTCAGAAGCCCAGATGTACAGTTTTTCAACGGAACTCTGAAGAACTGCTCACACCTTTCTACGTTGCCCTATCATATTTATTTATTTATTTATTTATTTATTGCACTCAAAGGTGCGCAAAACCCTGCACAGGTCGTCATGCACGTCTAAAAACAGATCCAGTTCTGAAAAAAAACAAAGGATAAACCACAAAGTAAATAAGAAGTTAGTAACAAAATAAACACCTTTCTAAAACGTAGCTGAAAAAATAAACTCGCAAACAGCATAGAAAGGCGTAATACTAAAACGTGCTTAGAACATCTCCATTCCAAAGCAACAGAAATCTGATGGCCTTTTCCTTCGCAGTGCCCTCAATTTACACTTGAAAACTGTGTCACCTATAGTGCAATGAGTGGCCTTGGCTAAGTAGAACCCTTATAGTTTAAATCACAAGGCAACTCCATTAGAATTGATATTCCATCCAGTAGAGTTTATTCACCTAACGAAGAAGTGGGTGACGAAATTCTATATCAGGAGTGAAGATATCAGTGGCAAGAGGATATAGATGTGGAATTATGGTTAGATAATAGTGTGTAGCCGGCCGGGTCCATGCAAAGAGAGCGTCACTAGTGTTTAAGGCGAAACCTACATCAGTCTGCCACAATGCATTACCACACACAGAAGTCTTGCCACAAATTTTACTGAGTGAGACACATTGTCGGCAGGGAAGTTAGGCAATGCGAAAGAGTAGCACACAGAGAATAGAATGAATCGGTTTTCTAAAACCCAGCCCAGCTATAGTGTGGTTATTTATAATAACTCACTCTCGAGCAACATTCCTGGCCGGTCAACACCTAAGCATCAGGTAGTAGCCTTCAGTACTTAGGCGAGGCAATGCTTCTTTCAGTGCCAGCCATTGTCGCTTCTATAGCCGCAGCGGGTTGACCACAAAAACCGAAACATCCTGTAAAATGGCAAAGATTTTCGCAACATTTTAGATCAAGTCCAAGCTCTTTTGCCAACCAACTCACTCATCTCCCCTAACAACCAAGCCTTAGGCCACAAAGTGTTGTGATAAAGGGAATCGTCTCAGTATTAAGACAAGGGCAACACGTTAACATTGCACGAGCGTTTAAAGAGGTATAGCCTTTGTAGTTCCAAATGAGAGCAATGCAAGAAAAGGGAGTCACACTTATCTAGGACATTAACAATGGGAAGGTTATAAAACAATGATGCGATGAATTTGGCATCAGGCAGCTAGTAACACTCCTCCCCGTACAGCCATCATCATGCGAACCTCACCACATGGCAACATCTGAAATAGGAATGGTAAAACCTAAGCATTATGCGTTTCCTAACAACTGCAAAAGGTCATGTATTTTCAGTTGTTTGTTTAATGCAGAGCTATTGTCAGCTTCAAACACTGTCAATGGTAGCAGCTGCATCCACCTGGCACAACGGTTAAATAGGTTGTTAAACATCAATTAATATTTTTTCCATCCAATTCTACGATAATGAACGTTAAACCTACTATTACGCATGCTTGATGGCACAAATACCCAATACTTGCTTGCCAATAATTTTATTCCTTTCGAAGAACTCGGAAACAAAATGTCAAGTCTGAAGCAAGGCGCCTCTCCTGCAGTGTCTTTAAACCAAACATATTTAACCTGTCGGCATAACTAGGCATGACGGTACCACTTTGAGGCCGCTTTACTCTATACCAGAGTAGATGGGTGAAGACCTGCTGCACTCTTTCTAATTTGAGAATATCCTTCTTCAAGTGGGGATTCCAAACTGGGGAGCAGTATTCAAGATGAGGCAGCACGTGAGACTTATAAAGTCTCAGCAATATTGCTTCATCAGAGCATTTTATATTACGGAATAAAGAAAACAGTGCTGTAGGCCTTACGAACTCTACCGTCGATGTGTATCGAGAACTTCAGATCACTGTCAAACATTACGCCAAGGTCTTTTGTGTAACGGCAGGTTTTAAGCTGCTTGCCGTCAATAGCATATAAAGGCACGTCGTCATCTCCAATATGCATAACGTGTTAAGAGAAATACCGGAGCAGTTTGCCCAGAGATGCGTTCGTTCAATGGAGCCTTGAAGCGCCAAACGTACCTCGGTTTTGTATCCATTATCATACATACCATATAGTTTAACGTCATCAGCATAGAACTGCATTTTAATCTCAGCAGAAGTTTTGGGAATTGAGGAACATCAATAGTGTAAATCATGAATAGCAAAGGAGACAAAACTCCTCCCTGAGGGGCACCACATTCACAAGCATACCTCAAAGAGAAGCTATGTCTTACCTTAACTGTCATGCCTCTATTTAATAGATACGATCTCAGCCAATTCAGCACTTTGCCTCGAATCCCAAGCATTTCCAACTTATCAAGCAATATTTTATGACATACTTTGTCGAACGCTTCAGAAAAATCAAGATATAGCACATCAACAAATTTTCCATTATTGATAGCATACGAAAAATCATAAGCGAGTCAACTAGGTTGGTTGCTGTTGAGGCACCAGATAGAAATCCGTGCTGTTGCCGAGGAATAACGTTAAATTTGTTAAGCCAAGTTTGAATTGTCTTCAATTTTTTTCACTATTTTCTCCATTACTTTAACCGCTGTTGGAGTAAGGCTAATCGGTCGATAATTACTTAGGAGACCAGTACTAGAACTCTTTGGAATCGCTGTTACTATGACTTCCTTCCACAACTGCGGAACCTCTCCCAAGAGCAAAGACAGGATATTCAATGAATAGGAGCGCAAGGGGCTTAGAAAGAAAATAGTGACATTTTCGGAACACTATCTGAGGGATTCTGTCATACGGTTCAGTGGTAGATGAACTTAAACGCTTGAGAATTAAAGAGACTTCGTGTGGATGAAAGTATATATCGTCAAATGTATGTTTGATAGACAAGGACTTCATAAGATATTCAGGGGGTGCAGAGGGGTTGGCTGCAGAGAAAACACCGGAGAAAAATTCAGCCAACGCATTTGCCTTTTCCTGGGCATTACGGAATTTGGAGCCACGTGGCCCGATTAGCGTTGGAAGACCTGCTTTTGGCTTTATTCTCTGACGGATGTATTGGTAAAGTTTCTTGCCTGAGCTTTGAGCGGGAAGCCGCCTTTCGTAATCAGCAACGAATCTTTTGACATGATGGTTCAGGCTGTCGCAGACATTTTTGTAAGCCTGGTTGTTTAAAGGACATTTTGACTCACAAAAAAGACGCTGTTTTTGTTTCAACAAATTGCGGATGTGGGGAGGGTATTTCATCATGCTACTTCTAGGAAATCTAAAAGGCACAAATATTGCAAAAGCATCGTAAAGCACTGTACAAAACCTTCGATAAACATCAGACATAGAAGTGTACTGATTGAATATGCTTAACCAATCCACAGCACAGAAGTAACTGTCTAGTGCTGGATAGTCCACACTCAAAAAATCAGAGTGCGGGGGTGGCGAAAAGTCCGCGAATTTAACCATTATGTCAAAAGAGACGATGCAATGATCTGACGTGGCTAACGGAGGAAGCGTAGCTACGTTGAATACAATTGCTGAAGAGAATAGAACTAAATCAAGAATGTTTGAACCAAGTGTAGCCCTTTTGACGAACTGCTGAAATCCACATTCTTGGAAAAGGTCTAGGAAACTCATACTGGCCGAATTCAATGCGCGTAGCGTCATCCAGTCAATATCCACCGTAAATTTTTGATATCGTCAGCATAGGCTTCAATTTAATAGCAGAGGATGTCCGGAGTATTTGTAGCAGATCCATGGTGTAAATCAAAAATAACAGGGGAGACAGAGCGCCTCTATGAGGAACCTCACTTACACAGTGATATCTCCCTGTGCCAAACCTTTACTGTTATGTCTCTGTTATCAGGATAGGAGCTGAATCAGTTAAGAAGATACCAAGAAGTCCTAATTTTGTTAACAGTTTGTGATGGCAAATTTTATCAAATGCCCTCGATATAACGTCCAAAATGTTTCCGGCGTTTAGGGTTGCGGGGCCTGGGTGAAGTCGAAAACGGAGTCCGCTAAATTCGTACAAGTTGAGGCTTACAGCAGAAAACCATGTTTTTTCGGCGAAATCGTATGAAATCTGGAGAGCCACAGCAATAAATAGTTTTTCTCCGTAATACGGTTGAGAGACAGACGTCTTTAGACTCTTGACTAAAACTGAAATTTGATGAGGGTCAAAACAAATCTCCTTAAACGCGCCTGATCTTATTAAAACTGTCTAATTGGGGGAGTTTTTTGCATGTGTTTTCTGGTGAAAACACGCTGGAAAATTAGTCAGCGAGGGCAGTGGCCTTTTCCTGATCGGTAGAAGCCTTCTTCCACCATCGCTAACAAGCGTTGGTAAACAGCTTTTCGAGCTGATTTCCGTACCGAAATCTTGGTGTAATCGCTTCTGGGAGCTTACAGTTGACCAGAAAAGTTTACACATAATAATTAAGTTGGAAGCATATATTTTTGTAGGTTGTGCTGCAAACTACAAAAGGCATACGTAGCTTTAAGAAGAGGCACTGTTTTACTCAATTAAATTCCTTATATGGCAAGGGTAGCTGACAGATCCTGATTTGGACCTCTTCAAGGGAACCAAAATTGCAAAGTCTCTGGTAAACACTTAAGCACAGCCTCCATAGCGCACCCGTTGCCTACACTAGTGTACAAGGCCGCCACCTCGAAGGATAGATAGGTTAAAACACAAGTGGAGACCGCTCATGCAGAATGATGACGTTCTAGAAACATCTGGGTGTTGCTTAAATGGGTCGGCTTAAATCTGAGTAATTGTGCCAAAACCAGCCCCCAACGCACCTTGATCTCGGAGAGTCCCGGTGATTCAACACTGCTCGATGAGGGAAGCTTGTGTGTCTTTATGGTCAGATAGAGGACTGGGCACGTAGATTCAATTTTCAGGTGCGTTATTGTCTGTGAATTAATCCCAGGTGGTTTTGCCAATGATACCCACGTTTTATTCAACCTTCGGCACTGGTTCTGAAAGTTCTTTACAGGGGATGAGAGATAGAGAGATCCATCTCGAAGGTGATGCTTGGTTATTGACACATCTAACTAAAGTACCAGCTGTGCCGCTTCGTCCAACCAACGCAAGCCCGCGGAAGATGAAGAGCGGCGCAAAATGGCGCCGGAGAGCGTCGTTTTCTGCTCGCCACGCGTCGTGTCTGAGACAAGTTGCGTTAGGGCGCGGCATCCTTAACTTCTGGACGTTAGGCTGATGGAAGGAGTCTATCCATGCGTTTGGACGAGCAGGGCCTACTGTTTGTAACTAGCTGCCGACGTGGCGCGCGTTGCGAACAATGAATATAGGCCCGGCAGATTCAATCGAGTGGGCGCGACCGCTCGCAGAGTGGCGTTAGGATGATAGGCTGACGGGAGCCTATCCATGCGTTTGGACGAGCACGGCCTACTGTTTGGAACTAACTGCCGGCATGGCGCGCGCTGTGTACAATGCATATACGAACTGTGGAATCAATCGGGTGGGCGTCGAATTCGCATCGAGGCCGAGCCTGCGCGGCTCCACGTTCGATGACGTCATCACTCCCTTCAAGTGCAGCTTGGTGTCCAAGTATCTAAATGCTTTTTCAATGCGTTCCAAATCCTTCGTGGGCCTGGCATTGTCTGGCAGCAATTTCCGCGCTTCCACTGCGGCTCCAGGATACTGCCAAATTGAACGCGCGGACGTGTTTGGAGCATAATAACTCTATCATGTTTGAATCTTTCCGTCTGCAACTCGTCAATTTTGTAGGCCGCACTGGGTTCTTAAAGTAGGCTAAAGCACAACGGTGTAGCTCGTAAAGGAACTAAGTTACAGTGGTGCGAAACTGCAGCTTGTGCAACACAATTTTTTTCCGATGTTGGTCGACCATTGAAGTAAGACGAGGCGAGCTAACGGCATGCAAATCCGTGGGCGAGCAGAGCATTAAAGGCACTTTACACTGACATCTCACAGCTCTCAGGCTGCCTAAATTACCTTAGCCCTATTTGCCATTTTAGAGCGGCGGACGGCAGCGATGAAATTTCTTCCGCCGTTACTCGCCCATATTTGAGTCTTAGACACTCGCAATGGCACCGTTTTGTTCAGCTCAAAAATCTCTGTGAAACTGTATCAATCTCCATCAATTTTGGAAATGTCGATTTTTTGACAATTTCGCGTTCATGACAAGGCCGCAGCGGAGGAGCGATGACGTCACCGAAAATCAGTTTTCTCGAATTTGGCCAAGTTGGGTATCATTGGGTAGCGCTTTTGATGGTGAATTGGACGGTTTTACTTAGGGTAGCGAGAGGTATAATCTGAGCGAGTAAGGGCGCGGAGATCATTGACCTTGATGTGCCAAATTGCACGCGCGGGCGTGTTTGGAGCGCGATAACTCTGTCAAGTGTAAACCCTTCCGGCCGTCAGCTTGTGAATTTCGTAGCAGTAAGAAGATCTAGCAGCTCGTCAAAGCACAGCGATGTAGCTTAAGAACGTACAAAGTTACAGTGGTGCGAATCTGCAAGTTAAGCTTGAGTGGCACGCTTTTTTCTGATTTCCGTCGATCACTGCGGTAAGACGCGGAGAGTTAGCGGCATAAGAGTGCGTAGGAGAGCAGAACAGTATAAGCTCTTTGCACTACGTGCTCACAACTCGCCCAGCTGCCTATACTGTCTTAACTCCAGTTGCTATCTTAGGGCGGCAGACTTAAGGGTTGAAGTCTCTTGCACTCTTACTCGCCCATGTTTGACTTTTCGACATTTCCAATGATACCGTTCTGTTCATCAAGAAAATCTCTATCGAATGGTGTCAATCTCGACCAATTTCAGAAAAATTGATTTTTTGACAATTTCGCATCGGGGACGAGGCGAGAATGATCGGCTGATGACGTCATCGAAAATCAATATCTTCGAAATTGGCCAATCTTCTTCGTTCAAACCTCGTCCAAAATCATCTAGGAGGCTGTTTGGAGCGCTGATTACGATTCCGATGTCGTTTGTGGAAAATTCCGCCGTTTTCAGTAGGTGACTCTCCGTTGGGGGTGGTCAGGTCAGGTCACCGAATACCCTCAGTTATCGGTATAGACGGTGTCTTGCCGTAGTCGTCCAAATGGACTTAGGCGTCGTGTTCGGAACCCCGAGTAACTCACACTGAGGCCATACAAGTTTACACTTGCCTGGCGCTCAGTGAGGATTTTCAGGTATACCCTGTAAGGCGCTTTTCTTCGCAACGTTGGTGTACAACAAAATGATGTCAAAGGACTCCATAACCTATCCTTCTTTCGCTTTAGTAGCGAGTAGTTTTTGGAGGAAAGCATTGGTGTTGGGCGTGAGGGCATTAATCTGATCAGCTGCTCAGAGCAAGGTTCAAGAGCCACAAAACGCGGTATGTAGGACCATCAACACCACTTATTTTTGGCCTAACCTTAAAGTGGAAAGGTACTGATGCCTGTTCGGAGGCAACTTATGGCTTTCATAAGGTGTCGTGAATGCGAAGGTTCGCTCCCTTTTCTCAACTCAAACTCGCGCGGGCTGCCGTACCCGCTCGGAACGCTGACGAGGCGCTCCCGAGCTCGTCCTGCCCGTGCATGCTATTGGCCGGCGGGACCGCGGTGCGCCGCCCCCGCCCAACTCTCTCGGCACGTCGATCGGCTGCGCGGACGCGGTTCTGGGGGCTGCAATTGTGAGCCCGCTTCTACCATCATCCCGGAAACTCCGAACGGTGCCTTGCCGCTCCTTACAACGCACTACAGGCTGCACTCCAGGGAGGACGGCGAGCCCGGATGGGGCTCGCCTAGCCTCGGATAACCAGTCCAGTCAACTTAGCCGGAGCGGTTTCGTCTATCCTGTGTTCGTTCATGCTATCTAGTATTCATTATTCAATATGCATATTCTATATGCTTGTGCGATGCTGTATGTGGCTGTATAAATTGTGCTGCACACGACGAGGAAGGTGGTGAGCCTCCTAATGGTATATTGTCGGTGTTGGTATTGTATATATTTGCTGTTGGGTTATGTCGTGTCGGGGCATTGTTGTGTGTTGTTGAGTATTATGTTGAGTCGGGTAACATTTGGGGGTTGTGTCCGCTCACTGCAGTCCGGGTTCACTACAGCACGCCCATAGGCACCCGCGTCTCACGTGGAGTGCGGGCGTGCGTCAATCCAGGCGCTGTCCAGCGCGAGAGGGCTGAAGGTCACCACGCGGGGCCCCCGTCTGCCAGGGAGGGGGGGGGACGTGGTCTGTTCACATCTTGGGGTCCCCCTAGTTTCCACCTGGGTCTTGGGGTCCTGGCTACCTCGTAGCGCCACGGGGCGAATGGGGGACCCGGCTCAACAGGGGCATGTACCCTCGCGAGCGGGGCCACCGATGCGCAGCACTTTTAAAGTGAAACTGAACACCGTCCAGTTCGATATGGACAAGCCGTATACTCACGATCTTGCCCGTCACCATGGGATAGATATCGACTGGGAGCAAGGCCCAGGTCCCCAACGCGGACGAGGCATAGCACGATAGAATAACGTCGTCAAAAACGACGCACGTTTATCATGTTAAATGGCGGAATTATTGAGCAGCGAAGAAAGCGGCAAATAAGGCAGTGATCGCTGCTAAAGCCCATTCTACGCTGGTGTCAGCGAAAACCTGGAAACGCGCAATAGTGAGCGTTATCCTTACCGACTCGCCAAGGGTCACTGTCGCCAAGCAGAAGACATCGACTACGAGAACGGTCATCATCTGATGGATCGTAAGAGGGCTGTGAAGCGATGGCGCGACTACATCAAGGAAACCTCGAAGATTTTTGTAGATTTTGAATACCCACCTGTTTCTTTTGCGGCACCTGTATACAGTCGCGTTCAGTAGATTAAAGGAAGCGAAACGAAAGCAGCCTTGGGAAGAATGAAGTCTGGCAAAGCCATTGGTCCCTATGACTTGCCGACCGACCTGTGGACGTCGAAGAGGCCTGCCTACTGGATGGCAGAGTTTTTCAATCAGGTTGTTGCTGAGAAGAATGTGCCTGAGAGCTGGCAGCAAGGCACGAGCATCCCGGTTTAGAAGAAGAAGTGCAGTCCCCAGAACTGCCCTCCTTCTTCTAAACCGGGATGTTGTTTCTCTAGCACAATAAAAAATCAACTCTTCAGTGGCTGAGATGAAACTGCATAAGAGGCGCTGTTAGAAGAGCGGCAGATATTGCAAGAGTGGCAGCAGCTGCCTTGCGTTTTCGTTGAGCTGGACCCTATGCTAGAGACCCCACCCACGTTGTTTCTTTAATTCATATTCGTTGCTCCTCAGGTACTCTGAGGACCACAGGCAAAAAATGTGTACTACCCTCGTAATCTGATGGACTACAGAGCTGCATATTGATGAGTCTGAACGCTTTTCCATAAGCCATTTTTAACGGGGTCCTTATCAAAAATGGCTTTTATGCTCCTGTTTTATGATGATGTTTTCGATGCTTCGTGCGATAACACACGTTTGTATTAATGTTCATTCAAACACAATAATGCTCAGTACATAAATAGCACATGAAAATCGACAACTGCAAACAGGTGAGACCCTCCCTATAAGTCGATGTCGGAGTGTTTTGAGATTAGAAGATCTTTCATGGTCTTCTTGTTATTCTTCAGCCACTGCACTCGATTGCGGGCAATTTCCAACTTCACCTTGAGCACGTCTAACCCTCTTGTCGATGTTTTGTGATCCGCCATAAATCGTTCAAACTAAAAATGTGGTTTGTGGGTTGAATAATGGAACTGCGATGCATCGTTCACTATTTCGACCTTTGGTCCGCTGTCGATCTTTTCGTCGGCTGGTTCACTCAAAACTTTCTAGGTAAATTCCCTTCTCTCTCGCGGATTGTGGTACATTCATGAAGAGCATAAGAAGTCTTTCTGATAATTCACTCAAAATAATGATTCCGCTATCCTTAATCCTATTTACAATACACTGGTATAACAGTTTAAATTTACAAAATTTGCATGTAGGCTTAGATTTAAAAAAGATGAAGAACGCCGATCATTAACCTCTATTGAGATGCGCCACGCACTCTATCACAGAATGCCACGGGGTCCATTTGAATGCGTAATTGGCCTATACGATGATCTGCGGTGTCCATCCGATTTACAAGTAGTATTTTATTCTCCCTCCAATTCCAGACCACACAGGGATGGAAGGCGTGGTTGACCAGGTAGGGAAACTGAATCACGAACCTGCAATCGCGTGCATGCGACTACCGGCGCCTCCCCCACTCCACTTCTGCGCGCCGCAATTATAATTTTACATTTACCTTAGCAAAAAATACAAAAAAGCAATGGAGAGTCTCTGCGGTTGGCACAAATAAAGGTTGCACCTATCCTTCGACTGAAGATGAATCCTCACCTGTTTCGCTTCTCTTTCGCTGTCGAATCGAAGGGCGCCACGCATGACAGCAGACAAGGCGGTGTGATCGTACGAGAACCTAGACGTCCTCGTTTTGAAGCTTTTTTTTTGTTGAGCATCGAAATGATCTACCTCTCGGTCAGCTCCTTCCAATTGTCAAGAACAAAGTTGCTCACAATTTCGGCTCCTACTGGCTCATTATTGATAGCGGCCATTAGCGGGTGCACGTCTTCCACATCAACTGTGCTTTTTGTCGGCTGCACGCATTCATGCAACAGCCTGTGGGCAAAACTTGGATTGACGAGTCGAAGGTTAGTTATATTTATAAATATGTATTTATTTGAATATTTATTCATATACATATGTTATTGCTCGCAGAAACGTACCTTCTCAGCTTACGTGGATCTCTACTGCAAGCCAGTGCTTCTATCAGCTTCTTTCTTTCCACTGCGTTCACCTCCCTCAGTGATAGTTGCCGAACCTTTTCGAATTCATTGTCTGATCCTCCGGCCACACCGGCACAGTAAACAAATGAGCGTATAGTCGGAGACACACTAGATGTACAGCTGTATAGAATTCATTGAGTAGCATTTGGTGGCTCATGCCTACCTTGAGCAAACACTGGAGATGCCATTGCTGCCACAGTTTCCTAGGAAATTACTCTCAAACTGAGACGTTAGACCTTTATAGCAGACTTCCGGCGAAAGCTTGCAGTACAGTTTGACAATCTGCGATGTTGACTTGCTGGAAATGAAATAATCGGATTTCCTACGATTTCTATTGCAGCATTTCTACACGAATTCCGACCACCAGTCGGAGGTGGCCTGTAACCTGTTCTTGCATTTTCTGATTTCTTGATGATGTCCTTAACTGTGGTCTCTAAAGACTACCAGTAACCAAAACATGAAAGGCCATTAGGGATGAGCGGTTTAACGAAATTTTGAAACCCGGTTAACGGATAACGGATAATTTGCCCAAAAATGGCCGGTTAACGGAAAAACGGATAATGAACAAACAGCAAAGAATAAAGCGGGTTTTGATTGTGCTAATTCCAACAGTGGATTAGGAATTTAAATACTGTTAAATTATAAGCTATCTTTAACCGTTTTAATAGCGTTTTGAAACATTTGAACTATGTCATGTCGTGCAGTCAATACAATAACGAGGCCCTGGCAATTTTGGGCCTGTCAGCAGGAGTTCCTTCGCGCTCTCAGAGCCGATCTCAAGTTAATTTACACCAAACTGACCAACAGTCCTAGTTCTACGGGGACGGCGAACTGCTACTAATCTTATTGGGAGGAACAGTAGCAAACCATTATGCTGCCAAGGCTATTTTGCAACTTTTCCTCTTGTGTTATGCTTGGGCATTACTGCGCCAGACGAAGATGATCGGGAGGTTGAGAAATCACTCGTCCAAGGATCATTCCATAGAACAATTTACAAATAGCGATTGGCGGTGAGAAAGAATGAGCCGAGGGATACGGAAAGCAACTTAATTTACCGCAGTGAAACAGATGAAAGGCTAATAAGCCCTTGGAGGGAGACAAATGTGAGATTTGTTTAGCCCTTATTCACTCACATTTGCCTTCTTCCGACAGCAGCTTACCCACCTTTCGTCTGTCTACAGAATCGGTTGGACTGTTTTGTTCATCAGTCGCCTAGTTCTCTTTTCTACAATTAAAGCTGCTGATTGGTTGAGCAATTTTTACGACGCCTCCTGCATTTTATGTCATGATGAACCTGTTATGCTGACGCGTCCACCGAATGAAATCTGCATAACTATAATATATTGGTTCCTAGGCTTGATGAGAAATATCAGTGTTCGACAGTATCTCAGGATCTAAAGCAGTTGAACTTGGAATTAATTGCATGAAATGCAAGCTGTACGTCGGCTAGCCACTGCGAGCCATTCTGCAGTCCAAACACACATTCAGAGAGTTATGACGGAAGAGCAAAAGAAGAGTACCTGGCGCAACTATAAAAGGGAACAATTCCGTATATAATCTTCTCTCTATAGATTTATAGAGAGAAGATCAAAGCCTTAACACTACGAAAGCGCCACTATTATCGAACAGAAAATGCTTTTGGTAAACCGTTTCTATAAAAAAAAATACTTGGAGTAATTGCAGGAGTGGTCGGTTAATTGGTGGCTGAGTGTCTGAAAAGGATTAAACGTTGGCTTCTCAATCGACCGGCCACTGCAGATTATTGTGTAGGCCAAAAACGCAGTCAAAATGCCACCACAACATTCCGCAAAAACAGAATGCGTGGCGCAGCTCAAAAGAGATTGACTAACGCCTGACGCATCGCGTAATTGTTGGAGCGTTGCTTTCTCCACTAATCTGGATTAAACCTATTTTCTTTTGGTTGGAATGTTACTATACTGCGGTATTTCTCTGATTCACAACAGCCGATGACTAAAAGGATTCCATTACTGCATGGAGGCAAATCGAACCAGCGTAGTCGTGGATCTACAAAGGATAGGACTCTTCATAGGTTGTGCCAGGCCCTCCTCTTCTAACGATCAGTAATATCAGCTTGTATTCTTTTCTGGTCTGCACATGAATTGCTGTGACAAGCCGATGAATAATTGGATGCTTATTAGGTCTCTCGGATACATGCACCATTAGCGATCCTGGAGCTATGTAACTTATCCTTCCAACTGTGTCAACATTGCTCAAGTGAGGGAATTCCTCACCTAGCCACTCTATGTTTAAGTCCCTTCTGCTGTAGCTTATTACCCCTTTTATGATTGTGGAGGATTTTCTACACAATCATGCAACACTACGTCAAGCCTGGGCAGCCAGCCAATTTGTTGCTGTTCGTTATCCGCCCCAAAACTATCGAATAACGAATAAAACGGATGCAGCCAATACCCCGGAAAACGGGCAACGGATAACGGATAATCCGCTCATCCCTGAAGGCAATAGAGCTGAGCAAGAAGAATTAGATAAGGGCGGCCCTGCATGGCTAGGTCTGAAATCAGGGAAGCGTGGCATGATGAGGGCCGCTCAGTGGACAAATCTTTACACAATCGCGAGCGCTTTGGGCAAACCATAAATCATGTGAATATGTGCAATGCTGTCATGAAACCAACTCTAGGAGTACTCCCATTGCGGACTGAGCTCTCTAGCGAAGCAAATTTGGGGCGTTATATTACGGGTGAGTGCAAACAGAGACAATAAGTAATATGGCTTACCGACTTCTAGACATCAATCCAGCTGATCGTCCTCTTTGTCACCCAGACAGAAGCATAGGAAATATTGAGCGCAGAAAGATATGGAAACGTTTTACTTTACCAGTTAAGGCAAAGATGCTTTGAGCACAACTGTACCAAAAAGGGGAACCGCATATCGTAGCAAAAGTCGAGAAGATAATCGAAAACGATCGGAGCAAACCGCTGTTGAACAGTAGAGCTTCCGTTAACAGCGCCCTTACAAAACGTTATATGAATTTTTGTTTTTCGACCTTCACGCAATAGCTGTTCTTGCTATTATTGACAACACTCTCGAGTTAGAAGCCTTGCTGGAGACAGAATAAACAGACCTTTCCTGCCACTGCTTGTCTTCAGTGAAGCTTAGACTGCTCAAGTCCAGTTTGTCAAAGATCGATTTCAGTTTCTTCAAAACGAATTCCTAAACTGCACAGTTTGATAGTGTTTTAGACTGTTGACTGAGGTGCAAATGGACCGATTGAAAGCAACACATAACATAGGTTGTACCACTGAGTAGTGCCACTTACGCTGTTCGTAAAGAACGATATAGAAATTACAATATGATAGCATGAAAAAATCAAAAAGAAAGGAATACCTATTAAAATAATGATTAGAACATAACACGTTTTGATCTGCAATAAATGCGACAACTTTACGGACCAGAAATTGTAACACTTGTGATACTGTCCCCTTTGCACGTTCGAACACTCGCGAATAGGTACAAAGCCTCCTTTCTTATAACGATTCTTCTATTGTGGCTAGAATCTACCTTCACACTCGGCTCCAGATCGGTCTCCGACATGCGGTCGTAAAGGTCCTCTAATCCCTTCGCTGCATTAGACCACGGCTGGTACTCGGTCTCCATAGGAAGATAGGAAAGAACGCCAAAAGCCGTCTAAAGTAGTCGTGAAGAGTAGAGCGCTGTGGAGTCACCTGATGACGCAAGATCATATCAATACCTCATAGGAAAATTGACCTGACGCGGCCAGTGCTAAAGCATCAGAGACAAACCTGGCTCGAGCAGATGGCGGATATTTCTGTAAAACTATTCACATTAACGCATTCCAGTCAAGGAATAGTCGGCTTCAAATCTGCAGACCGTATGATCCTTTTGCAACTGTCGAACAATTTTGGACCAGCCTTCCTCGTCATAGTTGACGCGGTAGAATCCGATCGACTCCGTATTAATGAGAAGATGATCACTGACGTTGAGAGGGAGTCGGATAGCTGAATTGCAATTCCCAGGCCCCTTTCATAAGAGCCACGTAAGCTTTTTATAGGAATATCAAACGCCAATTCATATGTCTTTGAAACAGCTTGTTCACACGGGGTTAAGGTGATCGCGCGGTGTTGAAAGTTCCTTTCCTAACCTCTTCTGATTTTAGGCTATAAGCCCACATGCACAATGCGGCAGTCACCAGCAAGTAAACCGAACCTTCATGGAGCCATGTCATTTCTTGCGGTTTTCCGTTGATTTCAAAGAAGAGCGGAATGTCCCACTTATACCAGTACAGTGCATTACGGAATTTCGCCTTTTCCGGTGTAAGATGATCAAGCTGTAAGTGATATCAGTCTCTCGCGGCTCCCTGTAGAGGTTTTAGCAATTTTCTACCTTGAAACGCCTTTGCGTCAGCTCCACAGTCCACTCATCAATGCGGTAGACCTCAACAACAGGATATCCCATCTAAATGAAGTGAGCAATCGTGGCTAATGTCTTTAAGAAAAAAACCACTAACTTGTCTTGTCCACTTCTGCGCAAAATCACTGATATTGAGCCTTCTACCATCCCATGCTCTCAGCTAAAAGTTGCGAAGTAATCGTGTCGACGTTCAAAGCGAAAATAAATGAGCGGTAATATAAAAATGGAGAAAATTTCAAATCCTTTCAGGGACTAAGTCTCCCGAAGCGACAAGTATTCCGAGAGAAAAAGAACACCGGTCAAATGTGCCGAACGACGCGTCTATATTGTTAGAATGTCATCAAGACGTTGGCACTCACTGTTTTAGGCATAACACCATCGAGAGCGCTCCAGAGATCTGGCTTAATGTTGCCATTCGCTTCGTCCCTCAGGAAGTTCTAAAGCAGCAATGAGTGCATATTCCTGACGTACACATAACAGTCCATTCTTTACAAGAGGAAAGCGAAGGGGTCACAGCTTTTTCGGGGAGAAGTTTTCAGTAGCATTTTTTATTTGAAAATATCTCACCCAAGAAGAGTTAAGAAGAAAAAGGCACTTCTCAACATGACATTTTAAGAAGATGTGTGTGTGGGAGCAAATTGTGTGGATGTAAAATGTTGACATTGAAGCTATAAGAAAAACGTCTCACCTGGAAACCACGTTGGAAGCTCTCTTCCCCAATAACAGCTTTTATCATTCGTAACACGGCGGCTCCCTGGAACGTGTTTCACTGTTTCATTTCTACTTGCTCAGCACGTGTTATATTGTTATATACTGTCCACCATTCACCAACCTTGTCACTAGTTATACGGTCGAACGGCTCCATAGCCTCCGATGGCGTGCCATTGTCGACAGTTATAGGATAGGATGAGGCGCGAGCGTCGTTCAAAAGCGCTGGCTCCAATGAATCTACAGTCTGGTAGTCACCCTGGAGATATGTAAACGTAATAAAATAATAGAAGAATGTCAAGGCATCCCTGTGCACCTCCTTGGATTTACTCCTTTGCACAGTGAGATTCACATGAGCCATTCATTAGGTACTAGGATCTCTCGCTTCTGGCTCCCCAGCACACTACCTCTTGTCATCTCATTGGTTCCCTCGCACCTGTTTTCCACTCCGGCGATTGCCATATTGCCATGGCGCTCCGAAAACGACTATACAATACCTTCCCTAACTGGTGTACAATCCGCGCTTTGGGACAGATTTTTCCGTCGCAAACCGACGAAAAACCAAAACGATATAAAATTCTTCATATCGACAAAAGTCAACTTCTTGGTATTTCTGGGCAGTGGAGTGCTCAGCTATCCAGCTGCCGTCGCTCGGTGTGCCTATATGGCCACCTCGCACTTACCCGCTACTAGAGCGTTTATGCAGCGCAACAAGTCAGCTCTAAACTAACTGCCATTTATTTCTAAATTATGTAGGCCTCTAATCGTAAGCATGGAAATCAACCTTTCAATGCCGACAGCTGAACACTCGGGTGTTATGTTTTCATTTTTTCTTTAATGGGCAGAAAACCATTTTCACGTCAAATTTAAAACCTCTAAAACCTTTCAAATCACATTGGGCACATTGGCAGGCTTGACACTTTTGAAATCAAACTGAGCATCTTCCAAATCAAAACGAACATCTTCTAGAATAGCTAGCGCATTTCAAATTAAGCTTAGGCAAAAACTATTCAAATCGTGTTGGAGATCCTCTAGGTTAATCTGGGAGATGCTTTGTTTTATTTGTGTCCAGTTCTATTTGAAAGGTGTTAAATTTGACGAAAGAATGATTTTATACGTATTAAAAAATAAAATGAAAAATAATACCTGAATTTCAGTTAACTGCATTGCAAGGTGGATTTCCATAGACATCTGCAATACCGTGCCTCATTGCACCGCGATCAAGCTGAGCGGTGCGATTCGTCGCGGATTCACGCGATTCACTCCGGCTGGATCGCCTTGGCGCTGTGCGACGCGATCAACCAATTTGGCCTCAATGCTTGACCATCGCGTCGCTCGGCTCGATGCATAAACGGGACCATAAGCAAACCGAGCTCCTAGTATAAACGGCTTCTAGTCCCCGTTTATACTTCCATCGTCGGGAGACACGATTCGAAGGAAGCGATGCGTCCTATCGCGTCGCGTTGTTCCGGCGGCGATGAGCACTCTGAACAATCAGCGGTGCGGTCAAGCAATTACGCAGGATTGCGTACCTGCACGCACGTAATTTTGCACAGATTTTCTCCTCGGCTACCTCAGTTTTTCTCAACATTTTTTCTCTCTCGTTGTGCTTTCGTTTTCATTGCTAAAATCCTCTGCTTTGTTGTTGTATGTTCATGACAATTTTTGTTCCGTTTAGTTTGCTTTTGAACTATTTGGAGAGAGACGTGCCGGTTTTAGGCTCGGAGGTGAGTGTCGCTGGCACTTCTAAAGATAAATGGTCTTTATTTCACTTTCTCATTTGCTCGATACTGGGAGCAAGTCTAGGAAAACACTCAACGAGAAAGTAAAAAATAAACACTATTTAACAATAAACTGCAACGGCACCCACCTCCCAGCAAAAAACCAGCTCGTTTTTCATTGCATTGCTTTTTTCTTTTTCTGCTTTTTCATTTTCATTGCTGAAAAACGCAAGAAATAAAACTGGGTACTATTCCACTCTGCCAAAGACTCCAACATGGTTCAGCGCCTCACAGTGGCTTAGTGTTGGCAATGGGGTGATCTGTACAGCTTAAGTTTTCAATCTATGGCGAGGTCTCCCAAGCTAGGAAGGACTTCGACAATTCTTCGCAAGCCTTGCGAAGTCTGAACCACAGCACGTCCCGAGGGTAGGAAAGAGGCATCCCGAAGGCCCGAAAGGGGTGATACGAATTCCGCACGGCGTGACGAGGGAGATAGAGAAACGGTCACCGTTTTGTGATGTCACCTCATGTTATGCCCGGCACGCCATGCCCCGCCGAGATTGCAAAAATGGCTGCTGTTCCAGTGTCAGGCCTAGGTTGACAGGCCGGCTGATGGAGAAACCCGTCACAATCCATGATCAAGAGTCGCAATGAAATTAGTGTAAAAGCTAGGACGTCACCTGGAAGTGACGCACAGAAACCCCCGCCCGAGTTTTGTGAGGGACCGAGGACGAACAACCTCGGCCAAAGAAGCTAGTTCGGCTGTATGTTAAATGTAATAACACTAACTGGAAGATCTACGGCAGTGGCTAAGCTGATGATGTGCAGAAGGATAGAAGTCCTTTTTATGCAGGAAACGCAATGGAAAGAGTCAAGGCCGAAGGAATTGAAGAGGTCACGCTATTCTACAACGGAGAGGACACGAAGAGGAACGGAGTCAGGATAGCCGTCGCAGAGACCCTCAAGGATTCGGTAGCTGCTGTCCAAACGATAAGCGGTCTCATCATTTCACCGAGTCTGGATAGGAAGGAGAGTTACTGGACTATATGTCCGTGTACGCCCTGCAAACCAGATGCCTCGAGCACGAGAAAGATGACTTCTACTTTAAATTCGAGGAGACCATAAGGCCCGTTCTAGACTAGGTGACTACATATCCATAGCAGGGACATGAACGGGCACGGCAGAAGAGGAGTAGAAAGGGTTCACTCAGGAAAAGGAGTCGGCTTGATAAACACAGATGGAGAAAGAATTTTCATTCGGGCTATCGCCGACGACCTGACATTCTGTAGTCCCTCTTCCACGAATAGGGAGAGCTAGAAGGTGAACTATGCTAGCGGGGGAAGAAGGACGAAAGCAAACCACGTGTTGGTGCAAAGGTTTGCCCTGAAAACCATCCAGGATGTGAAGGTCCTTCCAGGAGAAGATGTATTAGGTTGTCTCCGCCGTTTTCGTTTTTTCGACGATTTATTGCGGATTTCGCTGGTGGTCTTTTGCATAGACCTATACAGCCTTCGAAAGAGAATGATTTGCTCCATCAAAGCGTGTATAGCATTTTTTTTCATCATGAATTTTGTCAATTTTTAGGTCGTTAAAGTGAAAAGGAAAAAAGTGAAAAAGTAGCCATTTACACACTTGTTCTCTACGCTTAGGTTTGGAATTTTTTGCCCAATTTTTTATAGCATTTGAAAAAAATGTTTTTGTACTACAAGAATGCGTGTTGGTCTTATTTGCTCATTTGTCCTTTATTGATTTTTAAGTCGTCAAATTGGGACGCCCGACTTTTCCCTCCGAACCTTCACCGAAACTCCTACTCTATGGTAGGACTTTTTTGCTCTTTTTTGCTTTTTTTGTTATATGTCGTTCGAAAGAGAATGTTTTGGTCTATAAGAATTCGTGTCGCGCTTACCGGCTCATGCTGATTTCTGTCGAATATCAACAAAATGCCTAAAAGAGAAAAATCATCTTTACCAACAACTCCTTCGCCTTGCTTAGTCTGTCTTGCTCATTTTTAATTACATGACACTCGAACGTGGATCTCTGCAGAATATTTAATTTGTTTTTCGCCATTCAAACTTTTGCTAATTTTCAGGTCATAATAATGGAGTGCCAGGTCGACAAGTATGACTTTCGGCAATTTGAGGACCTAATAAAGGACAAATGGGCAAATAGGACCAACACGTATTTTTGCAGTACAAAACATTATCTTCCAAAAGCTATGAAAAACTGCGCAAAAAAAATCTACACCTAAGCGGAGAGAAGCACTGCGCAGATGGCCACTTTTTTCCTTTTTCACTTTTCATTTCGACCTCAAAATTGACAAAATTCAAGATGAAAAAAGAAATGCAGTACATGCTCTGATAGAGGAAATCATTCTCTTTCGAAAGCTGTATAGCGCTATGGAAGAGACCGCCGGCGAAATCCGCGATGAATCGTTGAAAAAAACGGCGGGGACAATCTAACAGCATAATAGCAAAGGCACTTGGCAGCTGATCTTAACATACCTCTACCCAGCAAAGTAAGAACGGAACCTAAAATCCGATGGTGGAAACTGCGGGGTTCAGAGCGCAGCGAGCTACGAAGGACAGTGAGCGAAGCAGGTCTTCCCGATCCAACTGGTCCCGTGAACGAGACCTGGAGAAAGGTGATCAAAACAACCCTGCGATGTACAAGGGAAGTCCTCGGTGAAGCAAAGGAAGGTAACCAGATCAGATAAGGCAGCATGGTTCTGGAGTGAAGAGGTGCAGGATGCGGTGAACAAAATGGTGGGGGCGAATAAGCAGTGGCAGAAGACCAGGGCACCCGAGCATCTCACAGTCTACAGAAAGCTGAAGAGGTTGGCGAAAGCAGCCTTAGCAAAAGCAAAGAATGAGATGATGGATGCCCTAAACGAGAAGCTGGACGGCCCACAGGAAGAGAAGTTCGCCATCCCGCTGGCCAAGGTATGGCATAGACCTAGGGTCGACATTCGAGTGGTCAAGACGGTGAAGAGTGCTGACGGCAAGTTACTACGGAAGCCAGTCGAGGTCAGAAAAAGATGGGAGGAGTACTTCAAGAAACTCCTAAATGAGGAATTCCCTCGTCTAGAAGTCCAGGAAGAACATCCAGTGAAAGGACCCATCTTGGACACAGGAAAAGATTCGCAACACTAGGGAAGATGAAGCTCGGAAAGGCAGCTGGGCTTGATGAGGTGCCAAAAGGCTTGCAAGGTGTTTGGAGATTGTGGAGTCAATTGGCTGACATAGATTTCCAACAGCGTCGTAAATGAGGGCAAGAGGCCGGATGGCTGGAGGGACAGCATCATAGCCGCTATTTTCAAGCAGAAGGCGGACGCGTTCGAAAAATTAAACTACCGAGGGATCAAAATGATCTCTCACACGATGAAGGTCTACGAACGACTGGTCGACTCGAGGTTGAGGAGGTCTTCCCTATCTGCCACGAGCAGTGAGGCTTCATGTCTGAGACCCACTACAGACGCTATCTTCATCGCTAGCCAGGTGATTGAGAAACATGAGGAGAAACGAAAACCTTGCTCCTAGCATTCCTGGATCTGAAGAATGTTTACGACATGTTACCCCGGGCCGTGCTTTGGAAATCCCTTAGAGGGAGGAGTGTCCCTGAACGTCTGATCACGATCATAAAGGACATGTACGAAAGCTCGAAAGCTGCGATACGAACTCCACGTGGACAAATAAGATGGATATCTCAGTGGGAGTGCATCAAGGGTCAACTGAATCCGTTCCTCCTCCTGCTGACGCTTGACTGTTTAGAAAATCACTTTGAGGAAAGCCCTCTCAGGACCATCCTCAACGCAGACGATATCACCCTAGTAGCCGACAGGAGGAGATGGAGGAAGAGGTACAGCTGTGGCAAGGAGCCATCGCAGACAACGGCCTGGGCTGAACGTGAAGAAGACGAGGATCATCAGCTTGGAGCAGTGCACTGGACATATCCAAGACTGTCAAGGGGAGGTGATTGAACCGCTGGAAGAATTCCGGTTCCTCGGAAGTGATATGTTCTTCCTAGTTCTGTGCGAAACCGTTTTGTGTGATGGTTCTACGAGCATGTACAACCTCAATGCGGGCACCAGCCCATTAAGTACCGAAGGAACCCATAAAAATACAATTAAAAGCCTACCAGTGGAATGCTAACATTAGGGAAAAGTAGCTTTCAAAGTTGTTGTTTCTCTCGCAAATTGTTTAAAATACATCCAGCAGCCGAAAACATTCTCTCCGTCTCGACTCCTCCAGGTGGCGAGCAAAATTAGTTTGGGATAAATAGCGACAAGTGGGGGTAAGCATATTTTACGAGGGGTCAGGCCAGTATTTTAGTGGATTCGTTAACGTGATTGGCGGCTCGGCGAAGAACTTTTCTAGCTACTAAATGCATTATTTCCAAAAATTCGAATGTGCCATTGAAGGTGTAAAAAATAGCGTGAAAATAAAATAAAAAGGATTCGCGCGCTGTGCCTGGCGCCATAGTAGCAATCGCCCAGTCAAACTCAAACAGGTTCCCATTGGGGTGCGGTATCCTCGCGCCATTTACGGCTTTAAAATGGATTCTTTGTACTTATTCTAGCTGATTTCAATAGCTTTTCAGTAGCAGTCCTAATCGGGAGGGTGAGATCTGTAACACTAGTGAGAACTAAAGATAAACGTGGTAAACCTACTGAGAAAAAGTCCGTTAAAAATTCCGCTAAATTTCTAAAAATTTCCGTCAAGCCAGATTTTAGCGAAAAATGCCGTTAATTCGTTAAATTCGTAAAACCTTTAACCGTTAAATATGCACCCCTGATCGGCCTAACAACTTTTCCCGAATAGCATCTGCGTGCCTACTCTCCATGCCTATTTTTTAGTTACGGCTGTTGACATCACAGCAGGGTTAGCGCATTATGAACAACCTATCGACAGTACAGAGAGCCACAGTCGTGAATAAAAGGATCAATCTTTGCATGCATAGTCGAGCTCAAGAAGAACCTACACTGACTTCATTTACGTTGATGAGGAAAGGCGTCAACAAGAGTATGGTACACAGTATGCGAGCATCTGCTCATCTACGTCACTTTGACTTTAACTTAACACGTTGACGACAATGCCGCTCAATGGCCCCGGCAGCCAGTCTGTCTCGTGGGATGATGCCGCTCACTGGTGCGCGGCGGTCTATCTAGTTGAGAAGGACGATATCAGGTTCATCCAAATTTCGACTGGAACGGTTATTTGGAATGGTGAACATAATAACGATGTCCGTTGTATCGATTGATCGGTCGGTTTTCTACAAAATCGATAACTGCAGTTTTCGTGTCGGGACCTTAGATTTTGCACAAAGTCCGTATGGAAGGTTATTTGAGAAGCTGGTCACAAATCTCACGTTTTGTTTTCGAAATTTTGATAGATTTCACATCTGTGACAACCTACTTTCTTTAGCGCTTTAGCAGCTTTCCTCTTTTCGTCTTCCCTCTCTGGATTTTTCCTTCTTTCTCTGCATTCTGCGTTGATCCAATGGGCATGAAGGCTATGATCAGTTATGTTACGCTGGATATGACCTAGTGAGCGTTACCCATATCCAACATAACATACCCGTTGGTTTGTTGAATTTCTAAAAATCACACATCACAGCACCAAAAATATTCTAGACGAAGTTCTGGCTAGATCGGTGACCCTGTCCCCGTCATATTGTCTCCCAACCACATCACGTAGTTCACGTAGCCCACGTAGCTCACTTACCGCTACCTATCGTAGTTGGCTCATATTTGAAAAGAGAGTGTGATATTCGTGATCAGCACGTCCAATAACCCCTTAGACGAAGTTCAGTACAACGGTGAGTCTGACACAACCACCTGTAACCAGCGTAGGCATCTATTTCGGGATCAACTCCCGACGTATTCTGCATGTTGTAACAGTGACAGCCGCTGCTTCATCCCACTGGCTGAAGGATATAAAAGAACCTCTAGGAATGCTCTGAGGTTGGTCGTCTTAGTCCGATCTCCGGGCGTGTGGTGTCGGCTCCGGCGCCTCCCCGCCTCTGAGGAGTTCCTTCCCCCCCCCCCCCGCCCTTCGGCCTTCCACCCGTGGCCCTTGTTATCGTTCATATGCACTCTTATTGTTAGTAAAAACCTTATGTTACTTTC
Source organism: Heligmosomoides polygyrus bakeri (assembly GCA_947359475.1). Lineage (NCBI taxonomy): Eukaryota > Metazoa > Nematoda > Chromadorea > Rhabditida > Heligmosomidae > Heligmosomoides > Heligmosomoides polygyrus. The sequence continues at coordinate 48,998,540 of OX375868.1, read as the reverse complement.
GGGTTCTGTTACGTAAGGGCCCATGAGGCCGTGTGATCTACACGTGAATAAACCTGAAGGGACAGGTTTACTACATACCTTAGTTATCGATTTGGGCGATAAGTTTGCGTAACCATCTAAACAGACACCACCATTGTAGTCATTATCCCAAATTATCCTTTAGAAGAAGTTTGGGTCAAAGGATCTCGTCTCATGCTTGCGTGGTGCGCTTCGTCGGGACACGGGACAGATGCGCGAAAATCGCTCTCGTCGTCAACGTGTTAAGTTTTCAATCCTGCCCACCTTACCAGGGAAGGGTCTCAGGCGTAGATCTGAACGGGGGAAATGAATAGTACTGCGAGAATCTCCACCCTTCATATAGTAGAAAAACATGTTTCGTTTTTTCTGATTCCTTGAATCAAAAGAGCTACCGGCCCTCGAAGGGGGGGGGGGGGAGTACAGCAGCGCACCGTCAGCACGTGCCCACGTGCATGCGTGCGCGCGCTGTTGTATGGGACGCGGCGAAAGGCTCTGCTGCAAGCGAGTCGGTGGCTCAGCAGGGAGCGGGACTACTTCGCAGGTGCTAGGTCAGGTGTTCGACTCCCGTGCTGTGCAGTATTTTTGTATCTTTCATGATTGCCGCCTTCCTTACCAATTTGCTTCCTACACATCTCCTGTTCTACCTATTTCACTCTACATTGTCAAACAAGGATCAGATTCGTACTCAATGCGAATTTCGGACAAGAACGGTTACCATGATCTTACCATTAATCACATTTACCTACTGTAATTTAAAATACTCCAGGGTAATACGGAAAACGGATGTCAGATTCGTGATCACCATCCCAAATAACCCCCTTGGGTGAAGTTTGGGCGAAATCGGTGATTATGACTTCGACGGCCCTAGTCACCCGCACCCAACTTAACCTACCGTAATCGGCTGGAAATTGAAAAACGAATGTCAGATTCGTAATCAGCACCACAAATATTCCCCCTGGGAGAAGTTTGGGCAAAATCGGTGATTATGACCTCGACAGCTCTAGTCATCTGTACCTGCTGTAACCCATGCCTGTTGTAAGGTCATTGTTTAACATTCGCTGAAAAACACAAAACATTGTATAATTTAGAAAGTGAGAAAAGTGAGTGAAGCACAGCTCACAGAAACCTTTATTTGACAATTTAGAGTGAAATAAATGTGAAGGAGATGTGTAGGAAGTAAGCTGATTTAGACTGCCATGTCGTGCCGACTTTCACGACACTACTTTCACGACTCCAAAGGTCGAGGAGAGGTCGAAAAAAATTTGCCTAAACCTCGCCCAGGGGGTTATTTGAGTGCTGATCACGAATCTGACATCCGGTTTTCAAATTTCGACCGATTACGGTAGGTTATGGTGGTTACGGGTGACGGTGCAATACTGTATCCCCAATTTTGAGGGCCCGTAGCTCTTTGGATTCAAGGACTCAGCAAAAACGAAACATGTTTTTCTACCATATGAAGGGTGGAGATTCCCGCAGTACTATCCATTTCCCCCGTTCAGACCTACGCCTCAGACCCTTCCCTGGTTAGTTCAAGACTAACTCACTAAATATCGCTGCCGATGTATGGCGTAGTCAGCAGGAGATGCTAGTGTGGCAGGCTACGAGCACCTGGCAGGTTGGCAGACCTTTACAGGAAAGATAAAACGAATTTTCTATAGTCTTAGCCCTCTCCAAGATCATCGCGCAAGAGAAATAGCGAAACTAAAACTGCCTCCATAGTGAAATAAAATGACAAAATGCGTTAGCCGGTTTAGATTGATAAGCGCCACACATACTACTTCTACGGAACATTGTGGAGGCACTCTGAACGCATATTTGGCCTGTACAAAGACCTGTTGCGGTCAGCCACGGGACACATCATTGTTTAATCCTTCGTAGACAATCGCACAGCTCCAAAAATTCAACTCTAAAGCTATACATAGGCAGCGTGTAATGCTTGAGCAGCTAGTTTAGTTTCAATTAGAAAACAATACGTTTTTCCACCCGGTCAGCAGGAAGTGCTGGTTCGGGTCCAGCCTGGCGCTTGAGTTTTGATCGCAACAACACATCGTTGTGGTACCTTACAGGAACGTGTTTCACGTCAAATCCACACCGTGTCGGAGGGTTGGCTGCGCGCAAGAAATTATACATGCTGGCAGCGGTTCTCGCGTGGAAGAGTTCGTGTATTGCTGGCAGTTGATGGCCAACAAGCTCGCGACATATTTGTGTCATGACCAATCTCAGTGACTAATTCCCGCCATAACTGATAAATCTCTGTCGATTCCGACCGCTACTGAATCACCGATTTGCCATGAAAACAATTATCGGCGAGCCTAAGGAATGAGCTGTGAGCAATTTTCTGCAGTAACGGGAAATCGATGCATGTTACCTGTTCTAAGTGACCCCTGTATTCGAAAAACTCCGCTGGGAAGAAGCTATGTTGGCCAAACAAGGAAGCGAACCTTCTCAATCACTCCTTCGAAGGCCTTTCCAAGAACGTGGTATTCCATATACCTTGCGACTGCATCGCTTATCCAGTGTGCTTCCGATTCAAAAGCTGCTGTGAGAGGCCCGAGCCACTGAAATTGGCATGTCACTAAATATCCATTCCATACTGAAACAAATTCTAAGGAGATTAAGCCAGTGACAACGGAGTTGAAAAAGGTTGTGGAGCCCACAACCATTGCTTACCACTGCTTATTCCACATTCTTTATGATGAAATCAGCCCATGGTGAGGATGGCAATTCACAAGCTTCTCCAGGTTAATAGAATGATTTTTGCGTGTGTATACTAAACAAAAATACTCAAGCAGGGTTCGCGAAGTGTTTGATTACGAGGAAAAGGAGAGGAGAATGACGATCTAAAGCACTACACACAATCCTTCATGTCTATGTTTTATTACTAAAGACCTGTAATAGAGATTTTGCTGACGATGAGCTAGAAGATCCGTTGGATTCTGGAGAAAAGAGTCACAGCGGGTTGCTCAAAAAACGAAGTAAATTTAGGGAGCTGAGGAAATGAAAAGCTCTCAGCTTCAACCTTACCCTATTTGGATCCCGCTCTGTTGACTTAGATGACAATAAGATACGTACTTGAGAGCGAAACACTCAGTACGTATCTTTTATACATGCGATCCTCTAATTTTTAACGAGAAGTTTGGATTATGGAGGCTGTGATTTTCCTCAGTTTGTTGCGTTTCAATAATTTAGCGGAAAATGTTCTAGGGCTTACATTACTGCCTCAACGTGAGCGATCTTTTGATTAAAATAGGCCTTGAAAAGGTGGTGCTCGCTATATGTATCACTACTGTTTGCTTAGGAATAGAGCTGCCACTTCCAATAATTGTAAGCTGCAGACCTTTCATTCAATATCAAAAACGTCTTTGTGTCTTCCGTAGCGAACTCGCTTCTATTGACAGTACCTTTATGCTACCGCTTATTTCGATAAAAAGCGCCTTCACGTGGCTCACTGAATTCCTATCTACTTTTCTGACAAGGGAATACTAGACAACAATGGCACTTTGAGATGAGATGTGCACCGCGGGATGCGGTCTCGAACGCTGAGTCCAAATATGTGTTCAAATTCTGCTACACTCCTCTGGGAACGGAGTTGTGGACCAATTTCAGTTTTGGCTTATTTGCCCTCTAGCTGCACACAGATCGAGCCAATCACAAGAGAGCTCAAGTAGAGCGGAAGCTGCGCTATCGTCTGAGCATCGGTGGCGCAGGAGACTGAGCGCCGCGGTGGTATGTGGTTCGGCTTCCCTGTGACGCCGAACTTTTGCACTACCTAAAGGACCTAAAGGTCTGTCACGATCAACCAAAGCTCTCCATGTCAAATCGTCGGAAAAGTCACCGGAGAGGTCTCGCCTTCACACTGACAATTTCATGCTGGCACGGAGATCCCAATTTAGGCACGCAGCACGCAGCTACTCGCGGAATACTGCTGCTGCGACCCGTCGCTGGCGCGATGCGGGAGTATACCAAAGCCCTTTATTATGACTAGTTGCTATAAACATGGCGACAAGACAAACAATACGTTATACTAGCAACCGAAATGAAAAGAGCCACGCTGCTGGCTATTGTTTTCGAGGGAAGGACGACCTGTCTGAAAGCGGTGCGGACAAGCAATGCAGACAGTGCAAATGGAGCAAGCGTCGACTCGCGCCCTGATACCCTCAGCGTCGGGGTGCGCCAAAGCATGACCAGCTAACCACAGTATCGACCAGATTTGGCGTAATTACAATGGATAGAGGGTTAGGCTTATAGGGCTTTAGTGATAGTCCGAAAATTCGAATGATGTGAACTCTACCATCTCCTTATTAGAATTTGGAGCTCTGCCGAATGAACTAGAAAAGGATCTTCCCAGAAGAAGAGAAGAAGTCTCCCTTTGTTTGTTTTTTTTTTCGAAATATCACTTTTTATTTGTACCAGGATTAACTGCATGACATGCTTCCGGGCCACACGAAGAATCTAATTAGATAAACGACTGACCTTCAAACACAGAAGTCTAAATGATGTCACTTAAGTGTTTTGTAACTCTGACTTTCTATGAAAATTTATAACGCACGGCCTGATATCTTACGAGACTAGCCAGCTGACTATTACAACGGTAGGTCGGAATGGCCCAAATGTCGTATATGGGCAGAATCGCCTCTCTCTGGAAAAAAACAAAATGCAAATATCTCCACCCCAGTACAACTCTGCACAGAGTTAGGGACGACGGAAGATGGACCGTTGGCGACGTTAACCCTCTGCCTGCGAGCGAAGGGTGGGCTTAAGTCGGCTGGAAACAGCGATGATTAGCGAGCGACAGAGGCGCAGCGGGTAGAGAGGCAGCGTAATCCCCATGATAGCTGTTTCCAGCCAACTTGAGCCCGCCATCCACGCGCAGGCAGAGGGCTAAAGCCGCCAACGGCCCAAATTCCGTCGTTCTTAACTCTTCAAAGAGTTGTATTGAAGTCGAGATGTTTGCATTATAGTGTTTCCCAGAGAGAGGCGATTGTGCCCATACACAACATTTGGGCCATTCCGACCTACCGTTGAGATATTCTCCTGGTAATACTGAAGGTTCATCAAAAATGATGTTCACCACGAACAAATTAAACAGACATTATACCGGCATGACCAAGGTCACCTTAGCCAACCAATGGGTTGAGAAACACTCATGAAATGTTTTGATGAAATTAAAGCAGTCAGGTCCTTCTTAGGAGTTCTACCAACTATCAGAGAGAACTCATCGCGCAATTTGAATGTGAAAATGTGTTTCATGTGAGAGTATAAATGTCGTCTTTCTGCGCACTAAAAGATCGTAGCGCTATTTTCCAAAAAGGATGAGCACTTGGGGTACTCTTAAAATGTCTCTCGTCTATCTAATTGGAATCTCCGTGCAATTTTCGCCCGGAAGCACGCATCGCAGTTAATCCTGATACGAACAGAAACTAATATTGAACGAAAATAAATAACACCCAAAAAATTCATCTGAGCGCTTACTGAGACAGAATACTTCATTTTCCTGCACCCACGATAGAGTTTGCAGCTCTAATACACGAGATTTTAGGGTACACTTCATTCCGAATCTCTGGAATGCCACTGCAAGTCCTCCAAACCTCCCAGCCCTCTTTCGTCTGTAATTAAACCAAATCCGGTTAATCTGTAGGCTATTGTGATTGGTTGGGTCATCATCGCCACCAGGGGTGGACACGAAGTTCTATGTGTTAAATTTTCTTAATGAAATTTTTAACGGAAATTTTTCGTTAAATTTCGTTAAAAAATACAAATAACTGCAAACTACTACTTAAATGAAAAAAATCAAGGAAAACCGTATATGTTACAACTTCAACAAGTCAACAACTAAATTCAAGGAACGGTGTGTAACACTACAATGTAAAACAACCATTCACTGTCAACAAAGTATGGACAGCAAAATTAACAGGCTCTCAGCAACAAATTGTCTTCAGGGTGTGGAATAAGAATAGGTATGGAATTATCATTCAAGAGAAGGTACTTAGTGGGCTGTGTAAGTCAGACCAGACAGATCCCGGGATTTCCCTCTTACTTCTTTGGGATTCCGTTTTGTGTGACTGTTCTACGAACATGTACAATCTCGATGCGGCCAAGAGCCCGCTAGTACAGAAAGAATTAATAAAAATACAACAAAAAGCCGAACAGCGTTAACACGTAGACGAACGCAATTCGCCCAAATTTCGAAGAAGAAAATATTTAAGGTGCCGGTCACTACTATTGCGATTGATTACGGTGGGCTGCGGTAGCCCTCTAGGCCCCTAAATAACCCCTTTAGGGCACTCTTAGATGAAGAAACTTTTCCACCTCTAAAGCAGGGCTGTGCATAATTACGATCTACGATTTTACGGCGATTTTTGGCAATATTTTTACGATTTACGATTTAAGACATTTTGGGTCGTAAATCGTAAATTTTCGTAAATGTGATCTTTGATATATATAAATCTGGCTTCTAATGACGAAGTGCATTCCGGGTTATAAAGTCGTCTCATCATCTTATAAGGAGTCTCATCTTATAAACTTTAAAACATAAAGATATGCCAGAATAAGAGTCCTCTTACATCATCATGCCCACCTCCTTTTGGTGTTCTTTTTCGATGTTCTAATGTGGCACCATCCCAGGAAACACCGTCATGTGTAGAGGCTTCACCTTTCTACTAGTGTAAAGCCGTTTGGTATGAGACGTATTCTGAAGAAGAAAGAACAATACAACTTTAACTATAAGCTCCTGTCTAGGAGACTTGGTTCCTCTCTTTCCGACCAAAGTGCTAGCAAGCCAATTCATATTCAAAGTGCAATAAAAACAAACTTATTCAAAGAAAAAGTCGGGATGGTTGTGAAAGTTTTGTTGTCCCTTTTAAATGGTGTGATTGAAATTATCGCATTAACCCTATCTAATCCGCTTTGAATGTTGTAGAGTCTCGGAAAGTCATAGTTGGCTACGGAACTAGCGAGGGGTAGCCCGAGCGAGTGCTGGTAATTATTAGATAGCACTGGTGCGTTTAAAGGTTTTCAAAATTGGATTCCATTTGAAAGCGACGACAAAGGGTACTCATGGTCATAATGTTTCAATCGCTACGAGTTCTTATCAGACTGCCACGGTAGTGTTCCTGGATATATTTTCAGACATAGAAGAGTGGAGATTTCTTTGTGCGCCATGCGCTTGAGTTACGTGATGCATTTGCTCAGTACGCGATTTTTGTTGGAGTACATAAGCAATTGCTACTTTTGTGGAGATGTTTAAAGGTGACTAATTTTTTTAGCCTTGGCGGTGACTTTTTCATGTTATTTTTGCTAAATCCTAGACTTACACGCAAGTTAAAGAATTGCTGAGAGGTTGGATATTTACCGGTCACGCAAACGATGTAAGCTTTTTCTTGGAATACCATGCATAGGTTAAAGTAAAGTACTTGGATCAATAATTTCATGGACTTCTTTAATACGTGTATAGTTTGATTTGAAAGGAGCCTGACTAGAGAGAAAAATGAAAGTGAAAGGAAAAACGTTTGGCAAGAAAACTGTCGTGAGGTGAGCTGAAAATAACATGATAAATAAGTCAATATTGGATCACCTTTGGTTAACCTTAGCGAAAAAACTAACAAATTTGTTTTACTGCACTACACGTTAAGTAATTCTTACGATTTACGGTTTACGATTTATGATTTACGAAATTTCGGACTTCAATTACGCACACCCCTGCTCTGGAGTCGTACAATAATACCAAAGAAACTGGTCTCCTTCCTGGTGACCTTTTCTGTGGCGATTTGACATAGAGAGCTTTTGTTGCATCGTGACATATCCAGTTTAGGTAGTGCAAAGGTCCCGCATCGCGGGGAAGCCGAACCACCTCGTTTTACCACGCCACTCTTCCACCTCCTCCGCCACCACTGCTCAGACGCCAGCGCAGTTTCCACCCCACTTGAGCTCGCTCTCTTGTGAATGGCTCTATCTGGGTGCAGCTGGAGAGCCAAGGAGCCATGCTGAAAGTATCGTATAAACCCGTTCATAGATGCGTTCAGCAGAGACGGTACACATATTTGGAATCAGCTTCGAAGCCGCATCCCCTTATGCACATCTCATCTTAAAGTCCCATGGTCACATAATATCCTTCCCTTGTAAGATTTGTTCATCGAGAAAGTTGCAACAACATCTTATTGAAGAAGATTTCGTGATCAACTAATACAATAGGCATGTTTGTGATTTTTTTTTTGAAATATTTGCCTTCCAAAGAGCGACCTTTGCCGCTATGGGTTTTTAATCTGAGAAAGAATGATTCGGAAAGAAGCGTGTGTGCAGCATTTGTGCAGAAGTTCCTAGGATGTGTATGCTAGGTTCGAGTCGTAAAGGTCAGGAAATACGGGAAACTCTCTCAGAAAAGTGAAGCAACGTCTGGAAGGCTCCTGCAGTGAATAAATAATGGCCTTGTTAGAAGCCGAACCCAGAAGACACTCATTGGTCTTGAAAGGAGGCTATGAGGCATAAATAGAATTTGGGTTGGACTATTTTCGTGCAATAGAGAAAGGAAGAAGAGCAACCAAGGCCACTCCATGTTCTGACTACTTCCAGCTGCAGCAATGTTTGCTCGACGATGCTCGAGGATGATTAGCAACGAAAAAATGCCTAAAGGCTTCGAATGGTACTATGTAGGTTCTTCCAAAAATAAGTGCAGGTGTTGCAATTTCATATTCAACTGAAGATTAAAATTTGACCGCATACTAGAAAAGGAAATTTTTTCAAGAGCACGGTTTACACCCTTAAAAAATATTAAAATTGATTCAAAAATAGTTTTTAGAGGTTACTCTTTGGTGCGTTTGTTATAAGGCACAAAATGCGAATTCAAGTCATTTTACAAGTCAGCTACAAGTTCTAAGTGAGCGTTATAATAAACAGTAGTGGTAAAGCGAGGAAATGGACGTCTTGTTGGCAGATTACTGGCAGACATTGATTGATTACATGTGGAGGAAGCAACGAACATAAACCAAGCTGTTTCAATTCCTAAACAAAATGAGAAGCAGGCTTTTAAGCTCATGTATATTCCACTCACTTGTTAGGAAACCAAGAGAAGCGAGAGGTTCACATAAGCTACCTCCAACCTGGTTAACTGCTGGAGCAGTAGAGCACTCAGTGGAAGGAGAAGTTGGCCCTCATTTTATTCAGCTTTAAGAAGCCGTTTTCAGCTGAACAACCGAGGCGGATCTTCTGCGACACGAGGGGCCGCGGGACAAGGTGACCTACGGCATTCATGATTTCAACAGGCGGGTTTGCACCAGAAGATGGTTGTGGACACGGAGAAGAAATACCCATTTAGGATTCGAATGTGCTCGTCGAACGCATCACCACAAGGTATGCGTAGGAGACAGAAGTGAAAATCTTGCCTGCTTTGTGATCTCGTGTGCGACGACCTGCACGATGCGCACCTTCTCTTCGATGTTGTTCAGCCTCTGATCGTAAAGAAGGAAATCCTCACGAATCAGAATCAGCCCGTCGCTGCTCATTGCTGGCACTTCCAGTTTAGGAAGGGCGAAGATATCTGCAAACCATTTGGGTCCGCGAAGCACGAGCACATAATCCACTACCAATGTGTGAGGGAAATTCAGAAAAGTCAGACCTAGCTTGTCGCTCTTTGGTGGGATGGCGAAGTATCCCTGAAGGATGTCGAACACTTTCTCAGCTGTCGCCAAAGCGAAGTCCGTGGAGTTATTTGCTTCTGGCCGACAGAACACGCGAATCTAAAATCCATACGATCGATTAATGGGCGTGGTTAGCAGATGCATCCCTTCTCGTGCACTGCTAGAAACGGTTCCCCATCTGTTCACGCTCGAACCAGCCAAGCCTTCCACATTGCGCGACCAACAGACCAGCGTCCAAGAAGCGCGCACACTGGTGGTCTCATTATTCGGCCGGTTATTCGATTGGTCACCGCAAGACACTGTTTAGATAATATACGCACTAGCGTCATCCGGTCTTCGGGAGGTTAAGGCCGGCCTGTTTCGGCAGGAGCCCTGATTTCGGTCGGTGCACCGAGACAGTTTAAGTTCGTTTCATGGCTAGAGCAAACCTTTCGTCCCTAAAGTGTCGGCGGTTTGAAACTAGACGTGCGCAAAATCGAAATGGTTAAACACTGAATCGCTAACTCGCTGTTTGCTGCAGCTTAGATCTAACCAGACACGCATTCGAATTGCGTCCAGGATATTAATTATCGCGTGTGGTAGAAGAAGACACGTATCAAAAGAACAATTGCTGGATGTCGATCTTGTTCTATGCTCACTATTGTCCTAGTATTACAGCGTGTAGCGGTTCTTTTCCACGACTTGGTCATAGGCTTCGGAGACAAAATGAAGGAAATGGAACAATCTCTATCAGACATTTTCCAATGAAAGAAGCATTCACTGGCACGGTTATCTGGAAGTTTCCGAAAGGCGTTTATTCGCGTATAGCCTTAAAAGGCGTTAAATAGATCTAGCACGTGGAAACGTTTTTTATTGGTCTCCTATCTACAGCTTGTAATGGGTTGAAGCCCACGGGGGTTTCAAAAGCTCCAGAATCTACTGAAGATAATCTTTCTGTATCACAGGGGAGAAACAACACCCCACAGAAGCAACGCACCTAGCATATCTTCTAGTTTTCTCGTAAATTGAGCCAATCTGATGCTCTTTTCAGTAACTGTGCAGAAGAACCATTCTCTTAGTTTCTTCTTCTTTCTCGCTCAACTTTTAGCGATTTAGTCTTCAGGCCTTTCCTTTATGAAAATTGGAGATGCTGTCAGAACAGATTTAATTGTTCTCCGGTTCGTTATGATGGGTCAACGTTTGTTGTGCCTGGATCAACGTTTCGATACAACTCGTCTTTGTCAAAGGCATGAACGCATCTCGAAACTTTGGACCAGACTACCTCTCGTCAAACGTATACTCCTCCAACTCTCCAGCTGCAACCGGCTAGCGCGAGTCGAGGAATAACATCTAGTGTAAACCAAACTAATCGTAGTTCCACTAGTGCTGAGTGAAAGAGGCTATACGACAACCATTTAGCAGCCAAGCCATCTTGAGTACAAGTTTATACTACTGTAATGTATACACTATGCGGTGTCTCAGAGCTCACACAGCGGGATGAGCGGCAAGACATCGCCAAATCGGGTTATATTAGCGATCTCAATATCATCATGATATTGTAAAGCACAAAAACAGCTTCTTTGCGTTGCAAGGTGATGCATAGCACTCACTCGTTATCTGAACATATTCGGTCACAAATTTTTTGAGAATGGTCGCGCCGCGTTGGAAACTAACTCTATTCATCACCGATGCACGTCCACAACATGTCTGCGTTGTGACCACTTCATTCTTTTGAACTCCGTTTCTTAACGACTTTTTACGATGCGGCGCCTGTATAAAGATTGTTCCTGCGCAGTACGTTTTGCAAGTGGGTTTTTTATGTGGAGGAAAACGTTCAGGTGTTACCCTGAAAAGCCGTTGACATTGTAGTCATGCATGTATGTAAATTTTGACGGCAACACCTTCTTCGATAATGCAGGTAATGTGGATTAATTCGAAAGTTGCGCAAAAGAGCGCTCAGCAAGATAATGTTATCATCAACAGACTTATGCCCCGAAAGATGGTATGCAATCATTGCGCGCCGCCGAACCACCGACGAAGCGACAACGCCCGCGCAGCATCACACTACGCCACCACTGTCTCCACGGCTTGACCCCTAGCGCACACAAATATCGCGCCGAAACTCCGCCAACCTTTGTGCCTGTGTCCGTGACAGCCTCAGCCTTCTGGAAATCGGTCACTATGAAACCTGACAGCGGCGTGGTCAGTGGTGAAGTGGTGCCGAAAGACGTCTTCAACCAAAGAGGGTCAGACCTGAAGTCAGTTTGCTCATTAGTATCAGTCCCCTTCCGCCCGACACTAGCCGTCTTACGTTTCTTCGGCATCCGATGCTTCCTTCGCGCTTGCTCTTACTGTAGTTCCTTTTGGATGAAGCACTGTAAGTGTCAGAGGAGCGTTAAAGCGCGTCTCATCGAAGAACGGCCAGAACATTCGCTGTGAATTCGGCTTTATATCGGAAAATGCTAATGCCCTAAAAACACTGACTGTACCTATGAAAGACACCCCCAGGATAAAATTGGAGAGATGGCACGGCATTGTGTGCCGGCAATTCGTAGGATGTTACCTGCTTTGATTGTCCTTGGTCTTATAGGTGGACAAACGAAGACCGCTGAGCCTTTCATTGATTCGACCGTTGAATGGAACCTGTAATAGTTAGTTTTTGCGCCAGTAAACTTTTAGACGAAGAGGTCTTTGGTGAGGATACAGGCCTTCATCTTCCTTTTGGCTGATGCCGAAAATCGTATACGTATTGAGGTGTTTGTGGAGGTGATGGGAGCGTGTAGCGCAGTCGGCGGAGGTGCCGGCTGTTGAGTGCACCTGATACCAGGTTGTTGGTTCAGATTTTCCGCCCATGCCAACCAAGCCTTCCACCCTTTCGGGGTCGGTGACTTGGTACCAGACTTGTCCCTTCATCGGATGGCCACCGCGAGTCATTATATGGCCAAACACTTAGACATCGCGTAGAATTAGAAGGCGTATCCCAAAAGGGATTGAGTTACGCCGTCCTTTATCCTTTTTATCCTTTATGGAAGTGTTTGCCCAATTCAGTAAGTGTCACAAAAACAGTCTTCGAACTTCTCAAAAGTCCCAGATACGTGGTGCTCTGCTAACTGCTTCCCTTAGCTCTTCTCTTTTCACCACTAAGTAAAAGTTCTGTCATATGGCGTTAAGCGTACTGCATGATTAATCAGTAAATGCTGCTAAACAAAATATAGCGATGTGAAAGAGCTCACCTGAAAGACCACAAAACTTCCTTGCTCCAGCTTCGTATCGAGTTTGATGCGTACTTGTTCCAGTGTGGAATTATACACTATTTTCGTCACTTTGATCCCTGTATCTGTGAATGCAACACGCATCGGTGCTTCCTCATCTGCATTATTTAACGAGTCGATTAGCTCCTAGAAAATGCGATGATTTGAGAAGTAATCCAGAACTCCACCTGCGACTAGTCAAATGGACGTACCGTTGAGTTTTCCATGGCTTGACGTCTCGCCCTCTAAAATAGGTGTGAGTGTTACTTTCCTCGAATGAATCGGAGTCTGTGAGAGTAATAGAAGCGTCACCAAGCTTACTGATATTTCAGGCTCCATCAGGATCTTCACTTTGTTGTAATTTGTAGGGAAGCTGAGACCATTTGCATTCAGCACTATCTATAATGGATGATTCACTCAGACAAACAAGTCCACTTCTTGTACCAAGTGTCTTGAAGGCAACCTCAGCAGTTGACTGCTTCACGTCCAACTTGATCATAATATTTCCGTCCGATGTGAAGTTCTTTCCATCAGGTATGGTCACGAATCCAGGAATGTACGTCTTTAGCGTAACGTTGTACCTAAGCGTGTTGTTCTTCTCATCGATACATCAAGTTCTGCATTAGCAACGCTCACCAGACAGGCTGGAGTGCCGAGGGCAACCTTCGTTCCTCAGCGGATGGCCCTTCCGCCGGCTCTTCTTCTTCATACGTGTCTTCCTCCTTCACTGGAAGCGAGCTGTAACGGCTCCTTAGAGACAGTCACACACGTATTTAGAACGTAAGTTAGAGCATTCAACACGCCAACATTTCAAGAGGTTTATCTGAGCACTTGCTTCTATCATCTATCTACACCTTTCATGTCGGAGACAACAGACAACAACGCTGTGTCTGATTCGAGCAAGATTGAAAGCTAATGTGATGAAAGCAAGAAATACCTATGTTTGTCAGGATATCCCCACAACTAATATTTTAAATGAAAATTTGGCAAGCACAACCCACCGCTGGAGGAGGTTGTCGAGAATAATGAAAATATGGAAATATTGCAGCGGCAATGCTGGAGTAGCATTTTATGGAGTAATTACAGCTCAGTACAGCAAGTGAAAGTAAAAACAGATGTAATTCTGCGTTGCATGCGAAATAGACGCCTCAAAAGTATTTTTGAGAGCAGAAGTTCAAGTATGTTTGTCTCTTTAAAAAGTAGCATTTTAGAAAAAAACCCAGAGACTATTTCTTTCGAAGTTTTGAGTGGCTAGAAATGAAGACGCTAAAGCAGAACAGAAAAGTTGAAAATAGCAGAAAAAGCTTACTGCTTATGAAGTTTTCTGTGCTTCTACCAAAAAATAACTTCTTAAGCATTTAAATCGATGGTTGAATCTTAAAGGAACAACGACGACGGATAAAGGAAGGCTTTTAGTCATCGTGGTTTGATTCACCTCGTAGTCTACTTCTACGGGACATTGTGGAGGCAATTTGAGCGAATGGCAGTCCTACACCATGGCTTGGGTGGTCAGCCGATGGGGATCCAGTGCTTCGCTCAGCCCAGGCAGCTCAGCTACCAAGTCACAGGCGCGGAGGGATGGAAGGCTTGGTTGGCCTGAACCAAGAACCTCGGTTCGGACAGCACGCAACAAGTAGAGCCTTCTCCAGCAGCTCTATTATGCGCCCTTCTGCTACCAGCGTAATAAAGGAACAACGATTTGCATGCAACTTCCCTCCTCGGGCCATTTCTTGCCTTTTATCCTTAGATTGAGACACTAATCATGAAAGAAAGGGTGCGATTTTCAGTTCTTAAGACAGGTTGCCGATTCTCTTAAAGCTCCTATCATTTCTAGAAAGTTCCAAAAGCCACCTGAGAGCCCTTCCTCCACCCCGACAGCCGTGTCTGGGTTATGCCTGCTAGCTGTCCTGTTCCCCTTTAACACCTACTATGACACCCTTACATTTTCTGCTTTGCTTCTATGAGCTTTCGTAGTACGGCATCGAGAATACCGATATGGGGACCAGTGGTGCCATGATGAATGACGCCGCTACTGACAGATCCCACAAGCCAACAGTTGGCACTGAGCACTATCACATATTGGCTTTCTTGAAACAGTCTGACGAACATTAATAGATTATTCCAAATAAGTTAGTGGGCATGCATAATTGGATGCAACTCTTCAGCAGTGATCCGGAATGGTGAAGTCGATATATGTATGCGGGAAATGTGCAGCGGCTCAAGTTTTAATAATGAGTGCCCGAAGTTCTTAGGGAAGGATTCTGCACGATATATTATGGTATTATCACATCCATCAGAAGATGCGCCGCAGACGTCGTTCAACGTGTGTCAGGATTCAGAGGACGTGATGAAGACATCGTCCAACGAGCGAAGGATCCAAAAAAGTAAGGGGTACCAGTGAAGGGGTACCTGTAAAGAAGGGACCAATTAAAGGGGACCAGTAAAGGGGAGCATCAGTAATTTGGTCAGCAAAGGGGGACCAGCATTTTCTCTCAGCGTCGTTCAGCGTATGTCGCAGAAGATGTGTCATAGACGTCGTGGCCATGCCGTGACACGTGCGTCGGAATTCAGAAAACGTGTAGTAGACGTCGTCCAACGTATGCCAAAATTCAGAAGACGTCGCACAGATCATACTTTGCACAGCATCCGTGCAAAGACTTTGTTCGATGTGTGCGCACTTGACTCTCACCAAGCAAAAAAAAATTATTTCACTCGGGCACAAGGGTAAGGGGTATTGACCGGGTGGGCGTGGGGTAGAGAGA
Source organism: Heligmosomoides polygyrus bakeri (assembly GCA_947359475.1). Classification (NCBI taxonomy): domain Eukaryota; kingdom Metazoa; phylum Nematoda; class Chromadorea; order Rhabditida; family Heligmosomidae; genus Heligmosomoides; species Heligmosomoides polygyrus. Next base: position 48,982,898 of record OX375868.1, on the reverse strand, counting down.
ACGATTAAAAGAATCAGATAAATATTATTGCTGTCGGACAGTTAGCGGTATCGAGCGGTCCACCAGTACCGATTGGTTTCATTTATGTTTCCGCAGATTAAGCATATTGACGAGGAAGGTCAAAGAGGTCACCGTGGAGTTTCTCAAAGCGACCTATATAGGGTTGTAGGGCGTTGTCTGGGAAGCACCATAGTGGTTTCCAAATTTCCTGCGGACCTCTGGGTAGGTCAAAAATGGCAAAAAACTGTACCGCTTCAGTGCGGACCGATAACGCAAAACTGACGCCTGGAATACCCTTGTCGTGCCCACAAATAGTCCTGCAAAAGGTTTGGAGCTTCAATCATTGCTAGAACCTAGGAATTGATTAATTCCTAATTGAAGCGAAACGGCGCATTCACGGGAGGCGCGCGCCACTAGTGCGCCAGCGTTTGGATGGCCGGGTGGTTAGCGTGGCGGGCATACGGGATGGAGGTCGAGGGTTCGGTTCCGAGGGTGTAGTTTCTGCATTGCTGGGTGCACATCTTGCGTTCTTGCCACCGTTAAGTGCTTTTTTGTCACGACTAGGTGTCATATTCGATTTCTAACCCTGATTTCAACCTTCTGTGATACGATTTTACTTCAAAACACATGTCATGCTAATGAATATGCAATGAACTGTTTAACACATTCGCGACAATGTCCACACATATGAGTGGACAGCGAAGAGGGCGCGACGGACGGTGTCCACTCATATGTGTGGACGGGAATTTTTTGGGAAGAACTTTTTTTGATGTTTTTGTTCGATTTTCCTTTCAAATTCCCAAGTTATAGTAACAAACCAATGTCCAGGTCTTCTTCCAAAGATCGATTGGAATTTACTTACAGAAAGTAACACCTCGCGAGGGACGATGTCCACACAAATGTGTGGGCATCCGCGCGCGCCAACAAGGCAGCGGGCCGTCGCGCGCATTGTGCGCGAGAACACTCTTGTCGCGAATGTGTTAACAGTTGTGGTAACGTTCTATAAAACACGCGAAGCAAAGCAGCTTCTGACACCAGCAGCAGCGGATAAATGCCAAGGAACAGCAGCCGGAAACTTCCTGGCAGGATGTGTCGACAGGCACTTCATCGAAGGCGTAGTCCGCCGGTGTTGAGAAGTGCCCCGGATGCGTGTCCACATATCCAGCTGCCACCCACGCGCGCTACATGTAAGCATGCGCTGCTCGTCTGCTCAAGCATGTGCATCTTGTTTAGAAAGTTTTCATGTTATGTACATATGTGTTGTATGTTTCACATACACCATATTACATTTGGAAATGTTTCTTGTCTTGATCTATTGTGAGCATAATCGACATGCATTGATTTGATCTACCATGAATTTACCTGCATCGACTTCTGGAATGTATATAAGACCGGTTTCCACCAACGTGCATTAATTGTGAAATGTTTTCTCCATCACGAGTTATTGCTCGTCTTGCTGCCTACTTCCCTCCCGACCACTCTCCCCCTACTCGCAGTGAGATCGCCATTGCAGATGCCTTTCGGGGCATACTCCAAAACGCGATGTATGGGGACCTCGACTTCAATGATGAAGACGAAACTCTTCAGGTAAATATCTTTTGACTCGAAATTTGCATTCACTCATCGTTGGCGGCAGGTCGGCTTGAACGAGGCGCAAGATGTAGATTCGCGTCCTGAAGAAGACGGCGACGAAGCTACGGACTCTGTCGGGTTTTCTGCTAATACGTGTGACGGACGTCCGATAAGTGAGGATATGGTTAGTTAAACAAGAGCTGGATAGGTCAACTTTCAACGCTCCTCGACAGAAGAGTACGATTCATTCTGCAGTGGACTCAAGCGTTGAGTACTACCGGGGAACTTCGAAGAAGGCTCGCCCGCTGTCCTCAATGACGAATCGCTTTTCGTGGATCAGGACAGAGCACCACCTCAAACTTCTTCGAAATTTCGAAAAACACAGTAATTTCCTCAGTTTCTAAAGCAAATCTTGAGGCTAACTTTTCAAATTTTAAGAGAAGTGGTGTAAAATGACTACGTGTTTTTAGAAGAAGTTAAGGAGGCAAGAGTGTTGGCCTTTAGGCGACTCTCTGCAGCGCTTCGAAACAAGACTATGGAAGCACTAGAAAGAGGTAAAATATAAAACTTTACTAATTTTCGTGGCGTTTGCAGTGAGGATAACTTCCGGAAGTCATATTTTTTTATCGTTAGGTCTTCCACTCTCATACGCGATTGTGCGCCAAATGGCCCTCTCCATCAACCGCGAACATAGATTCCTGGAAGGATTCAAGGCGTCAAAACAATGGATTGCTACCTTCCTACGGGGATGTGGATTGTGCTCCAGAAGGGTGACATCGTTGGTAACAACGCGCAGCCTTCGTAACCGAGAGGAAATCGAAGCTGCAGCAGTTGCGTTCGTAGAGTCCGTGAAAAGAGAGATGGAGAGATATCCTCTTTCCATCTTCTGCAATATCGACCAAACGGGGATTAACAAAGAGGTCGTATCTAACCGGTGAGTAGGAATTGCTATGAGACTAATGGTCTAGATAAAACTAGATACATATACCTAGATCTAGCCTGTTTACAGCTGGCAATGTATTTTGGAATTCTTTTCAGGACCCTGGCACCTATTGAAATGAAGCAAGTGTCTCGTGTTGTGCAATCCCTGTCGTCACTGACCCATTCGTACACTGCTGTTCCAGTGCTATACGCCGACGGCCGACTTGGAGACAAGCTCTTTTTGATTTTGCAGGAGGCTAGTGGATCGTTTCCTCAATGCGGTCACTGGTCGGCACCAAACCTTCTTATAGTGGCAGGAACGAGCCACATCATGACGAAGCAACAAGTCCCGCGTTTCTTTCGAGAATGCATGGTTGGCTCTTCGGCAGCACCCCTAACCATTGTCCTTCTTGATAGCTGGCACGGGTTCAGGGATCACGAGAACCTTGTTTCCGAGGTGCCTGCTGGAAAAGAGCTTAAGCTGATGACAATACCGCCAGGAGCGACGAGCCTTTGCCAGCCTCTCGATGTATACTTCTTCCGGCTTTTCAAACGCTTCATCCGGCGAATTCATGAACATGTGCTCCACTTCCGTTCGGAATTCAACTGCTTCTCAAGAGACAATACTTTGAAGGTAATCATGAATCGCTTCGGACCAGCTCACTTGATGTTTAAATTTTTAAGGCAATTTTCAAGGCACCCGTCCTTGCAGGTGGTCAGTCAGACGTATAGGCAATTCTGCGCTCCGGTATTCCGAAGGTGTTTTGCGTACGCGTGGGTGGCAGCTGGATATGTGGACACGCATCCGGGGCACTTCTCAACACCGGCGGACTACGCCTTCGATGAAGTGCCTGTCGACACGTCCTGCCAGGAAGTTTCCGGCTGCTGTTCCTTGGCATTTATCCGCTGCTGCTGGTGTCAGAAGCTGCTTTGCTTCGCGTGTTTTATAGAACGTTACCACAACTGTTAAACAGTTCATTGCATATTCATTAGCATGGCATGTGTTTTGAAGTAAAATCGTATCACAGAAGGTTGAAATCAGGGTTAGAAATCGAATATGGCACCTAGTCGTGACAGAAAAGCACTTCACGTTGGCAAAAAAGCGAGATGTGCGCCCAGGAATGCAGAAACCACACCGCCGGAATCGAACCCTCGACCTCTCTCCCGCAAATCCGCCACGCTAACCACTCGGCAATCCAGCCGCTGGTGACCTAGTGGCGCGCGCCTCCCGTGAATGCGCCGTCTCGCTTCAATTAGGAATTAATCAATTCCTAGGTTCTAGCAGTGGTTGAAGCTCCAAACCTTTTGCAGGACTATTTGTGGGCACGACAAGGGTATTCCAGGCGTCAGTTTTGCGTTATCGGCCACCACTGAAGCGGTACAGTTTTTTGCAATTTTTGACCTACCCAGAGGTCCGCAGGAAATTTGGAAACCAATATGGTGCTTCCCAGACAACGCCCTACAACCCTATATAGGTCGCTTTGAGAAACTCCACGGTGACCTCTTTGACCTTCCTCGTGAGTTAAGACACTCACAATCTGTTCCTCATAACGTAGTAGAGAACGTGTATTTCGCAGAAAAAATGCCCTACGTGCGATAGAGGATGGTTAGGCCCCATAGGGCAGTTTTGAAGATTCTGCCCTACCGTATCCCGCCATACTATTCTATACAGTGAAGCCAGTTTTTTTAGTGTAATCAAAGTAATAAGGCCTAAAGAAGAAAAACACGCTCGGGGTGTTCTATACTCGGAGTTTGGAGCCGAAGTCCCCAACCAGACGGCAGACGGCTTCGCCCCCTCTATAAAATTGGAAGGGCGCGAAAAAGACAGCATTTTATTCTTTCCACGAAGTCTGGGAGCAAACAAACGACTTCGTAGGAGAGGAAGGCTTAGGGTTAGCTTGTCCGAGTACCGACCTTATAATCGGTTTCTGGAGACTGTGTTATATCACTTGCCTCAAATATGGAATGTCAGTGTCATCCGGGAGCACACAAATATTCTGCGCCAACTGCGGTTCACACTTTGTGCAGCTAATCTTTGTAAGAACCTAGATATGTTGCATGCACAGTCAGTGATCGAGTTTTGAGTCTGATATCCCGGGCGACAACATTTCTAACCTCAATCCCATTCTGATTCTATCCCCAGAAGTGCTAGCCAGTGTCAGTCAATGGTTCTAACGCTAAATGGCACTTTTTCTTCAGATCGTGAGACCGTGGCGCTCTCGGCACAGGGTCGTGTTTTCTTCGAAGCATATGGAGCACTTGCATATTTCTTCTCGGTTGAGGAGCGTAGTATATCCCTGCCAGCTTCATCTCGTACTCCTGGCGAGTGTACCAGTACGAGGCGAATGCGCAGACGAACACTGCAGCCACAGCGAGTAGGAAAAGGAGCACTGCGGCGGAGAACGAGCAGGAAACGCGTGACTGGAAATCGTTCTCGGTTAAAATGACGAGGGCTGAAGCTGCGAGCACCACTAGCACTGTATAAGGCCACGCAACGTTTTCAGGTGGACCATTATTCAGCAGTTTCGACATCTTTTCGTTTTCAATGGCTTATATGTGCACGACGTAAAGAAATAAAACCACAGCTATAAATCTTCCTATCTATGCGCCTCTACAATCACTACAAAGTGACCCAATGAGAGGCAAGAGCTAACGATCTGAAAAAAAGATTGGGGAAAGTTATGGTATTTCAAAGTGAAGCCAAAAAGGGCTAAATCAACAAAAGTTGTGGGAATTGGAGTTTGAGACTGTTTTCGAATTTATGTAATCTCCATATGTTCGTACCAATTTTTACATTAACCGAGATGGTTAACAATGAACAAAGTTATGATCACTTGAACTTGAAATTCAAAATGGCAAGAACTTTTCCAACAAAGTAATATGTATTTAATTACTTATGTCTTTTATTAAATGAAAGCTTCTCCCCTCATAAAGCCCCGGCATTTCAGGCTCTTCAAGTGTTAGTATTGTGCCGATCGAGGTTCTCATAGTGAGTCTTCTTTATTTAATCGCGGCCCAACGTTTCGACGAGATCATCGTTTTCAAAGGCCTGAAGGTGGTGCAAGGTTGGTGTTGTACTCTACAATACCAAACGCCGTAGCCACTCTAGCGGTTCCGAACGCATAGACGGCCCCACCAAGTCTCCCCGAAGAGAATAATAAACTCATGATTCGATCCACCAAGAGTGCCGATGTCACTCTGTGTTAGTAATGTTAGTGAGGACGAATGAGACTTACTGAGCGGTCGTATACCACATATGGAGTGATAACGAACCTGCACGTCGTCCTCCATTCTACAGCTCAATCTGGGCACAAACGGAAGAAAGTCATGTGTGATTGACGGACGTTCATGACGGTCGTTTGAACTGGGATTCTTTGTGAAGATCCAGAGCGCCTCCAACGCTTTACGTGCCGAAATTTCTGTCTCTACGGTCAGAATCGTGCGTCTAATGCCAAAATCTTGATCAACCGCCCTATGCCTTCCTAGAGGTGTCCTTAGATTAGCACGATCTTTACCAGCCAGATGCTCTGCTCGTTTCACATCGTCAGCACAGAGCTCGAGCTAACCGCCAACCAGAACGACCGCACGATAGCAGGGCAACCCTTTGTATGTCTTTTATCTCTGAGAAGGTAAGCGCTGCAATTCAGTGGAGCTTTGTGCGAGCTCAGCTGCAAAACGATGTTGTCTTAGTTAACATCCCAAATGATAACATTAAGCGGCAGCTAGTTAGAAACAGGCTCTACGATAAGCAGTGCTCATCAGACAACTGCGTTACATGTCCGTAAGGTGAACCAGGTGATTGTTTTCACATGGGGGCAATTTATCAAATCGAATGTCAGGCTTGTAATCTCACATATATTGTGGAAACCGGAAGAAGGCTAGTTGTTAGACTTAAAGATCCTAATATTCAAGTATATTTATAGAGCTTCTTGCTGGCAAAGATCGTGTTCATTTAAGAACACCTGTAAGAAGGCCTAGGGCGGTTGATCACGACGGTAACGATTTTGGGATTAGATGCACGATTCTGGCCATAGAGACAGAAATTTCGGCACGTAAAGCGTTGGAGGCGTTCTGAATATTCACAAGGAATCCCAGTTCAAACGACCACCATGAACGTCCGTCAATCACACATGACTTTCTTCCGTTTGTGCCCAGATTGAGCTGTAGAATGGAGGACGACGTGCAGGTTCGTTATCACTCCATATGTGGTATACGACCGCTGCAGCAAGTCTCATTCGTCCTCACTAACCTTACTAACACAGAGTGACATCGGCACTCTTCGTGGATCGAATCGTGTGCTTATACTTCTCTTCGGGGAGATTTGGTAGAGCCCTCTATGCATTCGGAAATGTTGGAGTGGCTACGGCGTTTGATATTGTAGAGCACAACACCAACCTTGCACCACGTTCATGCCTCTGAAGGCGACAATCTCGAAACGTTGGGCCACGATTAAATGAAGAAGATTCGCCATAAGAACCTCGTTTGGCACAATACTAACACTTATATCTTTAATATTTATTTGCATCACGATGAGAGATGGGTGGAAAGTTGCAGAGTAGTTGAGGTATTTGGTTTAGATAAGTGTTGCTGTGAGTGTTTGCACCATAATTAGGCCTCCGACGACGATGGAATGTCGAAACGTCAGACGCTGTTTGGTAATGGTCCACTTAAAAACCTCGCGTGCCAACACAGTGCTAGCAGATACAACACAAAATTCTGATGTTCCAAGAAAAGCAAAGTTAGTAGCTGTTACGAACACTCTCTTCTCATCCTAAATTTAGGCATGACGTCATGCGATGTTTAAAACTGTTCAAGAAATCGAAGCAAATAACTCGTGTAATACCTATTTATGTTCATTCGCGCATTGCCGTTTTTGCCGTTTTCAAACGTCCGACTAAATACTTATTCGATTTTAGAGCTGCAATAACCCAACCAATCAACGCTAAAAATCCAAATGTTCATTGCGTACAATACAGCTCAAATTCTCTGAAAGGGAGACGCTTCCCGACAGATTGGTCGTTACAAAGTGTCGCTTTGCCATAACTTTCTTTAAATGTACTCCTGTGGATTCCAGCTAACACCAATCGGATCGCCTCTTCTCTGCGCATTCGATGCTGTGTTGTGTTTAGTTTGGCAATCTATGACCTAGTTATGGACCAATTTCCTCTGGGGCCTCCTAATCGATTTACGACCTCTCCAGAACTGACGCCCACCTCGGTCACTCCAGCAGCCGATTTCAGCGAAATTCGTACCTCTCTATTTCTCTCAAAAGATCTGGATCCAACTTGTTGGGGCTGTTCTAGTGACACTAAACGCTACATAATTTGGATGATTTTGATCTGACCGCGTATTCAGTCCGATTTCTCGTAATGCTCATGTTCAGGACGTCCTTTCTCACTAACCGCCCTCTCCTGCAAGCATCTGCGATACCCAGTGGCAGTGTATTACTTCATTGGAGGAGCAATAAAAGCAACAACGGTCGATTTTTTGAGATATGTCTCAGGCGTGTACATTTATCGGTTGACGATTCAACGTTTTTGAGAAAAACTAGCCGCATCTTCGGCTAAAATTTCGTTTAATGATTTAACAGAAATATAATAATCAAGAAATTGTCTTACCGTTGACAAGAGAGTAACACCATGCAAACATATAATAATTGGCTATCAATATAAAGAAAGGCGCACAAACTTGCATGAAAAAATTACAAATGAAAAAAAATAAATGGATGCATGGAAAATCTCTTTTTAAAGCATGCTGAAACATTGCTGGTTTCCGCACTTAAAGTAAGCTTAAGACCATTTTTATATTTAAGAAAAGTACATGACAATTCAACACTATATTAACGTTCTGGTACAGGCAAGTTAAAGCATTCCAAAGGAGGTCATAGTTAATCATACAAACTGAAAATTGTACAGGGTTGGCTCAGACGAAGTGTTGATCTGCTCAACCCTAACTCTCCATTAGAACGTACAGAAGTCCCAAGAAACTATAGCGACGGCTAGCAAAGTTCTCGAGTCGTAGAATACTTGCTGGCAGATGCATACTAGGTTAAATATAAGAAACAATATAAGAAGGAAAAGAAATAACAAGGAAAATAAACTTAAAAATTTAAGAAATATATGCGCATTTAGTGATAAGCTTGTTAAGGTCAGCTTTTAATTCAGTACAAATCCTCTAGAAGTTGCTAAATTTCTGAAGATTTCCATTAATTCGTTAAACAAAATTTTAGCCGGAGATGCTGTTAATTTTTGTTAAAAACGTTAAATCGTCAACCGGTAAATGTACACGCCTAAGACAAACCTCAAAAGATCGACCGGTGTTGCTTTTGTTGCTCCTCCAATGGGGTAGTGCACTGCCACTGGGTATCGCACCGAGGTGCGAACCGAACAGAGGTCGCCCGCGACCACGTCGCCGAGCACAGGGCTCGCGCCGAGTCCAAGTCCCACTCTCAGAACCGACTGTGTGCAGAAAGTTTGAAATATCGACCGTCTCCTATCTGAGCCATATTATGTTGCCAAAAAGCTGTTGATGCGGCCAAAATCGTTATCCAAACCATTTTCTCATTCAGGAACAAGCCGAAGATTACATTGAAGAAAACAAGAAAGTGCCAAATTTCGGTAGCAGTAAGGGCCACAAAATAATCGCTTCGGGGAAAGCAAGCCTAGCCTGTTGCTAGTTTCGGAATGCTGATCATACTGCCGTCTAATGAAAAAAGTTGGAGCTCTTTCGCTGCTTTACTGTACACACAGCGAATTTAAAATAGGAAAATCCTTGGCAACGGAAGAAAAACTGCGTTTTGAGGACATATTGAGGAATTCGCTTTTAAGCTCCTAAAACTATTTTATCAGACGAGAAAGGTGTTTTCTCAACTAACTCATCTTGAATAGATGCTTGCGGGAGAGGGGGTGGTTAGTGAGAAAGGACGTCCTACACGTGAGCATTGCGAGCAATCGGATTGAATTTGCGGTCAGATCAAAATCATCCAAATTATGTAGCGTTTAGTGTCACTAGAACAGTCACAACAAGTTCAGTTCAGATCTTTTTAGAGAAATAAAGAGTTTCGAATTTCGCTGAAATCGGCTGGTGGAGTGATCGAGGTGGGCGCCAATGGCAGTTTTGGAGAGGACGTAAATCAGATAGGAGGCCTCCGGACAAAAATGATCCATAACTAGGTCATTGGTTGTCAAGCTAAACACAACTTGGGAGCATCGAATGCGCAGAGAAGGCGAACCGAATGGTGTTAGCTGGAATCCATAGGAGAACATTTGAAGGAAGTTATGGCAAAGCGACGCTTTGTGACGATCAATCCGTCGGAAAGCGTCTCCCGTTCAAAGAATTTGTATTGTATTGTACGTTAGCTTGTCAACTAAAACACAAACGATTACAATAGGCTCCACGTTATGACCGATAACGAGAATGTTGGCTCGCCACCTTCACTACTCAGACATAAATTAAATGAACTTTTTATAAAGCTACTGACTGAAAAAAAACCAAGTGAACGACATGTACTCTGTCAATAAAGTAATCATCGCAAAACGCTAGGCACCGTCATGGCGCAATTTTAGCGTTTAAAGTGAAGCAAAATTCTTGAACACTTTTTAATTAAAAAAGCTGTAAGCTACAGCTGTAGCTAAAACCTTAAGAAATTTATTGCCACTCTTTTACAGTGCAGACGTTTTTTGAAGATATTCTGTATTTTGACTGTGACTGCCTAGTGCTAAGCCTTACAAGGGAAGGGTCTGAAGCGTATGTCTGAACGGGGGGAGCGACTCATATAGGGAGAATCTCCACCCCTTAATTAGTATGAAAATGTGTTTATTTCTTGCCAACTCGTTAAACCCAGGTAGTAGGGGGTCACAATGGGATACAGCGCATCACGTGTTTGGGGTCCTTGTACACCCGCGATGCCCCTACGGGCAAGCGGCTCGGAGCGCAGTGGGAGTGCGGTTGCTTCGAGCGAGGAAGGTCGGGGGTTCGGTCCCTTTGCGCTACCGCGTTTTTGCATTTCAACTGACTGGTTGAGATTTGGGGGATTCTGACTTCTATACCTTTTTCAGACGTTATCTGCGCATTTTCCAGCTGTACGCTGTGGAGAGTACCTATTTTGCGACTTGTTTATTACTGACCGGTTTTCTAACCACAAGACAATTGGAAAACTACTCAACATAACGATGTATAAACGCTGAGTAGACTCCATGTCCGACTTTCCATGAATCTCGGCATGATGTTTCGTGTTGAATAGTTTGTTCTTGGAGCTGTGCACCGAGATTGTTACAACACTTTATTCGGCTTACGTTTCGGCGGTTTCGCCTTCGTCGGAGCCTGGAAGAGTCCAAATAACATTTGAAGAACTACTCCCCCAAAGGTCATTTCATTCTACAGAAAGAAATTCAAAGGTCAATGGAGTGAAGAAACGACGAAGGGCTAACCTTTGTGGTGGTAGCCGAGGAGCTCCACCAGTCACCGTCAGACGGAGGTGAACGGTGGGTTGGTGAATGACTTAAGCTCTAGAGACCACCTACCCTAAGGACCTCCAAGGGCATGACCCTGTAGGTCAAAACCCACAGAGGCCCACAAAGGGTGCCAGTTCTTGCGTCACCGCCACGCACTCGTCTTTGCGATTGATCATGGGGTTCCGCGGTGCGATCCACAATGCCTCTAGCGTTTTCCGCGCGGACACGTCGCTCTCGCGTGCAAGGATCGTGACAGCCACCTGAACCATTGCGCCGCCATGGCAGTCTACCCTGTGCTCACCCATTGGAGTCGATCTTTGCGACCTCCTAAGGCCGTCTAGGTGCTCCTTGACCCTTATACACCGCGGCCTTCCCGTTTCCCCGACGTACTCCTCTCTGCATTCCCTGCATGACATAAGATACACCACCCCCGAGGTCATGCAATCACCTTGTTTCCCAAAAGGACACACTACACACGAGGGGGTAGAAAGCTACGCTCGTACAATCGGTTTCGAACTAGTTGTCCCTTCAAATTCATAGGAGGGACTTCTACCACCCTCACTAGTTCATGTAGGTCTGCCTTTCGTAGGCAACCGCGGATTTCCCTGCTGACCTCATCCGAAATGAACGGTATGCAGAAGGGAATTTTGTTTTGCTCAGCCTCGTTCGCAACCACTGAGCGATGTCTGCGTTTGGTAGAAATCCCTATAGAGGAGTACCCATTCAAGGAAGCAATGTGCATTGCAAGCTCCTTAGACAGCGCCTTCTCGGTGCTACTCCCCCAAAGGTCATTTCATTCTACAGAAAGAAATTCAAAGGTTAATGGAGTGAAGAAAACGATGTGCAGAAACGACGCAGTAGTTCTTCAAATGTTATTTGGACTCTTCCAGGCTCCGACGAAGGCGAAACCGCCGAAACGTAAGCCGAATAAAGTGTTGTAACAATCTCGGCGCACAGCTCCAAGAACAAACAATTCAACATGAAACATCATGCCGAGATTCATGGAAAGTCGGACATGGAGTCTACTCAGCGAGGTACCAGCTAACTTCTCCCGACTTGTCATGGAAGCCCTGTCGCTAAGACAAAAAGTCGTCTTGGCAAGGCAGGCACTCCACTTTCTCCGCCGATGTCAACGAAACGACGTCATTCCTACTTTCATCACGTCAAAGAAACTGCACGAGACATGCGGCCTTTCAAAGGACGACAAGAAGTTGCGCGGAATCGAGAATGATATCCTGAAGATGACCATCAAGAGCAAGCAGAACCATCTGTATTCGTTGCTGTTGAAATGTGTGTCTAAGGAACAGTCATGCGAACGTTTTCTGCCAGATCGCCTTTAGAGGAGAATAGTGGGTGAGTCCATATGCATTTGTGGATCTATTCGCTCTAAGGTTAAAGTAAAACTGCAGAGGAAATTCTTAGGTTTAATGGAGAAGAAGCGATGTGAAGAGAACAATACATCAATAGGGCGAGTGCCTTACATCTTTGACCGCAGCTCTGGAGAATGTGTGGGTGAACGGCGTTGCCCTAGGGTCACTGTGATTGGAGACGTAGCGTTATCGAGCGACGCCCTCGCTGCGCTTGATTTGGGTCCTAGTTTTGCGCCCAGTCAATACCTATGCCATAGTACAGCGCGCAGGATCGTGGGTGGCCTCCAGTCCCTACATGACCGTCTCAGGGGCAGGGCAAAGATCGATGAGCGAGGTAACGGGCATCAAATTGTGAGTGGTCCTGGCATACCGCGCCCTCCATTTCCTAGCACGTATCGAGTGCAACAGGAACCAAACCACGAGATAGATACAAAATTCCGCATCTTTTCTACTTCTGTACTCTCTGTGTTGCAGCGGTGTACAAGTAGACGACATATATGCGCAACCTCACTGCAGGGGAGAAACGAGGTTTGCGGGAAATCAGGGAAATGATTGGAGCCGGCAGAATAAAGGTCACAACCTCACTGCAGGGGAGAAACGAGGTTTGCGAGAAATCAGGGAAATGATTGGAGCCGGCAGAATAAAGGTCACTGTTAGGATAAGGGAGGGGAATTTGTCGTACTGTCCCAGCAGTTGGATAGAGCAATCACAAGGCTACATCTGCAAGATGATACTATCTACAGTCGCTCAACCCAACAAGAGTTTACTAGACAGTATCGCAGATTAAACAGAGTGTGGGCTGAAATTGCCAAATCGGCAAACCTCCCTAGGGCCGTTGTGGTGCGCTTGAAGACCGAACTGCCTACATGCCCTGTGCTCTACGTTCTCATTAAAACCCACAAATTACCCATGGGAGACACTGCGATCGACGACCCTTCGTGTTTCAAAGTGAGACCGATCATAAGCAATGTTGACGGTCCCACTGATAGGATTTCGTGGTTCCTCAATCTGGTCTTGGTGCAACTTTTAAGGTTTGTGCCCGGTTTGTACCGAACACTCACATTTTCCTCGAAAAGCTCCGCCGTATCACTCTGGATGAGGAGGTGGTTATGGAGTCGTTCGATGTCACTGCGCTCTACACGAACGTGCCTAAGGACAGCGCCCTACAAGCAGACTGGGAGCTTCTCACAGAATTTCAGACAGGCATCAATTTATACGGGCTCACCATCGTCCAGCTAATGACGCTCATCAATGAGTGCCTCACGTGCAATGCTTTTAAGTGGTCAGGGGACTTCTACAAGCAGATAAGAGGCCTAGCAATGGGCCAGCCCTTAGCCCCTGTTCTAGCAGTGGCATTCATGTATAGAGTGGAAGCTCCAGTGTTGGAGCGCGGGCCAATCTTTTACAGTCGGTATATCGACGACTGCTTTGTGGTGTGTTCAACACAAGTTGAAATGGATGCCTGTTTCGAACTGCTAAACAAGCAGTAGCAGTCCGAGTATATCCGCCTTACTAGGGAAACACCTAGCAATGATTGGCTCCCGTTCCTTAATGTGCAGGTTAGCCTGTCTAGGTTGATCAAAACGAAGTGGTATCGCAAACCTAGTAACAAGAACATACTGCTACACTTCAGGTCTGCACATCCATCCAACATGAAAAGGGCCATAGTCACCAATATGTTTCGAACAGCGGTCGCAGTGTCATCTAACAGCACCCAGAAGGCGCTGTCT
>OX375868.1:48845754-48968652 GCA_947359475.1 Heligmosomoides polygyrus bakeri | reverse complement strand
ATCCTAGAGCTGTTAAGCGCGCAGTTGTAAGCAACATGTTCAGAACTGCGCACAATGTGTGCACAGGCCCCGAAGAGCGACACGAGTCATTACGGTTGGCTTCGAAAATTGCTCTCCAAAATGGCTATGCGGTACCACAGCACCACAGAGGACTCCGCTCTGTGCAGCTTAATCTACCACGCCGAGATAGGGTACCCCTTTGTCTTCCCTTTATTTCTGACACCGTCACTTCCGCCATACAACGGAGCATAGCTCGGGCTCAGCTAGAAGACGATGTTGTTCTTGTTAACATCCCAAATGACAACATCAAGCGGCAGCTAGTCCGAAATAGGCTCTACGATAGGGAGTGCATATCAGAGAGCTGTGTTGTATGCCCCTACAATAAGTTAGGAGACTGTGCCAAAGTTGGTGTAGTCTATCAACTTGAATGCGTGGCATGCAACCAATTATACATTGGGGAAACTGGGAGGGTACTGGCTGTTCGCTTGAAAGAACACTTATCAGGTAAAAGGCGCGGTATTTTGACTAGTCCACTGGGCAAGCACAGAGTGGAGGGACATAGGGGAGCGGACTTTGACGTGAAGTGCACGATTCTAACGTATGAGACTGACATCTCGTCTAGAAAAGCGTTGGAAGCGTTCTGGATTTTTGCAAGAAATCCAACGCTTAACAGCCGAAATGAGTGTCCCTCGATCACTAGTGACTTCTTACCATTCATTCCGCATTGTGAACTATAGAACGACCGGTGGTGACATGCGTGTCCTTATGAATGACTCTGGTATACTCAGTATCGCCAGATCGGAGTGACACAGTATGTCTCATTCGGCAACTAACAACCGCGGTAGCGACGTCGCTCCGCGTGAACGGTGGATCAGCGGGTGAGTTTTGTTCTCATACGTTGGGTTTTTTCGTTTTGTACCTAGGACGATGTCTGAAAGACAGGGAGGAGGAGGCGCTTGGTCGGGTAAGTTACAAATATAAAGTCTTGAACCACTTTTAGGCCTCTGAAGACGACGAAAAGGTCGAAACGTTAGGCCGCTCAATAAATTGGTCCACCTCAACCTCGTTCGGCCCAGAAGCATTAGCACGTTATAAATCATGCCGAGGTTTTACGAAGAGAGAACATGGAGAATACTTCAAAACGTACCGCCGCAGTTCTTCTCTCTGGTTCGCGAAGCTCTGTCGCTTCGCCAAAAAGTGGTACTCACCCGCCAGTCCGTAAAGTTCCTCCAGCGGTGCCAAACGACCGACGTCCTACCGCATTTCATAACGAATAGGAAGATAGGAGCAGCATGCGGTCTCGCCGAGGATCATCCGATGATAAGGAATGTTTACAAGTCGATGTTGAAGATTGCGATCAAGGAGAAGAGACGCATGCTGCACACGTCGTTATTGAAGTGTAACTCGAAAGAGAGCGCGTGCCGGCGTTTTGTACCTGAACCGACTTGGAGGAGGATTGAGGGTGGGTCAAGGCTAATTTGTGACTCTATTCGATCTAGGGCCAAGTCATCCCTTTGTGCGAAGTACGATAGACTTTTGGGTGCCAGGCGTAGAAATTCCAATGCTATTGAGAACGATTCCCCCGTGAACCACCGCTTTGACGATGCTCACAATGAGAATGGAAACCCAATGGTGAGAGTTACTATCGTCGGGGACGCTAACATATCATCCGACGCCATGAATGTCTTAAGTCTCGGTCCATCCTTTTCGCCCGCACGAAGCGTCAATGCAATAACATATCGCAAGGTTGTAGGGGGTTTACAGAGGCTAAGAGATCTACTTCGAATAAAAAGAAGGCGCGAAAGCAACCCGCAGACTGCTACAAATCATAGTACAACGGTATCCATTCCATTTCCGCGTACATTCTATAAGGAGCCTGCTTCCGTTCCAGACGTCGATGTGAAGTTGAGAATTTTGACATCAAATGTGCTGGCTGTTTTGAGAAATCACGAGCAGCACCGCAGAAACAACTTGACATCCGATCAATGGAGGGGGTTCCAGGAATTACGTGAATTGAGATCGAATGGCACAATCCGTATCTCTGTGAGTGATAAGGGAGGGGAGTTCGTGGTTATGCCACAAGCTTTGGATCGCGAAATAACAGAACTCCATTTGCGGGATTCATCGGTTTACCGACACTCCAGTGCGAATGAGTTTTGGTCACAATGCCGGCGCCTCAATAACATTTGGATGACGTTAGGTGCCTCAGCAGGGATTGACAGGAAACTCCTAAGTAGACTCAGACTGGACAACCCAACTTGTCCAGTTTTCTATAGCCTCCTTAAGACACATAAACTTGCGCCACAAGATATGTCGTCGATGTCGCAGGATACTTTCAAAATAAGACCTATAATAAGTTGTGTAGGTGGACCAACCGATCGCATATCTTGGTTTCTCAACAGAATCGTGAGCCAGTTGTTGACTATGGTTCCCTCGCACCTGACTAATACAAGGCTATTCCTTGACTACCTACACAGCAGACATCTTGAAAAAGAATGTGTGGTCGAGTCCTTTGATGTGACCTCGCTCTACACAAACGTCCAAAACGATGATGCTCTTCAAGCGTTGTCAGAAATGCTTGATCAACATCAGAATAATATTAACAGCTTTGGACTTAGCAAGGTGTGCATCATGACTCTAATCAAGGAGTGCTTAAATTGCAATATTTTTAAATGGTCAGGTCGATACTTTTCACAAGTAAGAGGTATAGCCATGGGCCAGCGACTTGCCCCGGTTCTTGCCGTTTGCTTTATGAGCAAAATAGAGCAACCGGTTCTAGCACGTCTTCCCTTGATGTATTGTAGATACATTGATGACTGTTTTATCATAACATCAACACAGTCCGAAATGGACGAGTGTTTCAATTTACTCAATCATCAATCCCAATACATTAAGGTTACGAGAGAAACTCCAAAGAACGGTTGGCTGCCGTACTTGAACACGCAAATTAAAGTGTCTGGTGGAATCGTCAAGGTTAAGTGGTACCGTAAAGAAAGCTCTAAGAATATATTGGTTCATGCGGCTTCTGCACATCCTAGAGCTGTTTCTCTCGTAACCTTAATGTATTGGGATTGTAAGCAACATGTTCAGAACTGCGCACAATGTGTGCACAGGCCCCGAAGAGCGACACGAGTCATTACGGTTGGCTTCGAAAATTGCTCTCCAAAATGGCTATGCGGTACCACAGCACCACAGAGGACTCCGCTCTGTGCAGCTTAATCTACCACGCCGAGATAGGGTACCCCTTTGTCTTCCCTTTATTTCTGACACCGTCACTTCCGCCATACAACGGAGCATAGCTCGGGCTCAGCTAGAAGACGATGTTGTTCTTGTTAACATCCCAAATGACAACATCAAGCGGCAGCTAGTCCGAAATAGGCTCTACGATAGGGAGTGCATATCAGAGAGCTGTGTTGTATGCCCCTACAATAAGTTAGGAGACTGTGCCAAAGTTGGTGTAGTCTATCAACTTGAATGCGTGGCATGCAACCAAATATACATTGGGGAAACTGGGAGGGTACTGGCTGTTCGCTTGAAAGAACACTTATCAGGTAAAAGGCGCGGTATTTTGACTAGTCCACTGGGCAAGCACAGAGTGGAGGGACATAGGGGAGCGGACTTTGACGTGAAGTGCACGATTCTAACGTATGAGACTGACATCTCGTCTAGAAAAGCGTTGGAAGCGTTCTGGATTTTTGCAAGAAATCCAACGCTTAACAGCCGAAATGAGTGTCCCTCGATCACTAGTGACTTCTTACCATTCATTCCGCATTGTGAACTATAGAACGACCGGTGGTGACATGCGTGTCCTTATGAATGACTCTGGTATACTCAGTATCGCCAGATCGGAGTGACACAGTATGTCTCATTCGGCAACTAACAACCGCGGTAGCGACGTCGCTCCGCGTGAACGGTGGATCAGCGGGTGAGTTTTGTTCTCATACGTTGGGTTTTTTCGTTTTGTACCTAGGACGATGTCTGAAAGACAGGGAGGAGGAGGCGCTTGGTCGGGTAAGTTGCAAATATAAAGTCTTGAACCACTTTTAGGCCTCTGAAGACGACGAAAAGGTCGAAACGTTAGGCCGCTCAATAAATTGGTCCACCTCAACCTCGTTCGGCCCAGAAGCATTACCACGTTATAAATCATGCCGAGGTTTTACGAAGAGAGAACATGGAGAATACTCCCGAAACCGTCACTCTACAGGCTCTCGGGACCACTCGTCCTCACTCTGCGAATGGTCGCGCCCACTCGATTGATAGGTTCGATTCTGTATGCATTGTTTGCGGCGCACTACAAAGGCAAGCTTCACAGTCCTAAGGCAATTTCTGAGTAGGGCGGCCGGGAATTTCCGATAAAACTCCCGAAACGGTCACTCTACAGGCTCAACCTCGTTCGGCCCAGAAGCATTAGCACGTTATAAATCATGCCGAGGTTTTACGAAGAGAGAACATGGAGAATACTCCCGAAACCGTCACTCTACAGGCTCTCGGGACCACTCGTCCTCACTCTGCGAATGGTCGCGCCCACTCGATTGATAGGTTCGATTCTGTATGCATTGTTTGCGGCGCACTACAAAGGCAAGCTTCACAGTCCTAAGGCAATTTCTGAGTAGGGCGGCCGGGAATTTCCGATAAAACTCCCGAAACGGTCACTCTACAGGCTCTCGCGCCCACTCGATTGATAGGTTCGATTCTGTATGCATTGTTTACGGCGCATTCCAATGGCAAGCTGGACAGGCTAGGAGCATTTCCTAAGTAGAGCAACTGGGAATTTCGATAAAACTCCCGAAACCGTCACTCTACAGGTTCTCGCGCTTACTCGACCTCACTCTGCGAGTGGGCGCGCCCACTCGATTGATAGGTTCGATTCTATATGCATTGTTCACGGCGCACTTCAAAGGTAAGCTGGACAGTCTTAAGGCAATTTCTGAGTAGGGCGGCTGGGAATTTCAATAAAATTCCCCAAACTATCACTCTACAGGCTCTCGCGCCCACTCGATTGATTATGTCCGGCCTATACGCACTGTTTAACTCCATTGATTTATATGTCAATAGATAGAGCTTGGCCTGCTGAGCTCAAATATTTGTTTCTTTTTACAAGTGCTTGATTTTAAAGAATGTTATATAAAAAAGCCGCTTTGGAACGCTCCAAAGCGGCTTTTTCGGGAATTGACCAAAAGACATGCGCGGTACTGTAATATGTGCACCAATTGTTTCGATAACCCGGTGTTTTAATTTCTCTTATGAAGTGACCAAACGAGCATATTCTTCTTTACAAAAATAACGTTCGAAGACCACAACAAACATCATTTCACTTACCGTACTTTCCCTCTTCATCTATTTACTCTTCGTTCAATTGCTCAAACTACTCACCAAGGCTTCACGCGCTAGTGTGCCAGTGGTCAACTTATTAGAAACGCAGGTTAAACTTTAAAGAAGAAATCGGAAATGAGAGAAGATAATAGAAAACTACAAACTCTGCAAATTTCCTTACCCCGTATATGAGATCTATTAATCCTCGACGATCGCCAAGGTCGATGTCCTCCATACCCATATTCGGGTTGACAGTAACGACTCTGAAAATTTCATAATTCTGATCTTTTCTGAAGTACTGGGTTGATCAATAGCGGGCGGATTGCGTATCGGATTTGCTGGGAAGAAAGTGGGAGCAGAGGTGTGAGAATCGGCTCCGAAAATTCAGGGCGACAGCGACGGTGATTGAGAACGCGGTTGAGAAATCAAAGACGAGCGACTGATCTCGCCTTGACTTTTCACGACTCGACCCCTTCCGCGCGATGACGCCGGCGCCACCCTAATAGGCTAACGAACTGCCGACTGATAGTAGGACAGAATGCGAGGAATTGCTCGGAAGTTCCAGCCACCGCAGAAGACGTACGGAAGGATGTTCCCCGATCTGGGAGTCGTGCCCCCGTTTATCACACCTGCTATAGGTTAATGACCTTTTACGCTAGAGGTGGAAAGCAGCGAGCCATCTGATCTTACTCCACGTTCCAATTGGGAGCCAGCAGCCATTTTGCTGAAATTTCTCTCAAACTTAGTTTCTCTCAGTTGTAGCTCGTGATGTGCTTTCTATAGGAGCCTCACTGCATTGCAATGTCGTTCCTTTCACTGATCAGTCTTTTGCCGACGTGATGGTTTCGGTTCTGTCTTCTACATCCAACCTCGGACGTATTTCTAGTGCTCCAACTCCTGAAGGACGTGACTGTTCTGTGCACGTCAGCGTACCCTCTTTCTGTCAGAAGGAGTAGCTATGCACGGAGTTGTTCACCTGTTGTCATCGAGGGTTTGAAACATGTAGACGCTTGCGCTAACAACGGTCTGTTTAGCAAAAAATATTTTGATCAAAACTGTTGCCACTTTTGCGACCTGTGATTGATTTGCAATGCTTTGCCCTGAAGATGCGGCTCCTTCTCCAATCCTTCATGAGCTAAGCACTATCCTTTGCTAATTTTTAGGCTCTTTTATGGTCATGTTTAGCCGCTGCCGCAAACCTAAGGATCACCTAAGGGCTGAAACTCAATCTATTATATTTTGAGTGTGTATTATAGGAGACAGTGGACAATTATTAGTAACCCAATCGTGCTGGAAATATTTTTTGTTTGTCCGTGATGTAATGGAGGTTTATCTTCTGCAACCCTTTTCTGTGTTTTGCGTCTTCTGAACGCATTACCTAATAATCTACGTCGCTATGAAGCCTGAAGTGCAACATCACCACAGTTAATGATATCTCATAACGATTTGGGCTTGCGACGAGTTTCTGACCCAGAAGCAAGTAGAAAGCAATAATTTAGCCACGATTTCAAATGCTATTGTTGCTAAGCACAAAGCATTCAAACCGCATCTGCTAACATGTACATGCAGCGAAATAACCTCCTAATGCAAGAAGAATAAAGCAGAGTCAACAAGGTTGTGGTGCTGTGTAAAAACAATGACTACATAACACTTTGGGAAGTATTCTCCGAAATCTTCTTTGCTCCCTTTCTTACGGAACCTGAATCAGCCAACGTCAAGAAAATTTGTGTAACAATTTGGCACATGTTGACCCAACGTCATACATTTAAAAAAGAGCACTTGTCATAGTGCGTCATTTTAATTTCTAACAAGAATTTATTGCTCAAAATGCATATTGAGGAATTAGAGACAAAGTGAAGGTCCAGCGTTTTCTATGCAGATTTCAGGAATCTGGTGAAGGCATATCTACGCTTTACTGAAGAAAAGCTATCAGGAAGCTCGGAAAACAGTTTCGGCGATCTGCGGCGTCTAAAGGAAATTGGAAATCCGAAGATGGTCGACATGATGATGCAGCAGAAGATGAGCACGCTTCTATGGCGTTGCTATTTCGAAACCACAATTCCTATTCCCCTCTGGGCAAAAGCGTAGAGAAGCTGTGAGGCACTTCCGAAACTGGAACCACATTCGCTGGTGTCTGCTGGGTTGGTGATCCTTCACTGCTTCATGGTCAAGTCGGAAGCATTGCGACTGCTAAGTTCAAACATCGCGTCGGCGAACTGACCCGAAACTGTTACGAGCGTGTCCTGCGGTTACCCAAAGAGGTCATGCAACGCCTTTCCATAATGACGTCGCGTGACGACCCTTCTCCTAAATGACACCACCGGAGTTTGACTAACTGAGCTGCCGAACTGTGGCGTTTCCAGAATATTCGACAAACTCGATTGAATCAAATTTCAGTCCTGCTATTAATATTTTCCCTACCACTTCAAAGCACTTTGTAGTTTTCCATTTTAGAAATGCTCTAATTATAAGACTCAACGTTAGCGGGATTCGTCGTCCAAGGTTTCATCGTTTTTAGAGAATAGAACCAAGGTTGCATAAGATAGCAGAGCCCTCAATGATAGACCTCCTTTGGTGTCTCAATTCCGTTTTGGTTAGAGAACTCTATACCTACAGTCTACGTGGGTCGGTTCAGGGTCATTGCTTCTTGAGTGGACAAGAAACGTCGAATTGGTTCGCCATTCCTTTCTGCGAATACTAGGTCTGACGCAGCACATGAACGTGTTAGCGCAGAGAATTCAGCAGCCCCAATCTGTCTTCGAGACTACGGGAGATTCCTCTCCCATCTGATTTTTGAGCTACCGAGTAAGGTGGGGTGTGGGGTTTTAGGACCGACTTGAAGTTACAAGCTCTTGGTCATAACTTTAGTGTCGTAATGCATTTTATGATGCTCTTCCTCAGAAATGTCGAGATTACAACTAGAAAAACCTTATTTATTTAAGCTGTCATGGCGATGTTTTGTTGCGATCAAAACTTCTAGCGCCAGGCGGGACTCGAACCCGCACCTCCCTCTAACCGGGCGGGAATGCTCTACGCCATTACACCACCGGCGCCGTTTGATCGAACGCAACATCCACAACTCGTGGGACCGATCAGCACTCACCCGTATATCGGGATGAGCCGGCTGTTGATATCACCATGGAACCAGTTAAGCTGATTGTATTGATAGAAACGATTCAAGTCAGTTTCCTTAAGCCTCAAGTGGCTGGTATCGAGGTTGTAGGCTGTCATAACGATGTTTTGTTGCGATCAAATCTTTTAGTGCCAGGTGGGACCGAAAGCGCACCTCGCTCTAACCGGGCGGGAATGCTCTACGCCATTACACCATACGGGTGAGTGCTGATCGGTCCCACTACAAAACCGCTAACGCCGCACGGTCAAAAGAAGGCGAAAAAACGCAAAAATAGCGTCGCGAAGCGTCGCATGCTCATAACTCCTTCAGTTTTACGTGTTTTTTTTTTGTTTGAAAAAACGTCGGCACCATTCCATTCGGCTCTTCGAGATCTACACAAACATGTATGCAACTTTACCGGAACACCCACATTTTCGCCGTGGGCGGTCCAAAATTGACTGGAGCGGGCTTTTGCGATTAGAGCAGCTCATTTCCAGGACATGCATGCTTTCGGAGTATCTCAAGCATGGCGTACGTTGCCAGTGCTCTGTCATGTCAGGAATGCCCCGAGAGTGCGCCGTGCACAATACACACAGAATCAAACCTATTAATCGAGTGGGCGAGCGCATGTCCACTGCGCTTCTATCTTCTCTTACTGGGAAATGCGAAATCCCCAAGACTATTTCGAACAGTTTGGAGAATGCTCTCAAAATTTCCAGTCACTACACTCAGGATTAGCGCTGGTACAGATTAGATTAGGATCTAATCTGTCCCAGCGAAACTTTGGAGAGCGATATACAATGCGTACAGAGAAAAACCTTTCAATCGAGGGGGGGGAACAGCTTGTAGACTGAGCGTTTAGGGAGTTTCGTCAGAAATTTGCATCCGCCCTAGTCAGAATTGCTCTAAGACTGTCCAGCTAGCCCAAGGAGTGGGCCGTAAACAATGCATATACAATCGAAGGTATCAATCGAGTGAGAGGGACAGCTCGTACAGTGAACATTTGGAGAATGTTATGAGAAATTTCTAGCTGTACTCCTTAGGATTTGCCCGAATCCGTCCCGCGAGCCTTTGGAGTGTGCCGTGAGCATATACAATCGAGCCTATCAATCGAGTGGGGAGACCGCTCGCGAACTGCACGCGAGGGCCTGTTCGGAGCACAATAACTCTGTCAAGTTCGAATCGTTTCGGCTGCAACTTGTGGATATTGTATGCAGTAAAACGATCTAGTAGCATGCTAAAGTAGGACGGTGTAGCTTGGGAAGAGGCAATGTTACAGGTGTGTGAAAATGCAGATGAGGCTTGTGTGACGCATTTTTCCCGATTCCGGTGGACCACTGCGAGAAGGCACGGCGAGCTAACGGCCTTAAAATGCGTATGCAAGCAGAGCGCTTAAGGTACTTTACGATGACATGCTCAAAACTTCTAAGCTGCCTGAACCGTCTTAGCCTCAGCTGCCGTTTTAGAGCGGCGAAAGCTAGCGGAGAGAGTTTCTTGCGCTCCTACTCGCCCAGGTTTGAGTTTTCGACACCCGCAATAGAACCCTTCTGTTCTGCTCTAAAAGCGCTATCGAATGGTATTAATTTCGACCGATTTGGGAAACATCGATTTTTGGACAGTTTCGCATCGACGAGGCCGCTCAAGACCGCGGCAAACGGACGATGACGTCATCGAAAATCGATATTTTCGAAATTGGCCAAATTTCCTTGTGCAAACTTCGTCCAAAATCATCTAGGGGTTATTTGGAGCTCTGATTACGAATTCGACGCCCGTTGTTGAAAATTCCGACGACTACAGTACAGTACGTGTTTTCAAAAAACCAAAACTGAAGGATTAATGAGCATGCGACGCTTTGCGACGCTATTTTTGCGTTTTTTTTTTTCGCCCACTTTTGACCGTGCGGCGTGAGAGGTATTGTAGGTGTGGATGTTGCGTTCGATCCTTTCAATACATTCCAGCGTTCGTTGCCTTAGTAAGCTCTTATCGTTTTGCTGAGCACGTTTTATGATGTGTTCAACACGTAGATAACAAATGGTTGTAAACAAATGGCTAGAGAATCGTTTCGCATGAAATTCTTTATTCTTCATAAATTCTGAAAAATTTATTCTCTGGAGTAGGAAAGTAAATTAGGAGTAATGGATTTGGTGGAGTAATGAATGCCAGGTCTCTCAGGTGGAGTAATGAATTCCACCACTAAGTACGTACAGTATATTCGTCTAGGGCGGTCTTGCAAGGTGAAGCAGCTCAATTAATGATTCCTAACGGACTTTTAAGGTAAATCTCTCGAAGTAATACATTGCAATGCTGTTCGAAGGTTCCACCTTTTCAACTTCCAAAGCAGCCCGGCATACTGCTTGGTAATACTCTTTTCAAAGGTCTACACGACACAATTTATGATTTCCTTGCCTTTCGAGATTTCTGAATCCTTCGAGATTAGAAAACGTATATTACGAATATCTTGTATTGACTAAATCGAAGTGTTAGTGCAGCCGGGGGAGCGCAGTCTCTCGCGTGCACTTCGAACCGACCGGGTCCCGGCCAGTCATCTTCACCATCCATTCGGATCCTGCGAATTGATACCTGCCTGAGGTTGACCATTGAATTCTCTCTACCGCAACGCGACCGCAAATCGCTGTGCAGGGCGAATACGCATTGAAATCGCCGTGACAGAGGTGGTTGTGCTGTGTTGTTAATGCCAACATTTGTCCCTCATCGCCATAGTTCAGCACGCTGTATTGCTTCTCTCTGGTAAGTGCCAAACAGACTCAAAAATAGTATTTCTTCCTGACTTTATCCAACGAAATCAAGTTATTAAAAACACAAAGCAGAGGCGACTTTAACTGCCAAAAACGAATAGGACGTGGTCAATCTTGCCAGTGGTGTATGTAAGTGTTTCCATACTGAAATGTGTTAAGAATAAATAGTTTAGAATGCTTTCCTCTTGCTCTTTCTTTATGGGGATTGCTATGGTTTTTACCTGCTTATCACACTAACTTCCCCACCGCTGGTGATGCTAAGTTGGTGAATGTGGTTTTAACCTCCCACTTTGTCGCCGGACTCTCATCACCCATATTGAGCAAGTGACAGAAAATGCTAAATGTTGGAAACGTTTGAATTTGCAATTCTTGGATCTCATTCACTTAATTTCATATACTCAGATTTTCTCAATGCCTTCTACCTATAAGAGTCGAATGTAGAACGACAAAATCTTAGATTATTCTGGAATAAGTCATCTCTCATTCCAACGACGGTAATGGACAAAATTGTGTGCAAGAAGATAAATATTTAAAGAATACCAAGTCCTTTCGTGTGTGATGGCCTTAGGTATGCTCGGCCAAATACTACTGTATATGAAGGAAGGAATAGAAAGGTGGGAAAAAGCCACATTTTTTAACATGTCGACTCGTTCTACAATTCGATGTAGTCGCAGAGTTTAGGGTCGAAAATCGTTGAAAATGACGTGCCGCTCTTGCCTTCAGCGCTCCTCTTCTGAGTAACCGGTCGGCACGAGGCATTCTGCGGATGACGTCGTACCCGATCGGAAGAACTGCGCGAGGTGCGTTGTAAAATCGCGAGTGCGATGTGCGCAACAGCGCGAGCCACCCAATCGCCCCACTCGTTTCTTCAACGTCGCATCTCGTCATGAGACGTGAGGCAGAAGAAATAGAATCAGGATAGAAGTGTCTTCTAGTTCTATAGAAATTACTTCCGAGGCATTATGATTTGTAAAATATCAGATGGCCAATTGAATCCAATGCGAGCTTATGAAACTCAGTTTATAGTGTAATTTTTGCGTCACTTAGGAGGTTCTCCAGCTTTCTAGCTTAAAAACTTGTCAAAATGCGTGCCTGAGGTTCAGCAAAACAGTACATGATCGCTGGTTGTCAGCGTTCACTACTACTTCGCATGAGACCTCTTAAATCTGCTGGTACTTATTTCGTCTAAATCCGATAAGATTTGTGAAAGTTATAGGAGTTCAAAGTGAAGCTATCAAAACGCGGAGAGCTTTCCGGTCAACCTAATAAAATATGGGTTATCGTCCAAAACGCCCTCTTCCTTTCCCGATCAAGGCCCACTGACTGGAAGCATCCTAGATATTGGGACGCGCATGTGCCGTACATACATAGAGACTAGCAATACAAAAGACTTACTGACAGGTATCTCCAGGATGTTCCTTAATAGTTTGCTTCCAATTGTTGCCGCTGTCTGTCGCTTGTACCTAACAGTATATTTTTATTTGCTCTGTTCTGGTTCTTTATGTGCATGTTCTGTTTGTTCTATTTTTTGCGTGGATATCCACGTATAAATAAATAAATAAATAATGTAAATAAATAAATACGTATAAATAAATAAATACATGCATAACAACAGAGAACTAGAGGATGTATTCAACCTGCGATTTGGCGTTGCCGCTATAGGGCGCACGAAATAAGGTAAGTTTCCAAAATTTTAAGTTCACGATTTCACGATGATGAGCTTGTGTGAGTCTGAATCAGGGAGGTGCGGAATTTCCGTTCCCGTGTTCCGAATTCCGGTTTCCGGCCATTTTGGGATCTTTCGTTCCGTTCCGTGTTCCGCTTGTTTTTGTGCCGGAAGGCGGAAACGGAAATGAGCACTGCTCCAAACTAGTTTTCTATGTATTGAACACAATCAGCGTATCAATGAAAAAGATTTCTCCTTCATATAATTGTGAGAGAAATACTGTTTGATAACTCTAGTATTAATATTCTTGAAATTGGTTAGACTACCAAAAAAACACTCAAAAATGACAATGACTGGGTGCAGGGCAAAATAATGTGCAGCAAAGGCTATGTAAGCATTCTGTGCTAAGAAAATGCACTCAACATTTGAATGGTCATAAAATTCTTGATCCATTACAATACCGGCCTTATCTTTTGGTCTTTGGGCGGAAAAAGCGAAAAAAACCGCCTTTTCCGCCGCTTTTCTGTAGCGCTCTTCAAATTGAGCGCATTGCAAATGAATGACATATTCGTGATCAGCACCGAGCTCTCTTCCCGATGAGCTGAAAATCGCATAGCGAGCGTCTGAAATGTAGCTCAGTGACCTAATTTCTGCCCGGCGCGGCTGACCCCTGTGCTCGCGGGAGATAATTACACCCACAGCTCCCAAGTGGCTAATGAAGGAAGAGATTCGGCCCTTTAAAGCCTAGTTTCTGCATTATATACATAGTCACACATAGTTCTCTGGATTCCCTAGTATTTTACGATCACAATGATCTACTTCCTTAAAGGATCCGACAATTTAAGTGTTGTTATTTTCAGAAAATGCCTCCGCTTTGGAGAACTCTAATTTCGTCATATCAAGATTGTATGTGCTTATACTCGTTTGTCACGTTGGAGGCGAGAGTGAAAATCAAGCTGCGAAGTTGGAACCTTCAAGGTTGAAATCGTTAGCGAATGTACGCTACCAAAGTTGCCCATATGACACTTCTTCGTAGTTAGCCGTACACTTTTAGTATCATTAAAGTGGGCACAAAATGGCTTCCTTGAAGACAGGAACGTAGATATCTGGAGGCCTATGAAAACACCTTATAGTCTTCTACAGGTGGGATTTCGACTGGCCCGGAGGACATTTTGGTCACCCAGTTACAGAGCAAACTCACCTCAAATGCTAACTGAGTGTCACTTTAAAAAATGTCTAAAAACAAAAAAAATTGTCTACGAGGCCATTCCCTAGTTAATTCTGACTCGAAGGATAGTTCGATTTCAAATTTACGTTCATTTGTACCGGTTTTTCACGAGTCAAATGTACCATAGCCCTGGTCGGGACCCAGATTAGTTCCGGAGCCAGTTCACTCTCCTGCCTCTGTGACCCCTCGCGCCATCTGAGAGCGCCGTAAATCGCCTAACTACAGTTTTCACACTTCCGGTGCCGCGGCGCCATATTGATCCTTCCAAACGAGGGTGGAGTAGAATAGTACACCAAACAAGGTTTGGACAACTACGACCCCTCCCTTATACTTATACGCTTGTGTTTTTCCATTTCGCATTTACGCTTTAACAAGGTTTAGATGCGTGGCGCATCTCAGAAAGACTGCTGGAACTCGCTTCACTTTCACAACGCTCAGTCTACAAGCTGTCCCTCCCCCTCGATTGAAAGGTTCGATTCTGTATGCATTGTTTACGGCGCACTCCAAAGGCCAGCTGGACAGCCTTGGAGCAACTCCTGACTAGGGTGACTGCATCTTCTTCTTCTTCTTCTTCAGCGTTTGTCCCGCATCGTAGCGGGGTCCGCTATTCTGGTGTTATGACGCCACCTTTCCCGATCCAGCGCTAGATCAGGGTAAACACCAGTAATCTTCAAGTCCGCATGTAACGTATCAGCCCAGCGCTGCTTCGGGCGCCCTCTAGGCCGCTTTCCAATTACCTCGAAGTTAAGGCCTATCTTGCGGACGCTGTCTTCCAGAACGTGGCCGTACCATCGCAAGCGAGCTTCGCGCATCTTGTCGGCTATCGGCGCGACACCGAACTTCTGCCGAATAGCATCGTTTCGAATGCGGTCCATGCGCGTGACTCCTGCCGTCCAGCGCAGCATCTTCGTCTCCATGACGCTGAGGCGCGTTTCAACTTCCTTGGTCGCAGGCCAACACTCAGCGCCGTACATCGCTACTGGCCGGATGACTGCTCTGTAGATCTTTGACTTAAAGCGCTCTGGTATCTTCTTGTCGCAGAGCACCCCAGTCAAAGAGCGCCACTTGGACTAAGCTGCACTCACGCGTGAATTCACTTCAACCATCAGTTTGCCGTCAGACGTGACTGCTGATCCCAGGTACTTAAAGACCGAAGTGCGTGGGAGCTCGATGCCGTTAACCTTGATGGAGCTGGACTCAGTAACGTCCGTCGTTAGATATTCGGTCTTCTTCACGTTCAATTTGAGTCCAAACCGCTCCAAGCGATCACACCAAGCTTGCACCTCTCGCTCGAGTTCATCTTTATCTTCGCTAGCGAGCATTACGTCATCAGCATAAAGCAACGTCCAAGGGACGGGGTTCTGAAGATCTCGTGTGATGGCATCCATGACGACAACAAAGAGGAGTGGGGAAAGCGCAGAACCCTGATGTACCCCGACAGAGATGGGAAACTCCATCGAGGTTCCAGCTGCAGCTTGAACTCGACTCTTTGGACAAGAGTAGAGAATTCGCACCCACTCTATGAGCTCTTCAGGAACTCCATGATGTCGCAAGGCGTACCATATCACTTCACGCGGTACGCGGTCAAAGGCCTTCTCTAAGTCGAGGAAGGCGATATGCACCGACTTCTGTTTCTCGCGATGCTTCTCTATCAGGAGGCGGGCGGCGTGAATGGCATCAATGGTGCCACAGCCAGCCACGAAGCCGCACTGATTGCTGGACAGCTGGACGATGTCACAAATTCGTCCGTCGATAATTCGCTCAAAGATCTTCATGCTGTGCGAAAGCAAGCGAATCGGACGGTAATTGGAGCAGTCTGCAGGACTGCCCTTCTTCTTCCAAATCGGAATAGTCGTACTTTGGCGCCAACACTCAGGCACTTTTTTCTCCGCCACAACCTGATTAAAGAACTTCGCCAACCACTCAGCAGAGTACCAAAACTTCGACTTCCACAGTTCTGCTGCCACGTCGTCGGGCCCAGTCGCTTTGCCTGGCCTCATCTTCTTCAAAGCCGCTTCAATCTCCTCCACGGTGATCTTTTGAACGGGGCCGTGGGTTGGAGTCGTTGAGGGGATGACTGGATGAGGAAATTCTACTGTAGAGATTTCCTCAAAGTAATCGCGCCATCGCTTCAATGCCTTCTTGCGGTCCATAAGAAGATGGCCGTTCTCATCATTGATGCCGAAGAACTTCTCGATGTCCTCGGTCTGGCGATGGCGATTCTTTGCGAGTCGGTACAGATACCGCTCACCATCGCGCGACTCGAGCTTCTCGTTGACATCTCCATAATGAGTGGCTTTTGCAACAGCCACTACCTTCTTTGCAGCTTTCTTCGCTTCTTGGTACTTCTACCAGTTATCGGCTGTCTTTTCGCCGAGAAACACGTGATATAGCGTCTTCTTCTCTCGAACTTTGGCTTTCACGTCATCTGTCCACAGCCAGGCCTGCTTGTCGACCTTCCGTCGTCAAGGCTTCGTGATGCCGAGCTCCGACCGTGCAGCGTGACGAATCGCGTCGGTGGCCTTCTCCCAAGTTTCGTCGACAGTTGTCACTGTCGGTAACCGCACGCGAGAAATCACAGCTGCTTCCTTCTCTTTCATTCGCCACCACTTGATTCTTGGTGCACCGCATCGCTCGACCTGCTTCAGCCTCGGAGGGGCGATCTTTAAAGTACAGATCAGCGGTCGATGCTGTGGGGCGACCGTCTCATACGGCACGACCTTCGCGTCTGTGACAAGACTTCGGTCACGATCCTTCACAAGGACAAAGTCTATCTGAGTCCTGGTGTTCCCGCTATAGAACGAGATGAGGTGGGAATCGCGTTTGCGAAATACGGTGTTCACTACGGTGAGGTTGTGCGATTCCGCATATTCAAGGATACGCTCACCATCTGCGTTACGCGACCCGTAACCGAACCCACCATGACAGCCGTACCCGTCTTTCGCCGACGTGCCCGTTGAGGTCACCAGCGACTATGATGACATCTTTCGACGGTACCTCTGCTGTCTTCTCATCAAGCAGGCTCCAAAACTCTTCCTTGGCTTGATCCGAGGAGCCAGTCTGCGGAGCATACGCAGAGAAGAAGTGATAGAGTCGCTCCTTCGCGGCGACAACGATCTTCATCAATCGATCGTTAAAGCGCTCGACGCTTACAATCGAGTCACGAAATCGTTCGGAGACGATTATTCCGACACCACTGGTGGTCCTGGGACTTCCACATAGAACGGCCTTGAAGCCTCGTCCTATGTCCCTTGACTTGCGGCAGGACCATCTCGTCTCCTGCACCGCACAAAAATCAACTCTTCTACGCTCCAGTGCTTCAACCAACTCGCACGAGCGGCCCGTCAACGTACCCACATTCAGCGTAGCCACGCGGGTCCTGCTTACGTTACGGGACTTTCGGACTAACTCAGTTGCCCCCCCCCGATGCCGTCCTCGCATCAGGGACCCTCGCATACTTTTCACACTCGCCGGGCTTTGCAAGTGCGCGTCGGCTCCCGCGGACGCCGTAGCACTATCTCGATAAACCTGAACAGTCATACACCATGTGATGTGACATGGGTCTTCGTAGGCCGGCCTGTCACAAGGGCCTGTCGCCTGCAATCGAATGTCCGTGATCGGCTTAGCTCGCAGAGCGAACAGTTTCCAGTGGCACCACGTGGAGGAACGGACATCGCCACCACTAGGGTGGCTGCATATTTCTGATAAAACTCCCTAACCGCTCAGTCTGCAAGCTGTCGCGCCCACTCGATTGAAAGATTCGATTCTGTATGCATTGTTCACGGCGCACTCCAAAGACCAGCTGGACAGCCTTAAAGCAACTCCTGAGTAAGGCGGTAGGAAACTTCTGGTGGAACTCCCCAAACGCTCAGTACACAAGCTGTCCCTCCCCCTCGATTGAAAGGTTCGATTCTGTATGCATTGTTTACGGCGCACTCCAAAGGCCAGCTGGACAGCCTTGGAGCAACTCCTGACTAGGGTGGCTGCATATTTCTGATAAAACTCCCTAACCGCTCAGTCTACAAGCTGTCGCGCCCACTCGATTGAAAGGTTCGATTCTGTATGCATTGTTCACGGCGCACTCCAAAGGCCAGCTGGACAGCCTTAAAGCAACTCCTGAGTAAGGCGGTAGGAAACTTCTGGTAGAACTCCCCAACGCTCAGTCCACAAGCTGTCCCTCCCCCTCGATTGAAAGGTTCGAGTCTGTATGCATTGTTCACAGCGCACTCCAAAAACTAGCTGGACAGCCTTAGAGCAACTCCTGACTAGGGTGGCTGCATATTTCTGATAAAACTCCCTAACCGTTCAGTCTACAAGCTGTCCCTCCCCCTCGATTGAAAGGTTCGATTCTGTATGCATTGTTCACAGCGCACTCCAAAGGCTAGCTGGACAGCCCTAGAGCAACTCCTGACTAGGGCGGCTGCAAATTTCTGACGAAACTCCCCAAACGCTCAGTCTACAAACTGTCCCTCTCCCTCGATTGAAAGATTCGATTCTGTATGCATTGTTTACGGCGCACTCCAAAGGCCAGCTGGACAGCCTTAAAGCAACTCCTGAGTAAGGCGGTAGGAAACTTCTGGTAGAACTCCCCAACGCTCAGTCCACAAGCTGTCCCTCCCCCTCGATTGAAAGGTTCGAGTCTGTATGCATTGTTCACAGCGCACTCCAAAAACTAGCTGGACAGCCTTAGAGCAACTCCTGACTAGGGTGGCTGCATATTTCTGATAAAACTCCCTAACCGTTCAGTCTACAAGCTGTCCCTCCCCCTCGATTGAAAGGTTCGATTCTGTATGCATTGTTCACAGCGCACTCCAAAGGCTAGCTGGACAGCCCTAGAGCAACTCCTGACTAGGGCGGCTGCAAATTTCTGACGAAACTCCCCAAACGCTCAGTCTACAAACTGTCCCTCTCCCTCGATTGAAAGATTCGATTCTGTATGCATTGTTTACGGCGCACTCCAAAGGCTTTTCAAAGATTTCAAAAACTCTCCGAGTTTATATGCCGGCAACTGCGTTTCCTGAGTTTGTCGGTCATATGCGAAAAAGAGCCTTTGGACTGCGCTGTGAACAATGCATACAGAATGGAACCTTTCAATCGAGGGGGAGGGACAGCTTGTAGACTGAGCGGTTAGGGAGTTTTATCAGAAATATGCAGCCACCCTAGTCAGGAGTTGCTCCAAGGCTGTCCAGCTGGCCTTTGGAGTGCGCCGTAAACAATGCATACAGAATCGAACCTTTCAATCGAGGGGGAGGGACAGCTTGTGTACTGAGCGTTTGGGGGAGTTCCACCAGAAGTTTCCTACCGCCTTACTCAGGAGTTGCTTTAAGGCTGTCCAGCTGGCCTTCGGAGTGCGCCGTGAACAATGCATACAGAATCGAATCTTTCAATCGAGGGAGAGGGACAGCTTGTAGACTGAGCGGTTAGGGAGTTTTATCAGAAATATGCAGCCACCCTAGTCAGGAGTTGCTCCAAGGCTGTCCAGCTGGCCTTTGGAGTGCGCCGTAAACAATGCATACAGAATCGAATCTTTCAATCGAGGGAGAGGGACAGCTTGTAGACTGAGCGTTGTGAAAGTGAAGCGAGTTCCAGCAGTCTTTCTGAGATGCGCCACGCATCTAAACCTTGTTAACACATTCGCGACAAGAGTGTTCTCGCGCACAATGCGCGCGACGGCCCGCTGCCTTGTTGGCGTGCGCGGATGCCCACACATTTGTGTGGACATCGTCCCTCGCGAGGTGTTACTTTCTGTAACTAAATTCCAATCGATCTTTGGAAGAAGATCTGGACATTGGTTTGTTACTATAATTTGGGAATTTGAAAGGAAAATCGAACAAAAACATCAAAAAAAGAAGTTCTTCCCAAAAAATTCCCGTCCACACATATGAGTGGACACCCTCCGTCGCGCCCTCTTCGCTGTCCACTCATATGTGTGGACATTGTCGCGAATGTGTTAAAGCGTAAATGCGAAATGGAAAAACACAAGCGTATAAGTATAAGGGAGGGGTCGTAGTTGTCCAAACCTTGTTTGGTGTACTATTCTACTCCACCCTCGTTTGGAAGGATCAATATGGCGCCGCGGCACCGGAAGTGTGAAAACTGTAGTTAGGCGATTTACGGCGCTCTCAGATGGCGCGAGGGGTCACAGAGGCAGGAGAGTGAACTGGCTCCGGAACTAATCTGGGTCCCGACCAGGGCTATGGTACATTTGACTCGTGAAAAACCGGTACAAATGAACGTAAATTTGAAATCGAACTATCCTTCGAGTCAGAATTAACTAGGGAATGGCCTCGTAGACAATTTTTTTTTGTTTTTAGACATTTTTTAAAGTGACACTCAGTTAGCATTTGAGGTGAGTTTGCTCTGTAACTGGGTGACCAAAATGTCCTCCGGGCCAGTCGAAATCCCACCTGTAGAAGACTATAAGGTGTTTTCATAGGCCTCCAGATATCTACGTTCCTGTCTTCAAGGAAGCCATTTTGTGCCCACTTTAATGATACTAAAAGTGTACGGCTAACTACGAAGAAGTGTCATATGGGCAACTTTGGTAGCGTACAATCGCTAACGATTTCAACCTTGAAGGTTCCAACTTCGCAGCTTGATTTTCACTCTCGCCTCCAACGTGACAAACGAGTATAAGCACATACAATCTTGATATGACGAAATTAGAGTCCTCCAAAGCGGAGGCATTTTCTGAAAATAACAACACTTAAATTGTCGGATCCTTTAAGGAAGTAGATCATTGTGATCGTAAAATACTAGGGAATCCAGAGAACTATGTGTGACTATGTATATAATGCAGAAACTAGGCTTTAAAGGGCCGAATCTCTTCCTTCATTAGCCACTTGGGAGCTGTGGGTGTAATTATCTCCCGCGAGCACAGGGGTCAGCCGCGCCGGGCAGAAATTAGGTCACTGAGCTACATTTCAGACGCTCGCTATGCGATTTTCAGCTCATCGGGAAGAGAGCTCGGTGCTGATCACGAATATGTCATTCAATTTGACATGCGCTCAATTTGAAGAGCGCTACAGAAAAGCGGCGGAAAAGGCGGTTTTTTAGCTTTCTCCTCCCAAAGACCAAAAGATAAGGCCGGTATTGTAGTTACAAATAGCTTAGTAAGCATATAGAAAATCTAAAAACCTAGTAAGCATATAGTGCAGTATTATGAAGGAAAGAGTTCAGTGAAGGTTGTGTGTAGGGTTTCTAGGCTGGCCCAGACTGAATATTCCTGTGGAAGTGTGGACCCACCATGACTAATCAGTCATCCAATTATCGTCCTAGATCTCAGAATGAATTCCGAGTACCAGTTTTGGTGATTACAATGTGGTAATTTTGAGTATGCAGATATCTGTGTAGTCACGCCGTCCAGCATGCCACAGGTGTCCTAAGGTGTTGAGAGGAATCTCTTCTGGAGAGAAAATGATCTAGGTGGCTACTCAAGTTTTAAACTTCAAACTCGTCGGTTTTTTAATGCGGGTCTGTAAGTACAATGTGGTAATGGTAAGTCGGTTAAGTCTTCCGTTCAGAAAATATCAGCATCAAAAAAGTCAGCGAAAAACGTCGCAGGAACTAGATATGGAAAGATTGCATGCTGAAGTAGTGGGAAATAGTGAGATAAGATCGTGAATTTATTTTCGTTTATTGCTCAGCCATAGCTAAAAGGTTATCATAACATTATTATGAATTCTTGCTTCGTTATGTTATGTTATACTGATGAGCATTAATCTGTGGAAGATTCTGCTGCTCGCAAAGTTCCGAGCAAGAAAAAGTGCAATAGATGCCGCTTCTGATGCCGTTTCAGATGCACTTTTGAAAAAATGGCGAACATGCGTCATTTCCGTTTCCGCGTTTCGTATCCCGGTTTCCGGCAATTTTTGAGCGTTTCTGTTCCGTCTTTCGTCTTCCGCTTTTTCCTGAAAATTTTCCGCACATCCCTGGTCTGGATACTCAAGCATGCGCTCACCTTCGGCGTTGCGTTACCCCTAACAAAGCCATCACGCATTTGTGGCAGAAGTGTGAGTAAATTAACTCCGAAATTTCACTACTCGTAAATTGTATTTGCGAAAATACCGTAGTAAATCGTAAATCGTAAGGCAATGTAGCTCAGGGTTTTTTCTGCTCACGGCACTTAAAGGTAGAAGGAGTATTTATTTATAGCACTATATGCTGAACAGTTTTCTAGCCAGCTGGGCACCTTTAAAATCAATTGAACACCTCTCAAACGAAACAGGATGCATTCTAAGAAAGTCTGAATGATTTGGTGATTTAAAAGCATTATCTTGAGTAAACTGCCGAGTGGAGCGCAGTGTCGGGAGAGGCGCCTGCCATCGCGGACAGCCGATATGAGCTGCCAACACGATATGTGAACGTAAGTCATTGTATAGGCCAAACACACACTCAGGTCTCCACGATATCCCGTTGAAACACAATGTGTGGCGCCTCCCAAAAGGGGTGGAACAGTGTCGTCCTTTATCCTTCATCTTAAATGGTGACCAGACGAAAACGCCAGCCATAAAACTCCCATTTTCCGCTAGCCTTTAGATTGTGTGAAAATCTTCTTTAGCAGAAACATTCGCAACAAATCACTGTGAAAACTTAAGAAGAAACAAAATTGATTTAACCGCGGACCAACTCAGCGAAAACAACGTTTGCTCAAGTTTCCAGCAAGGGTCGCGTATGAGCGAACACATGGCACAGTCTTGTCCTGTGACGCACAGAAAGAGCTCCTCTTTTCTGCATTTTGGAATAAGCCGAAGGCAATTCCTGCTGGAGACGGATAGGGCTGAAGCATGATCTCGTATTTTTTATAATGCACAGGCAGATTATGTTTTTCTTAATAAATGGAAGTTATCAGTTATGTACGTTCCTACGTGATTTGGAACGTGTTCAGTCTGAATTGAAAGAAGTTCAATTTGGGCTGGGAAGGCTGCAATTTGAAACGAATTGGTTAATTTGGTTTGAAAAAGTGCATTCGAAACATATTAAGGGAAATGGTATACAAATGGCGACAGGAAAGTAGTTAAGCACCTCTTGCTCTACCTACCTATAACTGCAATTCGATACCCGAGTTCAGGAACTCTGTTGGTAGTGTACTCACTACCACATGCTCTGGTTATCCTATAGAATCATTATTTGGGTCTAGTATGTAGCTGTTCCAGACCTCGTTTTCAATCATATACAGGGTGCGCCATAAATATGGTCACTTTTTCGCGCGTCATTTTTTGTATTTGTTTGTGAACGTTTTCATGTTTCCATTGCTTCTTCGGATTCTACGTGTCATCTTGACCGTAAATAGTGTTTTTTTGCATCTCCACACTGCTTCTATCAGAAATGGTAAAGTCTTGTTATCACGGAGGCGCAATCTTAGATCCGAGAAGGGAAGGACTTTCTTTTCCCAACATCGCTCGTCTGCTGAAGCTGCACAAGATGACAGTCTATCGCTGTGTGGAACGTAATTCTCTCGTTGATCGTTCCCGACCTGGCTGCTCGGTATCCGTAGCTACGACCAGTCTTTGAAAAATCGTGAAAGAACAATTCAAGTGGAATCCAGGCCGCAGCATGAGAAAGATGGCATCCGAGCTCAATGTATCGGCTACGACGATGAAGCGAGTTGCTAAGAATGAACTTGGACTATACCCCTACAAGTTCCGTCAACTGCACGGACAAACGCCTGCACAGATGGAAGGAAGAAGAAAAAAATGTCCAAGCCTCCTCGAACGGCACGACCACTGCATGACGCTCTTCACTGATAAGAAACTTTTCTCAATTGAGCAACGTTTTGACCGCCGAAACTCGCGGTTATTGACTGAAAGTGGTGAGGGTGCAGACACCGTTAACAGAAACTCTCATGCAGCTTCCCTGATGGTTTGGGCCGGAGTTTGCGACACAGGACGGACACGATTGGTTTTCGTTGAAAAAGGAGCCAAGGTCAACACCAATGTCTACGTGAACTACATTGTGATGAAGGACTTGCTTCCCTAGGCTCAAGAACACTCTGGAAATACAACATGGACCTTTCATCAGAACGGCGCACCCGCTCATAAGTCCAAGAAGACTCAGGAGTGGTGCGCAAGGAATCTCCCCAATTTCATCCCTGTTTCTGAATGGCCGACAAACTCGAAAGGTTTGAGTGTTATGGATTACTGCGCTGGTTCATTCTAGAGGGTGAAGCCTGCGCTAAGAGGCGCACTACGATTCGAGGATTGAAATCTTCACGGGAAAGAGCATGGAAGGAAATTCCGCAAGTAACCTTGCGTGCCACCGTTGAGTCCTACCCTAAGCGTCTGAAGGTTGTCATTCGTGCCAAGGAAGATCATATTAGATGATATCCATTCTGCGTGTTAACTTGATTGTAAGAAAATTGTTGAGGAAGTTTCGCTGTTCCCTGATAAACTCCGCGTGAGTAATTCGCTTTTTATTGAGTGACCATATTTATGGCGCACCCTGTAGCTATTCTAAACTGGTAAGTGGGAACTGCCTCTCGCAGGAGAAAATTCAAAAGCTTTTTCGCTGAAGCTAGCTGTACTGCCGAAAATCCCTCTTACAAGCTAAGAGGTGTTACACTGGGAATACTTGCATTCGTCGTCTTGGCTTTTTATTATCTAAGGACCTGAGTCTTGATTTTCATTACAAAGCTTGGGCAAAAAGGCTAGTTGTCTCATCTACAACCCTTTTAAGGCATTGAAGGGCAGAGATCCTCAAATCCTTCTGCGACTATATAGGACATTCCTACGTGAGACTCGCGGTAGAGTGTGGAACAACAATTTTCAATCCTACGAAGAAGAAAGAAAGAACCTCCACTAGAGAATGTTCAAAATAGTTTCACTGGTAAGGTGATGATGAGATGCTTAGTTGGCTAATATCAGACACCAAATGGTGCCGAGAAAACTAGACTAGAACTATATTATGTTTACCAAGAGCTTCCATTAGAAAGAAAAGATCTCACCTCCACATGCTGTTTAAATTACTCACAGGTAGGGCCACCCAACTTCTTTGGCTCTGGACTGACAAGGAGTATAAGGGAAAAACTCACAAGGGAAGCCCATAAAATTCCCTCAAATATTCTCATCGAGACCTATACAGTCTTGTAGGGCATCGGACGAGGATCACAGAACTGTGCTTCGTTTTGCTACGGGCCACTGAGTGGTCCAAAAATGGCAAAAGGTGGTATCGCTTCAGGGCGGGCTGATAAGGCAAAAGTGACACCTGGAATGACCCTGTCGTCCTCAGAGCTCAGAACTTGAACTACAGAAGGTTTGGAGATCAAACCAATGTTAGATTATAGTAATACGATAATTTCCTACGCTTCCTAGACGAAGCTGCAGTGTGCATTCAAGTGATTCATTTGCAACGGTCGCGACAGCGATTGGATGGCCGAGTGGGTAGCGAGGCAGACTTACAGGAGGTGGTCGAAGGTTCGATTCCATGAGTGTACATGCGATCTTTTCTGTGGTCTGTTGCCATTTTTGCAAACGAAGAGTACATTTTGGCTTCGATAGGGTACCTCCGTTATAAGCTCGCTTTCAACCTGTTGTCAAATGTGGAAAGAGCTAGTTTTCTCGTGTGGGGTGATGACGAGCGTCCATTAAACCATGCTTGTCTCGCGGAGGATGCTCTCAATCAATTTTGGAAGTGTTTCTCGCTGTCACCTCATTTGCGAACACGATCGATAAGCAATGATTTGACCCGTCATCAAGACATGCTCATTGTTCTTCTGATTTCTTTATATACTGTTTTTTATTCTTCCCGCAACGTTCACTATTTCAGCTAACTGTTACCAAGCACAGAATATTTTATCCATTCCGTGTGACTGGACGCCTTGCTGTGTTCTTGTTCCTCACCACTCTCGTATACAGTTATGGGAGACGAGTCGGAGGCATTGCAGATAGGAGCCTTTGCACTCACTCCCTCAACTCTAGGGGTTGAAAAAATTTCGTCCGAAATTCATCTCTAGGGTATTTGGAATGCAGATCACCAATTTCGCAACCATTTTCAGTGAAACGATGAATGGCAGAAGGTTACGATGGGTATGTGTAAGTAACGGGGTGTACGAAGAATAATTGGCACTGCTGCCCTTCACGACTCCGGAGATCGAGGAAAGGACGAGGGAAGAAATTTCGCCCAAATATCACCCACGGGGGTTGTTTGGGGTGCTGATCACGGATATGATACCAACTTTTAAATTTTGGTCGATTACGGCAGGTTACGGTAAACATGGGTGAATGAAGCTGTCTACGTTAGCAGGATTGCTTTCTTCTCCAATGTGGTCAGACTTGTTTTCCAACCTTCAATGGAAAGTAATGCAGGCAAAGTAGTAATTAGGAAAAAGAGTGACAGATTCGTGGTCAGCAGCTTAAATAATTCCCATAGGCGAACTCTGGGAGAAATCGATAGTCGTGACTTCGGCACCTTTATTCACCACTAGCTAATAATACAGTAACCTACCGTAGCCGAAATATACTCTTCAAATGCAACAATGGTCAGTCTACAGAGGAGATCGTATGGACAACCCCAGAATCGAATCGTCGTCCTCCTCCCGTAACTCCGCCCCGCTACCCACTCAGCCATGCAGTCGCTGCCGCCACCGTAGCAACTGAATCACTTGAACATACACCGCAGCTTCGTTTAGGAAACGTAGGAAATTATCATACTACTATAATCAAACTTTAATTTGAGCTTCAAACCTTTTGTAGGTCATGTTCTGAGCACTACAGGGCCATTCCAGGTGTCAGTTATGCCTTATCAGCCCGCACTGAAGCGATAGGTTTTTTGCCATTTTTGGACCACCCAGTGGACCGTAGCAAAAACGGAACACAGTTCGGTGATCCTCGCCCAATGCCCTACATGACCATTTATCTCGTTTGGAATCTTTAGGGAAAGTTCATGGGTTTCCCTTGTCAGACTTGATGTTTCAGTGCAAATCGCGAGCCTGAGCAATCTTCTTCACCTACAGAAATTTAAGGGAGTTCAACCAACTTTGAGTATAAATCAGGAAGCCTTAGGTCTATCTTAGCATGGTTTCGGGAAACTACCTTTACGCGTGCTACTTCTAGTGGTTGCTATTTCTTTCTAACACTGCATATTCAGGTATGGCCTCTGTTCACGCGACGAAAAGTAAATGGAAAA
The DNA here is from genome assembly GCA_947359475.1 of Heligmosomoides polygyrus bakeri. Taxonomy (NCBI): domain Eukaryota; kingdom Metazoa; phylum Nematoda; class Chromadorea; order Rhabditida; family Heligmosomidae; genus Heligmosomoides; species Heligmosomoides polygyrus. The sequence continues at coordinate 48,941,455 of OX375868.1, read as the reverse complement.
ATAGATACTTCTCACTCTCGCTGGACCTTGCAATGCGCGTCGGCTCCCACGAGCGCAGTTACATTGTTCCGAGAACTCTGAAAGGCCTTCAATCATATGATGTGTCACATAAGCCGTCCTATCACTGGAGCCTGTTGCATGATTTCGATTGTGCGCGTTCAGTTCAGCTCGCAAAAGCAAGCAGTTTCCAGCGCCACTTCATATAGAAGCGGACATCAGCACCATGTTGAAGAATGCTTCCTGTCCTATCGTATAAACTCATAAATTTGAAGACCAGACAATTCCGGCGTCACTCCCGCTAAACGGTAACGTAAGACTCTCTTAGCAAACTCTCTGTTATCAACAGATGTATGTGTGGCCCACATAGGTACCGCGTAGCCCCTTGACGACATCATTGTGCAACTCCAACCCTTTGTTCCAGCTCATCTTACAAACACCCATACATTCCCTACCGTATTCGCTAGGCTTAAGGGAGTCGTAGTTATGCGATGAAGTCGCATGATGTCACCTCACTACATATGTATATGCAAACGTGAGCAACAACGCTGCATTTCAGGCAGTGAATGGACTTCTCAGTGAACTACACTTTGCCATAGATGTATTGTATTCACTGTTTTTATTTTCCGCCCGGTCTTATAACAACAGTCTTGCCTTTTTTGCTTGCAGTTGTTGTAATTTTCTCTCACCTTGTGAATGTTAGGTCCGTCTAGGTCCGAAGGTTTGCCGTTCATGGGGTCTTGGAAATTTCGCAACGTTCGTGGCGATGTTTGACTCAGTAAACTTTTTCGATATCTGGTTTTTCGTACTATGAGAACTCGTCGAACTAGATAAGTATAACAGAATAAATTGGTATCCCAGTACAACACACAGAGAGAACATGTCGACTTCACGCTATGCTGACATTCGAGACCTTCCAAACGTTGCAGCGTTGTTTAGATAATTTCTCACCTTCAATGATCTTGAAAGCTCTAGAATAAGTCCGATCTGATCACAAACTTGTCCGGGAATGCGTAAACTCCCACTTCGTAGAAGAGTGCTTTAATATCAGGAGAAAGATGCAAAATAATTTTCATAAATGTGTCGGAGGAACTAAGATATGTATGTATCTATGTCGCATCGTAAACATACAAAGTAGGATGCGCTTTCCTCGTGGCAACCAGTCTTAGAAGCTGTCGTATTTTATATATTTGTCTTTATCTTTATCTTTATTTTGCTCTTGACGTTTGACACGATCACCGAAAATAAGCCAAGGATGAGCGGCTGTGTATAACCAGTTACGGCTTGACAGCATAGAGGAAGTTCCAGTTGTGATTGTCGTCGGCAATGTACTTCAGCTTTGAGTTCCAGCCACTCACCAGAGAATCGTACTCCTTCTGTGAGAATTTCTGAAAAAATGGTTTTCCTAGATTCCTAACTATTTCCAAACCTCGTCAATGGTTTGTACCTTAAGGAACTCAGCCTTGTTTTGTTCGACTCGTCGCCTCTCCTCCAGTAGGATTTCCTTGAATCGAGGTGTCATGTTTTCTACTTCAATGTCAACAAATCCCACCTTGTTCGCGAGCTGAAAAACGTACTATACATAGAATGCACTGAAGAGAAGCAAACTAGGAGCATTTTTGTTTGGGGGCTCTTATCAAGGCTTGACATGCAAAACAAACGCTGCAACGTTAGCAGTGCTCACAGCGCAGGAGCTGCTAAGGTGCTGAGAGCCTGAACAAAAGCGATAGAATCCCAACAACAAAATAGGAGTTGGAACTTTACGATATCGTAGGATAAGATATGCCCTCAAGCGGTGAAGCGAGTCCATCAGATGTGTACGAGATCATGTGCTTAAAACTTGTAGACCAGCATATACTTTTTCCGCCAAAACTGCACCACTCTAGTCATGGACGACGTGTTTCCTCGGCAAAGCAGGGTGCTTCTCATAGCTCATCTAATTTAAAAACTCGCCATTCCTCAGTGAAATTGGAACTAAAAAAGTCTTTTTCAGTGTTGTTCTAGTGATGTTCTAGTATTTCACACTAGTTTGCTCATTAAGCCTGAACATACGCATTGCGTCGTGTTGTTTAAGGTTTCCGCTATTATAGAGCTTACGATTAGAATGCTTGATTTAATGTTTATACTCCACGACTGATAGATAATTTTGGTGCCACTACATAGAAAATACGTGCAGTTTTAAACACTTAGAATATATAAGGCGTTTTTGAAAAATTGTGGTTTTGAAAAATTGTGGCTTCAACCTGTGTTTCATGACTGCAAAAAGGTACGATTTTCAACTCATGGATATATCTAGATTGAATCTTAAAATCTTGGTCACAGAATCGGTTTATAATTTAGCGGATAAGTCACGAAGGAATTGTCGCAAAGCTTAACCGTGAAGTGACGGGATGAGACAATTTTATCCGAAGTTTAAAGGACTTGGAAGAAAAAAAGCCCAAAAGAATCATCCGTAATTTATCCCTGGACTTGAGGTAATGTGTACTACCGTATTATGCTGCCTTTGTGTTAGAAAAAGAAATGGTTTCTCTTAGCCCGTATTTTACGATCTGCTCCCTTGACGGATGGGACTCCCTGTTTTTCCTTTGGTGAAAGACGGTATAAAAATTTTCAAAGTAATAGTCCTGAACTATGAAAAGAAAATCATTGTCATTAGCAAAAAGTGATTTGCACACGGCTTGGGGAAGAACTGCCACCTCGAACCATTGCGAGTTTTCTACGTCACTCTCAGGGATGATTTAATGAATTCGATAAACTGCTGTTAGAACAGTTCACAGCAAAATCATTGTGGTAAGGTAGAAGATTAGAGCAGGACTGATGGAGATCTAAGAACAAGGTTTACAAATCTATTGAAATGTGTCCTGCTTTACAAACAAAGAGTTCCTACCCATACCAGCGGCAGCACAAAATAACATTTCTGCAAATACATCAGTCCGAAAGTGTGCATTTCAACATCCGTGCCACTCTTCTATGCCGTCATTTGTGGTACGTATTAGTTTAAAGAGGCCTCTAAGACGCAGAATCGTGAGCTTAGAAGATCGCAGACCCAGCACACTTTATAGTTCACGAGCAAGATGTTACGATTTTTTAAATGGAAGCTGACGTTCTTTATTATTGGCTTCTGCAAAAAATTTGCTTTCATTATTAGATTGTAAGGAAGGCCTCCCGCCAGGCACTTTGGGTTCCGCCAAAATTTGAGAAGTGTTCTTGAATCTTCCCCCATATAGGCTGATCTATGACCTACTTTGTCCACTATTGTCGTCATGTTCCGTTACTACTACGGCAGAGGAAATCGTTCTCGACAGCAAGCAAGTCCGACTGCTTCTGTTTTACGAGTTCAAAAAGCAAAGCAGTGCAAGTGTAGCGGTGGATAACATGCGAAACGATGGGTCCTACCAATGTGACTAACCGCACGTTACTTTGAGGCTACAATCAATAATGTCGCTTGATATTGACCTTGCGATCGAATCTTTCCACCTGTTGTGAAAATGTCGACTATCATAATCACTTAACTCCCACCCTGATAGGTTAAATCCAAGAGAAAATCGATAACATCGATCGATATTGATTGCTTACCCCTGCTGTGGAAGCCTTCCGTCGACGATCATAATCATAACTCCCACCCTGATCGGTTAAATCTGAAAGAAAGCCGAGTATATCGATCGATATTGATTGCGTTCCCCTGCTGTGAAAGCCTTCCGTCGACATCATCTGAATCCCCAGGTACGTTGGACGACGTCTTCGACACGTCTTCTGAATTCCCAGACAGAAGACGTCTGGGTATTTTTCGCTATTTTATGACTAATTCCTATTTTACGATTTTCCGATTTTCCCCTATTTTACGACTATTTTCTACAACGGCGCCGATCGATAACTCCTAGTGCTTTATTACATTGCATGATTGTCATTCATAAATATAAACATTCCTACAAACACCAGATGAAAAAACTTCACGGGACACTTGCTGGTTGTTGCAAAAATGATTTCATGTTGCAATCCTTGCTTTTTGCTTTCTCTTCTTTGTTAGTGTTTTTAAGGTGTTCGTTGATCAACCATCCTCGTTATCATTATTATTGCAGTGCTTTTCTAATGTTTGTTTTTAATGCTTGGGATTGAGCGCGCTATCATGCACTTGAAAAAATGATAGTATATGAATGTGAAAGTTGTGTTTTATTTCGATTAAACTACAAGCTGGTCGCTTTCACACCGTTATTTTTTCGGATTTCTTAGAAGGTGTCAGAAGAGAAATTCCTCTGTGCACGAAAAGGAGGAGGCAAACAATTCCAGGCAGCTTATGAGCTTTAATTTCCAAATTGTTCGTAACCGGTGATGTCTTACTGAGGGGTTTAATTAGTTGAGATATTTCAAATGCAATAGCATTATTATAACATAATTAAAACGGTTAACACTGCAAAATTAATAGTAATTTGAAATTAGGAGTCTATGCGAGTAAACTTTCGATCGATATAGCATAATAGATACAGATAACGAAAGAACTGTTCGTTTGGTTGGAATCCTTGACAGCACAAAGACTTCTCTATGTCTAAAGATAAAGGCTTAACATTTAAATTCGTTAATTAACCCTCAAACACGCGTAGGAGTACTCAGCAACCCCTTCGAATCGATCTAAATGTATCCAGCATATCTATATATTTAGAAAAGTGAAACTATATCTATATAGTTTCAATATGGTTTCATGGTAGTCGCAGCTGCAGATGCAACTTCCACATCTGATTGTGTCCGTAGTCTCTTCAAGAACAGCACCTCGTAAGACGAAACGCTGCTTGGGGGAGTAGTATTGTGGTTCCGACTTCCCCAGGCTCTGTGGAAGGCGAGAACGCCAAAACGTTGGCCTCAATAAAGCCGATATCAGTCTTGATTGACAGCTAAACAAGACATCAATAGTATACAGGGTGTTCGAAAATAAATTGATGAAGGTTTTTTAAATTATAACTATGAAACAACTGACAAGTTTGTAAAACAATACATAAATAGACAACATAGACACTAGGCAGCACTATATTCGACCGGATTCTGAGTGGCCCCACTTGGCGCGAATAAAGAAGTCAAAACGCTTGGTGAAGTTTTCGGCGATGGGCCGCAGGTCATCTGGAGACAGTCGTTCCCACTCTCGGCGCAGAGATTCCTTCTGGGCCACCAGGCTGTGGTGGGGCTTGGCTCTTCACAATGAACCACACGCTGTAGTCCATGCTTGCGTGCTTTTCGCCCAGGGATGGAATCCGTTGAAGCGTCCATTGCGCATTGCTGACATGCTTCTAATGGTAAGACTAGAAAAGTGCCACAGCCTCGAAAATGTGCTGTTGATATACATCGTGATTTATTTTTCACTCTTTCGTCCACAAAAACCAGGGGGTTTTCCGTTGGTGTAGATTCCTCCCCAAACCATGAGCGACTGCGGATTTTGACTATGTTAGGCGTCGGCAGAGGTGGCTGGACCCTCTACAGAACAGATTCTGCGTTTTGGCCGTTGCGAGCCTACTCCAGGATGAACAGCTTCTCGTCCCTGAGAAGTGTTCACTCCCACCCGTGACCTGCGGGCTGCAGCTTGCGCTGTTAGCATCAATGGAGCCGTTCGCGCTCATTCTTGTCAATCAATCAGGAGCTGGACTTTATGGAACTTGTAGGACTTGAGTCCTCATTTCTTTCTTGCTATTCGATGCACGGATGTGGGACCGACACCGATATCACGGGCGATTATTCTCACCATGAGGAGGCCCTCGGATTTAGGATTTTTCGCTTTTCCATGATTTTCCGGATCTGCAATGCATTAACAGTGCGATTTCTTCCTTGTGCTGGACGACCACCTTCATGGCCAAGCTCCTTACATCAACGAGCTTTTGTGGAGACAGTCGATCGAACAGGTTAATGATGTCGCATTGGTGCTTTCCTTTACGATGAAGCTCCAAAATCGCAGTGCGGTGGTTTGACATCTTGAGAAAAACCGTAACTGGTACAAAACGTAACTTAAAAGGTTATAAGAGTTCTGTCCGAAAGATACGCACAAAAAATTGGCGCTGTTGCCGTCATACCGAAGATCAACACGTTCGCTTTGGAGAACGTCAAACCTTCATCACGTTATTTTGGAACACCCTGTACTTTCTCATGCCAAGATTCACTGAAAGCCGAACATGGACCGTGTCTACATAATGAAATGAACTCGCAAATTAGCCAATGGGAAGATCACTGTTTTATCCATATTTTATTCTAAAGAAGTAGGGTAGCATTTCAGCGCTTGATCTGGAAAGAATGCGAACCACCTCACCTCCCCCCCCCACACACACACACTAAAGAAATAATGAGGGCTGCAAGAAATAAATGAGGTAACTTCTAAATAGCCTCAAGGAAGGATTTATGTAGAACAGGGTAGAACAAGAGCAGAATCATAAAAGTGCTGAACAACGTCTGTACAATGCGCTATCACAAGGGAGCAAGTGTGATACACGCCGTTAAGTGTGTCGCAGCACTTGTTTATGATATATATAAGCGGTGCACTATGACAGAATGATGAATGGAAGCTTCTTTATGTTGGCCTCGTCGTGGTGAGATTTTAGTCGCAAATCTGCTGTACAGTATTAGAAGTGCTCTGATATACTGAGTAGCGACGCCCTGTTCGACGAGAGCTTCGGTGACCACTTCAGTCTCGACGGAGTCGAATTCCTTCTTCAGCTTCATGAACCTAAAGCACAGCGGCCGCTTGTACTCTCGCGACATTCGATGAGCTTCGTTACTGCGTGCATGTAGTTGATGGTGCCTTTGATCGTCTTCGAAATACCGGTTCCTCGCATGATTGCCCTTCTTCTAGTCGTTTTCTACCGATGCTGTTCAGGAGCGTGAATAATTCGAAGATTGCGGACACCAAGTTGATTGGGAGATAGCTGCCTATGTCGTGCGCCCTTTTAGTACAGCAAGAGGGTCCTCCTTATCCTTGCAGACCTCACCCTCTGAGCAGACGGATCGCGCTCTGATGAGACGGCCTATGCGTTTATGTACTTTCGTGGCTTCGCTGAATACGTTGAATATGTAGTACTGATGTAGGATTGTCTACCAAAAGATAGAGAACGCATCCTGATCAAACAATTTTCAGACCTTCTTGAGCGAAGCCATTCAATTGGTACTTCAGTTCAGCGAAATATGTACAACTGCAAATATTGCGACGCACAGTCTGTGTCTAAGCTGAGCATTAATCAGCAGTGGGCTTACCTCTTTGATCTCCCCAAGATTCTTAAGGTAGTATTGCCTTTTGGCCACATATTCCTTGAAGCTATCACTCAGCTTTCCGTGTCCCACACCGTACATCGTTATGAGAACTTTTCCTCCCGGTTTCAGCGCTCGCTAAAAGAGACATAGGCTTGTCAGCAATTCTAAACCATGGACAAACGAGATCACCTACATAAATTCTTGAAAACAGTTTCTCAGTGTCCTCGATGTGCTGGATGCAGTCTCGTGAAAACACGTAGTCGAATGAGTTCGGCTCGAAATCGTACACCACAGCGTCACAGATGGCATAGCTGAAACATTACGTTAAAGGAGCTTAATGGTTGTAGCGGGTAACGTCAGCAGGGGAAACAAAACTGCCGCAGTAATGGGACTGAGGAGAGTCGCTCACTGTAGTCGGACTGGAGGTCGACGACTTCACAGCCATCCTACTCAGCTCCTCATTTGAGTTGCCCAAGGCGCACAAGTTGGTTTTGCACATGATGAGAGGATAACGCCCATTAACAACTCCTGTACAATGCCCGGCAGACCGAGTACACACTTCGCTCTAGGGGGCGCCGTGGTCCTGCAGACCTGTGAATGCATATTTGCCCTGCGCAAATGATAACAAGCCCAGTTAGAGCATGTGCTCCCTCTTTCACAGACACTTCTTGAGAAAATCCACCGACCGAGAGTGTAGGGGTGGATGCGCCTGTTAGTCTCGGCGAGAATGGGTTGAGTAAAAGCACCTCCTGCAGACTGCGCATACGTACCTATGGCTCAGTGAATGCTAATGCTGACCCAGCCATCCTTGCTCGTCAATACTCACCGTATCCTGCCACAATAGACATAATTAGCACAAAACAATCCACAAAAAGAATAATCGGTGGACTGTCTCTACTCAGGTTTGCAATGAGCACCCCAAACAACCCTCTAGGCGAAGTTTGGGCGAAAATTCCGTTTCCACTTCTCCAGTCGTGGAAATGCAACAATGTAGAAGGCTACTTCATAGAATTTGTCGCCATATAAGCGTCATAGTAACTTCGATTATAAAATAGTGACAAGGACTGAAATGGCATAGCTTTCGTTGCGCACAGGCCCTTAGACGAACACCAAACAGAGAGAGTATTTCTTGCCCATGTGCTCATCATTAAGGCAGACTAGGAAGATGGAGTTACGGCAAAACGATTTGAACTCCAACTACTGATGTAGGACGTCAACGAACAGCAAAGAAATATAAAGAAAAATAAATAAAACAAGTATAGGAAAATGAATTTATATATATATATACCATTCTCACATCGAATTGAACACTTCTTAAGTCAGCTTGGCTTGAAAGTGTCCTATTCGACGTGAAAGTGGTTTGTATAGAAATTTAAAAAGAAGAAAATAGAATAAATAAATATTAAATATGAATATTCCATGTATTGCAAAATACTAGAGAGAAACCATCAGAATTAGCCAGAAAATTTTTATAAATTATATTAATTTTATAAAAAAGCAGCTCAAAAGGAAGGACAACAAAAAATTAGGGAATAATTAACTACGCAGCAGTGGCACTGTAGCCCAACAATAATATCCACCATCGAGAGGAATAGGGGATGATGGGGTAAAGACGGGGAGTGAGTTGATTGTGGTGGCAAGGAGCAACCTGACCACGCGATAAAAAGGAAGACCTCGACGAATCGCCAAACGCTCTCTAATGTTTTCTTGTTAATACTGTGCCAACACGAGGTTTTTAAGGTGGATCTTTATTCGGCCTAACGTTTCGACGGAGTCGTCGTCTTCAGAGGCGTATAGATCCACCACCAATAGAACGCGATCGCCCTCTATTAAAAGACAAGTAAGAGCGTCCTATTAAAGACCAGTTAGAGCGTTCGCTCCTACTGGTCTTCTAATAGATAATAGGGCGATAGTGCTCTGGTGGTAGTGGATCTAAACGCCTCTGAAGACGACGACTCCATCGAAACGTCAGATCGAATAAAGATCCACCTTAAAAAAGACTGTTCGCACAGTACTAACAAGAAAACAATAACTAAGCATGCCGAGTTTTTAAGAAGAGAGAAGTTGAAGGCTCTCTAAGCCTATGGCATACCACCGACGACGAGGCCGGCGACGAGAGGAGCGGAGCGACGGGAGAGCGCTGTGGTTCAGCGACGAGAGCAGCGACAGTGTTGGACGGAACGAGAATTGGCGTTAGAGCGCGGTTGGTGACCCTTGCGTGCATGCGGGGTGTAAAGGGTCGAGCGACAACTGGTCGCTGTGCAAAGCGCAGCGACGACCGGTCGCTGGCGGTATGCCCCCTCTCCAACGACACGTAGTGCCGACGTGGCAGCGACAACCGGCAAGCGCGCGCTCTCTCCCCATTGTTTCTGGCAGGTCCCAACACGAATAGTCGATTACTTGTCCGTTGGCAGTGCCGTCGCCGGACTCGTCGCTGGTGGTATGCCATAGGCCTAACGTCATCACATAGCGGATTATCTCAGCACACGCGAAGAGGAATGTGAAGAAGCTGTTATCCTCACAAGTTGTCCATAATGTATTCGGTCGTGATGGTGATGCCCATTTCTCCAGGGTGCTACTGGAAACTGCTCGCTTCTGCGAGCAGAACCGAACACGGACATTCGAATTCAGGTGATAGGCCCTCGCGACAGGCCGGCCTACGAGCAACTCATGTCACATCGTATGGATGTGTGTGAGTGCATAATTTTCGATATAGGCCTACAACGCATGCGAGAGCCGACGCGCATTCGTAAGCCTGCGAGCGTGAGAAGTGTGAGAGGGTACTAATTCGATGACGGCAGGTGAGGCAATTGAGCTAGTCCGAAAGTCCCGTAACTCAAGCAGGACCCGCGTGGCTACGCTGAATGTGGATACGTTGACGGGCCGCTCGTGCGAGTTGGTTGAAGCACTGGAGCGAAGAAGAGCTGACTCCTGTGCGGTGCAGTAGACGAAGTGGGCCTGCTGTAAGTTAAGGAACATAAGACGCTTAATTAAGATAAACCAACCCTACCTACAACCTCACCATAATGAACACTGTATTTCGTAAACGCGACTCATACCTCATCTCACTCTATAGTAGGAACAGCAAGACAAAGATAGAATTCTCCTTGTGAAAGTTCGCGACCGAAGTGTGGTCATAGCCGCAAAGTGAGTGCCGTATGTAAGGGTCGCCTAGCAGCAATGACGGCTGATCTGCACTTAAAGAACACACCTCCGAGGCTGAAGAAGGTCGTGCGATGCGGTGCAGCAAGAATAAAGTGGTGGCGAATGAGGGGAGAAGGAAGCAGCTATAATTTCTCGTATACGGTGACCATCCGTCACGATGGTCGATGAAACTTGGAGAAAAGCTACCGACACGATACATTAAGCTGTGAGGTCAGAACTTCTTGGCATTGCGAGGCCTGGATGACGAAAGGCCGACAAGCAAGACGATGGCTGTGAACAGACGATGTGAAATAAGGCGATCGAGAGAAGAAAGTGTTTTATCATGTGTTTTTCACGATCAGTGGCAAGACAAGGGATAACTGGCAAAAGTAGCAGGAAGCGAAAAAAGCTGTAAGAAGGCCGTAGCCGTTGCAAAAGCCACTCATCACAGTGATGTTTACGACGAGCTCGAGTCGTGCGATGGTGAACGGTGTGGTGTTGAAGAGTTTTCGGTCTCAATTATGAGAACGGCCATCTTCTTATGAACCACAAGAAGGCATTTAAGCGATCGCGCGATTAGTTTGAGGAATCTCCACTATTATTTATTTATTTATTTATTTATTTATTTATTTATTTTGTGGCGCGAATTATCGCGCGGTGCCATACAACACACCCACATGCAATACCCATTAGAAATGGCATGACAACACAAACATATCCAAAGAGAGATTACAAAAGACAGACAATTAGATAAAAATAAAAGAACTAAATTCAGAACTATTTCAATCGCTGGTCAATGAATTTCTTAAATCGGCCAATTACTTTGCTTACCGTCCGATTACTTTGCTTTCACACAGCGTGAAAATCTCCCAGCGAATCCTCGATAAACGAATTCGAGAAATCGTCAGGCTCTTCGCAACCAGTGCGGCATTGTGTCTGGTTGTGGGACCATTGATGCTAGACAATGTTATGAGTGCCAATGCTATACCCTTGCCCAAATAGTTGAGTTCACTATGGAATTTCCCTATCTCGATATCCCTTCAACGGCTTCAACTCACTTCTTCGTGCACAAGTTCACCGTGGAGGAAACTGAAGTGGCTCCGAGGAAGATGAGACCGGGTAAGCCGACTGGTTCAGATGACTTGCCAGTTGATTTATGGAAGTCAATGTCCCCGTGCTCTGCTGAGTGGTTGGCCAAGTTTTTCCACGAGGTTGTAGCTGAGAAGGTGCCTGATGGTTGCCAGGAAAGTACGACTATCCCGATTTGGAACAAGAAGTGCAGCCCTGCAGACCGCTCAAATTACCGTCCGATTACTTTGCTTTCGCACAGCGTGAAAATCTTCCAGCGAATCCTCGATAGACGAATTCGAGAAATCGTCAAGCTCTTCGCAACCAGTGCGGCATTGTGTCTGGTTGTGGGGCCATTGATGCTATACACGCCGCCCGCCTCCTGGTGGAGAAGCATCGCGAGAAACAGAAGCCGGTGCATATAGCCTTTCTCGACTTGGAGAAGGCTTTCGATCGCGTACCGCGTGAGGTTATATGGTGCGCCTTACGACAACACGGCGTTCCTGAAAAACTTCTAAAGTGAGTGCCAATGCTATATCCTTGCCCAAATAGTCGAGTTCAAGCTGCAGCTGGAGCCTCAATGGAGTTTGCTATCTCCGACGGGGTGCATAGAGTTCTGAGAGCTTTCCGCTCGCCTCTTTGTTGGCGGCATCGATGTCATCACACGGACCTTCAAAAGCCCGTCCCCAAGACGTTGCTTGATGCTTACGGTTTAATTCTCGTTGCGAAGATAAAGATGAACTTGAACGGCGGCTTTCGCAAGCTTGATGCGATCGTTTGAACACGTTCAGGCTCAAAATAAACTGACACCTAACGACTGAGGTAAACAAGTTCTGCTCTAATAAGATGAATTACATTGGGCCTTTTCGCACTCCGGTTTTAAATACCTGGGATCAGCAATAGCGTCTGATAGCAATTTGATGGTTGAAGTGAGCTCGCGTGCGACTGCAATTTGATCCAAGTGGCGTTCGTTGACTGGAATGCTCTGCGACAAGAAGATGTCAGAGCGCTTAACGTCATCTATAAAACCGTCGTCCGGACCGTAGCGAGGTACGGTGCTGAGTGCTGGTCTGAGACGAAGGAAATGGAAAGTCGCATCACTGTAACGAAGACGAAGATTCTACGCTGGATGACACGAGTCACGCGCCATGACCGTATTCGAAAGGATGCTATTCGGCAGAAGTTCATTGATGGGCCAATAGCTGACGAGATGCGCGAAGCTCGCTTAAGATGGTACGCCCATGTTCTGCGTGGGAAGAAAGAGCCTCCGTAATAGGCCCAAACTTCGAAGGGTCTGGAAAACGATCTAGAGAGTGCCTGAAGCAATGCTGGGCTGATACGTTGCACAAGGAGCTTAAAGCAGATGGTGACCACTCTGATCTAGCACAGGACCGGGAGAGATGGCGACATGGCACCAGAAAAAGGAACCCTCCAGCAGGACAAACGATGAAGAAGAAGGCTGTGATCGGTCGTTGCTTCAGACACTTCTAAATGTTTACCATCGTGCTGAAGATGTTCCACAAATATTTAGACACATAAGGGATACGGCTGATGAAAAATCAAGCGCCAACGAAGGATAGACTAGTAAAAAGATCGCAGCGCAGGAAATTCTAAAACGACATGCACGTGCCAACTTCTCCACGGAGATTCGATGGTAGAGTAAAAACGAAAAAAAGGGACAGAACATAGGAATTTGGCACCCTTGCCAAACATTGGAGACTTCGAGTTCCACTTACCCCTTTGTCTCAAATGCAAAACGTGCACATATAGTGAAGTAAGCAATGATTCTTCATGAAACAAATAAACTAAAGACTGAAGCTGTTCACCATAGCTGGACATTCTACGTTTGAGGATGGAGGCAGTAGTGAGCGGCAGTTCAGAAGGTGAGATTTAGGTAACGTTGAGGTGGGCAAAGCAGATGATGTCCTCAAACCACCAAATTTCAGAGACACTCTTCCCAAGGGAGCTATTGCATGTATTTTAGGAATTTTTATGAAAAGCGTTTCCGTGGCTTCACCGTGGCTTTCTATAATAATTCTAAATGGAGGAGTTATTTACAGCTATTTTGTCAGTAAGTAGGGAAACAGGTAATTTAGGAACTAGTCTTTTTTAAGCGCTGGTAAAGAAGCGAGAAAAACGTTGGGGTTTTCCTTTTTTGGCGTAACTCCTTTTGGAAGAGAGGGTGGGGAGAGGAGTGATAGCGCAACTGAAGGAGGCGCCGGCAGGCGCGTGCTGCCGTTTCCAGGATCTTTGTCTCGATTTTCCGCCCAGACCAACCAAGCCTTCCATCCCTCTGAGGTCGGTGAATTGGGAGATCCAAGATGTTGACGTCGTGGTACAACTGCTCTAAAAATTTGCCCTGAAGACTTACTGGTCATTGCGGCCATATTCTATCATATTTAACTGTAGTTGGTGAGGTGATTCCTTCGCTACGATGTATGAGCTCTAAGGCTGCGTTTACACTTCCAAAACGTATCAAATTAGTTAACCCGTTGCCTTTTTAAATTTGCAGCTAACATGGTTATCGGGTCTAGAACCTACGTTACACGAGAATCTTTCTCTCTGTGAATGCGATCCAGTGCAACAGCGAGCATATTTGACGAAAGGTCGACTCCCAAAACGTGAAGCCCGAACTCCTAAAAATCTAGTTATTATTCGGTGTCCACCGGTGGTATTACTACACTACGTTTTCATGAAGCACGTGCACACCACAGCCAGTTTCTGAAGTTGAAAAAAAAACTCACGCTAGCGGCCTGTCGCGCTCCACCTCCAATTCCAACTCCTATGTCTAACATTTTCTGTCCCGTTTTCATTCGGCCAAAACGCTTCAGAATTTCCAGATTTTGGTCCCAACCTCCTGAAATAAACGGATGATTTGCTTTTCCGAAAGCAGCAATGCATTGCCAACTGTTATCCTCCTCATCAAAGGCCTATCCTATACAGCAATCCCCAAACTAGCTGCACCCGAAAACCAGTGTATCGGCAATGCAGAGCAACCTGATACTACTCCTTTATTAATTAATGCATTGGCCGCTAACCAGGAGAGATGAAGTTGTCTCCGAAAATCCATTCATAGGCGATGATGCCTGTGTCTGTATATTGCGTGCGGTCGAGAAAATCTCTGAAAGGCTTATACATAGCCGTAGTAATCTTGTCATTCGCAGCTGCGATAAGAGAACTTACGCTACCTGAAAGTGATATTCTTTCCGTGTAGAATAGGGAAGGATTTCTTCACCAGAGTCCAGATATAGTCATGCCAGTTCTGGTGCTCCTGGAATTGCAGCTAGACAGAGAATATAGCCAGGCGAAAGTCGTAGTTGAAACAGCCTCTTGTGGTATGGGTGTGAACTTATCCAGTTAAGTCTACGTCGGTTACTGTTCAAGGGACCACTCACGTATATCGAGGCCTCCACTTCATTGACTGCGTAAAAGTGAAAGCCCACGCTGCCTCCGTTCTCTTGTGTCCGGAAGATGTCAAAGTAGTCGGTGAGCTTCGCCACCTTCTTCGGATCCCTCAGTGTAGCTGAAGTTTTGTTCAGTACACACGCAGACAGGCAAGCTCAGAATACTGTCACCCACAAAGGTCTTGACGAACGATCATCACACCGTCCATGCGAAGCGCTCTGAGAGCCGCGGCCACAAACTCGTCCAGTGCCTGGCTGTCATGAAGCTCCTGAAATCACCATCCCTTGCTTTCCATAGTCTACGTCTTTTCTGGTGAATGGTTCGGTTCCCATTCTACCGTGGCGGCAGAGAGTGCGATCTTCTGTTATCACTACGCTCAAAGAACAATGGACAAATTGAATTCTGCACTCTGGTCAAGTTGCGGTTTCCGAGAGTGATAAGCGCATCGCCTGATCGGAAGGTGGTCACCGAGAAATCGCACGTTCTCAGGCGCTACACGGCGTAGAGTTGCTGCCAGCGCGGGAAACCAGAATCATTTACAAGTTCTTGTCCACCATTCAGATACATTTCTAGAGCAAGGCAAGATGGACTGAAGTAGGGTCAACAAGTTTGCCGCAAGTAGGTCGCCGTCGCAGGGAGAGGAACGTGCGTCTGCGTTTGGGCCTGTGCAATGAGCCGCTGCGTCGAAATTATGCCCCATTGCTACTGCTTCTTTTTGGCTTCAGAAAGGTGACTTTGCCGTAAGTGTAGGTGGATATGGTTGCGGAGCACTCTTTATGTCTTTTTTATAACTTGCTACTTTATTACAGGCGCAACGAAACAGTCCTTCTAATGGTATAGTGTGAATCTCAACTGCTATCAAATTCGCCAAGTTTAAAAAAAAGGAAAAAATTATGCAGATGTTGAAGAGGAGATAGTGGTAAACCCATCACCTAGGATTGCACTGTCAATTTCTTTTAATTTAGTACGACCAGCACCCATGAAGTGAGCCCACTAGACAATTTTTTGGACTTTCTCTGAATTATATACTCACAACTGACAAGTCTAAAGTTGTTAGCTGTCTTCGCAAAAAATTTTAGAATAAAAACCCGTTCAATATATACCATATGTGCAATTATCACTGCCTCCAATATGCGCTTTAAGCTTTCCCTAGTGAAACTTGACAAGTGCAGCCATTTACCGCGATAGAAAGTCTGCTTAGAACCACTACGACTGATTGTGATTTGTTTCCTCGGAATTTGCTGCTAGTTTCAGCGTTGATCTAAATGCCAAGTGTGTTATAAAAACGAAAACCGTGCGTCTATATTCCGTTTGTAAGCCGAACGCCGTTGCACCGAAATTGCTTCCACAATAAACACACTTTCACATCGAATTGGACAATTCTCTAATCAATCTGAGTCGCATCTCTAACAGAAAAATTTTATTGGGCACGAAGAAAGAGAGGCTAACAAAATTTCGATGCAAAGAATTTGTTCCGACAGTCCAAAACATCTCCAGTTTAATCAGAAATGCCTTCAGTTGAGGTGCATAGTTTGATTTGAAGACGGACGTGACGGAAAGTGGTATATGCAAGGCCACTCATGTAATTTGATGTCATACATACCAATCAATAGGTGAGAAAATGAACACCTCTGGTTTGCGCAACGCGAGTCGTGCTCCGTAGGTCGCAGCACGTTCTTGAGGTCCAGAATGTCGATGATGAAGCAGCATATCTCAATCGTCTTTAGTCCGTGACAGGACAAACCTTACATTCTTGCCCATTCTTGCCAAGCATATGTGGGAAATGACGTCAAACTTTGAAAGAGTGTTAATAAATGAAGGGTAGACTTTTCTGAATGCAAGGAGCTGTTCCTTTCAGAGTGGTTGGTTTTGGAAAGATCGATCGTATTGCAGGAATCGGCATCTGTGCACCCCTCTGAAGTACGCCACATGATCCACACTTGTCCACTCTTTTCGCCCATTGAGCATGCGTAACTGGCTTGCGCATGTGAATGCGTCGACTAGGGACGTCGCTGCAGTCAAATCAGCAACGAAATGGCAGAGAACGTCGGATGAAACTTAGTAATTTCATACACATCTAGTAACAGACGAAAGGCAGCCCCAATGAAATTTAAAGAAGCAAATTGATGGTAGACAAAAGGTCAACAAAGGTGCTCGTGCAATGAGAAAAACGTGTCTGCGTGGCTGCGTGTGGCTGCCCTGAAAAATCGCTCTACGGTGATATGTTGAAAATCTTAAAATACAATGTCCTTCAATTACTCTCTCCGTAAAATTTTTAGCAAGCCTCTAATACCGACCAGGAACTATCGGTCCGTATACTGAGCTCGGTCGGTACAGAAACAACCAAACATAGGGCAAGGTTCTAACTGCCCAAAACTACTGCCTATTAGTTTGCTAAGTGACGAGATAACAGTGCATGAAACAGTTCCCGTGAAAGAGTAACCTTGAATAAAAAGGACGTACACGGTACAGTTCGCTGCCATCAGCGGAACGTTTATTTTAAGGGAACAAACCTTCTCCAGCGCCTCGTTAACAATAAGGACATCAAGGTCCCTCAGCTGCTCCAGCGATTCTGCGCCCTTGCTTGTAGTGACGGTAGCGTTTGAATCAAATTCATTGACGAGGCTTAAAAGTGGTACCTTGTAAGGTCACCTCAATAATTACTGTTCAGAAGTCTTACCTTTTGCTCTGGACCCCATCGGATGTGACAACTCCGACCCTCAAAGGTTTGCCATCCTTGACTATGTGATGGACGCACTCAGCTAGCTGATGTTCGACGGCTGGCATTTTTAGGACACCTGAACAGCTAACTTCCAATGGACCGAAAAACGTCCCACGAATGCATAGAGTATTAGAGCACGTTGCTGTTACACGCCGTGGAATTAGAATTCTAGGAGCCAAAAGTTGTAAGAACAGAGCACCAAAGTCACCAATCAAGATCCTGCATAACTACTACTTTTCTCAACAAAACTGGCAACTTTTTCTAGAGCAGGGATAGCTTTGATGATTCTCATTGCCTCGAGTATTCTCTCATCATAACAAGAGCGTGCTGGAACATAACAAAACGCGTAATGATCTTGAAGTGCTCAACCCGTCAGCCCCTCTACCGGACATAGGTAGTCTATGGAAATCAGGGGCCAGATTCATCAAGGACTTGCAGAGATCTGACGGAGAAATTACAGCTGAAATTCCTGATAACGCCAACGTTTCACCACATCGCCTGTTGATAACCCGCGTTAATTCGCGTTTTTTAAAAGGAATTTCGGCTGTAATTTCGTATTTCGTTTTTTTTTTTTGTATTTCGTTGATGAATCCAGCTTCAGGATGGATCAGCGGAATTCAAACCGCTGCCATTATGCTCAAAAGGCGTCGAGGACTTGGCGGACTGGTCGACCCAGCGGACTTCATTCTTAGGGTGGGTTACGAGCTTTTCTTTTTCGTATCATTGAGACTCTCTGAAGGTGCTAATGGCCGAAAGCTAATTAACACTGCGCTGCAGGTTCAGCTTTATACTATTCGCAGAAAAGAGTTGTACCAATATATACTGATCCCGGAGTGAAAGACTTGCTGGGCCTGAACTCGACAAAACGACGCCTCTTTTCGACTTATGAAGCCGTCGCTCGGTTGAATAAGGCATTGCCATCGAGTTAGTTCAAGTAGTCGTCACATGCAATTAAGTTGAAACGAGAGGGATGGTGATAGAACGTCAAACATATCCTCACAGGACGCCAATACCAATACAGATGCCTATGCGGTATTTCAAACTCAACCGAGCCAGCATTCTTCTGCAGGGAAAAGGAGGTAACAAAAAGAAATGCTGGATTAACTGTGAGATTGCGTCTACTAAGATCAAGAACTACTAAGTCATGCAAAAAATTGGGAAAAAATCGTATGTTGTAAAACTTTGTTTTGACGCGCTTTAGACGTAGCAAACCGATGCTCTGATTCCTCGTTCGAATTTTTATCAACGTTTTTATCTACCGCTGCTCTGCTTTTCGGTGCTGTCAAGGGACTGCTGTTGACGGTAGGTACTTCCGCGCTTGTCCCTTTCGTTTCGCTGCCACCAAAGCAGCTGAAACTAAACAAGTACTGCCGAAAGCTCTTTTGTTGCCGACTGAAACAGCCTGACCTGAAAGCCAAAACCGGAACAAGATGTCGGAGAGCCGCACTAAGCAAATGCATCGGACGTACGACTTCTGAACACATACGCACACGTAGCGACTCTTTAGAAGAACCAACCAGCTCACGCTTTCCTAAGAGATGGTCAATTGGTGCGGAGAATATAATGTGTGAGACCAACTGCCCGTTTTTGCGAGGTGATAAGAAGTTGTAAACATCAGAGAACTGGCGGCCAGACCGTGGTGTAATGCCCACGCAACCTGCGGTCGCATGTTCTGGCCGAATACTGCCTAGGAGGTTCCTGTTCAGCACACTTAAATAGCGGATAGCGTATCCCACACTGGGACAAGTGCAGCCAGCGGCCGTTCGCACTGTGCTTTTCTAGCGCCTGGCTTCGCGCTGGTAACAAAAGTCAAACGCAATAAACCGAACACACGCACCACGTGAAATACCGCCCCGATGTCCTCATAATTGTGATGTAATGTTAAGCAATTCATTGATTAATTCGATGTTACTCCCGCACTGCAGTTTATCGCTCAGACTTTTGTCGTACTGGTGTTGCACTTCAATTAACGAGAGTGAGCGCAGAGCCACAAATTTTGAGCCGCGAAATTCTTCAAATGGAGTTGAGTGGAGAACTGCTGCTCGCAAGCATCCATCGAAGTACAAGATAGCTTCAACTACCTGGTTATAGGCGCATGTAGCGCAGTCGGGGAGGTGCCGGCTGTCGCGTGCACCGATACCAGGTTCTTGGTTCGGACTTCTCGCCCTGCGCGACTAAGACTTCCATCCCAACCGGGGTCAATGAATTGGAACCAGACTTGTCTGGAAAGCTGGCTTGTTTGTCCACTGACCAAGATATTGTATGGCCAAATATGCGTTCAAATTGCCTCCACAACTCGTAAAATTAGAATGCATGGCACATCCCAAACGGAATTGAGAAACGTCGACCTTTGCCCTATATCCTTTATAGTTTTAAAAATCCGATACTCTACCCCAAATAAGTCAACAGTCAGCATTTATTTATTTATTTATTATATTGTAGATTTGTTACAAATATTTCTTGGTTAGAGGACCAAAGTAGGGTATATCGAGGAATGTAGTATGCTGAAAAACGTCTTTTTAGATTCTATTAATGCAGCTGGCACTTTGTGTCATGATTTGTCGTAAATTTTTCTAAAACGAGTAAATCAAGGATACTATTTGAAATTCAGGTTAGCTAAACAAGTAGGGCGCTCTAGGGCATGGAAACTTGTGCAAGAAAGCGTCTTCGTTGAGGAGCACCAAGTGCCGGCGACCACGTCTTCCTGCTATCATCCTCTCTTCCATACCTATGGAGGATGTTAGGTAGAGAAAGCATCGTTGAACTGTCAGTTGGAACTGTCGAGCAACGATCGCTACGTAATTGGGATCGCCTTCTCAATATTTTGGAGAACACATTACACGAAAGATCCAGAGTACCATCGAATGCGGATTCCAGCTGTTTGAAAGCTGTGGACCGAGGCAGCTCATGTCATTGATCTTAATGTATGATATTCGCGTCCGTCATCAGGTGTTCGGTCTTTTTGACGTTCATCTGAGTCCGCTCAATGCCGAGCGATTCCTGTGCTTGTCGCTCGAGTTCGTTTTTATATTCGCATATAAAGGTGACGTCGTCATCATACAGCAGCGTCCGAATTGCCACCCTCTGGAAATCTCATGAGATCGCATGCATGACGACCACGAAGTGCAGTGCTGAGAGTGCAGATCGCGTTGCTACGAGGGTCTTGCTCATGCTGGGGAACTTTTGGACCCCCTGCCTCCTCGCATCAGAGACCCTCGCAAACTTCTCACACTCGCTGTGCCTGCAAGTGTGCGTTGTCTCATGAGTTGCACCGCACCATCAACATTGTGGAGCGACATGGGTGACCGTAGGTCGGCCCAGGGTCAAGCTTGAGGATTGAGAAGCGAATGGCGGGTGTCTCTTAAATAATACGACACAATCCTCTCCTATAGGTTTAGGTGCTTCGTTGAAGTCACACCTGGAAAATTGTTTTTCCGGGTGTGGCTTCGAAAAGTGGAAAGCCGCGCGCAGCTTTATTTACTGAAGAATACAAATTATAAAAGTAGTTTAATTCTATACACTTTTGAATGCTGATTGTTCTACAGTTGTAAATAAAGTTTTCTGGAAGCAATCTTCGAATCATTGAGGAAGGTTCAATTTTTCGCCGATGTTAGCAGAATTTCGTTTCATGACACATTTTCTACTTAAAGAAGCATATTTGAATCCAAGATTTAGATTCTAAGTGCTAATAGTGATTTAATTTTTCGCCCTACAAAAAGTTTTTTGAGGATTCTTAAAATTGATCGCTGAGTCGTAACTGCAGGCATGCCTTGTCACGGAAACAATGTTTTACCTGAAAGGGACAGCCTTAGGTGAAAAAATTTACCACGTACAATTTCGAGCCTTGGTTGTTATACAGTGAAGAATCAGTCCTGAAGTAATCTTCAGTATGGTCACGGGGAGGATCGTATTCAAAATCGTCGTTTTTCATGAAACTAAGGTATTTTCTATCTCAAGGAGACGACTTGCAGAGGTGAAAATTTGTCACGCCGTTTTCTTCGTCTTTTTAAACACCCAGTCAAATAGTTACGTTTGCACATGATCAGGGTAATCAATTTAGCCTCGTCCGCAGATAAAAATTTACGCAAAAATCGAAGCCTCCCTGATCATATCGAAGATCGCTGCAGAAAACTTTGGTTTCTTATTTAACTATGAGCAGTGTTTAAATTTTCATAGAGAACGATTTCACTTTTTATGGTGTCTGCCACAGGTGGAGAAAAATTGGATCTATCCTAGTGAGGAGGGGCGCCTAAATTAGTCATTTGACGACGACGGTAAAATTGACATTGAGCTATTTCGTGGCGGCTACACACTGATTGACGTACTCGAAATGCTTTCTATACAGTTTCAGTTTAGGTATGGGCCACCCTGTTTAGGTCTGTTGCGCTTTTATAGCGGCTTTTATATGGTCTTACTTAGATCTAACCAGATTCTCCTGATGTCGCGTCATATCGACGTGGCCATTTTCGATATCCACCGACACCATGGTCAGTCGATATGGAGGAGGGTCGTTGAGCGGTCGGTGGCGGATCGCGGCTCTTCCACCGTCGCTACAGGAGAGCACTGGGAGACGGGAGCAGTTCCTGCACGAGCACCTTGGACGCACTACACCCTGGAGTCCCTTCCCTAGCCGAGTTGTGCGCTCTTCGAGCGCACAACCCATCTCCGACATCCCCCTCAGCGACGAAAGCATTCTTGGTACGAGCCGCCTGGATGGCCCACACCCCGGAGTCCCTTCCCTAGTCGAGTTGTGCGCTCTTCGAGCGCACAACCCATCTCCGATGTCCCCCTCAGCGACGAAAGCAGTCTCGGCACGGATTGATGTGCAAGTTTGCGAGGTACTCCAGCAGGAGCTGGCATATTGCTAGCGGAGCAAGTGGTTAGTTCTAGTGGCTATCCTTTTATAGTGCCCTCCTTCGACTAGGCTGATTAGGACAGATCCGAAAAATCGTTTCCCTAAGAACACGGTCCTCTTAAGCGACCGACGACATCAAAGAATGCAGAGTAGGAGTCGATTTTCTGGCTCAACCAAAAGCTGCTATTTTTAGAAGCTGCTTTTGCATTGAAGAAGCTAATTTCGCGTGTAGTGTTGTTGTAGTGTTGTATTGTCTCGAAAGCAAATTTCTCTCCACCTGAAGGAGATACCATTAAAAAGAGAAATTGCACTCTGCAAGAACTCGAGCACTGCTCATTGTACAAAAAACAGGTTTCGCTGCAGCACTCTTCGATAAGATCAGATGGGGGGGGGGGGGGGGGGGGGCCGATCTTCGCAACGATTATTTTTTTCCGCCAAACCAAGCAAATTTTAACCTCCTTATCCTGCAGAAGGTTTTTACAGAAAAACGCAATTTTTTGCTGTATATTGAAAAGGTTTAATCGCTTGTGGCAACTGTTTTACTGTGCTCAATAGTTTGTGCGACAAGATCTCGCCTCCACAAGACATCCCCTACGAATAGATAAACTTTTAATTTAATGAAAAAAGGTGACGTTGAACAATCCTAATAATATTAAATGTTGCAGATTCGAAAACACTGCTTGAAATTTTATGGAGTAAAGTTTTAGAAGCTAACGTTTTTTCCTCCTGATCGTAACCACTTAATCATATAAAAGACCGTTACAAAAAACTATTTTAACATACATCGTAAAACTCCTAAAAATTGATTTGACAGAACTTTACTCTAATAAGATGTCTCACTAAGGTAGACAAATTATTTTCATGGTAAACCACTATTTCGAATACGACCACCTCTAATCATACCGACGATCGCTGCAGAAAGGGTTGATCTTTTAGTGTAAAAATGTGAATGAGGGCTCAACATTTTCAGAATACAATTTCGCCTTGTGATGTTGTCTCCTTCAGGTAGAAAAAATTATTTCCTTGACAAGTCCATCATTCGATTATGTCTCTTTAAGCATTCGAAGAACGCTCTACAAATTTCCTGTTCACTGTTAAAAGAATTTGAGATTTAAATAAGTACCTAATTAACATTGGTAAATGACATCAGCGTTTTAAGCAGTACATTTTTAGATCAGGAGATCGCTCGTTCAAATGTCGAGCGATGATACGCTAAAAATGGCTGCGGGACATTATGCACGATTGGTCGCCACTGACGCGACGAATAGCGCGGCGAGAGCGGCGAAAGTCGCGGCAAATGTGCGACTTCAACGTTCAGTGGTCCGCGGTACATGATGTATGGCCCAAGACATAGGAACAACTTTCCTTTCTGGAAAACTCTTCACCGTCATCTCGTCAGCGCTGCAACTTATCGTCAGTAAGAACCGACCCGAAGGCCACTAAACCTCGCATTTCCACTCTCACAATACTGCTTTCTGGCTTAGACCAGGGTATTGTTTGCCGAGCGATCCTTTGCAAGAAAGCAAAACGTATAGGACAGCAGAAAGGGTGGGGGGGGGGGGACGGAGGGAACCGGAGTAAGGAACACCAGAATAGAAACAAAAGTAAATCAAATTTTGTTTGAAAAACGACCGAAATGGTGTGGAGTGACTGTAACCGCTTCTTCTTTACCTAAATAAAACCCTCACAACAGGTATCAATTCTCAACAAGGCATATGTAACCGAGTAAAACATGCCTGCTTAACATCAGTAAATTATCTTTTACAATAATAAGAACTTGGGTGCAAGTTTAGAGCGAGAGATCCACCCTCTTTTTGCTCTCTCAACAACCGGAGAATGTTCTTGAAATCTTAATGAAAACGTCAAGCACCATTACAGAAGTATTATTACGGTAGAAATTCACTTATTGTTAGAGTTGTTACGCTTAAGAAAAGCTGCCAGTTTAGAAGGAGCCACAGGATGGGCTCTTACCTAGACTTGCATCAGAATTTGCGCGTCATGTGTTAGGAAGTGTATGCGAAATCATTTAACTGCAATAGTGTGTCACTTTTCAGCTTTTCCTGAATAAGCATCGTCTGGGAATAGATTGAGCATTAGAATGTTGTTTAGTTTGGTATCTCGAACTCAATTTCTGAACCAGAGCATGTTTTGCCACAGCATCTGCAACAGCGCAAGGGTTATCATCAAATCAACTCGCACGACCGCGGCGGAGCTCGTCGCGCGAGTTGTCGCTCATTACATTCGACATTCGCCGTCGCGAGCGCGGCGACCAATCGTACATAAAGACCGCCCCTCGCTAAAAATACATAGACAATTGAACTGGTCCCAGCACCTGTAATTTCTCGCGTGCGGTTACCGACAGTCACGACTGTCGACGAAACTTGGAAGAAGGCGACCGACGCGATACGTCAAGCTGCACATTCGGAACTCGGCATTACGAAGCCTGGGCGACGGAAGGTCGACAAGCAGACATGGCTGTAGACAGATGACGTGAAATTCAAAGTTCGAGAGAAGAAGACGCTCTATCACGTGTTTCTCGGCGAAAAGACGGCCGATAACTGGTAGAAGTACCAAGAAGCGAAGAAAGCTGCAAAGAAGGCCGTGGCTGTTGCAAAAGCCACTCATTATGGAGATGTCAACGAAAAGTTTGAGTCGCGCGATGGTGAGCGGTATCTGTACCGACTTGCAAAGTTTCGCCATCGGCAGACCGAGGATATTGAGAAGTTTTTCGGCATCAATGATGAGGGCCGTCTTCTTACGGACCGCAAGAAGGCATTGAAGCGATGGCGCGACTACTTTGAGGAAATCTCTACAGTAGAACTTTCTCATCCAGCCATCCCCTCAACGGCTCCAACCCACGGCCCCGTCCAGAAAATCACCGTGGAAGAGATTGAAGCGGCTTTGAAGAAGATGAGGCCAGGCAAAGCGACTGGGCCCGACGACGTGGCAGCAGAACTGTGGAAGTCGAAGTTTTGGTGCCCTGCTGAGTGGTTGGCATAAGTTCTTTAATCAGATTGTGGCTGAGAAGAAGGTGCCTGAGTGTTGGCGTCAAAGCACGACGATTCCGATTTGGAAGAAGAAGGGCAGTTCTGCAGACTGTTCCAGTTACCCTCCGATTCGCTTGCTTTCGTACAGCATAAAGATCTTTGAGCGAATCGTCGACAGACGAATTCGTGACGTCGTACAGCTTTCCAGCAATCAGTGCGGCTTCGTAGCTGGCTATGGCACCATTGATGCCATACACGCCGCCCGCCTCCTGATAGAGAAGGATCGCTAGAAACAGACGCCAGTGCATACCGCCTTTCTCGAATTGGAGAAGGCCTTTGACCGCCTAGCGCGTGAAGTGATATGGTACGCCTTGCGACATCATGGAGTTCCTGAAGAGCTCATAGAGTGGGTGCGAATTCTCTACTCTTGTCCAAAGAGTCGAGTTCAAGCTGCAGCTGGAACCTCGATGGAGTTTCCCATCTCTGTCGGGGTACACCAGAGTTCTGCGCTTTCCCCACTCCTCTTTGTTGTCGTCATGGATGCCATCACACGAGATCTTCAGAAGCCGGTTCCTTGGACGTTGCTTTATGCTGATGACGTATTGCTCGCAAGCGAAGATAAAGATGAACTCGAGCGAGAGGTGCAAGCTTGGTGTGATCACTTGGAGCGGTTTGGACTCAAACTGAACGTGAAGAAGACCGAATACCTAACGACGGACGTTACTGAGTCCACCTTCATCAAGGTCAACGGCATCGAGCTCCCACGCACCTCGGTCTTTAAGTACCCGGGATCAGCAGTCGCGTCTGACGGCGGCCTGATGGTTGAAGTGAACTCACGCGTGAGTGCAGCTTGGTCCAAGTGGTGCTCGTTGACTGGCGTGCTCTGTGATAGGAAGATACCTGAGCGCTTGAAGTCGAAAATATATAGAGCAGTCGTCCGGCCGGTAGCGATGTACGGAGCTGAGTGTTGGCCTGCGACAAAGGAAACGGAAAGTCGCCTCAGCGTAATGGAAACGAAGATGCTACGCTGGACGCCAGGAGTCACGCGCATGGACCGCATCCGAAACGATGCTATTCTGCAGAAGTTCGGTGTCGCGTCGATAACTGACAAGATGCACGAAGCTCGCTTACGATGGTACGGCCACGTTCTGCGTGGAAAGGAAGACAGCGTCCGCAAGATAGGCCTTAACTTAGACGTAATTGGAAAGCGGCCTAGAGGGCGCCCGAAGCAGCGCTGGTTAGATACGTTACATACGGACTTGAAGATTACTGGTGTTCACCCTGATCTGGCGCTGGATCGGGAAAGGTGGCGTCATAACACCAGAATAGCGGACCCCGCTACGATGCGGGATAAACGTTGAAGAAGAAGAAGAAGAAGAAGAAGAAGAAGAAGAAGAAGAGGAAGAAGAAGAAGAAGAAGAAGAGAATTGAACTGGTCCCGACTCACTTCAAGAGTAACCTAAAAACTTTATCTTTTAACTGTAAAACAACCGGTATTTTTAAACTTTAAAAATTTCAACTCCGTATGCATTACATGTCTCATTTAGAAAATCATTTTGTTTCTTCATATTGTGGACGCCACGTCTGGAAAAAGCTCAAAAAACCAAAAGCTTAAAAAAGAAAAATGTAATATCTGCGAAAATGTAATCTGCTCTAGGAGTGCAAATTTCCGGAAAAAAATCGAACCTCTTGATCTAGGACCGGCCATCACAAAGACCTGTCTTCTGCACTCCTGTTCCCTGCTTAGTATCGCTTGCAAAGCGAGTTTCGAGTGGAACTCCATGGGAAAACGGAGACCACCACCTTGTTTTCATGGAATCAACTGTCTTCATTAGTTCAAAACCTCAAATTTGTGCAATCTGTGGTAATGCTGTTACCCAATACCAGCAATGCCCTCTATTACGAGGCAGAAATATTGAACACACGCATGTGCTTCTAAACTTACCAGTATCATGCCTCAAACGTCATCCCTTTTTACAAGTTCTCCTGATGCGTGCTGATTCGTTTATTTAGCTAATCGAAGCATCAGTAGCATTCAAATGTGCAGCTGCACTTCTGACAAGTGGGCACACAATGGCCATCACATATGAGACAATGACCAGCAAAAGTTCAGTAGAAAGGGATACATTAATACGGAATGAAAATGCGACGGTTTGTGATAGGGCGCTAGAGCATGAATGCTATAATTATAGCTGATTGCAGCACTTGGCTAACAAAATTTAATTTTCCCAAAAAAAAGATTGTGTTACACTTTATTTATAAGTTTATTTATTTATTACGCCCAGTAGGTGCACCAGCACAATCTTGGTGGCCGAAAATGAGCATGGCCAAGACAAGGATGAGCTGAAGGGTTGTATTATCTTTAATGTGAGCGAGAACATTCTGCTCATGATTAACTGCATACGAAGCTTTGCGGTAAGACAGACGGAACCCCAGAGAACGAACGGGACGACAAACCCACGAGCATCATGTTCAGTGCCTTTCTTCTAACTATTATCACCAAGGCATCGTTTGCAACGCAGCGCTTATAGGAGCTGGTCAGAAGATAAATCATGTGGTGCGCACTCAATCGCCACGTAATGTTGTGGAAGGCGCTCCACCGTTCACAGATCTGAACTGCTTTTATTTTTTAGCTTCTTCGGTGACCTTTATATACCTTAATAAGCTATTCCTTCTGGTGTGGCTCTGGCCTTGTCGAAGATTCGTTGTTCGACGAAGGAATCATGCTATGAGCACGGAATCGAAGCTTACAAAGTTTTGCAAGCTGACTTTTCAACAGTTGAAAATAAAGATTTTCTACGGGCAGACTTCGAATGAATCAGGTCCAGTATAATTTTGCGTCTTAGCGCGTCATGGCACGACACGTTTTTCTCTCTGAACGAGCAATATCTTGATCTAAAGCTGTACTAAGTAAAATATCGATGTCATTTGCCGATATCATGTGCTTATTTTAAGATCTATAAGATTTTTGCAGTGTGAAAATTTTTGTCAAGCGCTATATGAAAAATCGGTCACCGAGACGCAACCGGATGCTTCACATGTCAAGAAAACAATTTGTTTCTATCTGAAGGAGATAACTTTGTACTCTATAAAATTTTGAGTCTTGGTTATTGCACAGTAAAAATAAGTCTTTTTACGGCGATTTTCGATATGATTAGAGATGGTCGTATTCGAGATCACATTTCTTAATGAAAACAGTTTTTTCTGCTTGAAGAAGTCAACTTATCAGAACAATGTTTTACTTTATCAATTTTTAGGCGTTTTCAGAATACGTGAAAATATTTTAGCGGTTTTTTATATGATCAGAAGGTTCGATTTTGCGTTTGCGCGCCGGAAACAACTGATGAAAAAATTGAACCACCCTTCTAAACAAGAAGTGAAGTGTGGGATTTGATTTTGTCAAAAATTTACTACCCGTCCAGAGGTTAGAAGCTCTGTTTCATCACTTATCTCTTATCTGTCTTGATTTTCACAACGTCTTATGTGGTCTTTGTACCCTTTAACAACTTCTTCTTTCCAGGAGGATTGCCGAGATTCGCGCTCACCTTAGTTCATGGAACAAGACATCTTATGAGCATAGAATTCAATTCTTTAAAGTTATGAATGCTGATTGCTCTACAGCTAAAAATGAAGATTTTCTGTTGGCGGTATTCAAATCAAGCGGTTCAATTTCTGAAATTTTGCATAAGTCTTGGACATGGCAGACACTTCTACGTGAAGAAGTGATATCATGACCTGAAATTGTGCTCTATAAAATGTCGAGTTGTTACTGTTAGTGAATTTGTGCCACACAAAGTTCTTAGGTGGACAACTTTATTCAGCAGGGCCTAGGCCCGCTTGATTTGAATATCGCTAACAGAAAATCTTCATTTTCAACTGTAGATCAACCACATGAGGTTCTTAGGTGGACAACTTTATTCAGCAGCTCGACATGAATGTTGAATAAAGTTGTTCACCTAAGAACATCGTGTGGCACAAATATTCTAACAGTAACAATTTACAATGCCGAGGTTTCAAGAAGAGAGAAGTTGGGAGCTACTCGAGAAAATGTAGAGTGTTAAATGCCAATAGTGACTTATTATGCAGTGAAAACTCAAGCCTCTCTGCAGCGATTTTCGATATGGTTGTGGCGGATCGTATTTGAAGATTTCGTTTTCTAGGTTCCGGTCTGCTCAGGCCAGTCAGGCTTCCACCCTCCCCTCCTTCCCGTGTCAGTACTCTGGCACAAAACCTGTCTGGGGAGAATCAAACACAGACTTGCCCACCTGATATGTGGCCAAGCACGCATTGATATCACCTCCATCATGCTCTGTAGAAGCCGAGTGCCTGGTGCCTCAAGGAGGGGATAGGCGAACGACGTATTTCCACCTTATTTCCTTAAAGTGTTAAAACAACCACATAGCGAGGCAAGAGGAAAAAGAACCACGAAACCATGTGAATCTCAGCGTGTTGTATTCGGGTACTCAAGTTGAACTTGCGGAAATCAAGGCAGCAAGCAGGAAACAGCACGCTGGGCCTGGCGGCGAATATGACACAGCGCACTGTCTTTCTTTCCATTTGCACTGTGCAGAGGAGCACTTAATGGATCTACGGGCGCTAATGTACCACCTCCACGCTTGCTACCATTCTGTGATTCACCGGTAGAAAACAACAGAAGAGTAAACGGAGATGAATATTCAGTAATGCAGTGTCCTTTTCTTGGAGTGCTCTTTCCTAAGTGCACAAACCAATTCAGCGCAGAGAACAAGCAGGCGTAGCTTCCCTTTCTGCAATCACAGAGAGAAGGCCGAGCAGGAACTGTTCAGAGTTGAGTATTGCGGTGAAATTTGACGACGATATCACCATGATATTGCCGTAAACGGGAACTCTTGAAGGTCATAGGTTTCGTCGACGTATGTGCAAGTGACGAATTGCAAAACGACAATCTCTCCATTCACCTTTCTGGAGCCCCTAGGCTCCCTTCGCTAGCCTCAGGCGTATTCATAAGCCGATGACAGAAGGTTTACATCGGAAGCGAGGCCAGTGATGTTCACTCATGAAGTGCTAAATACACTTTCGTATAGTAGAATCAGGATATCGAAAATCGATTAGGAGGACCGCGAAGGTGGAATAGGTCTTGTGTGTCTCTCTACAATTCCATTCTTTTCGTGATACATTGCTTACAAGGCAATTTTATGTGCAGAACCTCAATGTATCGAATCGCCGGAGCGTGCTTACCAGGGGTGCACATTTAACGGTTAACGATTTAACGAATTTAACGAATTAACGGAATTTTTCGTTAAAATCTGGCTTAACGACTTAACGAAAATTTTTGGAAACTTAACGAAATTTTTAACGATCTTTTTTCTCAGTGGGTTTATCACTTTCACCCTTAGTTCTCACTATTGTTGCAGGCCTCATCCTCCCGATTAGGACAGATCCTGAAAAACGATTGAAATCAGCAGGAACATTTTCAAGTTTTCACGCTATTCTCATGTCCTTTATTATCGATTTAAATTTTTGGAAATGACGCGTTTTGGAACCAGTAATTTCTTCGCCGAGCCTCCAACCACGTCAACGGATCCCCAAAGATAGTGGTCTAACCTCTTTTTAAGATATGTCTATCCTCAGGTGCATAATTTCTGTCCATAAAGGAGGTTGACAATCAACAATATAATCACCATTGGTGTCGACAAATTGAGGCGTATGGAATCCTGCACTCAACGCAACGCAAAAAAAACCTTAGCACTATTACGTGTAATAGGTAACCTTAATTGCACTGCAAATCTTCGTGGCCTTCCAGCCACAGTTAACAGTGTGATGTTTTGGGAAAACCCTTGCACAGAAATGCAACAACAAAACAGACCGCTCTTTTTAGTATGAGCTATAACTGCATCGGACAGACCTCTGGACCCAATAAGGCATTAGAGGGAATGCTGTCATCACAAGCGCTACCACATTATCTTCGAGCAGCTTGTCAACCGAGGAACTTTTAGTGGAAGTAGAACGACAAGAGTGAGAGCAAGCGCAAAATGGTGCAGAACTGTTGAGTTATAAGGGGTGTTCTATTAGATTTCTGGGCTTACGTTCAAGAACTCCTAAATTGGCTTGGACAACGCTTCTTCACAAAACAAAAAGCGTTTTGTTTATACACCTCTGGCATTCTTGGAGGTTGCAACAAAAGTACGCAGTATTGCGTACAGTAATCCGCGGCGCTGCACCACCCGCCGTTGTCATGGCGGGTCCGCGGCACCCGCAAGACTCTGCTGCCGGCCTAAGGCCCCTGTTATACTCCCGCGGGAGCTTCCGCGGATGGGCGGAAATCGCGTCGGAACCCCACGCCGGGTCACTCGTCGCGCCTCGCCACGCCCGCTGTCCGCGGATCGCCGCCGACAGACGACGAGAGGGCTGTTATACTTCCCGCCCGCGGGAGGGCAGCCGTCGTCCCATGGAGTTCGGCGCGGGAAACGCGCTCCAATGCTACGCTAGCCGTCCCGGGATGACGACGACCGTCCGCGGGGTACCTTCCGTCCGCGGACGTCCCGCGGATGCACCCGCGGGAGTATAACAGGGGCCTATAACAGGCCGGGGGCATACTTCTATCGCGGCCCTCAGTTTATTGTCATTTCGCCGCGCGCGGCGGAATATCCACAGGGAACTCCCGCGCGGCGGCCGCAGCCGTGGCGGCCGGCATGCGCGATGGCTTGCAGGGTCCGTCGCAGGCATGGCATACTTCATCGCGCCGCGCGCGGTGTTTAGTGCCGGTCCGGGGTGGATCGCCGTCGCGCACCCTTGCAGAGCGATGGGCGATGCGACGAGCACTCGTGACACGTCATCATGCCCTTTTTTGTTTTTTTTTTGTGGTTCATGTCGCAGTTTTCGAATTTTTGTGCTGGTTTCTAGGTTGGTACCCTCCTCCTAGTACGAATCCAGGAGGAATGTTTGAGGTGAGTGTTTTGTTTGAGTTGAATTGCCATGGATTCGTACTAGGAGGAGGGTGCCCGATTTTTGATGGTTTTCCTTCCACTTTGTATATTTTCATTCTGCTTGGGGAGGAGGGGGTACGCAGGAGGCTAGCTAGCTTTCCCAGCCTACTTCGTCGGTCTTTTCCAGGACATCAGCGCTATTCAGGCCAAGCGCATCACCATCATATCCAAGGGTATCCAACTGGCCCGTCATATCCGCTATAAATTCCGAGAAGCCGGTGACTTCACTCTAACCTAACGGCCCTCTTTGGGGCCATAATTCTGACGTATACGAATCTCAAAAAAACTCATGCCGAGTGCAGGAGTAGATTGACGATGGAGTTCTGAATAAATATCAGTTTTAATTGAAATGTTCTTGCATCGTGTTATAATAGTGGCCACAAGGCGGGAAGAAGACAGGGAGACGCTGTGGAAAGCAGATGTTAATGCAGGCAAAGTTAATGTTAATGTCAAGCGAATCGCTAGTAGTACTACTACCTACAGTGCACCAATATCCTTTTTGGAGCGACGGGTTATTAGTATCTTAAGGTCCTAGGTAGAACTCTGTATCGCTGCAAAGAGCGATTTTCTCCTGGTTGCTGTTCAACTTTTTTAGTACGTCTTCACTGTTCGTGTGTCACAGGCGCGCAATGTAGTCGGCAGGAAACGCCCGTTTTCGCGTGCACCCGGATTGGTTTTTATAATCGTTTCCAAGCCTTTCGTTCCTCTGAATTCAGCGAGTTTGGGGAGAGGCCTAAACAGTGGCTTGTCTTTCGGTGTTATGTGCTCCACTATGCGTGATCCAAATGGCTTCACGATGTGCAGTGGAAGTGTACAAAGGACTGATTAACACTTCACCTTCTCATAAAGAGCACCTGCAGTCCAGGTGAAGAGGCACTGGAAACAACTTGCCTTGCAGTTGTTTTCTTCCATGTCTCTTATTCCTTGCTATTTTTCTGCTATCGAAAACATAGTGATGAAGAAAATAGATAAAGAAGAGAAAATATTCTTAACAATATATTATTTCTCCTTCTCTGCCCTCCAACTTCTCTCTTCTTGGTACTTCTTGGTAACTCGGCATTGTAATTTCTATTGTTAGTAACGTATTGTGTTAAAAGCAGTTCTGAGGGAGACGAATATAAGGTGAAGTATACAGTATTGCTCATTGAGAGGAATGTTTCCAACTCGGATGCGCCTTTGTCCTCGTAATGTCAACAGGACTCACTTTAAAAGTTTCTAAAACGAAACCGCTGAACAGAATTGCGTACTATAACCTTCAAGGAACACCTAGGCTTGTTGAGGATGGGATGAAGCCACCACTTAGTGAGAATATAAAGAGCGGATTTGCACCGAGTAATGAACATCTGAAAGGCCCAGCCGCTCCCACTCACACTCTAGCCGGCAAGTTGTGGGCTTTTAGCGGTGGATCCAAACGTAGGTTCCTCTCCCAGTCACACTCTTTGTTTTGATTATAGAAGTAGGTCAGTAATGCTACAGTAACTGAGGTGTTTAGTGGAGTACAGCGCGAATTTAAGCTTCTACACAATGTTTCTCGATGGTGCATTATTACGTTTGGTACGCAATATTGCGTCTTCTCATTTCGCCCATCGTGCCCTACCATGCTACCATGCCGTCGCGTCGCTCTGCAAAACCCATCGCCGCGATTCCATCGCGACGACGGGAAGTATGCAGGAGGCCTTAGGCGTAGGCATCGCCGTCCGGAAAGTATAAGGTGCGTGTTCGAGTCCCGCCTGTCATAATAATTTTGATCGAAACAAAACATCCTGTAACAGCATGTAACCTGTATATTAGCCGCTCCAGGCTTCAACAAACGTGTTAGAACATCATCCAGAATACTTTTGCTCGCCACCAGAAACAGTCAAGAAGGAGAGAATGTTTTCGGCCGTTGACGTTTTTTAACGATTTTAGAAAAACGCTATTTACAAAAGTTTGGTGGCGACGTCCGTTCCTCCACGTGGTGCCACTGGAAACTGCTCGCTCTGCGAGCTAAGCTAATCACGGACATTCGAATGCAGGCGACAGGCCCTTGTGACAGGCCGCCCTACGAAGACCCATGTCACATCACATGGTGTTTCTCGAGTTTCATAAGTCAAGTTTCTCGAGATAATGCTACGGCGTCCGCGGGAGCTGACGCGCACTCGCAGAGCCCAGCGAGTGTGAGAAGCATGCGAGGGTCCCTGATGCGAGGACGGCATCGGGGGGCAACTGAGCTAGTCCGAAAGTCCCGTAACGTAAGCAGGACCCGCGTGGCTACGCTGAATGTGGGTACGTTGACGGGCCGCTCGTGCGAGTTGGCTGAAGCACTGGAGCGTAGAAGAGTTGATTTCTCTGCGGTGCAGGAGACGAGGTGGTCCTGCCGCAAGTCAAGGGACATAGGACGTGGCTTCAAGGCCGTTCTATATGGAATTCCCAGGACCACCAGTGGTGTCGGAATAATCGTCTCCGAACGATTTCGTGACTCGATTGTAAGCGTCGAACGCTATGACGATCGGTTGATGAAGATCGTTGTCGCCGCTAAGGAGCGACTCTATCACTTCTTCTCTGCGTATGCTCCGCAGACTGGCTGCTCTGATCAAGCTATCGCGGATCCACGCGATTAAGTGATCTAATTTTTCTAAAGTAGTTTGCAAATGTTAAGCCATTTTCTCATGCCAGCCGTTGTTGTAGCATTTTGCGCCGCGCTATCTTTCTCGCCATCTCGCGAAGGAAATGCCAACGGTCCTATAAGTACGTTGGCATGCGCTTCATTCAACATCTCTTCTCCCAGGCAAAGCGCGGCGCTGAGCTTACTAATTTTTTTATTAATTTCGAGTTTCGCATTTCTTTGTCTGTTGTTTCTTATTTCGCTCTCTTTATCGTGTGCTTCTTAACCCCTCTTTGGCGTTTTATCCATTTAATCATTTGATCGTGCCTTACTTGCTTTATTTTTGAATAATTACTTTAATTAGTGAATTAAATTGGTTTAATTACCCAAGTTTGAGGTATCGAATAAACCATCGGTCGATTTTCGTGTGTGGCAGAAGTGCAATAAGTTCAAGCTGAACCACTGATCCATTTTACAAGCCAAGGATGAGTTTTGGAACCTGCTTGATGAGAAGACAGCAGAGATACCGTCGAAAGATGTCATCATAGTCGCTGGTGACCTTAATGGGCACGTAGGTGCTGCGAAGGACGGGTACAGCTGTCATGGTGGTTTCGGATACGGGTCTCGTAACCCCGATGGTGAGCGTATTCTTGAGTATGCGGAATCGCATAGCCTCACCATTGTGAACACCGTTTTCCGAAAACGCGACTCCCACCTCATCTCATATTATAGCGGGAACACCAGGACTCAGATAGGCTTTGTGCTTGTGAAGGATCGTGACCGAAGTCTTGTCACAGACGCGAAGGTCGTGCCGTATGAGACGGTCGCCCCACAGCACCGACCGCTGATCTGTACTTTGAAGATCGCCTCTCCGAGGCTGAAGCAGGTCGAGCGATGCGGTGCTGCAAGAATCAAGTGGTGGCGAATGGAAGAGAAGGAAGCAGCTGTGATTTCTCGCGTGCGGTTACCGACAGTTACGACTGTCGATGCAACTTGGAAGAGAGCAACCGACGCGATATGCCAAGCTGCAAGGTTGGAACTCGGCACTACGAAGCCTGGACGACGCAAAGTCGACAAGCAGGCAGGGCTGTGGACAGACGATGTGAAAGCGAAGGTTCGAGAGAAGAAGTCGCTGTATCATGTGTTTCTCGACGACAGAACAGCCGACAACTGGCAGGAGTATAAGAAGGCGAAGAAGGCTGCAAAGAAAGCCGTGGCTGTTGCGAAAGCCACTCATTATGGTGATGTCTACCGAAAGCTCGAATCACGCGATGGTGAGCGGTATTTGTACCGACTTGCTAAGATCCGCCATCGCCAAACCGAGGATATTGAAAAGTTCTTTGGCATCAATGATGAGAGCGGCCATCTTCTGACAGACCGCTAAAAGGCGCTGAAGCGATGGCGTGATTACTTTGGGGAAACTTCCACTATGGAATTTCCTCATCCGGCCATCCCTTCTGTGGCTTCTGTTCACGGTCCCGTTCACAAGATCACCGTGGAGGAAACAGAAGCGGCTTTGAAGAAGATGAAGCCCGGTAAGACAACAGGGCCGGATGATCTGGCAGCCGATGTTTGGAAGTCGAAGCTCTGGTATCCTGCTGAGTGGTTGGCTGAGTTCTTCAACCAGGTAGTAAAGGAGAAGAAAGTACCAGAGTGTTGGCACAACAGTACGACGATTCCGATTTGGAAGAAGAAAGGCAGTCCTGCAGACTGCTGCAATTACCGTCCGATTCGCTTGCTTTCGCACAGCATGAAGATCTTCGAGCGAATCCTCGATAGAAGAATCCGTGAAATCGTCAAGCTTTCTGACAACCAGTGCGGCTTTGTATCTGGTTGTGGGATCATTGATGCTATACACGCCGTCCGCCTCCTGGTGGAGAAGCATCGCGAGAGACAGAAGCCGGTGCATATCGCCTTTCTCGACTTGGAGAAGGCTTTCGACCGCGTACCGCGTGAGGTTATATGGTACGCCTTGCGACAACACAACGTACCTGAGGAACTTATAGAGTGGGTGCGGATGCTCTATTCTTGCCCAAAGAGTAGAGTGGAAGCTGCAGCTGGAACCTCAATGGAGTTTCCCATCTCTGTTGGGGTGCACCAGGGTTCTGCGCTTTCTCCACTCCTCTTTGTTGTCGTCATGGATGCCATTACGCGAGATCTTCAGCAGCCCGTTCTTTATGCGGATGACGTGATGCTCGCTTGCGAAGAGAAAGACGATCTCGAGCGGCAGGTGCAAGCTTGGTGCGACCGTCTGGCGAGGTTCGACTTAAATTGAACGTCAAGAAGACCGAGTACCTAACGACTGACGTGAACGAGTCCGGCTCCATTAAGATTAACGGTACTGAACTTGCACGCACTTCGGTGTTTAAATACCTGGGATCAGCAATAGCGTCTGACGGCGGTCTGATGGTTGAAGTGAACTCACGCGTGAATGCAGCTTGGTCCAAGTGGCGTTCGCTGACTGGCGTGCTCTGCGACAGGAAGATACCAGAGCACCTGAAGTCGAAGATTTACAGAGCCGTCGTGCGCCCGGTAGCGATGTGCGGCGCTGAGTGTTGGCCTGCGACCAAGGAAGTTGAAACGCGCCTCAGCGTCATGGAGACGAAGATGCTGCGCTGGACGGCTGGAGTCACGCGCATGGACCGCATTCGAAATGATGTTATTCGGCAAAAGTTCGGTGTCGCGCCGATAGCCGACAAGATGCGTGAAGCTCGCTTGCGATGGTACGGCCACGTTCTGCGTGGGAAAGAAGACAGCCTCCGCAAGATAGGCCTTGAGTTGGAAGTATCTGGAAAGCGGCCTAGAGGACGCCCGAAGCAGCGTTGGTCCGATACGTTACACACGGACATGAAAGTAGCTGGTGTCCACCCTGATCAAGCGCAGGATCGGGAAAGGTGGCGTCGTAACACCAGAAGAGCGGACCCCGCGACGATGCGGGACAAACGCTGAAGAATAAGAAGAAGAAGCTATTTACAAAAGTTCGGTGAGCTACTTTTTCTGAACGTTAACACGTTGACGACGTGTCACACCTTTGGGCAGTGTGAGATCGTGTGAGACGATGTCGCATCACAATCCTGACGTTGAAAAATGGATTGGTCTCGCGCAAAAATCGTGTGCTGGACAATGTGTTAACACTCCACTGACAGGCTTCTCGTGAATTGATGTTCACGGCCAAGTGCATGTTGACGAGGACGAGGACGCCTACTCCCTTGTCGTAGCATGTTCCGAGGAACAGTGTTCTCCGGAGTCGTAGGCGGCGTGTAGGGGGCTGTGTCTTCTCGTCTCGGTCAGTCCGATGGCATCGTGTTTCCTAGCTTGCATCATCAGGTCCTCGACGGATGGTTCCGAAGCGAGCGTGCGTGCGTTGTAAATACAGATCGTCATCCTAGTCCTTCTCAATTTGCGCAGCCTGGCTAGGCCCTGAGATTTTAGCAGGCTCT
The DNA here is from genome assembly GCA_947359475.1 of Heligmosomoides polygyrus bakeri. NCBI lineage: Eukaryota > Metazoa > Nematoda > Chromadorea > Rhabditida > Heligmosomidae > Heligmosomoides > Heligmosomoides polygyrus. The sequence goes on along the minus strand of OX375868.1, from coordinate 48,903,070 downwards.
CCGTACTCGTCCTTCCCATCGCTGCTGAAATAGGGACTGTTTCGAGGTCAGGGGAATGAAGCCCTTTGGTGTTGCTGTGTTTGATCCATATAGATGGATTCACTCAAACATTGAGAAGTCTGAGAAGCACACTTGGAGAAGATATGCCTCTGCCGTTCCCCAGGGCCAGGCTTCTCAAAAAGTGCTGGTCTTGGCAAGATGACAACGTTGATCAGCAGCTGAAGGAAATTATTCTTTAAAAGACGGGAAGAATCCTACGTCTAATCCTACGTCCTGCCCCATCTCGAGTACTGCTCCCAGGTCTGGAGTCCATATACTAAGAAACAAATGCTTAAGATTGAAAGAGTACAGCAGACATTCTCTCGCTTAGTGTACTGCAGATTACAGCCAAGCTTAAGTTGGCAGCACTTACCGGCCTACAGCGAGCGTTTAAAGTTCCTAGGGCTGAAAACTTTACTGTATAGAAGGATTGCTGCAGATCTTATCTTCTGCTCTCGCGTTCTTCGAGGTGAAGTGAAACTGGCTCCCAGCAAATACTGGGTATTTAGGCCTTCCGGCGAACGTTCAGGTGGGTTTAAACTTGACTACGCCAAATTGCGAAAGAAAAAACGCCTGAGAACTTTCCATCTCGTACTTTTTCGATTTGCTAGGTGGCTCCCTTTCTTACCTAGTGAGCTACTAGCCTCTCAAAACAGCTACGTCTTCAAAAGGCGGTTAGAAAAGATCGACTTATTGCAATGCTTAGGAATTGAGGATCTTCAATAATGTACAATAGTAAACAGACACTCATTTAGAAATCTCGTTCCTTCACCCAAGGGTTGCATACTGGCTTCGAACCTACTCCTCCAGTTGTTGTCCCGGCGGATGGAATATTTCGATCTCTCGCAGCTTATACTGCTCTTGTTCTCTCAAGTAGCCTGGCTCATGTTCCTTCTTCTCACTAGTTCGAGGATTAAATGTGTTTTCATAACAAAATGTTTCCTGTATTTGTCACACTGCAGAATTAATTCCTTCATGTTCAGTCATAGTAATTTCTCAGTTAGTTCTCAATACGTGATGCATTCGCTCCAACTGATATGGGTTGCGGGGATCTATAATATGCTAAAATGGGCTTTTTTCCTCATTGGTAGCTGAATGTTTTTACAGTTTTTGAATTTAATGCCACAACTTTGTCTGTCCTAGATGCCGATTCCATGGGGCGGCCAGCGTACCCATGTGCCGAAGTGCCGGTATCTACTCAGGGCGTCATAGCTGGCTGACGCGGACAGGCAGGCTTTGCCGGCTACAACCAACTTATATGCTTACTATAATAGATTACAAGGTATTCTGCCTTAGTCGTTCGCTTGATTGACATAACTCACTAGAAACCAGTTGAGTAAGCAATGTTCTTCTAGGCTACCTGAAAAGATTTCCTTTTTGCATTTTACTTGCCCTCCTTACTTTTGGAGCATGCCATCATTATATAGATTCTCGCAACCCAAATGGTTGGCTGCTGAAATCCTGCTTAATATCTAATGCTGCCGTTACGATGCTGCATTGTTGCTGGGTTGTGTTTTTTCCTTTTTTGTCGCATGGTCTATTTTGTTTGTTGTTCTTACATAGAGTGCGCGTCCTTGAGACGCAGTTAAATAAATAAATAAATAATAAGAATAGCGAGCTTCTATTGGGTAACATAGCGTTTCCTTTGGCCATCCTGAATCCGCGCAGGCGCAACCACATCCAGGCCCACCGTGCATAAACATGACGCTCCCACACATAAGAAACGAGCCGACCCGACACAGCAGGAACATGAAGTCCATTCTCTGCATCCCACCTGCGTCTCTGGGCAGCACACGGTCGCATTTAGTTCCCGATTCATTCCCCTATCCACCGCCCGGGAGGCGCCACGTGGCTCTGCGACAAGCGGCCCGGGATCTCTATTAACAAGAGAGCCCGAAGGCTCTCTATCGAAGGAGATCCGTGGTGAGCTGCTGCAGTAAGTTCATCAAACAACATGGACTAGTAATCTCAGAAAGGTTTGGTTGCACAAAAATTTGATTTCTGAAACCGACTTCTGATAAGCAAAACGATATAGAAGAACGGAAATTTTGCTTTACCTTCCACAACTAACCACAATCACCAAATGTCAGGCAGATTTTTTAGCCGGTGCGGTGTTTATGCATGGAACGAAGAGGAAAGAGCCATCTTCCAAAAACCCATCGATTTTAATGATTGAGAATATTATAACTGTAGGAGAGGCAAAATTTTATTGATTTGGGAGGATTTTGTTTTGGGGTGACAAGTTTTATTAGAACTAAATATGAAATGATTGAACGAGTTTGAATGCGGTAGTTGAAGACCGACAATAGCTGTGCACTGTTTGATTGAAGAAGGAGGATTCACGGTCTTGATCCTGAATGCTTAGGCGTCCTCCGGTCTCCTATCCTCTCTTATATATAACTTATAAGAGAGCCGTCAAACTTGCGGTGGGCTGTTGCGGTGCAATTTTTACAGGATGTAAGGCTCATGTGGGGGTCCAAAACCATAGTTAGTTTTCTTCGGAATGCACTTCTGTGCTCGAAAAAAGGCATGTGAAAACGTGAGCGAAGTTAATCACCTCTGCTGCCACCCCACCGAATGTGGTCGGTTGGGGCAGTGGGTAGTGTTCTCGCTTCACAGGAAAGTGGTCGTGGGTTCGTTTTCCTCCTTCGCTGATGGTTTTTGCATTTTGCGATTTATCGTCAGTGATACCATTTATCCCCATTTTCAGCATATTTTTGAACAAAAACATGGCAACAAATGTCGTTTACGTTCATCGTGCTCTTTGAAAGTGGAAAGGTCAAAATTTTTGACTTCCATTCCAAGCAAGTCAGAAACTATGCCAGATCTGTGATCAGCATCCAACAAATAACCTCCGGCACAAAGCTCGGGCAAAATTGGTGCTTCTAATCTCATCACCCTCACACGAGGCTGGGCCTAGAACGGGCTTTCCATTCGAGGTGGAAACCACTTGAATACGTTAAGCGGTGGCGGTCCACACAGAAAGTAAAGTAACGGTGCTACTACGTCCTTTTTTGAACCGATGGTAGATAGAAGCGTAGATATTTCGCTTGCCTTTCTCCAGTCTTCCATCATTGTTGGTGAAGGTTGGTGCAGCACTAGCTATTCTTACCAGCGCTTTAGATAGTGCGCTTTTGACTCAATTTTTGTGAAGAATACAATAAAATTTTTTATCTACAACGCTTCTTCATCTTGAAGCAGCTTGACTGCTCGAAAATAAAAGCGATCCCATGCAGTGTACTATCGACGCCGGAAAAAGTAGATATTCATGCTTCAGCTACGGGTGTTATTTGGGGTGCTGATCATGAATCTGACATCGGTTTCTGGATTTACGGTTTCTTATGACAGGCTATGGTAGGTGTGAGTAGGTGTGGTTGGTGAGACCAGAAGCACCAAATTCCCCGAACTTTGTGCACGGAGGTTATTTCGGATGCTGATCACGAATCTGGTATCAGTTTTAGACTTGCTTAACCTGAAAGTCAAAAATTCTAACCTTTCAACTTTCAAAGAGCTTAAACTGCATTTGTTGCCATGTTTTTGTTTAAAAATGTGCTGGAAATGTGCGTAAAAGGTCTCACTGACGATAACTCGCAAAATGCAAAAACACCAGCGACCACTTTCCTGTGAAGCGAAAACACTACCCACTGCTCCAACCGACTACATTCGGTGGTGTGGCAGCAGGGCATGGTGAACTTCGCTTACGTTTTCCCACGCCTTTTTTTTTTTCGAGCACAGAAGTGCATTCCGAAAACACTAACTATGGTGTTGGACTCCCCACACGGGACCCTACATCCTGTAAAAATTGCACCGCAAAAGCTCACCGCAATTTTGGAGGCTTTCCTTGCTAGTAGGACATGTCTTCAGCGACGAAATCTTTCGTTCGGTGCTGCTGCATCGCAAAATACAAGAGTATTTATTACACGTTTTCAAGTTATTTAGTACCCATTGGTATTCACGTATTCTAGTCAGGTGAAGGCGAAGCCGTAATGGGTCGACTTCCATCTCCGGCTTTCACCATGAATACTGTTCTTCCAGTGCTGGAAACGTCTCGCGGTACTCTCAGATGAGTGAATAGGTGAACAAATGAGTGCCGTAATCTTCTAAAAGTTGTAGGTTGTAACTTAAAGCACTGAAGCAGAGAACAACAGCGCTTACTCGTTGAATACGATGTATATGATAGGGTGAATACCGTTCATTACCACCCATACTAGGCACGATAGGAAATCGTTGAGCGTCGACTTCCCGAACAGAGCCATCAGGTAGTTCCAGTAGATGAACGATAGCAGGAAGTACAGAACCACCAGGGATACCTAAAAGCAGCTTCCCTTCCGTTTCTTCATTCATTTTGCTCTTAGCCGTAGACAGCGATGTATGGTCATGCAGCGGCAAACCAGACTGATTTCTAACGCTTAGCTTTTTGTTTGCCACCCTGTGAATAATATCCCGAGATTGCTCGAAAGGTGAAAATGCTATAAGAGATCATTACATTACAGCCTTTCAATTACAACCCAAGAAACTCTCCACTACCGCTGCAGGCGTGAATGCAAACTATCAAAATTTCTCCACAAATTGCTCGATCTAAAACTGTTTTGTTCAACCTTCCCTTGCACACTATGCAAATTCCGAACTAAAAACGCGTAGCGACAAGCAGCACTTGACCACTACAAGTCCCCTTCTGCTTTCTCCAACCTTGCAGCTCAGTTTCCAAAAGGCAGTATCTCTGAATAGCTGAGGGAAGGCCGTCTTTAAGAGCATCGTTGATATGTTGGAAGAGGGCACGAGCATTGACATGATACGCAAAGAGATCTTCCATAACTCCCCTGTAGTGCTGCACTGGAATTATAAAATACTGCGACAATCAATCCCTTTGTGCGCCACGCATTCCACTCCTTTTACATTTATTTATTTATTTATTTATTTATTTATTTATTTATTACACGAGAAACATCGTGTGGACAACCAACCATTGTAAGGACACAAATCAAAAGAACGTCGCTAAACACGAATCTGAAGTTCGTTTTTGAAGTATCGACCGCCATCAATCGATATTGATCAAATTACGGTGCGGGAAAATAGCGGAAAATACCCAGACGTCTTCTACGTGCCTGGGAACTTCAGCCCTGGGGAAATCGCAGACCCTGAACACGAATCGGAAGTTTTTTAAAGTACGATCGCCATCAATCGATATTGATCAAACTATCGATTTTTGTGGATGCCGTCCAGGCGGTAGGAAACTTCAACCCTGGAGGTAGTCGACGTCGCTCAACACGAATCTGGAGTTCGTTTTTGAAGTATCGATCGCCATCAATCAATATTGATAAGCATTGCTCTATGATAACAAGCAAAGCTGCACAGGCAATGTTTAATTTGTTTAGAGCGTTGTCAGCTAAGGATAGTGCTCTAAACAAATTAAACAACACTTGATTATGTGTTTCTTTAAGCGTATAAGGTATATGTCAGACCTATGTTGGAATATGGTACTCCTGCTTTAAGTCCCCATTAAAGGACGACAATTGCTTTGCTAGAAAGAGTTGAGGGGCCGAACTCATCATCGACAATTAAACCCGTGGGTATGCGGGGTATAAGGGGCAGAGATAAGATACGAGCCAGGTAGAGATAAAGTCAGAATCAGGCCTCATCGTGGGTATCTCTACCCCTATACCCGCGGGTTAGTCGCTAATGGATCTGGACCCAGAATAGCTTCACAAGGAAGCTCATGGTATGTGCGCTAGGGCTCTTATGTGATCAAAATGCTTCGAGAATTGAGAGAAATCTCAAATTTGTATTGCCCCTCTGCCTGTCAGAAGGAAGCCTTCCTTATGATCTCCTTCCCTTTCTCAAAATTCTTTATCGAGAAATTGGTAATCAAACTAGCGGACCTTGTGAATGTGAGAGCAACAAACACTCGAGGTGGTCCAATCAAATATGATGCTGGTACTGCTAGACTAAATTGTAGACGTTTCTTTTTTACTCACAGCACACGCTGCGAAGAAGAATCCCTAGGCTTCTCAGCTCACTCACACATTCAAGCAAGGTTCCGTTATTAATGTATTGAAGCTTTTTGACACTATTGTCTAAATGAAGCACTGTTGACCTTTCCTCAAACAGAGGGAGGTCTCATTCCAATGACTATTGGTAGACACTGATAACAGCTGTCTGGAGAACACCTATTTCGTAGATACTGGCCTATAGACTTTGAGATCGTCAGCAAACGCACAAAACGCAACCTCACTCTCGCACAGTTTAATTAAATCACGCTGTAAGTGTTTAACTAAATCGGGGAAAGAACGCCCCTTGAGGACTCCGCTGTTGGGAGATCTAGGAAAAGAAAAGGAGCCGTTTACACGAACAATAAACTTTCGGTTAGACAACAACGATGCAACCCATGAAACTGTGAGCGGATGGATGCCAACTGTTCTCATTTTGTTTAACAACTTGTTAGGTGAAATCCTATCGGATGCCTTGCTGAAGTCGAAATAGACAACGTCCACGTTTCTACCGTCGTCCAGATCTCTAATCCAATGATTAAGAGTTCATATCATCGACGTCACAGTAGATTTGCCCTTTTAAAAGCCATGTTGATTTGCCGATATGATCGAGTACTTTTGAAGATGTTATACAATTACTTTACTTAATATTTTGTCAAACAGCCTTGCAAAGATGGAGGTAGTACTAACTGGCCTAAAGCTGATGGGTACATTATAAGGTGGCTACTTAGCAATGGGAATGACAATTATTCATTGGATTCGAATGAATCATTTTCGTATGTCTATCCAACTTATAAATATCCGGAGACCGCAAAATCACCCTTATCCGAATCATCCAATTATCCGGACCCTGGAAAAAATGCAACGATTCGGAAAATATCGGATAAAGTCGGATAACCTGTAAATTTCCTCGATCCATTTTGAAATTGCGCACCTTAGATAAAAGCGCGTTCAGAACGAATTTCGCGGGCGGCATAGTCATACATTTTCGCACCGTGAAATTAGTGACGTAATGACGTTGAATACATTTAGCACGCTGCTGAGCGTTACGTCGATCTTGGCATCTTTTCCTTCAAATATCATGTTGCGCTGCCGGGGAGAGGAAGAACAGGACTAGGGGAGAGAAGGGATTAAGCATGTACACTGATCCGCATTTCGCTGTTTCACATTGTATAGCATTCGACTCAAATGGATCGGGTGGAGTCACCGTGTAGAGCAGCCCCATACCGCACTTTTGCTGCACGAAATTAAAAATGCTATTCAACACTTGTGTGTCTACCATTTCGTGAACTGTGTTAAACCATTTCTGATGTAATTCCACATTCATGTGCCTTTTCATGAGGGAGGAAAATCACTGAATACAATGTGACCCCCCGACCCAATTTGACGCCTTTTTTCTTGCCATAGTTCTCTTAGAGCATACCTACTGGTAGCTGTGTATCGAAAATACTTACGACTAAAGGAAATATGCGATCCTCCACCTCCTCTCATCTCTCGCCGATAAACGTAAAAACGGGGGAAGGTTAGTGTTGGCTGCTCACCATAATTTCGTGTTGAAATGCACGGTAATCGTCGCTGGACCTAATATAACAGGTTGTAACTGTTGATCGCCGTTGGTCCAAATCAACTTAAGATAAATCGTTGCTGAGCCACTCAATTATCATCCCTTTTCTAATAAGTCTCCGAGGTCTATCATCTGAGAGCGTGAGAGAGGTAGCGAAGCGTGATCGGACAAAACGTAAACCTTAACTCAAGCAACTTTACTACTGTACCCCACATGCTATGCAGAACACACGAAGGCAGGGCACATTGGTTCAGAAATCGAATAAATTCGGGTGTATTTGACTACTGTAAGGTCAAGGAAAGCAAAGCACTTGAAGATGAACTACATGCGATGTCTGGGGTGCTGATTGTGGATATAGTTGGATGGCGCACGAATTCAAAATCGGGCACCCAACCAGATCCAAGCAGCCCATCTGCGATGCTTGGATAAAGCGAACGAGTAATGAAGAAACCGGCGAGATGGGAACGGATACGAGATAGGTTTGAGTCTTTCGATACATGCACTGTTGTTGTTGTTGTTGCTGTCGTTGTTGCTGCTGTTGTTGATGTTGGTGTTGTTGTTGAAGGATGGGTTTCTCTTTAATGAGTGGTAGTATTCTGATAAACTGCATCTTGCTTTGATCGGATATCCGACATCCGGTGTTCGCGAAATTGCCGGTCCGCAAAACTCTTATCCGAATCACCCAAAAATCCGGGGTCCGAAAAATCGCCCTTATCCGAATCATCCGATTATGCGAAGATTTTCCATCGATCCAATGTATAGGGACAATGGAATGACTTCTAGCTTTATCAGCCCTCATAAAGCAAAGTTTAAATATACACTCCAAAGGACTACTTACTATTATGTGCGGTTCTTCTAATAAAGCTCAAGGGAATATGGTCGAGAGTGAGACTCTCGGACTGTGACCATATAAGTAATAGGTTGAGGATTTCCTTCCTGTGAAACCAAACCGAATCATCCGTTTGGGGGAATACTCTTATTAACGGCCCAGACTCATCACTAGATGCGACTATACAATATTCCTCAAATGTTGATGCAAATAGCTCAGCTTTATCTTTTTCTCGATGGATAACTCTGCCGTATGGAGAGGGAAGAGCTGATATGCGCTTTGAGATGCAGTGGATGCAACTTAGAAGCGCAGCGCTGCACAATGTTTTTTGCGCTGGCCAGTCAATGAACAAGGCAGCGTTTAATCCCTGCTAGACAAGTCTGGTACCGCCCATGGCCGACTTTCGATGGATCTTGGCATGTTGAGTGTAGACGAATGCAGCGCTTTTCTTTAGGCTGTTCAGCAAGATTGTTAAATAGACTTTTCTTCGGCTGACGTGCTCGAATTCTTCGAATCCTGGAAAAAATCGAGAATATTGGCGAAACAAGTCGCAAAATGCCATTTCATTATGCACAGTAGCATTCTTTAGGAAACCAGAACAAAGAGTCGGCATTCTAGTTACGGCTTAGCCATAAACCTTCCAGCAGAGTGCCGACGAGAACCACCAGCTACCCATAGATTCGCGTAAATGTGGCTGAGTGAGCATAGCCGCAACACCACCCGACATGAGTTCTCTGGAGTCCAGAACCGGCTGATCAGAGTACAGAAGCGCAAAGGTTGCCAGTTCTTGAGCTATAGCTGTGAACTCGTCTTTGTGAATGACCTATGGATTCCCGCTTCTACCCAAAACGCTCCAATTGTCTTGCGGGTCTTTCGTAAGATACCATATCTATATCGAAACAGCAAGGCGACTACATAGCAGCAATCCGAAAACTTGCTTTGTGGAGCTCTGCCTCCTCTGATCAGTTGGCTCTCACCACCGAGTCCTCATGTCGCGCTGTAGTTCGAGGCTGTTCGAGGCTAAACTCAGTCAAACAAGTGTATGCCCACGTACGGGTTGCGTACGGGTTGCGCTCGTCTGCACTCACCTGGAATGTTAGTCGCTAAGGTCTAAAAGGGACGTCGGCTGTTTGCTCTCGTGTTTTCTTGAGAATGCTATTCTGTATGTCGAAATGGCATTTGAGAAATAATCTCACAAGTATTTTGACTTTTCTTCGTTCTTCGAAGAAAAAAACGAAACGAAACGTCAGCTCCAGAGATATCCCTCTATCCTGACTACGTTCACAATATTACAAACCTGGAAACCAGCTCCAGAATTAGGTATAGACCCTGAGTTCGGCATCTTCCTCTACACATAAAATTGGCAGCTTTCAAAAAGTCAAGAGTTAAAATGTCAGACATTAGACTTCACTTCTTTCAGTGTGACTAATAGATTACAAAGTGCTCTGAAGTAGAGGTGTACAACATGACGCACCCATCGTCACCGGTTTTTTGGTTGCAGAAGCCTGAAATGCGGCTGGCTTGAAGAACATGATCTTAGTGAACATCATGAGCACGTTGAACTGCTCCATTGGGGCATGGACCCGACAGTGTGACGAGGAAGGTGGTGGATAAAAAACGGCAGTGACTGCAGCAGTTCTGGAAACGGTGAACGGTGTAATGTATCTGTGCGACACTGATGCTGTACCTTTAAGAGGAATAGGCTCGTTGACAACACGATATCACCACCCTCAAAAACGGGTAAATGCCTGGGATAGTGGTGAGCCTCAACGAAATGAGCGAAAAAGACTACCAGGATTGTAAGGCTGCAAAATTGTTGAAAGTCAATAAATCGAACGCGCTTACGCTCAGAAACAAAGTACAGCGCTTTACATTACAGTCAGAACTTCTTTTTACAAAAGAGCAAACATTTTCACAGTATTTACGCACATAGCCGGATCGATGACGAGGTGTTTCACATATTATTCTGAAAGCGGTACAAAACAGAAGAAGCAGTCTCGGACAGAGAACATTCAACCCCTCACAGAACGACCTGTGCGGACAGTGAGAATGTTTTTTAGTTAGATGTTGTCGTGTTATTAGCGTTATTCCAGTTAGATCCTCGGCATCCCAGACTTATTCATTGGCTGCCAAGTTAAAGAACATTCGTGGGACTATCAAACTAATCAACATCTCACCTCGCGTAACTAAATTCTCAAGGGGAGTTAAATAAAATTCGACATATTAGGTTACCATGTAGAGCGCACAATGAGTGCTGTATAGCCTCTTGAACTGCGAGCAATTGCTGAACATCAGGATGGGAAGGTGATGGCTATACAGAAGGAGATGATGAGAACGACATTTCTATTTATTTTTCGAAGTTTGCAGTGGTTAAGGGCCTGCAGGGTCGAGCTTACCAGGCGCAAAAAGCTAGCCGTGTGACCTGGGGCCGTATGCTACTCTCTCCCCAACCGTCCCCGGCCGGGTATGAGACGGTTTCCGCCCGCCTCCCCGGTGTGCACACCTCTCCCTGAGCGCTCTCGGGAACAGGTGACGTAATCGATAGACGGGTACGGCCTCCCCCTAAAAATGTGCTCGGGACGAGACGGGGACGCAACGAAAATAAGACGTTGGGGCGCGCAATTGGCAGTGGAGAGCGGTAGTTACAATCAAGTGCTGCGACGCGTCTCATCCGTTGCGAATATTTACTACGACAATTGTTTTCCTACATTGATTTAAACAAAACATACTTGATAAAAAGGTAGCGAATATATCCCCCTATATATTTTAATGAAATATATAATGCATTCTCAGAGGATTACATATCAACTCGCTTTGAGAAAAAAAGCACTTTCCACTTTATGCAATTTGTGTAAAAACTAGAGTTAGCTAAGCACACTTCAAAGAGCACACTTTTGCCGTAATCTTTTGTGCTCAACTGATTTTGTCTCACTTTTGATCCAATAAATGATATAATCTGCGCTGTTCTACACAGTGTTGACCCCTCTGTGAAAATACATCTCTCTAAACACTGCATGGAAAATACTGTGGGCCAGAATCACTCAATTCATTCACTAGCTATGAGGAGCTCAGAGCCGTGATAGTGGTACTCCAGTCGGAATCCTCTGCTTCTCTCTTCTACTCTGCCATCTCTGCCATCCCCTGGGAACGCCCCGGAGATGTGCATAAGGTAGTGTGGGAAGTGCGAAATTCGGGGATGGTACCCGGGTTATTCGCGCCGGGTACCATCCCCAAGTCGGGCGAGAATAGCATACGGCCCCTGGATGGCATAGGGCCCGTATGGTATTCTCTCCCCAACCATCCCCGGCCGGGTACGAGGCGGTCTCCGCCCACCTCGCCGGTATGCACATCTCTCCACGAGCGCTCTCGGGGACGGGTGACGTAATCGATAGCCGGGTATGGGTCCTCTTAAGCCCTCCGCACACTTTTGCGGCAGCCGCGTATGCGGCAGAGGCCAGAACAGCCGCGTACGCGGCTTCCACTGGAGTTCACGCGGCACTCCTTCCGCTCGCTCAATAACCAACGCGGCAATGCGGCAACAATGTCTTGAAGGACTACTGCCGCTGCCACCGCGTCTGCCGCGTAGGCGGCACTGCGTCTGCCGCATCTGCCGCGTAGGCGGCACATCAGCGGCAGGCCGCGCGAGGCTAGTTTTGCCTCGCGCGGCGACTCTGCGTCTCTGCCCCATGCTTAAAGGTAGGGCTGCCGCGTTGCCGCAAAAGTGTGCGGAGGGCTTTAGAAATTTGTTCTGGACGACACGAGGACGCAACGAAAATGAGACGTTGGGGCGCGGAATTGGCAGCGGAGCGCGGTAGTTGCAATCAAGTGCTGCGACGCGTCTTATCCGTTGCGAATATTTACTACGACAATTGCTTTCCTACATTGGTTTGAAGATTATTCGATGAAGAGAGCACTTTTCAATGCACTCCTGACAGTGTGGAATATCTCATTAGGCACAATACGGGTTTTCGTAGCCAACACTCAAAGAATGGTTAATAGAACATAAAAAAGCTCGCGATTGGCCTACAGCCTCCGAAAATCAGAGAAAATGAGATATAAAGCTAAACTTTCTAGTGTACTGTATCGGATGAAATAATATCTTTCAGTAAAGAGTGAGCGGACACTAAAGTAAATATAAGTAAAGCTCCTACTCCACGCGAACTAGTCTCAATCTCTTAAAAACCATAAAAAGGTAAGCTTGTAGAAAAATGGAGATTTTTCCTACAAATAGCTTTTTTATTCATACAAAACTGTGCTTAAATTTTAAACAAATTGAAATTGTGTTCATTTCAGCTGAATGATCATTTGCATTTGTAGAGAAGTTGTAACCTCTATCAAATGCAAAATTCGCACTCAAAAACGTTCAGGAAATTTTTTCAGAACGTGTTGTTGTAGGATGGAATGAACTTGTACCATTTCTCATTTCATTGCCAAAGACGTTTAACTACAAAGCAGAGGACTTTCCTAAAAAGAAAAGACATTTGGGAAATTAGCTACAAATTTGATAAAAAGAGGTAGAGGATATCTTAATGAAGTATATAATGATTTCTCAATGGATGAAGCATTCACTTTGAGAAAAAAGGGCACTTTCCACTTTACGCAATTCATAGAAAAATTCGATCTAGCAAGTCTTCAAAGGCCACACTTTTGCTGCAATCTTTTTGCTCAATTGACTTTGTATCACTTTTGGCTCACTAAATGATCTGTGGTGTGTTCTACACGGAGTGAACCACTGTGTGAAAATACATCTCTCAAACACTGTACGGTAAACACTCTGGTGCAGAATCACTCAATCCGCTCACAGCCGTGATAGTGGTACTCCAATCGGAATCCTCTGCTTCTCCACCCTACTCTGATATCTGCCATTCCGGGGGAGGCGCCCCGTAGATGAGCATAAGGTGGTGTGGGGACGGTCGAAACTCGGGGATGATTCCCGGATTTTTTTTTGTGCTGGGTACCATCCCCAAGTCGGGCGAGAATACGGACCCAGGAATAAGGCTGCTACTTCATATTACGACGTCGAGGGTTCGATTTCCAAGCTATCTCTGCTTTCTGCACTGTTACCCTAGTATTTTATGGAGAAACGCTATCTGAACGTTTTTATTCAGTTTGCTGTGACATGCTGCTTTCGCTATATATCCCTCGTCGACGCCTCGTAATGCACCAGCGATGTCTCAAATATACAAAATGCAATAGCCGCATGCACACTCCACAGCGGCAGTGCGGCAGTCACGCTGGGGTATAGTGTGGGATGGCGGAGTCGTACTGCGGCAGTGACGGGGTGTGCACACTTCAGCGCTGCCGGCAGCGGCCGCAGCTGCAGTGGCAGTGAGGAATGAGCTCGGCATTCCTCGCTACCGCTGAGTGTGGCTACGGCGCAGTTCCACAGTGCCGCTGTGGAATGTGGGCGGAGGTCAGCTTCGCCCACATTCCCCTGCTCGCTGCCGGCTGCAAAGTGTGCATTAGGCCTATGGTATACTCTCGTCCACTGCAGCGACGCCGGAGTGCACAGCGACGCGACGGCTCGCGATGCACGTCGCGAGTCGTCGCCATCGCTGAGGCTGACATAGTTCACGCAGTTCTGCAGACGGAGGCTTTTGCAGAATTTTAGCTAATCAGCTGATCCAGTGCAGAGACGAAATCGTGCTTTGTTCATCACACCCACCCTGAGACCTGTCTTGAATTCGCTCAAGAGTCCAGTTAGACTAACTGAGAACATTGTGCTGCAGGAATGTTCAGACAAATGCAGCGGGGGAGCGGGAGGTATAGGAAAAGGAATCAAATGCCTTAATCGCCGTCGGACACCCAATCTACGAGTCTTTCCTTTCTCAAAACGAGTTTACATAGATTTTTCATGTAACAGAACAAGATTATTTGACCTCACAGAGAGCGCATGAGTTTTTTTTCGAGACAACCCGTATTACAGCACAAAAAGCAAAAGCAGTGGCAGTGTCGCAAAACCCTAACCCCGCATGAGATGCAATACTGCTAGGGTCGCATGGTTCAAAGAAAGGGTTGCGATGGACTAATCCTTCGCAAAACGTCGCATGCTCACAACTCCTCCAATTTAGATAGCTACATATTTTGACATCGTTCTTTTCACCTCTTTCAGATCTCCACAATCATTTGTATAACTTCACCAGATCATGGGAATTTCGTCGTGGGCGGCTCAAAAAAATGATTCGAGCAACCTTTACGCGATTGGAGCAGTTTATTTCCCGTGACATAGAAGTTCTGGAAGTCGCATGGCGTACTTTGCCGGTGCCCTGTAGTGTGCCAGATGGACAATCTTCGCTTACTTGGTTGATTTCGTCGATTCTATGTGGATTGTGTACGGCTCACTCGAGTTGCATGCCTGACACAACTGGGCACTAGCTGTGGTATGGTCACGAACCAAGGAAGTGTCGAAATAAGTGAGCGGAAGTGCATAGAAAAGGACACGACAAGCGCCCCCCCCCCCTCCGCGACCATCGCTCCCCGTCGCACGGGAGTATGTTTCACTCCCGCGACGAGGAGGTATAACACCCCTCTGCGATGCATCGCGGGAGCGATGGCGCGTCAACTGACAATCGCGCCCCACTGCGCCGTCCGCCACTGCAGCGAAGACGCGCCGTTGGCAGTTGCCCCGCGCCCGTCGCTGGAGCGACGCGAGAGAATACCATAGGCCTTATACTTCGAACCGAATCGAATAATTTCGAACGAACTTTCGAGTATTCGAATATTCGAATATTCATTATTCAACTATTCGACGTGGCCCTAAATTAGAAAATATTCATTATTCGACTATTCGAAGTGGCTCAAAATTCGAATATATTCGTTATTTCACTATTCGACAAAGTCCAAAATTCGAATATATTCATTAACGAATATTCGGTTTTTCATAAAACCAAATATATTCGATTATTCGTTTGTTCGAAAAAAAATTGGAAGGACACAAATATAGGTGCATGCGGCTGATGAAAACAGGAGGGGATGACGTAATAGTCGATACACAAGTGAAACAACCTTGAACGGTGCTCCACGTCAAAGAAGGACGTTTTCACGTGGGGACAAGATGAAACAGCAGCAGGGATTTAGAAACTGATACATTTGCAATTTATTAGTGTCGGTGTGTGCTACCATTGTGTACTAACAGTGTAGGAGAAAGCTCATTATCCTCGACACTACCTACCTCTCCTGATCAACATTGTAGTTCTTTTATGTTTAATAGTCGCGTGAGTAAACATAATAAGCTGCTGCTCACAACGCCTCTGCAATGTGTTATAATCTATGAGTGGTTATTCGCCTACTGACAGCGAAGTGTGGATTTCCAATGGATGCTGTGCGTTCAAGAGGGTACGAGATGAAGCCGGCGAAAAGGATGGCATAAAACTATTCGGCAACTGCAAGCTTCTTCTCGATTCCTGGAGCAGACTCTCCAATCACGCGATCCGTTCTCTCACACCGTTTGCACAGAGCTTGGATATTCGGGCAATACCTTCAGGGGCCACCAGTCAAGAACCCAGCCGATGTGCACTTCTTTAGCTACACGAGTTTTCCCATGAAACAATTCCACTCGCATGTCATTGTCCACGATTCCGTTTGACTTGCAGAAAAGGGTAATATCTTGAAGGTAGGAATTGAGGTGGCACGAAACTCAAACTTGGATGAAATATTTATAAACTTGAAGGACGTGTCACTGGGGTATCGATTGTTGTGTCATCCTCACCTGTTCTCATCGTATTTTGTATATTTGAGACATCGCTGGTGTAATACGAGGTGTCGACAAGGAATATTTAGTGGGAGCATTTTGCTACAACAAACGCACTAAAAACGTGCAGATAGCGTTTCTCCGTGAAAATTCGATACTATGGTAAAATTGCAGAAAGGAGAGATAGCTTGGGAATTGAACCCTCAACTTGTAACATGAAGCAGCACCCTTGTACCTGAACCATCCAGGCCACACCGTCAGCTCTTTGCACCTCCATGGTAAGCTCGACCCTGCAGACCCTTAACCATTACAAACTTTCTCGTTTACCTTCGTTTTCCACAAGAATTCGTCAGAAACAAAACATCTTTTGTTGCTATGTAGAGGATGGAGATTCTCTCTGTGGCATTCGTTCTTGCCGTTCCGGCGCACTGTTGAGAGAATTCCTTGCTAGAGGGCACAATGAGTGTTGTATAGTCCTTAGAACAGCGAGCTAGTACGAGCGACCATTAACGACATGAGCGAATGGAAAGGTACAAAGATAAAAAAGGATGCGGGTTGAAAACCAAGATAAGGTGCAACATCAAAGAGTGTTGGATGAGAGATTGCATTGATTCCATATGTAGAAGTTTGAAGAAGGGAGCATGGTGCTGAACAGCTTTAACGATGTGGAAAGGTCGAACATCTCGAGCTAATGGAGGATAAGAGAGCCCAGTAAACAAGACGAAGATGGTGAATGTAATCAGAAGGATATTGAATAGGACGACGAGAAAATACGATACACCTGCAGCAGCTCTAACGCCGGTCGACTAACTGGTGATCGCTCGAGTGGTCGCCAGCAACGCCTCTGTCGGGGTCAGAGTGCTCCAATAGATCCTCCTTGCTCGAGGGACCCGAAGGGCGTCCGTACAGCATTATCACGAAGAAGTCAGACCGGCGCGTTAGAGAACGTGCTGGCTCTTGACATCCCATGTGATCCAGTCGGTGATGGCTCTCGTCCAAAGGATTTATTTAATTATTTATTTATTTATTTATTGAATAGTAATAGGATGTGCCACATAAGGAAAAAACAAAAACAACAGCAGAAAGCAGACGAAATATCACAGTTAATCTACATAGGCGGATTTTCCATGGAAACAAGCGTCGTCCACCTATCAGTAGGTAAACACTGACAACAAGAATTCAAAAAAAAACAGAAAAAGGGAGGTGCTTAGTGTGGGAGAAAGGGTAGGAAGGTAAAAATAAGCGCCTGATTTTTAAGGACCTGAGCGGAGTTTAAGGCCTCCGTTAGAAGTTGGTACATAGGCAGTCGGTTTAAATAAATTGGATAAACCAGCCATTGACAGGCAGCGCGTATGTCGGCGAGGGCCAACGAAGAGCATGTCCCTAGACAGTCCTATAAAGTAGGCTTTCAATAGTATGCGAACAATTCCATGCGGACCATAGTATATATTGGAACATGACACCTGTGGCCCTATGGAACGCCTTACGCAAATTACCTAGCACTAAGTTCAAAATAGCTCGTAAGCCTAGAAGATTCAGCAACGCCAGGTAGATAGCTGCCATAGGAGGCATAATCAAATTAATAACAGGATATATCAGCTCCGTAAAAAAAACAACTAAAAATACTAGATTAACAGGCCTTCAGCACTAAGCACCTTGAGAATAACTGACTAACCTGATGGTGAGTATAGCAGTCCTAAATTATCTTAACAAAAAAAGGGAGACTGTCTGGTCACGCTTGAATCCGTGGAAAATTTACAGATCTTCCAATGATGCTAGTCTTCAAACTTTCAAGAACTTTAGCGGTGAGTATGTAAAACGCTTACCCAACGAACAAACAAAAACTAGGAAGAAAAGAATAATGCATACATCATTAGCAACTAAAACGTTCTCCTCTATGGAACACTCGGAACCTACGAAGACTCAGAAAGCATTGAAAAAAACTACAGAAATAGGCTCGAGCAATCATTTTTTTACGACCCACATTTTCGCGATCCATGGCGAGGACGTTTTACTGGAGAAACTCTAAAAATTTGAGGGTGATATGCAACCCTCAAATTTCTATGAAACGCATTACGTGGCCGGCCCACCTAATTTTGGCTTGGCTAATGCGATAGCACCTTCATCTTCGGAAGTCGACAAAGTTCTGAAACTGGATGCTGTCTTTCACCTACATGGATTGTGCGGCTCCGAGCATCGTCCTTTCGATTCCACACAGCGCGGCACTGGACGCGTATTCATCCTGCTTTCGTACGACTCAGGTCTTTGTGGGCACATGAAGAACACTTCTTCGACGTTCTCGAAAGCTCCTAAGCCGCTCTTTTTCTCCTGCCATGCTTCAGCACTTCATATTTAGGATCACTCGAGTGAACAGCTTGTAGACTACGAACAGAATGCAGATCGGGCGAAAGTTACCATTGGCGCGCAAGTTTCCCTTCTTCCACGGCAAGACGGTCGCGCTGGTCGTTCACTGAGATGGAAAGTTGTGCAACTTGGCACGGTCGATCGATATGGTTCAGTGGCAAGCTTTATCTGTTCTATCCCCGACCGCTCGGGGTTGGTACAATCGCACAAAGGCAAGAATCTATGGGCGGAGCTAGTACAACACAATTACAGCTACAGTATCCAAGTGTCAGCGCCGCACCTCGCGTCGCGTGTTCGCGACACTCCGCGGGGCCCAGAAACGCGAAACAAAAGAGCACAAACTACATATCAAAAGTGGAACATGGAAAAAAGGTATCGCAATTTTACGGACGATTTTCAGCACTTGTGTTGAAGCTGCTGATTGTTGGCGTTGGCGACATGGCATGCGAAACGTAGTCGGCCGGCGTTGAGTAGACGCAGTCTCGAGGTGTGAACCGCACGATGGGAGCTCGAACAGAAGAGCGAGTATCAGCGGGAGACGAAGCCGTGACTACCGGATCCAGATGACGTCGTAGACGAGTTCGATCAGTGGAGACGGGAGTTCGAGGGGTGACGAAGTGCAAGGGTTGGGGGAAGGGACGGTCGGGAGGATGAGGAGTAGGTAGAAGACGACGGACGAAGTCGAATAGCAGCCATAGCGTGACGTAGGAAGGTGGACGAGTAGTGAGACGGATCGAAGGCACCAGAGAACCTGCGAAGCGGCCATTCAGGAGTGACGACGTTTCTGCGATGTTCCTGCACGTACAGAGCATAATATTGCGTTATGCTCTCCACGGCAAGTAGAACACTTGACGGGGCAGTCTTTGCCGTGCTCAGGCCGCAGGCAGCGACCGCATAAGCGTAATTCCGATGCACGCATCGCTCGCGAGACCGGATCAGCAAAGCGGTGGCAGCGGCCAGCGTGATGGCCGTCAATGTTCTCGCCCAGAGGGCAAAACACACAGTTCGATCGCGGCGTCGTTCGTTCGAGCAGCACTGCGATGTCCTCCTGTATTTGGCCGACTTTGCCGAACAGGGACTCGAGACGATTGGAAATGAAGGCAACGGTGTTGGTCAGCGCCTCTAGCGACGCCTGGCGCTCCGATTCCATTCGTAGCAGTTCTCGGTCGATGTCGTCTCCCATGAAGATGGTAAATGACCGACCGACCCTTTTTATCGGCTGCCTTTCAGTTGATGTTTACTGTCGCATTGAATTCCGTAGGTTTGTTATTGTTCGTGCGCATGTCACTACAGTGCTCACGAACAGCTCCACAACGCCAAGAAACATGGTGAAGGCGATCTTAAGCATCGCCAGTATGGCTCTAAATAGGAAGAGGATCACTGTTGGTCCGCACAGGTATGTGAGAAGCACTACAATAGATAGAGCGACTGTGACAGTGATAGCGAGCTTCCAGTGATTTATCATTGCGAGCCAGAGTGGCGAAAGGTCTGGCACGGTAAAGTCGTGGAACCAGTCAAATCTTGATATTGCCAGAACGGATTCATTTGAGAATACGTCGTGCGATGCCGAAAGAGGGTGATAGAACAGTATTCCTGCTAGTTCTACCGAGACCTTTTTCTGACCACACATGGTGAAGCAGTGGGAGTCCACTACTGCTTTCTCGAACGCCAACCTTAGAATAGTGGTGATGTTATTGGGACCACATTCGATTGAAAACATACGATTTTCGCATTGAACCGTTGTCCAAGAAGGTTTCGAGGTATAACACGAGAACGATATTTGGCTGCCTTGAGTGCAGCTGTAACAGCCTTCAAGGCGTCCTGCATATAGTGAACACGGTTCATTTATGTTTAAATGAGCACCTTCAAGGCGCTCATTAGAGGTAATGGATATTGTTGTTTCACTTTCTATCGACTCTATGACTATGGACTCGTCCATTTCCCTGACTGCGGTGTAAGGTGTGAATAATGGCAAGCAGAAGTCACTGTTATTTTTCAACGACGTCAATTCGTTATATGGGCAACGGCATGTGGGTTGATTTCCACTTACATCGCAATCACAGAAATGAGGGATTTCGCAGGCAGAGAAACTGTTGTGCGCTTCATTCTCATTCTTGCATCGTACTGGAAAAACAAAGTCGGATGGTATGATTAAGGTCTCATTTGAGCTGCGTGCGTATTTCTGATGCCTCGTTTGTGGCTTTTGTAGGGATATCACCGTGAAGTCAAAATTTTCGAATGAGTATGTTGTATATGGAGACATGGTGAGCTGTCCCTTTTTTCGTAGGTTGTATACTGTGGTAGAAATGTCAATAGTGACAGTTGGTGTCCATGCGGAGCACTGGAAGATCTCCCATGCATCTTGGGACACCGGAACATGAAACACACGGTAAAAGGTGCATGCGCGGAAAGGTATTGCGCAGATGCAACTAAGGCCGCTACACTGGACGGAACAACCGGTATAACCTGGATATATGCTTGATTCGTTCAGCTCTGGGCAAAGGTCTTCTGGACGAATGTTTTCACATGTATTGCCTCTACAGGAGCCCATTCCTCTGCAGCGTGTTCTGTACTGCATTTGCTGCTTAGTCTCCCTTGTCCAAAACAGCGAGACCTTTGAGCATTTGAGGCTTACGGGCCGACGTCGGACTTTGATGTGTCCCACACTTGTGTTTCCGTGTCTCAGCTGGATGCAAAGGCTAGACTGAACGCTGTTGAAAAGTAGTTCATTACGATACTGATATCTGCAGACATCTCTCTCGGAGCATACGAGCTCGATCGAGTGCCGCATGTAGCCATTTTGGCATGAGGACGCCACCACCATCAGGCTTATGAACGAGAATGTGATCATCAGCACTTGTGGCCGTAGTAGAGCTGGAGTGAACGTATTGAGTGAAAAATAGACGTTGCTTTGAGCGTTTTCATGTAGCGGTTGTTGAATGTGGAGCTCTATCGATGTTGAATTCGTGTTGATTGGTGGGCGCCTTTGTGAGAATTTACGGGCGATACAGCAAACAGCAAGCACACTGCTCGTAAGCAAATACAGTATTATGGCCGCTGACAGTATCGCTCCAGTAGGCCAGCATTGTGGATTTGCTATGAGTTTTTTGGATAAAAATGTGGAACTGTAATTACAAAATGGCATCGAAGGGCAAAAGAGGGCTTCGATGTTACTGTCTGATCGCAGAACTACATGAAACGTCCTAGCAACCGATGTCATTGGCAGATGGTAACGCAGTGTTCCATTTGAGGTTAGATTTTTACAGGAACTGTCAAAACATAATTCGTATGGGACAGATTTGGGATTTATCGTTACCGTTCCACTTGAACAGATGACTTGAGGTTGAGCCGAGCATTGTGTGAGTTGTGTGATTAGCAAGGCTAGTATCATGACATACGCTTGTATGGTAGAATTGATTTTCACTGGTCCCTCTATGGCTTTCACGGCTGTTATGCCTTCTGGTTCATCAGATTGGTCGTTTTCAACATTCTGTTGTTGCAAAGACATAGCGTCTTGTGCTTTTGTTTTTGCTCGCCGCGGTGGATTCCTTCGAGTTGGCGGCGTTGCCGTTGAAATCGATCGTTCTGTGGACCGTTCATGCTGCTCGGCATGAGTTCTGTCGAGTGTACCAACATTTTGGGATGGTAATGTGGCTCGAATTTCTAACGGATATAGTTTGCTGACGGGTCGTTGGATTGGAGTGCTTCTATGAGGCAGCTGCACTTCTGCAGAGCGGATTTTTCCGTCTGAGCTTGTTACCAACTTTACTACTTTTCCCATAGGCCAATGGCCGCGCGGGATTAGCTCGTGCTCTATCAGAACAATTTCGCCCTCTTCGGGAATTGAGCGTGCATTGGACCTTCTGTCTTTGAACCGCATTTTATGAGTATCCCTGAGCATGGCCAAGTATTCTGTATTCCAAGTCGCCCAGAATTTGTCTGCTATTCTTTCGGAGTAGGCAAGCGCCTCTTTGGCTTGGGCAACTGTTTGAATGCATTCTTCATCAAACGATGGATCATCGTCTTGATGGGGATCAGCAGCTGGTAAGGAGAAGCAAACATTTCCCTGTAAGAAGTCTACTGGCCGTAGCGGTATTGCACAGACGTCGGTGCTGCTAAATCCTGTGATGGGTCGAGTGTTCAAAATTGCTTCGATTCGAGTGACTACTGTATTCATTTCTGTAGCCGCCAGACGTTTCCGACCAACGCTCTTTTGGAGTGCAAGTTTCACCGATCCTACGAGCCTTTCCCAAACGCCTCCCATCCACGGGGCGCCGGGTGGATTGAAGACCCAGTTAATTCGGTTCTCCGCACAGTATCTATTGATTGATCTTTCAGTGTCTCTGTCGTGCGTATAGAGTGAGTCGATGACCTTTTGTCCGAGCACGAAGTTAGATCCGCAGTCTGTGCGTACCAGTTTAGGGACTCCTCTACGTGCTGAAAAGCGAACAAAGCTATCTAGAAATGCACTGGCCGAGAGATTTTCCACAACCTCAAGATGGATGGCACGAGTTGTTAAACACGTATAGAGGCAGATGTAGATCTTAGAACCTCCTTTTAGGGAGTACGGTCCGATAAGGTCACAGCCCGTGTTTTCGAATGGCCGCGCTCGTCTAACACGGTCCATAGGAAGTGGAGCCATTTCTGGTGTTCGGAATGGGAGACTTTGAGCTCTGCGACAAGTGCAACAGTTTTTTAGGATTTTGGTTGTCGTTTTTGTTGGGCGTGACATCCAAAAACGTTGTCGTGCTAGGGCTAAAAGGTGGTTTCGGCCGCAATGAGCATTCCTTGTATGAAGATCTGTAAGAATTAGACGCATCAATTCCGAATGTGCATCAATATATATTGGGTTCTGCGTATCGTATGGAAGGTTCGCATTTACTAGACGAGAACGGCATCTAATCACTCCTCCATCGTCCTTGAAAATTTGCTTGTCACGGTGATTACTTTGCAAATCTTTTAGATTGACTTGTTCATGTTCTAGTCTAAGGAGGACTTTTCCGCGGCACTCATGTCGCTGCCTGTGATTTCTGGATGAAGGTCGAACGAAAGCGTTGTAAATAGCTGAGCTGATTTGCACTTTTTGGAATTGAACTTCTCTGTTGTTCGTCTGATGAATTTTGCTACTAACGCTACAACACGTAGTGCTTTGGAAAGGCTACCGTAGCGATGTAGTTCGAACAGTTGACCGCGTGCGTTTGGCTTGGGATTCTCTTCTACTTCAGCACAAGTAATGATGTCTTCTTCAGTTATGCTTAACGCTGGTAATTCTAGAGAGTTTATGTTTGTCAGGATGTGGCGATTCGTGAGTAGCCATTGTGGGCCGTTGACCCATTCGCTACGAGGAAGTTGCTCGCTGGTGACTCCGCGAGTGCCACAGTCGGCAGGGTTGTATTCACCAGGAACGTGGAAGAGAGATACTTCATGTCCGAATGCTGTTAGCCTATTGATTATCGTCTTTATGCGATCTTTTTGGTTGACTACAAACAGTGGCAGTTTTCGTGACGTCTTTACCCAGTGAAGTGCGATTAAGCTGTCACTTACGATATTTATTCGCTTTACACCCACTGAAAGTGCAGATGTTACCGATTCTGCTAGACGCATGGCAAGTAGCAGTGCCAGCAATTCTAGGCGTGGGATGGAAAGCGTTCGCCTTTTGGGTGCCAGCTTCGTCTTGCCTGTCAAGAGACCAGATATTGATGTTGCATTGTGCTCTACGAATGAACAAACGGCCATGGCTTTGCTACTCGCGTCTGCGAATAGCCATAGCTGGTATGAGTTTCTGTCTCGGAGGTGGTGAAAAAGTAGTCGTGGCACCTCTACATGCGCGTGGTCGATATCAAGGGTTACGTTTTTCCATTCCATAGCCACTTTCGGGCTGAGAACAGAGTTCCAATCTTTGGCCGTCTCAAAAACCGAACGCAATAGGCATTTTTGTTTTATTAGCAACGGGGCTCCAAAGCCTACGGGATCGTATACCGAATGATGTTGACGAAGGGTATCCCGTTTCACCTTCACTTCTGTATTCATATCTGTTGCGAATGAGAATGTGTCAGTTACCGGATTGTAAGTGACGCCAAGCAGTTTCATGGGGCCGAAATGTGCACGATCTTTTTCGTCGATTCTCGAGTTCACTGCGCTGGAATTGCTCACATACGCCCTGAGGTTCATTCCAATAGCTTCAAACAGCTTCTTGGATACCTTGTATTTTTCAACCGCCTCCTGTTCGGTGTACGCTGTCATGAGTATGTTGTCAACATAGAGGTAGCGTAAGATCTCATTTGCTAGCGGTGAGTCTACTTTCTGGAGATAAGCTGAAATCACCATGTTTAATATACTTGGCGATGCAGTGGTTCCAAAAGGAACGCGCTTCCAGCGGTATTCAACGATGTTTGAAACCACGGGTGGTTTGCTTGGGTCACGAAGCCACAGGAATCTGCACAGATCTCTGTGAGACTCTCGGATACGTATCTGAGTGAATGCCGCTTGTATATCGGCAATCAATATTATTGGTGGTTCTCTTGCGGCTATGAGTATATCGTGGATCTTATTGATGAATGACGCTCCAGTGTAGAGCACATCGTTAAGCGACAATTGTCCTCGCTGATGAGACGATGCATCGAATACGATGCGAAGCGGTGTGGTTTTGTTTTCCCTCCATACCCCTGAATGAGGCATATAGTATGTGCCCACTGAGTTTGGTACGTTACTGCATACTTCTTCAATGATGTCGTCTTGGATATACTGCGAGATGATGTTGCAGTACCACTTCTTTTGTTCAGGAAGTTTGTTGAGGTATTTGGTTTGCGATATTAATCGTTTGAGGGCAACATTGCGGTTGTTTTTCAGGTCCGTGATGTTTTCCTTTATCGGAAAGGGTGCTGTTACATAATTGTCCTCGAATTGTACTGATTGTGCGTACTTCGCTCGGTACTCATACACGATTTCGTCGTCGGCTCCTTCCTTAGTCCCAATGCCTAAGCTTTCCAATTCAAAGATGTTCTTTATCATCTCTGCCTCTGCTTTAGGCTCTACAACTATTGTGTTGCAAGAATAAGCACTTTCCGAGTAGGACATTGGTTCATTCCTGACTTTTCCACGTCCGTACGCTGCCATTCCAAAGATTGTCTTAGCTACTCGCAACCCCGATGGCAGTGAGAGGGGTGGGTTGTTTTCTATGATGAAGGAACTGTAGTAATCGACACCTACGAGGATTTGAGGAATTTGCGTCTCTCCTTTCACCTTCGAGTTGGAAAGATAGATGTTGTTTTCTTCCATGAAAGTGATATCCCTATCCATAAGAAGTACTGAGGGGAATCCTTTAACAAGGTGCGGTTTAGTTCGCATGCGAAAGCACAGCTCTTTACCATGAGCTGATAGCACTTTCAGGCTCACGTGGTGAGTTGTAAATGTTTCTGTCATTCCCCCAATACCTGAGAGCGAGCATGGTTCGGACTTTAGGACCGGCAGCGCTAGGCTTTCTGCTACTTCGTCTTCGATCAGACTTGCCTGTGCCCCAGTATCAAAGAAGAATAAGACCCTTTCGAATGACTTTTTTCTGTTGTTCCAAACTAGACCTTCTGCGGTCATTAGAACCACTTGTTCTTGAGGTTGAAATATGCATTCTTTAGAATCATGTGTATTTAAGGCATGACCGCTGATGATTACAGTGGTTGTCTCCTCGGGAGCATTCGTAAGTGTGGCATGTTCTCCCCTGTACGGCGCTGAGCGAGGGATGAAATGGGGAACCGTCGTAGAGCGATTTTGGCATGCAGCATGTGCTTGTGCAATGTTCTGTGGTCCCTTTGCTTTTCGCTGTTGGGACGACATGTGTTCTTTCCCTGTCGCCGTCAGCGTGCACAAAGTGCTGTCGTGGAGTTTGCTACAATGCGGACAGTTTGGTCGAGCGCATTCACTGCTTCTATGGTCATCGGAAAAACATTTCCAGCATAGGTTATTTTCCATGACGACTTTCCTGCGGGCGCTGGCTTCTGATACTGTACGGCATTGATACGATTTGTGGTTCGCCTTTCTACAGAATACGCAAACTTTAGTTTTGCTTCCGAAACGGTCTCCATAGTTTTGCTTGGGTTCGGGGTCGTTATTGCCTAGTCGTTGACAAACGTATTTGAAGCGAGCTATCTCGTTTTCGAGCTGGTCTAACATTTGTCCAATGCTACAAGACTCTACATCCTTATTCTCTTTGAGAAAGTTTTCGACTATGTTACGTGGGAGCTTTTGCAGAATAGTTTCAGCCCACATGGGGTCATGAATGTCGAGTATATTGTATCCCGATGAGACCATTTCATGAACTAGTGACCGGATTTCATCGAAAACTGATTCGCATGATTGAATATTTGGTTTTGCTGGCAGAAGAGCGGAAAGTCTTTGAATTATGCGAGCTCTTACGTTACCGACGTTCCCGTACCTTTTTTTGATGGTACTTGTCATCCAGTCATAATTTTGTGGGACCAACTTTATACCCTTAATGGCTGTTGCTGCCTGCCCTGTGAGGCTGTCCTTCAGGAGGATCATTTTCTCAGTGGCACTTAGGGAACTGTTATTATGAACCATGGTCTCAAACATGGACCAATACTCCATAAAGTCAGTCCTTCCGTCGAACTTAGGTATTGCTACATGGGGTGGCTGTATTGATTGCTGACGACGAGAATCTGATCGTGAGTTTACAGCACATTCCGCTGAGCTTCTACCCGTTATCTGATTGATGTCAGCTGACGACGTGTTATGGTACTGTAAATGTTTCTCGAGGTTTTGGAATGCAGTGGGACTTGCATCAAAGGGCTCTGCAGTGTCACTTTCGTGATTCTGATCAGGAATTTCTTGTTCATAGGTTTCTCTGTCCTTGCTGCCGTCACATTTTTTCTCGAGGGGTGACATTTCCCGCAGGACGACCGCGTGCTGTGGGAATTCTACCGCAATTTCATGACGGAGCTCGACTAACCGGGTTTTTAGCGCGGACAGAATTGCGTCGGCACTTTCGAGAATAGAGTCAAAACCTAGCTCGATCTCGATCTGTTGGAACTCGTCTAGAAAATCCTTTTTCTCGGATTTTTTGGTTTCGACGTACTCGGTCTCGATTGTTTTGAGTATACTTAAGACGTCGTCTCTAGATGAGGTAATCAGTGAAACGGCATTTTGTACCGATCCCGTCAATTTGAGGCAGTAGTCACGTTTTTTGTCTGACTCTTCTGGGTAATTTACCTCTTCTGTAAACGGACGAAAAGTGGTCAGCTGCGCTTGCAAGTGATGACATGCGCGTTTTAGGCTGGCTTTTCGGAAGTATAGGGACATTCTTGGCGAATTGCGCTGTTCGACAGCGGTCCCTTTTTCGGTGCAGTTATCAACTGTATCGGCAGCGTGATGGGCGCAGGCCTGATCACTCGCCTAGCTAATTACTCCGGCGAGATGCAGAGAGCAATTAGCGGGCAGCACGTATAGGTCGTGCGGCCGATGCACCAATGTGCATCGGTGGTTCAGTGGTAGAATGCTCGCCTGCCACGCGGGCGGCCCGGGTTCGATTCCCGGCCGATGCACCAATGTGCAACTTGGCACGGTCGATCGATATGGTTCAGTGGCAAGCTTTATCTGTTCTATCCCCGACCGCTCGGGGTTGGTACAATCGCACAAAGGCAAGAATCTATGGGCGGAGCTAGTACAACACAATTACAGCTACAGTATCCAAGTGTCAGCGCCGCACCTCGCGTCGCGTGTTCGCGACAAAAGTTGCATTTCTGCGGAACCGATGTTGCACGATTCCTAACCGATGAGATGGTGTGCCGGTTCTTGGAAAGGAGGGGAGGTTGCGCGGTGCATCCTGCGGAAGATTGCATGGGACAGGTGGACATGGGTATCGAAGTGGTCGAAGTAGTCGTCGAGAATGACTTTCGACTTTGCCGTTCTGGAAGA
Organism: Heligmosomoides polygyrus bakeri; assembly: GCA_947359475.1. Lineage (NCBI taxonomy): Eukaryota > Metazoa > Nematoda > Chromadorea > Rhabditida > Heligmosomidae > Heligmosomoides > Heligmosomoides polygyrus. The sequence goes on along the minus strand of OX375868.1, from coordinate 48,874,670 downwards.
GGTGATGGTTCCATCAGGGCATTGGAGGATGTCACCTTGGTCCTGCAGTTGCCTTGTGCACGTATTGTTCTTGTTTCTTTGCGTACCAGCTCGAGTGTTTCCGAAGACAGACGCTCTTGGTGATCTTCAAGCTCTCGCCTGCATTAGCACTGCCGTGGTCACGAAGCGGTCGCATTCCCCATCGATGTTGTCCTAGACGGCATTTTCCCAAAGCAGGCAAGAGAGAGTTGTAAAGATCCAAACTGGTGATTGTTCTGGAGCTGCTCTTCTTGAACGGCTTTCTCAGAGGCCTCAGTCAACGCGATGAGCTCAGGCAGCGTTTCACCTTGCTCGCTTCAACTCAAACCGAGTGCCCCGACGTGATGTTCTACATCGTGGCCCAATCTTCGCATTGAAGCCGCCGACGTCTCATGTTGTGGAATGTTTAATCTTCCTTGTAAAAGCTCTCCAGCTCCACGTAGAAGAAGTCGAGCGTAACAGTAACAGAACAGTCAAAGCTGGTTCAAAGCCACATCTGATCAGTCGCCGACATCCGATTCGGCTTGTCAATGACTCGCAACAATCGATGATTATGGCGAAGTGCGTTTTGACGAGAACAACAACGTTGCCTATTCTTGCAGATGTTCCGTGAAACAGTTGTATAATAGTTGAGAGCGTGCAGGGGATGACGTCCTCAGTTTCGGTCTGTCCGATGCCGTCGCACGTGATCTTCTTGGTCTGGTCCACCTGGCCCACAGGTGATTCGGATGCACGCATACGGAGGCTATAGGGGCAGATCGTCATTCTAGACCTCCATTTGCGCAACTTGGATAGGCCCTAAGATTTAACAGACTATTCCTACTCGTCCTTTCCATCACGGGAGAAATGGGGCTCTTTCGAGGTCAAGAGCATGAGGCCCTTTAGTGTTGTTGTTTTTTGACTGGAGTGCACACTGGCAGCTAGTCAGGTCAGCTACTCCGTCGTACAGACGTAGAACTCCAGGTAGCAGCCAGACTATTTGAAGCAACGGAATTGTTTAGTCGACCTCAAATCGTCTTTCGATGTACTTTCAGTCTTCGCCGAGCCCACGTGAGGGATACAGCCCGCGCAGACGCAGACGAGAACGCAATGCGTGGCACCAATGTCCCACGCATTCTGCGCCACGCACACACAGAATGAATAAACCGATTGGACACAGCAGACGTAAGGAGTTCTTCATCATCTAACCTGGTTCTCTGAACAGTACACAATCGCAATTGGTTCACGATTCCTTTACTGGGGCGCACTACGTGGCCCTACTACAAGCAGCCTGAGGACCTTCTAATAAGATAATCCGAAAACTCTTAAGATGGAGATTTGTGGGCAAAAATAAGGAAATAAATAGAAATATATAATATAAAATAAAATATATAATAAATGTCCTTAAATATAAGGATAAAGGGCGTTATTCAATCCGTTTGGGATGCGCCACGCATTCTACTTCTATGGCATGTCGTGGAGGCGAGTTGAATTGGTCATACAATGACTTGCGGTGGCCAGCCGATGAAAAGGTCAGCGCTTTATCCTTCCCAGACACGTCTGGTACCAATTCACCGACCCCGGAGGGATGGAAGGCTTGGTTGGCCTGGGCGAGAAATCCGAACCAGGAACCTGATATCGGGTGCAGGCGACAGCCGGCGCCTCCTCCGACTGCGCTCCTCGCGCCCGGGCAAGAAATATAAGGATAAGGATAAAGGACGGCGTTAGTCAATCCCTTCTGGGATGCGTCAGCGCATTCTACTTCTACGGGATGTCGTGGAGGCGAGATGAATGCGTATTTGGCCATACAATGACTTGCGGTGGCTAGCCGATGAACAAGTCAGCGCTTTATCCTTCCCAGACAAGTCTGGTACCAATTCACCGACCCCGGAGGGATTGAAGGCTTGGTTGGCCTGGGCGAGATATACGAACCAGGAACCTGGTATCGGGTGCACGCGGCAATCGCGCCTCCTCCGACTGCGCTACACGCGCCCGGCAAGAAATATAGGAATGAAAAATACCTGTCGGCTAACCCTTATATGAGCTAGGGGTAGCGACAGCAAGAGAAAGGGGGCCTAAAGAGTTCTAGTAGTATTAGTTGAGAATGTGCTCTGGGTTGTTAAAACATTTTTGTTGCCTAATGCTAAACCTTGTACAAAAAATCCCAAGCTCGTCTTTTGAAAAAGGAATGTCGATTTTAAGAGCCAGACAAATGTGCAATCAATACGCAAGGCATGACTGAAGCTTGAAGGAAATCTTCGTGCCAGATTACGGAAGGCGGAGCACGACTGAATACGAGAAAACGAATTCGTGCCCAAGGACGCCCGAGGACCGGCCCACCTGTCGTCCTGCCGGCATCTCCAGCACCTTTCCGCTGATCACCTTTAGGATGCCTGTAGATCGTGTGCTAGATCGTGCGTACTATAAAACTATAAACCTATATTCTACCCGTGTACCCCACCACCTATAACGCGATGAAGCAACTGTCATGTTTTCGTGTCACCAATGATCTACACGTGATATGTCGTCGCCGCTGTGGTCTGCGGAATGGTCTCGCCACATTATTCGAAGCTGTTGTTCTCGACGTCCCTATGAAGGACCTACCTGAATTGTTATTCGCAGTTCACGCTTGCTCAACCTCGCTGCACTCTGAAATTTTACCATCATAGAAGGCAATTATCACTGAATCAAATTTGTAAGACTTACAAACAACCCAATGTAAACAAAGATCGATATGTATGTCATAACTGACAGTACGACAATGGCGAGGACTAGGTACCGTCCTGAATAAAAGTGGTTTCATTCAGTGCCTTGCTGAGGAAAACTGCTTAGCTGTGTCACGAACTCGCACCCATTTCTGACATCACAATGGACAGGGGACGGTCTGTTGGTAAGTAGCTCCAAGAAAAGGTGTCAGGATCGAAGACGTAATTACAGTGGGGAGTCAACTTCAAAGCAAGTGGCACGATAAACCCAAGGTAAGACAAGAAGAACAACATCTAAAACAGAGGAATGTTGACTGTTGATATCATTTGACATAAACTAACTGAATCATAAGCATCACTTACGTATGTAATTGTGGGAGACAGCAGAACAGGAAACCATTTGTGCAGCAACACAGTGGTAAGGCGATTAAAGGTTAAGAATAAGGTGAATGCCAACATGGTGAACCAAAGGCCAGTGAGGATCGCTCCTATCACCTGAATAGGTAGTAAGTCGAAACCGGATAGACAAGAAAGCACTAGCGAAGGAAGTTGAAAGCTTGCTATTGCCTTTCATAGATCATACCCTAGAAGCAGGGTCCGCACACAGACCTAAGACTAGCTACCTAAGACATCCAATTTGCGGGGTGATACCCCCAAGGAACTGACATACAAGCCTTGGCGTGTTCATTAAAATGCGTCCTCCAAAAATTTCTAGACTACCTTCCCCACTGTAAGAGAAGGCGGATTGCAATGTCAAGCCACGTTGTATAAAAATCAAAATATTTTGGGGAAATCCAATCATATCATATCTTGGACCTTGAGATTCTTCTTTCTTGATGCAAACTGAACCTTCCACATTCTCGCACAGGAAGATCAGTATTGCCCTGTAAAAAACGAGACTAGAAAGAGAACAACAGCTAAGCAAAACACTAAGGCCAGGTCTCCGCACTCAAGACCCACACGAAAGTCAATTTGTGGAGCTTCAAAGGTCAACCACACGTTTTGTCAAGTCTTGCGCCTCATGGAAGGCTACCTGCACGAAGTGGGTGGGTGTAATTTCGTAACAGACTGGATTCCGTGGGATGTTAGAAGGACGCCAGGTCGCCATCAATTTTTGCTTGAATGCGATGAACGAGTGTTACGAAGCTCTTCTAACACTTCAGATGCATAAGCAACATGGGACCCTGTAGGAGATTACTAACTAAAGATCGAGGGCCAAACTAATGATCGGAGGAACGTCGGGTGGTACAGGGGACAGGAGACTGAGCACCACGAGAAAAGAGGGCTAGCTACAGCAGGTCAGAGCAGCGGTTATTGGAGAACGCTGGCAACAATATTGTTCATGTAGATAGCAGACGAGCTGTGGCACACTATTTCACAACGAAATAGTCTGTTCCACACGCAAACTTTCAAAATTGTTGTCTTCCTACAGTTAGCAGAATAGGCTTTGGTATCCTTTGAAGCCTTTTACCCGGATTATAAATGTGGCATACCTGGATGAGATGTAAAAAAAACGAGAAAATTGAATCTAATTCATAAGAAACCCAACCCATTTTTCCCGTGAAGACAAAACCGCGTCTAAATTTTTTATTAAATAATTCCTTCGCGTGGGTAGAATGGCACACGCAGCATTGCTGGCTGAAGAAGTTTGGAATGGATTTCTCCCTCTTTTAAAATGTAGAAGTCAATTTTCTAAACGCTTCTCAGACTGCGCACTGATAGTGCGTGATTTGAAATCACATCTAAATTAGCATTTCACTGATTCCGAAGCTACTTGATAAAGGGAATAACGCACACTCGCTAGTGGAGCAAACAAAATCTCTAACAAGACTGACGATCTTTCCTCTCCTCCAAATTTAGGCGACAGAGCGGTGTTACCTACACCGCCTTCGGAAAGGAGGGAGCAAGAGCGCGCCGAGCGTTCATCATGGACGAGATTTCCGGGTCCCCGTACCACATGAAATCATCGCGCTACTAACCACTTCCCTTGACCTAACAGCTTTATCCTGAGTAAAGTTCATTATTGAGACTACAAGCGGAATATGCACCCCATATTTTTAGGAAAAGCCTTTTCACCTGCAGCGCTAAGGCATTCTTCAAGTCCCACCACGTTGCTCGGTACTAACGAGGGAGGTCAGTGAACGTCCCGTGGCGATTTTAAAAGTGACCTATTGAGGGTTGTAGGGGATTGTATGAGAAGCACCGTAGTGGTTTTAAAATTTCCTGCGGACACCTAGGTAGATCAAAAATTGCAAAAAACCGTATCACTTCAGTGCGGGCCGATAAAGCAATACTGACGTCTGGAACTGCCATGTCGTGGTTAGAATCTAACCTGCAAAAGGTCGGGGATTGGAGCAGTAGCGTAATTACAGCGATTTCACAGTTTGCTTGTTAGCGGAACAGTGACCGAAGTGAAACATTGAGGTGCACCGCTCGCGACCAACGCTGCAGCGACCGGATGGCGGAGTGGCTATGAGGGTGGGATTGCGGGGAAAGTGTCGGGGGTTCGGATCCGGAGGTGCTCCTGGATTGCTGGTCTTGCTCCATCCATTTTTGTCGATATAAAGTGTATCTTGACCACGGTAGTGTACCATACTGACATTATAACTTTATTTTAACCTGGATGATACGATATAAAAACAAAAATAAACACCCAAAGCATCAGCGTTCATAGTAGATAATTCGATGGGCCATTGAGGAGGAGCAGGCGACGTTTCTTTGCCTACAAAATAGATTACTTCAGAACTCCAAAAATCGAGGAAAAAATTATTATTTTATTTTTATTTATGATTGATTAGTTAACTATATTTATGTTTGATTTTTTCGACCCCTCTTCGACCTATGGAGATAAAGTATAACAGTACCAATCTGTCTTCTTCATCCTCAGCCAACCATATTGCAAGTCACAAACTGCCGTCACATACAGCATTCTCCTCACTGTTACAAGGAGAGTAATACCACCCACATCATCGTCATCGTCCGGTGACCAGGCTACATCCTGCGTTTCGTTCAAGCTAACATCACGAACGAGATAACGTCAATGCAATAAACGTCAAACAAAAAACTACCCGGGGTGTTTCCTCCTCAGCAGCACAATCAACATCCCCATACATAGCATTTTGAAATATGCCCCGAAAAGCATCTGTTATGGCGGTCTCCCTGGGAATAGGGGCAGAGTAGTCGGGAGGAAGGCAGTTAGCAAGACAACCATTAACTCGGCGCGGAGAACGCATTGTATTGTACTATCAACTCCAGAAAGAGGTCTTGTACAGTCTACCGAAGGATGGTCGCAACAATCTATCAAATATAAATATTCATTAATTAATTAATTGAAAATATAATTATAAATATAAATCAATAATACGTAATTAATACATAATAATAATTAAATAAATAAATAATGAAAAATAAAGATAAATCTTTTTTGTCCATTTTTCAATCTCTGTTCGACTTTTGGAGTCATGAATTAGTGCTAACAAACCCACTGTCAATGCCTAACGAAGACGGTCAAGATAAAGAATATTATCTATTTTGTAGTTGGGACAGGCCCTTGAATGCTACCGAGGAACTGCGAAGAAAAGTCGCCTGTTCTCTCGTTCGTGATGTTAGTTTGACTTGAACGAAGCGCAGGATGTGGACTGGTCGCCGGACGATGACAATGATGTGAGTGATATTACGTCTCCTTGTAATAGTGAGGAGGATGCTGTATGTTGGAGGCCGTGAGATTACTAGCAATATTGTTTCTTGAGGATGAAGAAGACAGATTGGTACTGTTATACTTTCTCTCCAGAGGTCGAAGAGGGATCAAAAAAATCAAACATAAATATAGTTAATTAGTCAAAATATAAATATAAATAATAAATAATAAAAATTATAAATAAAAGTAAAATAATATTTTTCCTCGATCTTCGGAGTTCTGAAGTTATCTGTTTTGTAGGCAAAGAAAAGTCGCCTGCTCATCCTCAATGACCAATCGAATTATGTATTATGAACGCTGTTGCTTTGGTGTTTATTTTTGTGTTTATATCGTATCATCCAGGTTAAAATAAAGTTATAATGTCAGTATGGTACACTACCGTGGTTAAGATACACTTTATATCGACAAAAATGGATGGAGCAAGACCAGCAATGCAGAAGCAGCACCTCCGGATTCGAACCCGACACTTTCCCCGTAAGCCAGCCCCATAGCCACTCGGCCATCTGGTCGCTGCAGCGTTGGTGGTGAGCGGCGCACCTCAATGTTCCTCTTCCGTCACTGTAGCGCTAACAAGCAAATTGTGAAATCGATGTACTTACGCTACTGCTCCAATCCCATACCTTTTGCAGGTTAGATTCTAACCACGACATGGCAGTTCCAGACGTCGGCTTTGCTTTATCGGCCCGCACTGAAGTGATACGGTTTTTTTTGCAATTTTTGACCTACCCAGATGTCCGCAGAAAGTTTGAAAACCACTACGGTGCTTCTCGTGCAGTCCCCTACAACCTTCAATAGGCCGCTTTTAAAATTGCCACGGGAAGTTCATTGACCTCCCTTGTAAGGCGTCGTCCGGGTTTTCAGACAAGAACAGCAACATCTTATTGACATATGTCATGACAACGACGCTATCATCCGCTACAGATTCTTAATATAAGGAGAATGTTTGGTCCTTTAAAACATCTAATCATCAAGCCTCCGATCAGCTGTTAAGTTTTCGGACGACGTCATGCCAATTAACGAATCCGCAAACTGCGACGCGGTTTTCGCTCGCCATAAGCTCGTCCAAATTGAGCGGCACGGTAGGCCGGGAAGTGGACAGCTGGCGAGATCGTGTAGGGAACGCACGCATCCCCATTTAGGCCATTGCTTACCTTGTTGGAAATGGCGGACATATCGGCATTAACGATGACTAGCACTCCTGAATATATGTGAATAAGCAGCTGCAGAGCATCCGCAACACCAATATGTGTCATTATAATATAGGCCGGTGCACGGCGAAATTCCTTATCAATGAAGAAGATCTGAAAAAAGCTCTGTTTGTTGGTGACTACGCAGAGCTTGCCTCTGACAAATTTCTGAAAATGTCTTAGCCGTGATGAAAGAACGCCATTATTTTTATCGTAGGAGTTCCCACTTCCCTATGGCTCACTCGACGCACTGCTTTAGGATTTAATCAGCCAACATTTATTGGAACCAATCCAATTACTTCTCTAGCGAATTGGTCTCCAGTGGTGATTAGGAGTGGGAAATCATTGAGTCGCAATCATGGACACCGAAGAACTCTCTTTCAAAAAGTGCGCCTTCCATATGTGCAATGAGACCTCAGTTGCCGTTCGTGGGTGAATTCAGAAATTGAAAATGTTTATGGCAGGGGACCACCACGAAATGAAGCAAACCAGTCATCAAATTTTAAATTTCGCAATGTCTTAGCCGGCGCGATGATGGCTTGCAAGTGCGTGAGGGAGTGGCTTTTCGACCGTGGTTATGTGGATGTGATCGCTGTCATCCTCGTCTAAGATAACTGAATAAGTGTTTGGATCTCGAGCGTTTTTTTTTCGCTTTTTGACTCTTCTCAATCATGGGGCTAGTCTGTTTTGTGTAAATTGTCCGTTTAGTAACATTCAGAAACACCGAGTACGGCTGAGGTGTGTCTACGCTGCGACTTGAAGACTTTCCCACTAACATGTGTGTCTACACAACTTGGATCATGGTCAAAATATGTCTACAGTGCGACTTGAAGCGTCTCCCACTAACATGCTGTATAAGGAGGTGTCATCTGCTTTGCTCAGATGAATTTTGACCATGATCCAAGTTTGGGAGCTGGGAGGAGGAGAGGGAGGTGGAGTTCTGGGCTTCAGCTCGCTCCGGCCTCTCTTTCGCATTGAATGCCCTGACCTGCAAAACTTCCACCACATGAATGTGAAGACGTTGGAGCGGGTTGCATTCCGTAAACCTCCAATGTCAACGGTGGATTATCAGCTATGTTATTTCCACGTACGTTCTACAGAGAAGCTGGTTCTGTCTAATAACAAACGCAAACAGTTCATTTACATTTAGGACCTCCTCCAATACCCAGATACAGTTTTAATAACTTTGTGACAAGACGGGAGGAATATGTTAGAGGTCTGGGTATCATGGTACACTCTTCCTTAAAGTTAAGCAGGCATATAGAAACCGTTACGAGAAAGGTACTATCATCGCTTTTTCTAATTCTGAGGAATGTACGGTGCAACGAACCTCCTTTTCTGGTCAATTTGTATAAAATGTTCGTTTTACCACACTTGGAGTACCGCTCTACAACTTGGAATCCTTGCGTTAAGAAATACCTACAGCAATTAGAAAAAGTTCAGAAAACTTTCACCAGAATAGTTCACTATAGAGCATTTCCCGATCAAAATTACCCGCGATGTGAACCATCCTACAGAGAACGGCCTCATTTACTCGGTCTAAAAAGTCTAAAATACAGAAGGGTAGTTAAAGATTTAGTATTTTCCTTTCGCATTTTTCGCTTGGAAGTTAAATTGCGGGCCAGTAAATACTGGATATTTAAGCCAAGTCGTGGGAGAACAACAGTGCTAGCAATACAACACCGTAAATTGAACCGTCCTATCGGAAACATTGCGTTCAATTCAATCTTTATGCGAACCGCTAGATGGCTTAATCAACTTCCTCTGGATTTGATTTCATGTAGGAATTCTAAGGACTTCAGAAATATGTTGCACAAACCACAAACTAAATGTGTTACAAATGGTTCGGATAGAGGACGTGAATTAAATGGATGTGTGATGGTTTCTGGCTTCGGACTATCCCGACAAACCTATCTGACGTGGCGACATATATATATCTTCTTCTTCTTCTTCTTCTTCTTCTTCAGTGTCTGTCCCGCTTCGTGGTGGGGTCCGCTATTCTGGTGTCATGACGCCACCTTTCCCGATCCAGCGCTAGATCAGGGTGGTGGACACCAGCCGCTTTCAAGTCCGTATGTAACGTATCAACCCAGCGCTGCTTCGGGCGCCCTCTAGGCCGCTTTCCTATTACCACGAAGTTGAGGCCTATCTTGCGGACGCTATCTTCCTTTCCACGCAGAACGTGGCCGTACCATCGTAAGCGAGCTTCGCGCATCTTGTCAGCTATCGGCGCCACACCGAACTTCTGCCGAATAGCATCGTTTCGGATGCGGTCCATGCGCGTGACTCCAGCCGTCCAGCGCAGCATCTTCGTCTCCATGACGCTGAGGCGCGTTTCAACTTCCTTGTTCGCAGGCCAACACTCAGCGCCGTACATCGCTACTGGCCGGATGACTGCCCTGTAGATCTTTGACTTAAGGCGCTTTGGTGTCTCCTTGTCGCAGAGCACTCCAGTCAACGAGCGCCACTTGGACCAAGCTGCACTCACGCGTGAATTCACTTCGACCATCAGTTTGCCGTCAGACGCGACTGCTGATCCCAGGTACTTAAAGACCGCAGTGCGTGGAAGCTCGATGCCGTTAACCTTGATGGAGCTGGGCTCGGGAACGTCCGTCGTTATATACTCGGTCTTCTTCACGTTCAATCTGAGTCCAAACCGCTCCAAGCGATCACAGCAAGCTTGCAACTCTCGCTCGAGTTCTCCTTTGTCTTCGCTAGCGAGCATCACGTCATCGGCATAAAGCAACGTCCAAGGGACGGGCTTCTGAAGATCGCGTGTGATGGCATCCATGACGACAACAAAGAGGAGTGGGGAAAGCGCAGAACCCTGATGTACCCCGACAGAGATGGGAAACTCCATCGAGGTTCCAGCTGCAGCTTGAACTCGACTCTTTGGACAAGAGTAGAGAATTCGCACCCACCCTATGAGCTCTTCAGGAACTCCATGATGTCGCAAGGCGTACCATATCACTTCACGCGGTACGCGGTCAAAGGCCTTCTCCAAGTCGAGGAAGGCGATATGCACTGGCTTCTGTTTCTCGCGATGCTTCTCTATCAGGAGGCGGGCGGCGTGTATGGCATCAACGGTGCCACAGCCAGCCACGAAGCCGCACTGATTGCTGGAAAGCTGGACGATGTCCCGAATTCGTCCGTCGACAATTCGCTCAAAGATCTTCATGCCGTGCGAAAGCAAGCGAATCGGACGGTAATTGGAGCAGTCTGCAGGACTGCCCTTCTTCTTCCAAATCGGAATCGTCGTACATTGGCGCCAACACTCAGGCACCTTCTTCTCCGCCACAACCTGATTAAAGAACTTCGCCAACCACTCAGCAGGGTACCAAAACTTCGACTTCAACAGTTCTGCTGCCACGTCGTCGGGCCCAGTCGCTTTGCCCGGCCTCATCTTCTTCAAAGCCGCTTCAATCTCCTCCACGGTGATCTTCTGAACGGGGCCGTGGGTTGGAGCCGTTGAGGGAATGGCTGGATGAGGAAATTCTACTGTAGAGATTTCCTCAAAGTAATCGCGCCATCGCTTCAATGCCTTCTTGCGGTCCATAAGAAGATGGCCGTTCTCATCATTGATGCCGAAGAACTTCTCGATGTCCTCGGTCTAGCGATGGCGATTCTTTGCGAGTCGGTACAGATACCGCTCACCATCGCGCGACTCGAGCTTCTCGTTGACATCTCCATAATGAGTGGCTTTTGCAACAGCCACTGCCTTCTTTGCAGCTTTCTTCGCTTCTTGGTACTTCTGCCGGTTATCGGCTGTCTTTTCGCCGAGAAACACGTGATAGAGCGACTTCTTCTCTCGCACTTTTGCTTTCACGTCGTTTGTCCACAGCCAGGCCTGCTTGTCGACCTTCCGTCGTCCAGGCTTCGTGATGCCGAGCTCCGACCGTGCAGCGTAACGAATCGCGTCGGTGGCCTTCTCCCAAGTTTCGTCGACAGTCGTGACTGTCGGTAACCGCACGCGAGAAATCACAGCTGCTTCCTTCTCTCTCATTCGCCACCACTTGATTCTTGCTGCACCGCATCGCTCGACCTGCTTCAGCCTCGGAGGGGCGATCTTTAAAGTACAGATCAGCGGTCGATGCTGTGGGGCGACCGTCTCATACGGCACGACCTTCGCGTCTGTGACAAGACTTCGGTCACGATCCTTCACAAGGACAAAGTCTATCTGAGTCCTGGTGTTCCCGCTATAGAACGAGATGAGGTGGGAATCGCGTTTGCGAAATACGGTGTTCACTACGGTGAGGTTGTGCGATTCCGCATATTCAAGGATACGCTCACCATCTGCGTTACGCGACCCGTATCCGAACCCACCATGACAGCCGTACCCGTCTTTCGTCGCGCCGACGTGCCCGTTGAGGTCACCAGCGACTATGATGACATCTTTCGACGGTACCACTGCTGTCTTCTCATCAAGCAGGCTCCAAAACTCTTCCTTGGCTTGATCCGAGCAGCCAGTCTGCGGAGCATACGCTGAGAAGAAGTGATAGAGTCGCTCCTTCGCGGCGACAACGATCTTCATCAATCGATCGTCAAAGCGCTCGACGCTTACAATCGAGTCACGAAATCGTTCGGAGACGATTATTCCAACACCACTGGTGGTCCTGGGACTTCCACATAGAACGGCCTTGAAGCCTCGTCCTATGTCCCTTGACTTGCGGCAGGACCACCTCGTCTCCTGCACCGCAGAGAAATCAACTCTTCTACGCTCCAGTGCTTCAGCCAACTCGCACGAGCGGCCCGTCAACGTACCCACATTCAGCGTAGCCACGCGGGTCCTGCTTACGTTACGGGACTTTCGGACTAGCTCAGTTGCCCCCCGATGCCGTCCTCGCATCAGGGACCCTCGCATACTTCTCACACTCGCCGGGCTCTGCGAGTGCGCGTCGGCTCCCGCGGACGCCGTAGCAGTATCTCGAAACACTTGAGCTGTCATACACTATGTGATGTGACACGGGTCTTCGTAGGCCGGCCTGTCACAAGGGCCTGTCGCCTGCAATCGAGTGTCCGTGTTCGGCTTAACTCGCAGAGCGAGTAGTTTCCAGTGGCACCACGTGGAGGAACGGACATCGCCACCTGGCGACATATATATATATATATATATTCATTTATAGTTGCATATATATATATATATTTTATATATATATATTATATATATTCTACCACCGGGCGTGTAGCGTGGTCGGAGGAGGCGCCAACTGTCGCGTGCACCCGAGGTTCCTGGTTCGGATTTCCCGCCCAGGCCAAACAAGGCTTCCATCACTCCGCGGTCGGTAAATTGGTCCTAGGCGTGTCTGGAAAGGATAGAGCGCTGACTTGTTCATCGGCTTCGGACCGCAAGTGAATGTATGTCCAAATACGCATTCAAGCCGCCTCCACGATATCGCGTAGAAGTAGAACGCGTGGCGCATCCCAAAGGGACTGAGTAACGAATCCCTTTACCCTTTTTTATCCTTCAACCACGATATAATAGTTAGCTGCCCGCCCTGTAGATGATGAGGCTTATGTCACGCAGGTTAGAAACCTTCCTGAGATACGCCTCATGGAACCCCTTGCGACGCCTCTGCGTACTTCGCGCGGGCAACGTCTGCCGTTCAACATGGGCCGCAGCAGAGGAAGCCCAGCCTCCTCCTGCTTGACACACGGCGTCTGCGCGCGTCTCTGAGCGCCTGGATCCAGAAGACGGGTCCCCTACACGCCACGTAATAAGCGTTTGAAGTCAGATGAGGAGACAACGTCGTCCTACGACGAGCGATCTATCTATCTACCTACTCTACCACTATATAATTGAGTTAGTGGTCGATGACGTTTGCGTCAGGGTCAACCTCGAGGTTCGGGAATCGAACCTCGAAGGGGAGGTCGTACTGTTGCCTCGTCTGGAGGGGGGTCGTGCTCTTTCGGTTTTGGCAGAGGATTCTCTCCTATTCTTCAGGATTTTAGTTGATGTTTTTAATTCTTAATAAGTTTTTTTTTTCAGGAATGCTTACGAAGGTGTGGAGTCTCTCCCGCGAAGTTGTAAAAATTAATATAAAAAAGTTTCAAATAATGATTCTTTTATTTGTTAAAAATAAAGATTTTCTGCATCCAGATTTGGAGTCAATGAGAAGTTTCCATTTTTCAGTTTTTTTTCAGGAAGTCATGGACGCGACAGTTTTCTGCCTGAACGAGCGACATCTACGTCCTAAATTGCCGTCTATAAAATTTGAAGTGTCAATTGCTAAGGAAAATTAAGTGCATCTCCTACAGGATTTTTGGAAGCACTCTTCGAAGCGATGACCGAATGGCAACCGGAGGATGGACTTGTCACGGAACTAACTTTCTCTCGTCTGCTGGAAACAGCATCAGAAAGTGGAGTTGTAGCAAATAAAGTTTTAATCCACAGTTTGACACACGGTAATAAAACCTGTTTTTCTGAAACGATCCTGTATGAACAGACGCTCCGATTTGTACGATTTGCCGAAAAATTTCGACACCGTTAATTACATGGAAGCTGCTATTTTTACAGCCTGCTTTTTAAAGCGTAGAACCCACACTTCTTACTTGCTCTGTGAATTTTTCAGAGATGTCGCACAAACTCCGAAATATGGAAGGTTACGTGGAGCCATTGCGTTCTCCGAGTGAAAACCGTGTAAAAGTGTAAAAATCATGGTTTTCTGAAACGAATAGAGTGGATCGACCACTGGTCGATATGGCACCGACGTCATGGGAGAGACGAAATTTGACGTACAAAAATGACTATAACTCGGTAAGTTTTCCAGAATTTGAAAAAGCCAACGGCATTTTAGAAACCAGAAGAAAGGAGCTTTTACGTAGTGTAAAAACCTGTTTTCAAGAACTAGATCTTCATACGGGGCGGAAGCCTTCGATTTATGAGTGAAAAAATTGAACTGATTTTGTATGAATAATTAAATCTCGGTAAGTTTTTCGAATTTCAAAAGATTTAATAGCTTTTTGAAAACAAGAGGTAAAGCGCTTTCAAACCATATAGAAATTAGTTTTCAACAAGAAGGCCTTCATAGGGGGCTGTGGGGGTTCGATTTTTGGCACGTATTTCTGCAACAATGGACCAGAATTCGAACCCCTCCCCCGCGCCCTATGAAGGCCTCCCTGTTGAAAACTAAATTCTATATGGTTCGAAAGCGCTTTTCCTCTGGTTTTCAAAAAGCTATTAAATCTTGTAAAATTGGAAAAACTTACCGGGATATAATTATTCATATGAAATATGAATAATTATATCCCGGTGAAATAAAGCTCTTTTCTTGTGGTTTCTAAAAAGCCGTTGGCTTTTTCAAACTGTGGAAAACTTACCGAGTTATAGTCATTTTTGTAAACGTCGAATTTCGTCGCTCCCATGACGTCCGTGCCATATCGACCAGTGCTCGATACAGTCTATTCGTTTCAGAAAACTATGATTTTTACACTGTGCATTGATCAAGACTTGCAACTTTTTGTGGCAAGATTTCAACTGTGTGCGTGATCAGCTTCAGGTAAAAACTTTATTTTTCATGAAACATGAGAATTTGCAAATCGATCCTCCCTGATCATATCGGAGATCGCTGCGAAGAAGCTTAGTTTTTGACTGTATATTAATCACATCTTAAACTCTAAGATGGCACAGTTTTCACTCGGAGAACGCAATGGCTCCACGATACCTATCATATTTCGGAGTTTGTGCGACATCTCTGAAAAATTAACAGAGCTTTTAAAGCAATAAGAAGTGTGGGTTCTACACCTTAAAAACCAGGCTGTAAAAATAGCGGCCTCCATGTAATTAACGGTGTCGAAAATTTTCGGCAAACCATACAAATCGGAGCGTCTGTTCATACAGAGGATCGTTTCAGAAAAACAGGTTTTATTACCGCGTGCCAAACTGTGGATTAAAACTTTATTTGCTACAACTCCACTTTCTGATGCTGTTTCCAGTAGAAGAGAGAAAATTAGTTCCGTGACAAGTCCATCCTCCGGCTGCCATTCGGTCATCGCTTCGAAGAGTGCTTTCAAAAATCTTGTAGGGAAAGCACTTAATTTTCCTTGACACTTCAAATTTTATAGACGGCAATTTAGGACGTAGATGTCTCTCGTTCAGGCAGAAAACTGTCGCCTCCGTGACTTCCTGAAAAAAAAACTGAAAAAATGGAAAGTTCTCATTGACTCCAAATTTGCCGTTGGAAAATCTTTATTTTTAACAAGTAATACAATATTTATTTGAAGCATTTTTATATCAATTTTTACGACTTTGCGGGACGAATGAGAGACTCCACGCCTTCGTAGGCATTCCTGGAAAATCCATCCTCCGGCTGCCATTCCGTCATCGCTCCCTAGAGTGTCTAAAAAAATTTTGTTGTTAAAGCACTCAAGTCAGCTTTAGAAATTAACACTCGGCATTGTATAGAGTACAATTTCAAATGCAGATGTTGCTCCTTCAAGCACAAAAATGTGCCGTGTCCACGAGATGCTCTGAAAGCCTGAAAAGTTGAACTCGTTGTGATTAATTCGACAACTGCTCTCAAATGTGCTTTATTTTTAACTGTAAACAAGCAAAATATTATTATCAAAATATTACGTGCACAAAACCTTCATCAGCGTTTTTTCTAACAAATTACTAAATTAAACAGCTACCCAGTAGCACTTTTTCTTGAACTAATCTGACACAGTGGGAGCTGCATCTGGAAAGAAAGACCTATTAAAGGGTACAAAAATCGCATAAAATTTTTTTAAAAATTCAATGCGGATAGGAAATAAAACGGTGGTCTACACAATGGGGGAGTCGTACCAGATCCACTCTGGGAGGGGGGTCGTAAATTTTCGGCGAAAATCGAACCCCACGCTTGACCCTGGTTTGAGTGATCTAACCTAGATACGCCGCATCATCCAGAGCGGGGCGGTCGAGTGAGCTAACCTTAGTGAGATACGCCTCGTCATCTACGAGGCGTATCAAAATTTGCGGGCAAAATTTGCTATTGAAGATGGGATGTTGCTGCAGCAGGGGAAGCGCAGCCCTTTACTGCTCAACACAACAGCACCTCGGGCGTTTCTGAGTGTCCAGATTCAGAAACCGACTTCGTGCATGAGAAGACCACTAAAGGGGTAAGAGTAGAAGGGAGACTTCGAGGGTGGAGAACTGACGGCGATCAGGAGGGAGCGACCTGGAGGGGCATCGGGATGGAGGAAGGGTCGATAGGGGGAACAATGAAGCAAGCCAGAAAGTGGCTCCAAGAAGGGTTTAGGCAATAACTAGGGACCAGTAGGGAGTTACCAATCAAGGAGCAGTAAGGAGGATCAGCAAGGGGTCCTTTACCAATAAGTGAGACCGGATTTAGATGATGTGACACCGATGTCGCGCAGTGGGCGTTCGCTCGCCGTCGTCGTGTCGTGAACGTGGGAGGGCTACGTAATTGGAGTGCAGTAGTAAGGAGGATCCCGACGGGGGGGAGGGAGAGAAACCTACCTGTAAGAAGGGATCTGGAGGCGGGACCAGGACGGCGAACAAACAAGAGGGGACCCGTAAAGAAATTCATACGGAGAACAAGGAATCTGCCATATGCATAGCATCTTCATGCTCGACACAGCGGCGACTGCGAACGCTTCCGAGCTTAAGGATCCAGAAGGCGGGCCCCCCACGTCGCTCAACAGGCGTCCTGATTCTGAATACGTTTCACCGACGTCTGCCGTGACCATGGGAGGATCACTAAGAAGGTGGTGGAGAAGGACATTAAGAGGGACCTCTAGGGTGGACCAGTAGAGCGACCAGGAAGGAAAGGAACAACCTGTAGGAGAGGCCAGGACGGGGAAACCAGCAAGAAGACACCACTAGGGGTCAATAGTAGAAGGAAGGGAGTGGGCAGGAATTGGGAAGAGGAAGATGGGGGACTAAAGAGGGGTGGGAAGGCCAGTAAAGGTGGACCAGCAACTAGATCCAGTAAGAAGAAACGAGTGAGGGGGAACCTGGCTTCGGAAGACATGTCAACGACATCTTGGAACGCTAGCTGTTGAGCATAAGAACGGTTGCGGAGGAGCAACCTGAGGAACAGAAGCACTGCGCAGCACAAACCAATGACGTTAATGAGGCGTTTTTAAACGCCCCTCGCCTACAAAGAAACAAAGAGAGCGTGCAATCAAAAGGCTCGCATAGCACAACCTAGTTTATCACGTGTTGTACTAAACCCTCAATCCGCTAATCCTTGTACCTCTTCGGGAAACTAACAAAATATCCGCGGACGCCTCTATCCCTAGGCTGAAGTGTCTTTAATGTGACTCGAGTTACTCCTAAGAAATTCCTTTCCTAAAATGTGTGATCAAAAACCACAACTCAGACGTGGTAATCCTGACAGAGACCTGGCTAAGTGACTTTGTTGATATGCAGCTAATACTGGAGGAGCTCTCTAAAAAGTATTGCTATAAAAGAAGTGATAAAAGCAACAAAAGAGAGTGTATTTTTGTAACTGTTAAACATTTCACTGCTTTTGAAACCGTTATGATTGACACGGTTCCTGATGCCTATGAAATCCTTTGGTAGGATTTGATGTTCAATCAATTCACTGTAAGAATTGTAGTGGTCTACAGAACTCCCAACTGTAATACACACAAGACTGTCAAACTCGTCGAGGATGTAAGCGTTCTTTCATCGTCTGATGTTAGTTGCGTAATCTGTGGTAAATTCGCCTTCCAGGCGCCGAGTGGTCCAGGAATCTCCCTTCGTTCACTACTACGATTTCAAAACACTTGTCAGCTTTTGTCGTGTAAACAAGTTTGTTCAATACGTCCGATGTTCAACTCATGGGACTCGTATATTGGAATTAAATCTCAGTTCCCACAAAATCTGGTCAAGAATATGAATAGTTACTCTCCGTCTGGCTCTGCTGACGACCCATGAATCATGAACTGCAGCATTTCAGTCACCTTATACCACAAAATTTACCAACTACGCAGGGACTTTCACAAGGCTAATTACGATCAAATTTGTATCTATTTATGCACCCTGAAATGGCAATTTCCTTTGGAAAGATTTAGCAGTTTTGATGAAAAGCACAAGGAGTTCTTTCTGCAAATTCTTCACTGGTACGCAGACCAATATGCTCCTCTTGCAAAACTGTGTGTGTAACCAGTAATAATCCCCCTCCACATTTGTGAAATCTATACAAAGCAAAAGAGAGCATGGGAGACCTTGCCGCCTGACCCTACTCCACAAAATATCAGCAATTTTGAGTTTCTGAAAAATGAGTTTGGTCATCGCTTAAGGTAATACAAGAACTACATTTAAAAAAATTGTGCTCCAAAATCCTAAAAAGATCGTTTTATAGGATGTTTCGAGGCCAAAAAGCACTTCAATTCCCTTTTTTGAAGGATGAGGAGAGGAAAGCAGCTGTGGCTGATCAGCAACGAGCGACTATGTTGGCTGAACATTTCCACAAACCATTTTCGAATGATAACATGAATTTAAGCAGGGACTACACGGAAACGCTTGTTTCCCCATCAAAGGCAGCACAGTTTGACTTTTTGCTGTGGAAGTTTATAAACACTTGTGCAGTTTGCCTTACTCAATTATACTTGATGAAATTCTTCCTCATTTCAGACGCAAGTTTGCTGATTGTTTCTCCACCAGTTAAAATCTTTAAGTTCAGCTAAATGTATGGTAAAATACCTTTACGTTGGAAGTGTACTTATGTTACACCCAGTCCAAAGAAGTCACCATATTCTGACTTATCCTACTATCGCCCTATTAGCATAAGCTTTTTGCTACAGTTTTTGAAAGTTTTAAAATTATCATTAGTACATCGTTTAGAAAACAATGCCATTATAGCTGGTAATCAGCACGATGACTTTAGAACAGGGAGATCAACTAAACTTCGATGCCTGTTTCTCTTGAAAAAAAAATCACTTTCTCAAAACTTGACCGTTGATGTCATTTTCTTTGATTTCCACAAGACATTTGGTAGCATCCTTTTCAAGAGGCTTAGCTTCAAGCTTCAAAACATCAATTTGCTGCCTAGGATAGTAAAATGGATTAGAAACTTTACCACCGGCAGATCTTCCCAGGCTAAAGAAATCGGTTAGAATATAGGATCGTTTTGATAAAATCGTTCAGTATCTATTCCCAAATTTATTTATTTATTTGTTACGACTCTTTAAGACAGTCGTGTGGCAACTAATTGAACATCACTACTCAACAACAAATAATACTTCAAAACAACAGAACAATAAACATACAATTAGCACTTCAGGAGAGCCTTCTTAGCAACTCATCTGAAAAGTTCAAAATTTTTTCGAGAGGGGTGTTAATCACTTTTTGATGCCAGGTATGCAGATCCGCCCTTAACAGTAAAAAAGTGAGCCCTAGCTCCTGATTTGGGTTTGGAGTACCAAATTTTGTAGCTTGTTCGTCTGGTCCTGGATGCGATGAGCTTGTAAAATTTCGTCGATCTTATTCGTACTTGCCCCGACAGAACTTTGAACACCCAGCACACATCTGTCAACAACCCTCGTGAGCTCAAAGAGCTGAGACCAAGAAATTTCTTGCATATTTCCGCTCTAGGAATTTGAGAATGGAAGAATCCTTTGTACCTTATTAATAGTTTCCTAGTATAGTTGTTTTGGACACGTTCAATCTCTTGAATATCCTTCCTCTGTGGCGAAAACAAGGCTGTCGCGCTTTTGACAATTGGCCTCACAAACGACTTATACGCCTGAAACCAACTTGTTCGAAGTAGAGAGTCCTTTAAATACTGTTAGGTTCTATAAAGCGCTTTTCTACAGATTAATCTATAGTGCTGTAAAAATTCTAGTTTGTCGTTGTAATGAAAACCCAGATCAACAACTTTATCTGCCGCAGCTATAGGTAGGCCACCTGTCTCATAATTGGGAATGGAATTGGATTTTCCAATTCTGATAAGTTTCGTTTTTTCTGCTGCTAACGGTAGCTGCCATGACCATTTTTCAACGATGTCGATAGCTTGTTGAAGACATTGAGAATCATCTTCAACAAAAACGCAGTATATTTTTAAATCGTCCGCAAACTGCTTGCACACCACTCTAGAGTCGCGCAGTAGGTTTGAGAGTTCAGCGGTGTATATAGAAAATAGAATGGGCGATAGAACTCCTCCCTGCGGAACTCCGCTAGTTACATTTCTAATGGTAGAGAACGCGTTTTTAACTTTCACCTGCAAGGTTCTGCCAGTAAGGTATTTACCTAGCCATTTCAGTAAAAGAAAATGTAATCCAATCTTGATTAGCTTGCACATTAATTTAGAATGGCTTACTCTATCGAAAGCTTTCGAGAATCGAAGAAGATCAGGTCGCAACACTTCTTTTCGTCGATTAAGCTGGTCCAATCGCTGAAACTCTCTAGTAAGTTTGTTTCTACGGACCTTCCTCCAACAAACCCATGTTGGGATATAGGAATTAAGAAATTTTTCTCAACGTGCTCCACAATACAATTTTTGACAATCTTTTCGAAAAAGGATAACACGCTGACTGACCTATAATTTGCTGGTTCTGACTTTTCCTAACGAACACGTTATAAAAGCCAGGTTTATTGCGCAGACGGAAGGAATTCGATAACGCCAGCTTCCAATGAGGGATTGAAGGCAAAACGAGCTTGACCAGCCGAGGTCGATCGCCACTGGGTTTTCCCATACGATAGACCTCAACTGGTCTGCACTCGACACCAAGACAATCGAGCACATTGGTTACATGCTTCTCGAGTTCGTGCTGCCTAACAGAAGGCAACTGCTCTAGGTTGGATTACTCTAGGCCCGTGATCACAAGACTACGAGCTCTTTTGTTTGATTGAACCATATCAGCAAAACCTTGTGGGAGCTTACTAATTAAACCATGAATAAGCTTGTTAACAACTGGGTCCTTATTACAGTCCAACATGGCCTGTAGGGAGGATCCGGATGGGGGAGGAGGAATATGCCTTGAACAGGGAACCGGGACCAGGGCGGGGAACCAACAAGAAGGGAGCCGTAAGGGAATTCATACGAAGAACAAGGAATCTGAAATATGCATAGCCTTTTCATGCTCGACACAGCGGCGACTGCGCGCACTTCTGAACTTCTTGATCCAGAAAACGGGCCCCCTACGTCGCGCAGCAAGCATCCTGATTCTGAATACGTGTCACCGACGTCTGCCCTGTGCATGGGAGGACCACTAAGGGTTGGTGGAGAAGGGCAGTAGGGGGACCTAGGGGGGAAGAGGAGAGCGACCATTAAGGAAAGGAACAACCTGGAGGAGGGGCCAGGTCGGGAAAGCCAGCAAGAAGAGACCAGCAGGGGATCAAAACTGGAAACAAAGAAGTGGGTCAGGAGATGAGACCAGGAAGGTGGTGACTAAAGAGGGGGAAGGAAGACCAGTAAAGGCGGACCAGCAATCAGATCCAGTAAGAAGAAACGAGTGAGGGGAAACCTGGCTTCGGAAGACATGTCAAACTGGAAACGCTACCTGTTGACAATGAGATCGGTTGTGGAGCTGCAACATGAGGGAGAGAAGTACTGCACAGCACAAACCAATGACTTTAATAGCCGGTCCGGGGAGAATGTCTATGATGAAGGTACCGAAGTGGTAAACGGCTTGATGCCGATAAAGTACGCACCAGGTCCTAGATGTTAGCGAAGTTTTACAAAAACTACTTTCCGTAGGTCAGTGATGCTGCAAACTCGCGCGAAGCGCACAAGTGCGAGACACGCGGTTTGGCGTGTCGGAGCACTTGTTAGTGTATAAAGCAGATAGAGCCATTCATAGTATATTCAGATGTTTGTCTACAAACTGAGATAGTCTTCTCAGATTGGCTTATTATGTCTGTAACATACTCGAATATGGCACGTCTGTCTTCAGTACATCTACCAAGCGCAACCAAGCCAGGCTATGGGCTAGAAACGGTACAGAATAACTCGGAAGCTATACGGTTTTACTGCGACGATTACACATCCATCCCACTTGCCAATGTTCGTAACAAACTTTTCAATATTTCTTCGGCTGCAGATCCAAAATTTGTTTTTCTAAGACAAGGTGTAGGCTTTCAAAACTAATTTTGGGTTATTGTTCTGATCGTCTTGAAGAGATTATAGGTTCTAAACATAGTTTTATTTGCCAGTGCTTTACAAAGTTGAGCAAAATCTAAATTTTTGGTTGACAGGAAAACAAGTCTTCTCAGAAAAACAAGATCTCGCAAATTTTCGCATTACAAAGGATTACGTCGGCAATGCGATAGGAAGGCGAGATACCTGCTCTACTAATGGTGAAGACCTCGGGTTTCTCAGCTACCAAAGGCGTGTCCTAAACAATAGCCCAGTTTTGTTGAATTGTAATTGATCACCTTCTGTAATGTTTCCTCATCTTGCCGATCAGATATCCTTCTATAAATTTGATGTCATCTGCATACATTTTGCGGGAGACATAAAGTTTGGCGATATGACTCGGCAGCTCACGAGTGAAAATTAGAAAAAATAAGGGGAAATGTACAATTCCTGAAGGACTTCGCTGGTGGTGGAGTTGACAGAGGAGAGCGCTTTTCGAACCTTTACCTGGAACGTATCTTCAAGATGTTTTTTATTAGCTGCTGCATGAACTGTGACTCCAATTACATAAGGGATTCAGAAAGAGCTCTGGAGATGTGCGTACAAGAGCATAGATCCGTAATAGAGCATACAGCCAATAAAAGACGCACGTTGCTAACCAGCGCACTAGGCAAGCATAGAATTGATCCACATTATGGAAATAGCTATGCGAAGAGGAATCGGCTATGATATTGATATTTCAGATATTTCAGATTCAGGCTGTGATATTTCAGCGGCTTTCGAAGTATTCTGGCTTTAAAAATCCAGTAGTTCACAAGCGAAATGGGGCTCGACCGTAACAACTTTTTTTCCTGTTTCCGGCTAACTGCGAACTGTAGAACTACAGAGGATATCTACACGGTGTGAGACATTCGCCTCTATTTGTCATATTTGCAACGACTGTAGAAGGTTGATCGTAAATGGTAGAGCAGCTAAGGTGTTTGGCAGAGTAAAGCATATTTTTGCAGCTTTACCTCAGATTAAGCCACCGAAAACGAAACGTTGAAACGTCAGGCCTTGATAAAAGGCTTACATGAGAACATCGTATGCCATAATACAGCTCTAACAACTTATAATAAAGAGAAAAGTTAGGAGCTCATATACTTATTCCCTTACAATGCTCTTCATTTGCAGAATGGAACGAAACGGCTGCAAGCCCGTTCTTTGTATTGTTTTCCTATTGTATTTTCTGCCTGTACGGTTTAAATAACAAAAATAATGAATGACAGCAATAATCAAACTCTGCTTTAGCCCACGTATTCTACTCCAACGAGATATCAGAAAGGCAATTTATCCACGTCAGTGTTGCATTCTTCGCACACAAGTTTTGTATTATTTTACCCCGGAGAGATAAAAAATAAGTAGAAATAATGCTACGCTGGGCAGGGTGGGAGGGGCCGAACCAAAATCCTTGATTCTGGCGCCTCCACCGACTAGGAGCCGCGCACTCGGTCTAGCTTTAATTTGTGATTCTTTAAAGAATCAAGACTCCGACGTTAAAAACAGCGTACCAGTAATACTGGGACGCACAGCAGCAAGAACGACGTCGAGAGAGCCACTATTGCGATACCGTACCCATCCCTCGCACTCTGGTCCATGCTTGAAGAACCCTGCAGCGCAGCAGTTCAACCTGTGTAGATCAGTAGAGTGCGGTCTGAAATGGCTGATGTGGAAAAGAGAGATCGATAAAGAAAGCACACGCAATCTTCATCGATGCTGGCAAGTGGACGTGTGAACGATAGCGTAACAAATGTTCATGATAATTAACAGCT
This sequence comes from Heligmosomoides polygyrus bakeri, assembly GCA_947359475.1. Lineage (NCBI taxonomy): Eukaryota > Metazoa > Nematoda > Chromadorea > Rhabditida > Heligmosomidae > Heligmosomoides > Heligmosomoides polygyrus. The sequence goes on along the minus strand of OX375868.1, from coordinate 48,850,250 downwards.
ATAGCAAACGGTGCCCCAAAATGTAGCACTGCTTTGATAGTTATAGAAGCCTCACCCCTTGAGCTATGGAAACTTTTACATCCATAGTTCTAGGAGTCGATGAAGATGAGCATGGTGAGAATCGTGAAGAAAAAATACAGCAGCGGTTATCCCATCCAGAACAAAAATGTTCGCTTAATTAACCTCATGAGTGGTGATGTCCGCTCGTCCACGTGGTGCCACTGGGAACGGCCCGCGTGTGCAGGTTAAGCTGAACATGGACACCATGGACACAGGCGACAGACCCTTGTGAAAGGCCGCCCTATGGAGAACCTATGTCACATCACATGGTTGATGGCGTTATTTGTTTGCCGAGATAATTCTACGGCGTCCGCGGGAGCCGGCGCGCACACCCCGGCGAGTGTGAGAAGTTTGCGAGGGTCCCTGATGCGATGACGGCATCGGGGGCAACTGAGCTAGTCCAAAAGTCCTGAAACGTAAGCAGGACCCGCGTAGCAACGCTGAATGTGGGTAGGTTGATGGGTTGCTCGTTCGAATTAGTAGAAGCACACTGAGCGATTACGAATCGACTCGTGTGCGGTACAGGAGACGAGGTGGTCCTGTTGGAAGTCGAGGGACATAGGCCGAGGGTTCAAGGCCATTCTATACGGCAGTCCCAAGACCACCAGCGGTGTTGATATGATCGTCTTCGAACGTTTCCGAGATGCGGTTGCAAGCGTGGAACGTTTCAGTGACCACATGATGAAAGTCGCTGTCACTTCTGAACAGCGAATTTATCATTTCTTCTCTGCATACGCTCCTCAAACAGGCTGCTCCGAACGGGCCAAGGACGAGTTTTGGACCCTGCTTGATGAGAAGACAGCCGCGAGAAGACGCTGTCGCTGTCGCAGGTGATCTCAATGGCCACGTTGAAACTGCGAAAGATAGTCATGGCGGTTTCGGTTATGAGGCACGTAACGCTGATGGTGAAAGAATTCTTGAGTATGCGACTCGCATAAACTCACCATCGCGAACACAATGTTTCGAAAGCGTGGCTCCCATCTCGTGCCTTCCTATAGCGGGAATACCAAGACACAGATTGACTATCCTTGCCAAACATTGCGAAGGCTGGTCACAAATCCGAAGGTGTGTCACACGAGACTGTCGCAGCGCACCGTACGCTGATCTGCACTCTTTAGATCGCTCCACCGAGGCTAACAAGGAAAGGTTCCCAACTCATGGTGAGCTTTTGCGATGCTATTTTGGCAGGATGTAGGGCCCTGTGAGTGGAGTCCAGAACCACAGTCAGTTTTTGCTGAACGCTTTTTTTAAAGACCTGAAAAGGACCCCTGTAAGCGTGCGCGCAACTATTATCAACCTACGACACCCAACGAGATGTGCCTCGGTGGCGTAGGCGGTAACCCTGCCTCCTCATAGAAGCAAACCGGCGGGTTTTTCAGTTCGAGTCCGAGTGCTGCCACGATTTTTGCACGTATTAGTTTGTTGTTATTACACTTTCTTATAATCACAGGAGTCAATTTTAGACCATCAATGCTTACAACATACCAAGGCTCTCTGTATGCGCTTTCATATGTGCTAGTTTTTCAACTATGCATATCTGTACCATATCACTTCCCTGCGAATAAAAAGTCTTATACATTATTAAACTGAAAGTGTTATAATCATTATTTCCCTTTCAGTCAACAGCTGTGGTACAAAACTATGAAACAAGTAAAACACAAGCGCTTGTCACACCAGCAGCATTTACAAAAGCCAGTGAGGGACAATCTTCTCCCTGGAAAGAAATGACCACTTCTTCTTCGTTGAATCTGTGGGTGTAAAGAAGGGTCCTGGGTGAGCATCGACGTAACCTCTCTGTTGTCTTACCCCTCACACTCATCATCAGGTGTGCAGCCGCCATCCACCTCCTCATCGAAACGCACCTATGATGCCACCTAGATGATACGTCTAGAAAGGTGCAATTTTCATTATACTCTTTCTAACCTGTACCAATTCTTCTTCCTGACAGTCCATAAATGGCGTCCAGGAGGAGTCCTTATATGGCATTCGCAACTGCAATCTCTCTCCTTCTAGGAGAAGTGAAATCCGGCGTGAAGGTGGAAAGTAGTTGGCCAACAACACGTTCAGGTGGGAACGACATTTTTAGTGCACTTATGTACCGATAGTTACGGTATCCTTGGTAATACGGTATGATATGGTGGTGGTACGAATATGCATAGTTGAAAAACTAGCACATATGAAGGCGCAAATAGAGAGCTTTGGCTCGTTACAAGCATTGATGGTCTAAAATTGACTCCTGTGATCATAAGAAACTGTAATAACAACAAACTAAAACTTGCAAAAATAGTCGCAGGGCTCGAACTCGAACTGAAAAGCCCGCCGGTGTGCTCCTATGAGGAGGCTGGGTTACCGCCTACGCCACCGAGGCACATCTCGTTTGGTGTCGTAGGTTGATAATAGTTGCGCGCACGCTTTCAGACCTCCTTTTCAGGTCTTTAATGGAGCGTTCAGCAAAAACTGACTGGTTCTAGACTCCACTCACAAGGCCCTACATCCTGCCAAAATAGCATCGGAAGAGCTCACCATTAGTTGGGAACCTTTCCTTGTAAGGCAGGTCGAGCCATGCGTGTAGCAAGGTCAAGTGGTGGCGGATGAAAGAGAAGGACGCAGCTGTTGTTGCTCGTATTAGGTTGCCAAGGATTACCACCGTTGAGGAGACATGGAAGCGTGCAACCGGTTCGATACTACAAGTTGCAGGTTCCGACCTGTCATAACGAAGCCTGGAGGTGTAAGATCGAGAAACGGTCTTGGCTGTGGACTGACGACGTCAAGGAAAAGTCAAAGAGAAGAAAAGATCATATCACGCTTTTCTTAGCGGCAACGCAGCCGAGTCGCGTATATACCAAGAAGGGGAGAGGGCGGCTAAGGAGGCAGTTGCCGTTGCAAAAACTTTTATCATGATGAGGTCAACGAGAAGCTCGAGACGTGCGATGGTGAAAGACAACTTTATCGGCTTGCTAAAGCACGCCATCGCCACAGGGAAGATATCGAGAAGTTCTTTGACATGAATAAGAATGGCCATCTACTGATGAACCGCAAAATTAACCCGTACGCGGACAAAACTAAGCTGTACGTCATCTCTGTCTTGAAGATCTTGAGTGTATCCAGTTTTGTCCCCATCCATCTATACTGGAAATCTATATCTATAGTTGTTCATCTATACTGGGAACACCTACGGGAAAAATATCGTACATGAGCGGAATTTGTGATGTCACGATGACGTCACTGGTGGATTTGTTTTAATTCTGAAAAGGAGGGAAAAAATAGATTTGGGTTCATCTAATACTACAGAATATAATAAATTTTTTATTGTTTTATAAAGCGTGCCTGAAACGAAAAAACGGTGCAGCGTGCAGATTACATTGGAAACCTACTTGGCTGTCCGCAGACAGCGAAGTACGTTTCCAATGTCATTTGAGCTGTTTCGTTCAGCTCTTCCTATGAATCGACCCTCTCAGAAAATTCATGGTCTATTCCCTCTTCAGATTTCCTCGGTCAATTCGATATTTTAAACCGGTTCTATGATCCGAAGTTTCGAAAATACTACGTCCATTTCCTCTTCAGATCCCCTAGAAATGGTCGATTGTGGAAGCCGCTCCTATGATTCGACCCATTCGGAAAATTATTGCCTTCTTTCCTCTTCGGATTCCCTCAAATAGTCGACCGTGGAAGCTGTTCCTATGATTCGACCCATTCAGAAAATTTTACGTCCTAATCTTCTTCGGATGCCCTCGTCCAAGTCGATTTTTCGGGCATTTCCTATTAATCGCCGATCGGAAGAAATTCACATGATATACACACAACATGGCGCCCATGTACACCAGCACATAAGTAATAAATATGACTACACAGCTCGAATAACAAAAAATACAAAACGCAAAAAACTCATCCATGGGCCGTCCAGAGTCGGTATCGATGATGACGCAACGACAGCTCCCGCCGCTGTTACCTCTTAGCTCGCGACCCTGAGCGTGGTCCTGCACGGATTTGCCTCCGTATCCGACTTCCTCTTCCATTGGGTTCTCCACCTCTTCTAATAGTCGCAGGGCCCTAACCCGCATTCGGGTCGTACCTGCCCCCGGATCAGCCTTGGGAAGGATTCGCCTGAGAAGGTAACGCTTGTGGTTGATAACGGCCACAGCGGTAAAATCCGGAACGTGGTACCTGAATTGAAGACAGAACTGGCATTCGTTATTACTTCTGCACCAGATGCAGGAGAAGAGGGCCTGGAGATTATTTATTTATCTATTTATTTAATTGCACTCGTAGGTGCGCTCTAGACGAGCCATTATATTTCTTTCCCTCTCGGTCGCGTCAGTGCATAATGAAAATCCGCGCGTTAATGATCATAATATATAAAATCATCCCAGCAGTCGATAGCTTGTTGATCTCCACTTCCATTGTGTGCTTTACATCGTAACAGTCGTTGTTTGTCC
>OX375868.1:48719442-48845554 GCA_947359475.1 Heligmosomoides polygyrus bakeri | reverse complement strand
TTGTTACTGCTTTGTTACCGTAGCCCCTCCTGTAATTCAACCACATTTGCAGAGTTCATTGACTTTCTCCACGGCCTCTGTGACGAGTGGAGTGACCACATTCTTCTATTAGGCGATTTCAATTTTCCAACAATTGAATGGTGCGACATGTCGCATAGAGGAAATATTTCGACAATATCCTCATCTCTATTTATTGATTTTGCCACATCACTGAACCTGAAGCAGTTGGTATCCCAACCCACTCATGGTCTAAATATACTCGATATACTTTTAGTGTCCCAGCCTACCATAATTGAAGCAGTTTATGTCCTCCCACCGCTCAGTACATCAGATCACAACTCCATTTCGTTCAGAATACATGAAACAAAGCAACAGCCCACTAAGAGGTCCAAACTAATCAGAAACTTTTCCAAGGGCGACTATGACTCGATAATTTCTTCGTTAGCCGAAATAGACTGGGTTGGAGTAAATAACTGTTAACCTGATGTTAACGTTTTGTACAAGAACTTTGTTGAGATATGCCACAACCTTATCGCGAATCACGTGCCTTTAGTACGGCGCAGTCATACTCGTGATAGTTATCCAAGAAAAATACTTGTTCTCAAATCCAAAGTTGATCGGCTTTAGTACTCTATCTTGTCCATTAGGGACCGAAGATATATCAAGTTCTCGCACAAGCTTAAGCGAGCCGTTGCTAGCTATCAAATAACTGAGGAAAAAAGAGTAGCTCGATGTAGGAATGCTAAGCTATTTTTCAGTTTTTGCAAGAAGAAATTAAAATTAGAGGAGACTATACCTTGTTTAATAGCAGGCAATACTTTAGTTAGAGATGATAACGATAAGTGTAGGCTCTTTGCCGATTACTTCAAATCAGTCTATAAACCTCCATGCGATACCGGAGCCTATCTACCCTCTATGACCGACAGTGAGCTGAACTGGGTTAACATCACTAAAGAAACAGTTTACAGCGCACTACGGAAACTGCCTAACAGATTTTCCACATCACCAGATAGTATACCATATGTCTTTTTGAAGAGGGCAGCGCTTGGTCTAGTTGGCCCGTTGACAATCCTTTTCAACAGATTTTTACTCGAAGGTGATGTTCCCCGACTTTGGAAGGTTGTTTTTGTGCGTCCTATTCACAAAAAAGGACCAAAAAACGAGGTTGTCAATTATCGACCCATATGTCTTACCAGCTCGACAAGTAGGGTTATGGAACGTATTCTATGCAAAAAAAAATCTCCGAGTATTTCAAGGTCAATAACCTCCTCCGAAAGGAACAGCATGGATTTTTAAAACAGAAGTCAACAACATCCGCTCTACTTTCCACTGTTCCGTTGTGGCACAGAGAGCTTGACAAGGGTAATTACGTCTCTGTTTGCCACCTTGACTATGCTAAAGCCTTCGACTCAATTTTCATACCTTTACTTGTTAAAAAGCTCTCTTCGTACGGAATTAAGGGGCAGCTGTTGAAATTTTTGCATTCCTTCCTCAATGACCGAGTACAGTCTGTTGTACTAAACGATAGCATTTCTCCGTCCACCCGACTGCGTATGCAGCATATATGCCGACGACACCAAAATATTTACAGTTAACAATTGCCAAAAGCTTCAAGATGCAATAAATTCTGTCGAACGGTGGTCTGCAATGTGGGACTTAGACATATCCGTGCAAAGAACTGCTGTCATAAAATTAGGACGAGGTCATCCGAATTTCTCTTTCTCTCTACGAGGAACTGCGTTGAATTGTGTTGACCAGATACGCGATTTAGGGGTAGTGTATGATACTCATCTCAATTTCGACAGCTACATCCACGATAAAGTAAGGGATGCCCTCAAGTGTTCAAACTTTGTTCTTAGAGCCTTCAAAATGCGAGATCCTGTTGCGCTCTTCCAACTTTTCGTTCTCCACGTGAGACCATTACTTGAATACTGCACGCCTATATGGTCCGCACAAAACGTATCTCTTATAGAAGAAGTTGAGAAAGTCCAAAAGAGCTTCACATATCGCTGTTTCTGTCGCTGCGGTTCGTCAAGTCTTTCTTATGAAGAACGCCTTTCCAGACTTAACGCTGACTCTCTGCTGTTCAGACGCAAAATATCCGACTTCACTCTAATGTACAAGTTGACCACAGATGAGATTGGCGTCAATAACTACGACCTTTTCGAACCAGCAGCCAATGTTGGCAGACTAAGGGGTCACTATTCCGTATTCGACCGGATAAGCCTAATACGGCTAGCTATGAGCGCTCCTTCCTGGTGCGGCAGGTTGCTGAGTGGAATAGTCTGTCCCCTGACTTATTCATCCACCGAAAATCCCACGCATTTCAAATTCGCCTAGCTCAACAACTCAGAGCGCCGACCTGATTGTTAGCGGTCCACTATCTATGCAAGGCAGCTCTATTATACGCATACGTTATATGTACGTGAACATGGTACGCATGCATTGGAGCGCGCCACTGGCAGCGGCGGCGCAACGTTCTTGTGCGCTGTCAGCAAACAGGCGACCAGGATTCGAACCCTGCATGGTGTAGAGACCTTCGAATCTTTATTGCACCTAAAATAGCTCTTGTTCTTGCCAGTGGCGGTTCTCTCCTCTTGCTGTCGGCCTTGGGGTGCGAGTCCACGCTGGTTCCTGGCTGGTTGTCCACTCCTTGTGGTTGCGTCCGTGGTCGTCGGTGGGTTGTCCTCGGTGAGACGAATCCAGGGCGGGTAGGACTAGCGAGCGATGAAGTTATAGCGAGCCCTTTCCAGCCCCTTATATAGACGTGCAGACAGTTCTAGAAAGATCAGTCGCCTCGTAGTTCAGGAGAATTGGTCTACATGACTGTGTTGCCATGCACATTATGTTGAACAATACTTGGGATTTCAGGAAGGTTCTGTTTTCTTTTTCGACCGAGGCCTCCCGATGCGTAGTCGATGGATTTGCCTACAGACGCCGTTCAGCTCCAGGAATTAGACAATTTGTTCCGATCACAAAAGTCCCCTGCTTTTATAGAAGTCACCTTCTCGATTACTTTTCTGGCTAGCCTCGTGCGTTGCTTGTCCTACATGAGTGTGTCAATTGAAAACGGCTATATAATAACGTCTTGTTCGCTGCATTACACTATTAGTGGGTATTTAGCAGAATGCTAATAGATCTTCACGACCTCTCAAGGCAGCCTTTGGGGTGCGTACCAGTTTAAAGAGGCCTTTCAAATGCTGAAGAATAAAATGAAGGAGTTTAATTAACCTCATTCCTTTATTATGGGTTTGCCACGCTGCCTTTTACTAACCACTTGTAAAATCACTGCCTTCCCCTGGTTCTCACTTATTGCTGACTTTGAAAAAATCTAACAGCGTCAAAAGAAATGCAAAGCCAACTGAAACGCTTTCGAGGTGCACATGCCTTTCTGTATCTCAGAGAGCATGGTTCACCGCATAAGAGGCCTGAGTACGTAAGAATTTTTTCTGACGAACCGTCGGTTAATGGAACACTGCCTCATTCTGAATACTCTCCATACCTGTAGTTAATGAATTACTATATTTGTCAAGCACTTTGAGAAATTTATCAAGAATATGGTGTACAAGGGCCAGGCGATGATAAAGCTGTCTTCAGCAGTTTCAATGCTGGCCAAAGCATGATTTTTCTGTAAGGGTATTTATGACCTTGTGATACGTTGGCAGAAATGTGTCGACTCCGATCATGCTTATCTTGTTTAAAAAAGTTTCGTCTGATGTCAATCATTTTCTTGTGTGCGGAATGAGGTTTTTATGGTGAACCTTTATTGTGCGGCCTGACGTTTCGTCTTCAGATGCCTGAGGATTGTGCAAGATATTGAAATGCACTCTACTCCACCAAGCGCCTCCACTGCTCGTTTCGACGCCGTAGAGGACCCAAGAAAACCTCACGCAAAGACGAAAAATTCACGAAAAGTCGTCCACCGCTCTAGTATGGCGAATGAGTTCTACCGCAGACGTATATCGTTTGCAATGATACAACGGTCTGCTCGTCACCCTTCCATTCTACAGTTTCCATTTTAGCACAGACGGCATGAAGACATTTGTAATTGATGGACATTCTTGGCGGTCGTTCATTTTGTATTTCTTGCGAAAACCCAAAAGACCTCTAATGCTTTCATCGCCGAAATGTCAGTCTCAAGTACCACGACCGTCACTTTATTTCGAAATCATTACCGTTGTGCTCGATCGTCTTATCCCTTCTTAGGGATGTTCTTATGTTTGCATGCGTTTTAATAGCTAAATGTTCTCTTACACGAATCGCTGGAGTTCTTCCCGTTTTCACAATACATGTTAAACTACAAGCCCGACACTCAATCTGATAAATTGTTCCTTGTAAGAACAGTCACCTAGATTACCATGCAGGCACATTACGCAGTTTTCTGATATGCAGTGCTTATCATAGATTCTGTTTCTTTTCGTTTAATGTTGTTATTTGGTGTGTTAACTAGAACAACATCATATTGCAATTGAGCCCGTGCAAGGGTCCTCTGAATCGCAGCATTATCGTCCCCTATATTACTACACATAATCCAGCCAAAATAAAGTTCCCACTCTCCTCCCCCCCACAAGTGTTCGACTACACCAGGATTTCGTATATAATTTTTCTTCAACTTACTATAATTCCTCCAAATTAGTGGCAAATGCCATGTTGGTGGTACCTACGCTCGGTTAGACTACGCCTTCAACCAAGTTTCGCCTCTAGGTCCTCGATTTTCGACAGTGCTTTGACCAGCTTCCATTCTACTATATTCAGAGAAGGATAGTATTTTTGCCTTAAGTCACCTTTTCCGAAATTTAATACACTGTGGCATAAAGCACGACGATTGAACGGAAACAGTCAGACATTCGATTAGGTTGGCGAGCTGCAGTAGGTTGTGAACGCAACCCTAGACGAAACAGGAGTGCTGCGGACATTTTCCTGAGTGCTATACAGAGATATGAGAGATATTCAGCAAGGCATCAGTCAATCTGTAGCAGGCGTTCTTTCCACGTGTTTGAATTCGACGGTGGATGAGGAAGCATCCTTAGCTAGGCTTGGGCTACGTTGCTAATGTGGCCCGCCATACCCGAAGCCGGCAAGCCTGGCATGGTCCGCACGTCCAGCGTCAGTCACCGGCGAGGCCCGCAACGGTCGCTGGTTTAATATAATTGACGGAGGCATAAGTCACGGGTGGAAAGCAAGGACACCCATCACAGGATCGCGCTTCGTACGGGTCTACCCACGCTTATCCTTTATTTCTCCCTTCATTTTTGTATTCCAGCCTTATTGAAATTTTCGCTGCATCACTGTATTTTTTGCCCTACTGCCTACATTTACCTCAAACTGGAAAAATACAACGTCAATATAGGAAAAATAGTTATAAATGCAGGTCAGAAACACAGTTTCTATAGATTGTTGAATCGCAAGCTCAAACCTAAGGCCCAAATCAGTATGTTGGTAAAAGATCATCGAAGAGCGGTATAGGACGCTGACAAAGCAAATCTCTTAGCCGACGAATTTTGCTCGGTATACTCAAAAGACGATGGAAAGTTGCCATTTTTTAAAGCGAACATTTATTCATGGCGAGAATTCATGCTCAGTGACATCTGACTACCTCTCATTCTACTTTTTCTACTTTATTCAGAACGTTGCTCATGTTATTGCCAAACCATTGGCCTACATTAGCAGCCAATCCTTAATGAACAGCGAGGTGCCATTCGGGAAGTATTCGTTTATTATTATTTTTTATTATTTCGTTTTCGATTCAAAAAAGAGCCTGCAAACGATTCAGATAACAACAGGCATATTAGTGTTACGTCATATTTCTCCAGTCTTCGAAAAAATTATTAAGAGCCCAATCGTCGAACACTTAGAGAAAAATAAAATTATTCCCGAACCTCAGCAGCGCTTTGTAATGGGGAAATCAGTGGAAAAGAATTTAATCGAATGTCTTAATGACTGGTCAAGCCTGCTAGATTATAAAAAGTGTTCCGATATTATTTATTTTGATTATTCTTAAGCGTTTGATCCGATCAGTCTTACGAAATTAAGCCACAAAATAAAATCAATGGGTCTTCCCCCGTCCTTGAAAAGTGGCTCTGTGAGTACGCCACTGAAAGAAGGTTTCTGATTGAAATCAAAAATGTTTGTCTACAACTAGAAAGTTACTAGCGGAGTCGCTCAAGGGGCGGTCTTCTCGCCTATTTTGTTCAACATTTACACATCTGATCTTCCACTGTTATTTAAGGAACGATCCATTGTATCCAATTTGCCGATGACCTCAAGATTTACTCTGAGTTTCCGGAAGATGATCCTCTACACTTCCAAAGTATAATTGGCAGTGTCTCCAGCTGATCCGAAACATGGCAAGTCTAGAAAAAACAAATTGTGTATACACGAACTGGTTTCTACATCTCCTTCATACACGTTAGACGGGGTTGAAATATCTAAGTGTGAAATTATCACATATCTCGGGTTTAAATATGACAATAAGCGATCACCTCATAGTAAAGCACATGGTGTAAGCTATCGAATATGTAAAGGGCTATCTACCACGAATAAGGAGGTGCTACTCAAGACCTACAAAACATTTGTAAGACCCATTGTAGAAAGTGGAAGCATAGTGTTCTCACCGCATAAGAAGAAGGATATCCAGTACATTGATAAAGCACAAAACAGCTACATTAGAAAGATAATCACCAAATATAACGGATTCTGACATCCTCAGATTTCTAAAGATTCTATTCGAAACGAATTTTTAAATCTTCACTCTTTGTCCTCTAGAAGAAGTCTGGCGGACGTTTGCTTTGCTCCCCAAATATTGGTGACGTGTTTCTGTTTGTGTTTTTTCGGGCTGCTTGTTTTTGTCCTTTCCCTTCCTTGAACAATTGTACCAGTTCTACACTGTTTTGATTTTCGTTGCTATCTAATTGATCAGTTGGGTAGCGATACCATGTTTGTTGTTTTATCTCACGCCCATCTTATATGGTCGTAATAAACTATTACTATTACCCACTTTGCATCTGTTGCAATCTATGCACTTCCTACCATAGCACTTCCACATGTGCCGCAGACGTCTTCCAACGTGACTCGGAATTGAGACGATGACCGCAGACGTCACACAACGTGTTCCAGGATTCAGAAGACCTGCTGCAGCTGTAATCCAACGTGCGTCGGGATGCAGAACACAAACCGCAACTGTCATTTAACGTATCGGGATTCAGAGAACGTGCAACGGCATTCCCCAAACCTGGACCGGGATTTAGGAGATTCAGTGCTTCAGACTTCATCCAGACGTCGGCAAACGTGCGTTTGCGCGACTAACACAGGAGGACTTCACAACAGGGAGATGCTTCGATCAGGCAGTCAATACCAATAGATATTATCGATCTTTTGATTACTGATACATTTATCACCTTTCTTTAGGTGAGCACACACACATGACATGAAGAACGACACGTGGACTGGTGGATCGATGTGCTTACCAGACTTAACAGTCTGCGATAAGTGGCGGAGCTCGTGCGTAGACATCCACAGAGCGCAGACGTATATTGTAGCATATACGAGAACTACTGCGTTTTGACCTTCGTCGGCGTTGTATTATCACAGACGCTGTTGATTCGATCGGATCGTCGAAAATAAAGTGGACCGGCCATGTAATGCGTTGCACAGACACCTGCTGAACGAGATCCGTCATCTGTGGGATTCATAGGGGTTTCAATAGAACACAAGGACGCCCACCAGTGCCTTGGTCGGGCTTCTTCGTGAAGGCCCTGAACGAGCGAGGTGTTGCCCTTCGTGTCCCTCGAGTGAAGAGGATCCATTAGAGCACTGGGGCACGCGACAGGGACGAATAGAGAGGCCGCTGCGCCCGCTCGAGCAATTCGATCATGAACGGTACAGCAGCTTATACGATCGATGCAGTGTGTAGAGCCCGGTCAACATAGCATGGCAGGAGCAGAATAATGCAGCGTCCCAAAGATAGCGGTGATATCTCGAATTTTTAAGATAATAGTAAAGGAAATCAGTCTACCACAACCGCGATGAAGTAGCCTTGTTACTACACAACTACGCTCGAGGATGGTGTCTCGGACGACGAGGTGGGGTATGGTTCCTTTACAACCTGACGACTAATAAGGGGAGAACTAACCATTAGTTTACCTTACGGCATCTGGCATACCTCCGAGTCGCTGGAGCGACTAGGAGGTCTGCCAGATGCGTATCACCAACTATGACATTTCAAATGATTGGATACTTCGCAGATTGCAAAGTACGTTAACGCAATATTAACATCACAGCTCGTCGATGAAAGTTCGCTAAATTCTGGTTTCTCCTTTGACCATAAATAGTTTTTGTGTCGTGTTTGTGAAATAGGCGTGTGTCATAAACAATCAAAGGAACAATTACGACTACGGTCATTTTTTGCGCACACAACAGCCATTAAAGTTATTGAAACGAATCGCAACTAGCTCGCATAGATGCTTTAACGCAATAACGCTAATTCCGCTCCGCCACACAGTGAGACTTTCTGTGCAAGTCTAGAGAGGATGGAAGGGCTGGGGGCGTCATCATGCTTCTCCACAAAATTGGAGAAATTTGTCCAAAGAGTTCCAAAATGGAGAAGTTAAGCTATGTAAGAAACATGAACAGTTTAATTGTAGGAGGACACTTCTGCCTAATTTGGCTTGGGAAAAACTGTCATGGAGAGGTACACGGTGGACCCGATTCTCCTGGCTTACACCGGACACTCGATTGTTGCGATCAGTTTTTTATCAGTTTAAATGAATGCATCCTTAGTTTGGTGCAACCACAATGTTCGCTTTCAACCTGGGACCAGATTCATCAGCGACTTACAGCAATCTCACGGTGAAAATACCGCCGAAATCCCTGATAACGCGCTCATCAAGCGGTATGGTGCAACATCTGGGGCCGGATTCATCAAAGTTACTGCAGTAACTTTAACGGAGAATTGTAAGCGAAAGCTCAGATTACGCGGCTTATCGCTCACCATATCGCTTGATAGGCCGCGTTATCTGAGCTTTCGCTTACAATTTTCCGTTAAAGTTACTGCAGTAACTTTGATGAATCCGGCCCCTGAAGTCCACATGCAACGTTTCGAACAACCGCTGTGTCGGTCTTGAGTGCTTTCCAGATACGTCGAACTCAACGCATATCTCCAGGCCAGGTGTCGTCTTTCTGTACACGTAGAATGCGGCAGCGCTGTCGTAGTCCACTTTGCACAGTTCACCGGCGACACTGACGTGAACGAACCCGGCTCCGTTAAACTTTCGACGCTATGCTATCGCGCACACCGGCTCTCAAGTACCTGAAATCACCCCAGAGTCTGAAGTCGGTCTGATAGCTGAAGTGAATTCACACATGTGTGCCACCTCCATGTTGCGCTCGTTGACAGGAATGCTGTGTGGCAAGAAGATGCCAGAGGTCGAAGGTATGCCGAACTAAGGCCGGTAGCAATGCAAGGTGCTGAACGCTGGCTCCAGTTCCGTGTCACGAAGTGGACTACGCTAGCGCTACCACGTTCTGCGTGTAGAGAAAGACAGACCCAGGCTTGAGACAGGCGTTGAGTTCGACGAGAAAGCACTTACTATTGAAGGGTTTCGAACTTCCATGGAAGTTCAATGTGATACCAGGATCATTAGAAAGAGCTCGGAATGCTGATTAAGAGTATGGGTGTCAAAATTGCAAAATGAAACTCCTGAGCGAGTTATGACCTTCCGAAGTTGGGTGGCCTGACCGAGGGCTGGTTATGTGAAAGACTTGCTGCCAGAACGATGAGTCATGGGAGCTCCGAAAGAATGGGCCATCAGTTGCGGCGGTGGCATAGAGACAGTGCTCCTGCTCGTGACGTGTGACGTCGTCGGTCCGCATTGCTGCCAGTTTTTTTTCACATGATGATTTATCTTCGAAATGACTTTTTATTCTAAATTATGACACGCGTTAGATTAAATATCTGGGAAAGCTGTCATAGACGTCTGTAAAACTGCTTGAAGGCAAGAAACTGCTATGATGAGATTTTCATTTACTACTTTGCACAAATAGACTCCAAGTCGTATCTGAACAACTGGAGGTGTTCCTAATAACCTTGGCATTCATGTATGATGAGGAAAACCAAAACGTCGTTCGTCGATCTACTGCTTTTTCCACACTCACTATGGCCTTTTCACCAGAAAAGGTGGTGTCTATCCTTCTCGCTGAATTTGGAGTGCAAGACGACAACGGTGCACCAACTTGTGAAGATCGCTAGAAGGCTCGCAGCTATTCTACGTGACGGCGATGTGGCCTCAGTTTATGTAAAAACGGATGAGTCGAAATTTGGAGTCAGATGTGTCTACTGATGACGAATCCGATTGGGATGTGCAGTGCTTGCCCAATATGTCTGCTTTACACATTTTTGGCTCTGTTCTATGAATGCCAAGGTTGTTAGAAACACCTCCAGTTGTTCAATGTAAGATTTGGACTCTGTGGAAAATAGTAAATAGAAATGTCACTATAGCAGTTTTTTGCCCTTGAGCATTTTTACAAACGTGTATGCTAGTTTCCCCAGTTAATCAATCAAACACGTGTCACAATTTAGAATAAAAGTTATTTCAAAGATAATCATCATGTTCAAAAAAATGTCAGCAATGTGCACCGAACCGACGACGTAACACATCACAAGCAGGACTACTGTCTCTGCGCCATCGCTGCAACTGACGACCCGTTCATACGGAGCCCCTATGACTCATCACTCTCACGCCAGTTCCTCCCCACGGCCAGCCTGCGGTCAGGCCACCCAACTTCGGAAGGTCATAACTCGCTCTGGAGTTTTATTTTGCAATTTTGACGCCCATACTCGTAATTAGCATTCCGAGCTCTTTTTAATGATCCCGGTTACAGCTTGAAGTTCCATGGGAGCTCGAAACTCCTACCTAGTTAGAAGGCGCCCGACACAGTGCTTGTTCGAAACGTTGCATGTGGACTTCAAAGTGGGTGGTGTTCACTCTGATCAAACGCTAGATCGGAAAAGTGGTACCAAGGTGCCAGAAAAGCGGACCACGCGACCAGACAAAAGATGATGGAGAAAAGCCTGGTAGTGCTTCCAGATTACGACCACTGCATATATCAACAGACACTAAACATTTGCGGAAGAGGCGTTAAGATGAAGGGTTTTACACTTTCAAGCGATAGCAACACACACACATTTATGAAGTGTCTAAGCTGTTAGTCTAGACATCGTAGTGGCAGGTGATGTAGAGGTCACCTTTGTTTCGAATTATCAGAGTGAAAGACTTGTACAAGGCAGACAGACGGTCAATTAGGCAACAGCACACCAAACACTCACAGCTATCTCATGTGCTTGGCCAACTCGATTCGGAGATGGTTTGAGCGAATACATAGATGCAGCGACTTTCAATAGAAGGTCGGAAACTCGACCTCTCGCATAACTTGCGAGACTCCCATTCCAAGCTGGGGTAGACACTCTCCCGTATCCCTGTTCCACTCTGTGCGACTTCCGCTGGTCCTTCAGGGGACTATAGCAAACTTCACAAGCTAGTATTAAATCTAAATGCTACTTGGAAGTTTTCCAAGAGTCTTAACATTCAGGCGAATCTTTCGGGATGTGCCGTCGTTAGTGTGAAGAAAGGGGCCGTACCATCATAGGCGCTTTACACGAACAATATTACAGCTACACCGATCCAAGATACTTGAAAGCTCTAACTTGTGACGTGAGAGCGCCAGTGCCATTGATCTTAATAGACCTGGGTTCACTCACTCACTCACGTTCGTTGTCAAGCATCCGATCTTTAGAAGTTTAGCTTGAATCCGAGCAATAGCAGGTGGTCACACCATGCCGACGCTTCTTGCTGGAGTTCGTGAAATCTTTATATGCAAGTGTCGGTGTTAACAACATAGTGCAGCTCCATGGAGTTCGGCTTCTCCGACGCTTCTTGCTGGAGTTCGTGAAATCTTTATATGCAAGTGTCGGTGTTAACAACATAGTGCAGCTCCATGGAGTTCGGCTTCTTTTAATAATCTTGCATGATATCGTCTCATTTTCATGTAGCGAAGAGTAGAAAGAGCTATTGTACCGATTTCCTTACAACTATATCGAACTCTCTACGCCACTCAAATTCAGTCATTTAAGCACTTTCAGGGCACAAGTAATATTCTATTAACAGCAAAATAATAAAAGTATATTATTGCTTATTCAGTTCCAAGAATGTTTGCAGTAGTCAAGGGAGAAGGTGATAAACTGCCTCAAGAGACAAGCTACTGAACCAACGCACCTTCCAATGGACTCCTGGGCAAGATCACATGCAAGTGCCTAGGGATTTGTCCGCACCGTGTCACGGCGTGAACGATAGGCAGCACGAACAGACTAAAGAGTGTTGTGTGTCTATCAGGTTATCGGATCCTGCGGCTTCAAGAAGAGCCATGTTTTCCATAAGCGTAAGCTTTTTTGAGTGAAACTTATTCCAAACAAGAGCAAACAATCAGAAGCTTACGACCCTATAAAGCGTGAAAGTGCGGTACATTTCTTTAGGAGCCCACTTGGTTTATAAAGCACATACGTCACTTCCTATAGAAATGAGATCAACGAGCAAAGTGCAGTACATCGGGGGTGCAGAAGTGCTTTCTACAGGGCCGCATGTCTTTAATGAAATATTAAAATTAACACCATGGCAAAAACACACCTGTTCTACAGAGGCTGAGGAAACTTGTTGCACAAGGATATATTCGAAAGTCCTCCCTCGGATACAATTGTTTTATGACAAGCGTAAACGGTAAAAATCCTCTCAGAAGATAAATGGTATCCACGAAGGTAAGTGAGAGTTACATCAAAAAAATAAGCTACGCATATTCTTCCTCGCTATTTGACTGCAACGGAGCGAGCAAGGTGTTGCATGATGTAGTCACAGCGAAGGCTCATAGACTCCATCGCCGGTTTGATTGAGCACTGGAGCTAATTGAAAGGAAGCAGGAATGTTTATGCCACCGTGGCGCTTAAGTGTATATTAAGATGTAATGTAATTCGTGACTGACTTCGATAGCTTGGCAATCAGCTGCCGAGGGGATACAATTACGCCGCTGCCATGCGCCTTCTCGGTACTACCGCACTACGGTACCGCAACCAAAGAATGCCGACAACCTAGACAGCCTTCCTTCCTAAAGGTTTCAGGGAAATCAACTTTGTTGGCTAACCTGAAGCATTCACGGCATTTCAACGCATCAATAGGACGCTTGGAATTAGTCTTTTAAGGCCTTCTATGAACCTGCCAACAGCTATTGAGGTGGTCTCTTCTTTTTTCCTTGGCGCTTATGTCTTTTAGCTGCGAGGTTCGCTATTTTGATGTGGCGATCTAAGCTCCCGCGATCAAATCTTTGGTCAGGGTGCGTATTTGCTTGCTTCCTATGGGCAACATATCAAAGCCGACGCTGCTTCAGCAGCAAACCAAGCCGTTACGGCCTAATTTGCTGCTGATTTAGCACTCCTTGCTTGAGACCGATCTTCCGCGTGGTGTCACCGTACGCACGACGGGTACCGGGCAAGCTTCACATAACGTCTCAGCACTTGGAGAGAAACCGGACCATTAGCGTACTGAATCATTGCGATGCAGTCCAGATGCGTCACACCAGTTTTCTAGAGCAGGATTTCCATTTTCATTACGCTGATGCTTTCTTACTATATTCGCTAGTGGACGAACAACGGATTGCAGAACACCTTATGATCGAGAAACTTCCATCTGTTATCTTCCTGGCGCGCAGAGCACTTGTCTGAGCGGCGGCTGAAACACGCTGGACTGAAGTGTGCGTTGACCTCTAACGTGGACTCTTGTTAAACCAACTACAGACACAATATACTGGTTTGTCGCCCCGTATATGTACATAGAGTGGCATTGATTTCGTTGGGCAGAGCCCCACTTACACCTGTCTCAAGCAAGCATCCCAGTATTGTTCGGATACACTGACTCCGATCTTCTGCTAGCTATCGTCTCGCAAACACACTTGCTGCCCATCTTCGACGTTGTTTCTGCTAGCAAGCACCTGCTGACTTAGATTTCATTCTTTTGAAAACTCTTCGAAAATGTGTAGAGTTGATTCTGTTGCTGCTCAGCGTTGTTGCTAATAAGGTATCCTCAGTAACAATTTAAATCTACCTAACTATTTCTAAAGACGTAACATTAGCAGCAAGAACTCCAAGACTGCTCGTTTATAGATTATTCGAAGACACTTCGATAATCTGTAAACGAGCAGTATTAACTGCGCTTACCCTGCATTTGAAAGTACACAGCAGGTTAGTTGATAAAAACAGAGGTGCCAGTATGTGTGAAAAACCACCCCCAAACTCAAATTTTTTAACAGTAGTGAATAGAACTAAATAAATTGCTGGATGAGAAACGAAAAGGATCCCCCAATCAGGTCGGCTAATTTTTACTCACTTGTTAAATCACAAAGCTCATACAACCAATTTTCTTTCAGCACATTATGTCAATTCCTTCCCAAGCGAAATCCCTACGGCAACAGCTTCTACCAAAAAGCTTTCAAATCTTACTTATATTAGTGGTCGAGAACTCTCGCACTATTAAATTCGCCTCTACAGCAGCTAGAAATCTCTCTAAATGATAAAAACTTTTGTCAACTCTCAGTGGAAAATGCAATCCGTCTCCCTTATCCAGCACTACTATTAGGCTGTCTCAAAATTAATCGCCGAAACGGACCGCTTCTTCAAACTGCTATAACTCAGCTTAAACCCAACTTTAGTAAACGAATAGAAACCACCAGAATCTATCCACTTTTGCCAAGGAATAGATAATGAATCTAATCCTTTACAATAAGAACTGAAACTTTACAATAAAGATCACAGGATTTAGCTAAATCAGGGAAGGTAGATTCGTCCAAATTAGTGAACTGTTTGTAACGCAAATGAGAACCAAGAGCTCGGAAAAGTGATAGTAAGTAGGGGAAGGTAGGAAGAATTTGGTGGGAGAGGGAGAATTTCGGTACCGAAATGGGTCAGTTTTCCCCGATGGCCTCGCGTTGTCCTGCAACAGGTGCGGCCCTCCTCTATTCACCACTGCCGGCCATAATTTCTGCAACTTCTCATACATTTGTTCTAAATCACAGCAGTAAGACTCTCCTGTGACTTCCTGACCAGGTTGCAAAAGCTTTAAGGGATTATGCCTTTACAACACAGCCACAATGTAAGCATAGCTTTTTAAGGGTGAAGATCGGGTTTAGGGAAGGATGTTGGAGGAGCATCCTTCTCCACCCAGACAAATTCCCGCTTACTGTCATCGAAAAAAATCCATTTTTCATCAACAGTTATAATACGGCTCACCTGTATCACCTATATCACCTGTCGTCCCGTTGAGCATGCTCGAGCGGGACCCAGCAGCGTCTCCATTCATCCCTGTCGCGTGATAGAGTGCTCCAATGGATCCTCCTCCCTCGAGGGACACGGATAGCGTCATATCGGTTGTTCAGGGCTTTCACGAAGGAATCCGACCAACGCGTTGATGGGCGTCCTGGTATTCTCTTGACATCCCGCGGAATCCAGTCGGTAACAGCTCTCATCCAGCGGGTGTCTGCTAGGCGCATTCAGGGTCAAGCGTGGGGTTCGATTTTTGCCGAAAATTTACGACCCCCCCCCTCCCAGAGTGGATCTGGTACGACCCCCCCCCACTTGTGTAGACCACCGTTTTATTTCTTATCCGCATTGAATTTTTTAAAAATTTTCATGCGATTTTTGTACCATTTAATAGGTCTTTCTTTCCAGATGCAGCTCCCACTGTGTCAGATTAGTTCAAGAAAAAGTGCTACTGGGTAGCTGTTTAATTTAGTAATTTGTTAGAAAAAACGCTGATAAAGGTTTTGTGTATATAATCCTTTGATAATAATAATTTGTTTGTTTGCAGTTGAAAATAAAGCACCTTTGAGAGCGGTTGTTGAATTAATCACAACGAGTTCAACTTTTCAGGCTTTTCGAGCATCTCGTGGACACGGCACATTTTTGTGCTTGAAGGAGCAACATCTGCATTCGAAATTGAACTCTATACAATGCCGAGTGTTAATTTCTAAAGCTGACTTGAGTGCTTTAACAACAAAAATTTTTTAGACACTCTAGGGAGCGATGACGGAATGGCAGCCGGAGGATGGATTTTCCAGGAATGCCTACGAAGGCGTGGAGTCTCTCATTCGTCCCGCAAAGTCGTAAAAATTGATATAAAAATGCTTCAAATAAATATTGTATTACTTGTTAAAAATAAAGATTTTCCAACGGCAAATTTGGAGTCAATGAGAACTTTCCATTTTTTCAGTTTTTTTTTTCAGGAAGTCACGGAGGCGACAGTTTTCTGCCTGAACGAGAGACATCTACGGCCTAAATTGCCGTCTATAAAATTTGAAGTGTCAATTGCTAAGGAAAATTAGGTGCTTTCCCTACAAGATTTTTGAAAGCACTCTTCGAAGCGATGACCGAATGGCAGCCGGAGGATGGACTTGTCACGGAACTAATTTTCTCTCTTCTGCTGGAAACAGCATCAGAAAGTGGAGTTGTAGCAAATAAAGTTTTAATCTACAGTTTGGCACGCGGTAATAAAACCTGTTTTTCTGAAACGATCCTCTGTATGAACAGACGCTCCGATTCGTATGGTTTGCCGAAAATTTCGACACCGTTAATTACATGGAGGCCGCTATTTTTACAGCCTGGTTTTTAAAGCGTAGAACGCGCACTTCCTATTGTTTTAAAAGCTTTGTGAATTTTTCAGAGATGTCGCACAAACTCCGAAATATGGTAGGCTACGTGGAGCCATTGCTTTCTCCGATATCACCGATCGCCACTGAAGGATGGACTTCTCGCGGCAAAAAATTTCTACCTTCTGGAGGAAGAGCATCAGAGAGTGAAAAACTGTGTCATCTTAGAGTTCAAGATGTGATTAATATACAATCAAAAACTAAGCTTCTTCGCAGATATGATCAGGGAGGATCGATTTGCAAATTCTCATGTTTCATTAAAAAATAAATTTTTTACCTAAAGCAGATCACGCAGTTGAAATCTTGCCACAAAAATTTACATGTCTTGTTCAATGCACAGTGTAAAAATCATGGTTTTCTGAAACGAATAGATTGGATCGACCACTGTCGATATGGCACCGACGTCATCGGAGCGACGAAATTCGACGTTCACAAAATCACTATAACTCCTATAACTCGGTAAGTCTTCCACAATTTTAAAAAGCCAATGGCTTTTTAAAATTGTGGAAGACTTACCGAGTTATAGGAGTTATAGTGATTTTGTGAACGTCGAATTTCGTCGCTCCGATGACGTCGGTGCCATATCGACAGTGGTCGATCCAATCTATTCGTTTCAGAAAACCATGATTTTTACACTGTGCATTGAACAAGACATGTAAATTTTTGTGGCAAGATTTCAACTGTGTGCGTGATCAGCTTCAGGTAAAAAACTTTATTTTTAATGAAACATGAGAATTTGCAAATCGATCCTCCCTGATCATATCTGCGAAGAAGCTTAGTTTTTGATTGTATATTAATCACATCTTGAACTCTAAGATGACACAGTTTTCACTCTCTGATGCTCTTCCTCCAGAAGGTAGAAATTTTTTGCCGCGAGAAGTCCATCCTTCAGTGGCGATCGGTGATATCGGAGAAAGCAATGGCTCCACGTAACCTATCATATTTCGGAGTTTGTGCGACATCTCTGAAAAATTCACAGAGCTTTTAAAACAATAAGAAGTGCGGGTTCTACGCTTTAAAAACCAGGCTCATCGCTTCGAAGAGTGCTTTCAAAAATCTTGTGGGGAAAGCACTTAATTTTCCTTAGCAATTGACACTACATAGAAGGCAATTTAGGACGTAGATGTCGCTCGTTCAGGCAGAAAACTGTCGCGTCCGTGACTTCCAGAAAAAAACTGAAAATGGAAAGTTCTCATTGACTCCAAATCTGCCGGAAAATGCGGAAAATCTTTAGACTAGAGACTCTACACCTTCGTAAGCATTCGTGGAAAAAACAACTTATTAAGAATTAAAAACATCACCTAAAAACCTGAAGAATAAGAGAGAATCCTCTGCTAAAACCGGAATAGCCCTCCAGACGAGGCCACAGTACGACCCCCTTCGATTCCCGAACCTCAAGCTTGACCCGCATTACTGCCCGCGCGACAGCGTCTCTGATCTTCGAACGTCGGCGAAGCTCGGAACTCAGGAGGCCTTCTCTCACTTGCGTGAGTCGTGTCACTCCGAGCATCGTCCTCTCGATTCCATGCTGCGCGACACTGATCGCGTGTTCAGCCTTCTTTCGTATAGCGCAGGTTTCTGAGGCGTATGTTAGGGCAGGAAGAACAGTGGAGTCGAATAGGTGGGCACGGAGTCGTACGTTCTTCGTCTTCTTCACGGCTTCTTCTACGCTCTGGTAAGCTCCTCAAGCCAGTTGCCGGCCGTTTACTTTCACTCCCATGTCTTCCCATTCGAGTTCATGACGGTTTCGAGGGTGGCGCTGAATAGCTTCGGAGATATCGTATCCCCCTGCCAAACCCCTCTCTTCACGTCGTTGTAGAATGGTGAGATCTTGGTTGTGAACCCACTGTACAGCTCTCGAAGGACTCTGATCTACTGAGTAGGAACCGCAACGGTGTGAATGTGGTCGATCGTGCTGAATCATCTCTAATCCTGCTTATTCGCATGGCTGTCCTTCGTCCAATCCTATTCAGGATCACACGAATGAACAGCTTGTAGACTACGGACAGCAGGCAGATCGGGCGATAGTTGCCAATATCGTGCACGTCTCCCTTCCTGTACAGCAAGACGGTCCTGCTGGTCTTCCTGTGAGATGGAACCTTGCACTCCGACAGAAAGCGTGTGAAGAGCTTGATGAGCGTTGGCGGGAGGTTCTTCAGCTGTCAGGGTCTGATCCTGTCGAGACCGGGTGCTGTACGCTTCTTCACCGACGAGATTGCATGTCGGATCTCGAAAGGGAGAACAGAGGAAACGACGTCTCCATCTTGCGGAAGATGGCATGGGGGCAGGTGGACGAGGCTATCGAAGAGATCGGAATAGAAGTCGGAGATGACCTTCTCCATGGTCCTTCAAGAAGAGGTGACGGTTCGATCAGGACGTCAGAGAGCGGTCATCTTGGTCTTGAAGTTGGCGAAGTTCCGGCGGGCATTGCTCAAACCTCCCTCTGCAGCTTCTGCCTACACTTCCGCCCTCCTCTCCGTAAGATCCTCATTTATCGCCGCTTTGTATAGCTTCGCAAGCTCGGGCGTCAGCTGGTAATTGCCTGACGTTCGTGCTGCTCCAGGCTGGCGAATACGCTCGTGAGTTTCCGGAGACAGATGTCTCTTGGTGGTCTTCAAGCTCTCGGCTCCCTTAGCACTATCGCGGAGATGGTGCACGAAGCGGTCCTATTCCTCGTCGATTTTGTCCATGACGGTATCTTCCCAAAGGCCGGCAAGAGAGGTGTTCATGTCCCAGCTGGTGGTTGTTCTGGGACTCCTCTTCTTGAACTTTGCGGCCTTCTCTCCTTGATGCGAAAAGCGGAATAATACGGCTCACAAAAGGCTAATTTTTAAGCAGATTGGAACAAGTGCCGAAACGTGCCAGACGCTGCTCATCGGTCAGGTCATGAGGCACCCACTTCGACATCTTCTTCACCTTGCCGATTCTCGCCAAATGTCTTGCTACCGTACTATGATGTACGCTAAGGTCCTCTGCTAACGCATGTGTATTCGTCTCCGGATTTGCTTTGGCGGCTCTCTTCAAAACTTCGTTGTCAAGCGACGACCCGCGCGCGATCCGGTTTTTCTTCGAGATCAAAATTGCCAGAAGCGAATTTTTCGAAGCAGAGCCTTATCGTGCATTTGCAAGAACAGTCCATCTCAAAAGCGCTGCTAAGGTTACGGATGCCTCTGCCGCAGAATGTCATAATTTAAATTCGTAAAGCATGATGGCTCGAAAGTCGCGTCGGTTCATGATTTTACTGAGCCCTGGAAATGGTCGGTTAGAAAAATTACAGCGACATCCACGTATGTTTTTTTATATAAAGAGCAGGACAAAACCTATCGAATGGTATGTGTGGCTCATGAGAAGGAGTGGTTTGGGGCGAAAACGTTTTTATTTATAGATACCTCGAAACGGAGATTACTTTGCGACAGCCTAATAGTTCACGAGTTTTGAAAATTTAAGTCTCGTACCATGCTCATTAGAAGATACCGATCACACCACCCACACCTAAAAGCTGCTTACACCGAGACTTTCTTCCAAAAACACTGGTCTTTGCTGACCTTTTAGTTCACCCTGGTGTTCATCATACCAAGCAGTTTTGGACAATACAAATACATGTAGGGATAGGGATAAGGATAAATGCAAAGGATGGCGTCACTCAATCCCTTTTGGGATGAGCCTCGCATTCCACTTCCACGGGATATCGTGGAGGCGATTTGAATGCGTATAAAGGATAATAAAGGATAAAGGACGGCGTTACTCAATCCCTCTTGGGATGCGCCAGCGCATTCTACTTCTACGGGATATCGTGGAGGCGACATGAATGCGTATTTGGCCATACCATGACTTGCGGTGGCCAGCCGATGAACAAGTCAGCGCTCTATCCTTCCCAGACAAGTCTGGTCCCAATTCATCGACCTCGAAGGAATGAAAGGCTTGGTCGGCCTGGGCGGGAAATCCGAACCAGAAACCTGGTATCGGGTGCACGCGACAGTCGCGCCTCCTCCGACTGCGCTACACGCGCCCGAATGAATGCGTATACGGCCACACAATGAATTACACTGACCAACAGATGAATAAATCAGCGCTTTATCCTTCCCAGACAAGTCTTAATAGCGAATGACTTTCCCCTTGAATGCAATGCAGATGTTGGAGCCTGCATTCCTTGCGGAATGGCCTCGCAGAAATTCGTAGCAGACGATAGGTCGCCGCTGTTTATCGTTGACTCGACGAGGCCTTATATAGTATTCTTGAGGAGGCTTCGAGAATGTACTATGACGTCACCACACAAGATCAATACGGTAAGAGGGTTCGGATTGCCCCTCCACACCAACCAAGCCTTCCATCCCCTCGGGGCAGGCTCAAGCGCAGGGTGTGAGAATCTCAGGAGGGATCGTACTTAGCTCAAGTTGGAGGGGAGGGGGGACAGTACTTCAATTTGGCCTCTAAGACAAAATTCCTCTATTGTAGGCAGAGGTCTGTGTATTATAAATTTATTATTAGTATTGTTATTCAATTAGTAAAGTTCTGGCGCAAATAAATCAATGAGATAAAGAATTTTAGGCATGGAAATGATATGGCAACACACAGAGCTTCTTCTACGGAAAGCTGACGTCATTTGGACTTGCAGAGTTATTGAATTAGATAACAAATTTTTTTCAAGCAGTTCCCAAAATCACTGAATGGGTTGATTGCTGCTCAATTTTCGCAGTGACGGCGCGACATATTTTTTAGTTGAGAGATGTAACTACTGGAGCTGAAAATGGATTTCGTCAAAACTTAAGCCTTCAATTTGTAGCAGAAAAAAATCGGGCCTCACCTATGCAGCCTTTCATCCGACCATGAGGAGTGATTTTCCCATCCTGGATTTTTCCAAAAATAAAATAATTCCTGAACAAGGCTACCACTGGAGCTGAAAGCACACAACAGCGCAACTTTTATTTAGCACTTCTTCAAAGAAAGCAAGTCTTTTCTGAGTGATCTTCCTTCCTCTCAGGTGAGAACATGCTCAAAATTTTCCCTTCCTTTCAAAAATAAAGAAATTTCTGCCTGAAGAAATCGATCTCTAAAACTGATAGTGCTTCAAAAAACGATAATTTCTATTATATATATATAAGATTAAAGGATAAATGATAAAGGACGGCGTTATTCAATCCCTCTTGGGATGCGCCAGCGCATTCTACTTCTGCGGAATGTCGTGTAGGCGATATGAATGCGTAGTTGACCATACAATGACTTGATGGCCAGCCGATGAAAAATTCAGCGCTTTATCCTTCCCAGACAAGTCTGGTACCAATTCACCGACCCCGGAGGGATGGAAGGCTTGGTTGGCCTGGGCGGGAAATCCGAACCTGGAACCTGGTAGGGTGCTCGGGAGAGCCGGCGCCTCCTCCGACTGCGGTACATGCGCCCAAGAATACATATATTGGGTTGATCGAAAAGTCTTGCAGTACTTTGCGCTACTGCCTGTTAAATTTGTTAAAGCTCTTACAGTATTGATCTTGGGTGGTGACGTCACAGTACCTTCTCGAAGCCTCCTCAAGCATACTATATAAGGCCTCGTCGAGTACGAGTGCAGCAACAATGTCAACGAGAAGCGGCGGTATCCTATGGCTTTCGTCTGCTACGAATTTCTGCAAGGCCATTCCTCAAGGACTGCAGCCTCCGACATCTGCGCTGCATTCAAGGAGGAAGTCATTCACTAATCTACAGTGGATCGTTGGTATCAGCGCTTCAAGGCTGGAGATATCTCTCTCGAAGATCGACCTCGTCCCGCACGCACCTCTGTTGTACTCGGTTGACATGCTTTACTCGGACTTGCTGGATAGTGAGACCACAGTCTCAGCATCCGTCTACGCTACCCATCTCCAGAGCTTGGCCGACGCGCCAAAAACGTCCACAACGGGAAAATGGCTACCTGCTGCACGACAACGCGTGTCCTCATGTCGCAAGAGTCGCGAGAAGATCCAGGAGTTAGGCTGAGAAGTTCTGCCCCATCCACCGTACTCTCCAGACCTTTCTACTTCTGACTACCACCTGCTCAGAGCTCTGAAGCAGCATCTTCGAGGTAGAGAGTTTGATGATCGCCTGGAAATTGAGGTTCCTGAATTCCTTTCCTCACAGCCCACGCAACCCAGCCCGCTGGCGGAAAGGAATTGAAAGGCTGCCTGAAATATGGGGCAAGATCTTAAACTTGGATGGGGAATATATCGTGGACTGAGTTTTTGTTTTAGCAAATAGGGACAAATTTGAATATTGTTGTGCTAGTGTTGCAAGACTTTTCGATCGACCTAATACATACAATAAATGTGTATTCTGGCGTAAGCCGGGTTAGTAATGGATTTTCTCTTTTCTATGAGTAGTGCGCTGCCGCAGAGCTATAACGACAATCATCCTCCTCCGAGTACAGTGAGGCAAGAGGGAAACAAAAATCATCTCTGACGGAAATCTTTCGCCGTTCCAGGGAGCTAGTAGCTACTAAACGTAAGCTCCTCTCACCACTCTCAAATAATCACTCGGAGAAAAGGCAAAGAGGCTTGCAAAAGTAATGTCGTGGCCCTGTCGTGCTCAGAACTTACTCTACAAAGGCTTGCAGAACAAATTAAAGTTTGATTATAGTAATATGATAATTTACGACATTTCTTAGACGAAGCTGAAGGCTACATTCAAGTGATTCATTCGCATCAATGCTGGCAACGACTGGATGGCCGAGTGAATTGTGAAGGCCGACTTACGAGAGAAGGTCGAAGGTTCGATTCCGGAGGAAGTCAGGGGATTCCTTAGTTGGTTTGTTCCCATCTTTACAAAAGAAGAGTACATTTTGGCTTCGGTAGGATACTGTATTCGCTTCATAAGTCTGCATTCAACCTGTTGTCAGATGTGGAAGAAGCTGGTTTTTAAGTGATGTCGCACGTCCATTAAGCCACGCTTCTCTCGCTGAGGAAGGTTTCGTTGGAAGCTAATCCCATGTAACCTCTTTGGAATAATCTCCATTAGTTTTGGAAGTGTTTCTCGCTGCCACCTCATTTGCAAACATGATCGACAAGCATTGATTTGACCCATCATTAAGACATCGTTCTTCGAACTTCTTTATAAGCTGCCTTTTATTCGTCTCGCAACTTCCACTATTTCAGCAAACTGTTACCAAGTAGAGCAAATCTTATCCACCTCGTGTGATTGGTCGCTAGCTGTGTATTTCTTCCTCACCACTGTCGTATACACTGCGAGAGGCATGACGGTCGATCGGAGCACTTCCACTCACTTCCTCAACTCTAAAGCTCAAAAAAAATTGTCCAGAATTCATCCATAGTTATTTGGTATGCAGATCACCAATCTGGCAACCATTTTCAATCAAACCGCAGAAGGTTACGATGGGTAGTAAACGAGTGTGCATAGAATAACCGGCACTGCTGCCTTTCACGACTCCAAAGGTCGAGGAGAGGTCGATAGAAACAACTTCGCTCAAACATCTCTAACGGGGGTGATTGGGGATACTGATCACGGATATGATTTCTATTTTTAAAATTTCTTTCGACTATCGCTACCTAATAATACGGTATCCTAACGAAGGCAAAGCGTACACTTCTTTTGTAAAAATGAGAATATAGCACCTAGTAAATCCCACTACGGAATCGAACCATCGACACCACTCCTGTAAGCCTGCATTGCTAACCACTCGGCCATCTAGCCGCTGCCAACATCTATGCGAATGAATCACTCGAATGCACCCTGCAGCTTCGTCTAGGAAACATAGCAAATTATCATATTACTATGATCAAACCTTAGCTTGAGATCCAGACCCTTTGTTGGTTACGTTCTGAGCACGACAGGACCATTCCAGGTGTCAGTTATGTCTTATTAGCCCGCTCCGAAGTGAACCATTCTTTGCCATTTCCGGACCACCCAGTGGCCCTTAGGAAAAACGAGACACAGTTCTGTAATCCACGTCGGAGGCCCTTCAAGACCATATAAGTCCCGTTGAAAATCTTTTGAGAAAAGTTCAAGGGCTTCCCTTGCAAGATCAATGGGTCCCCGCACCCAAATCAAGGATTTAAGTGAACATTGAGACATGGATCAAGGCAACATGGACTTCGTCGACCGTTTAGATTCAGCTTTTGACAAATTATGACTGTCGTCTTATGCTGCTCATTTGCCAACATTTGCTGGTGAGAATGAGGCATGGGGGTCATGATTGAATTTTTAATTCAATGAGATCGGAAACATCATGGGCTTAACGGAAGCCATGGGCCGGATTCATCAACGATATACGTAACTTTAGCGGAGGATTGTGACCGAAAAGCTCAGATAACGCGACTTATCAAGCGATATGGTGAGCGATAAGCCGCACTGTCCGAGTTTCCGATTACAGTTCTCCGTTCAAGTTACGTGATTCCTTGGTGAATCCGACCCCAGCCTGCTTTCGGCTCATCTAACGATAATAGATGTCGTCAAGACAATCTTCGCTAACTTTGATGACGATACCAAGACAAATTGGCATGAGGCAACCACGAGACTGAAGGCTCACTTCTCGTCGACTGGACATCGGTCTGGACATTGTTAAGGTAAAAATCACGAATGTGATGATGTTCAGTGGAGAAGCGCCGGTTATGTTCTCTAACAGGGTCAGAACAAGCATTCTGGAAGCCTTTCCAGGAGCCAACCAAGTCGTCAACCGTCAATTTCTCTAGGATATGGTCTTTACGAGCGCCTTGCCGTACGCCATTAAGAAGAAGCTGAAGGTTTGGGGCCGCTGTCAGCCAATTTGACCAATTGGTGAAGGATGCGAAAAGCGTGTGGAACACCGTCCGCATAGAGGGATCAACCCGTGAAAGTGGCACGTTGATGCCAAAATTGACCAGGTTCTGGACACACTTACCAGCCAGTCGCGTGCTGTTAATTATGTCCGCCCTAGTTACAACGACCAATTCCACAATCCTTCACGTAATCGCAAAACCGTCATGAATATAACTGGAAACGCTAGCCATAGTTTTTGTTCTCAACCAGTTTTACCCCTCATAGCAAACGCAATCATCTCATTGGTAACTGACCATGCACCTCTTAAATCTCTGATGCCCAGGTCGGATCTGGTATGTCGCTTGGCCAAATACCAGATTTAAGTACAGCTTTCGATATCACCGTAGAATATAGAGCTGGGAAACACAATACTTTACGTGACTTTCTTAGCTGCTGCCTCATTAACAAGGTTTGCGGGATTCATCAGTGCTTATTACCCACTTTGGAAGACATTAGAAAAACTCAGAACGATTCTAAATATGAAGGGCTATTAAGATTTTTCAGAGAAAGCTTAATCAACCCTAAGAAAACGAGCTATAACTATAAAGCTAATGGTCAGAAAGAGCATCTAGTGAAAGTTCTGCAGGACTCATTCACTTCCTATTTGTCAGAAGCCGGTGACTTTTGGCGACGATCACTGCGATTACGAGTAAATATACTTTAGCAGGACAACATATGAACTACTGACACTGATCTATACCTCAAAAGGAAGCTAGATCAGTGTCTTGTAAGTTTACGTTACAATGAACATGAAATTCTTTGAATGGGCAATTTCAAGAATTTCCAATTCGCGCTATTAATTAAATTACTCTCTTTTCACAAACTCGCCCCTGTGTCAACCGAACGAGTATTAAAAAGCTTATCGGGTGAGTAAGGTGATTCTGTATTTGCAACATATAAAATAATTTTCCTCTCCTATTCTAAAACTGTCAGTGAATTATATAACAGCATTACAATGCAATAAAGTAATTTGTCCTCAATTGTGTATCGATAACACTTTATCTTCCACATTTCTCTCGCTTGCACATGTGTGCAAGATATCGAACACTTCAAAGTTTTCAAGAACTTGTAGCATCCCCAGTTTCCGCACTGTTCACATCAATAACTTCCATGCTTACATGTGAAATATTTTTTTCATTGTAACAATATATATGACCTATTAAATCATATGCTGTACCTAATAAGGTACTGAATTTATCACAAACTTCTCTATCAGTTCCGCTAATGAATACAGAAGACATAACACTCTTCATCTTCACTTTAATCTTCTTCATCACCGCACATGCCTATCCCTCGAGACGAAAGACTTGAGCGTCGTCTCTGATACCTTATTCGCTTCATCCACATCTTTCTACGCAAGCTCGAGGATAAGCCTGTTCTTAATAATTGTGCGGACCCTCATCGACTACCCCGTCGAATCATGCTTTCCTGGTAAATCATCTACTCACACTACCACACGCTCAGTCTTTCATCCATAACTATATACAGTATTTGAATTGTAGCGTAACTGCGTTGTAGTTCCTATATTCATTATTGCATATTCGATCTTACTTCTGCTCGGATGATTATCGACTGACAACACGATGACGATGTTCTCAAGTTCGAGGACGAGCTTATTGTAGGAAGGAATGGAGATGTCGGGTAGTACCCAATCTGCACCCTCGACGCCGACACCCCTGCCACAGATAGCGATGCCCCTGCTCCAGATAACGGCAACCTGCTATGACGGTCAAGTCTACGTTGCTCCGACCGGGAGGTCATCAGCTCTTGCCAGCAGCCTTCTCACCTCACTCCTCTTTCCCTCACACTAAACAGTATGCTATATCACAATGAAGGAAAAGTATATTCGAACTAGAACGCGCTAGATATGAGAATAGGTGATCAAAGATCACATTTACTATTTTCGAGCCAAAATGCCGTAAATCGTAAAAAAAATCCTACAAATCGCCGTAAATCGTAATTACGCACACCTCTGTGGCCGATTTCAATCGTGTAGGGAACGTGGGAACGTTGGACTGCAGCTGAATCTTGCAAAGACCATGTTCATGAGGAACGGACAAGTTTTGACGCCTCATTCTCGTTGAACGAACATCTCCGAATGCTCTAGCTACTTGTGTCTGGGTCGCCAAGTCAATATGGTCAACGATCTAGCGCCGGAGCTGGGCAGGAGGAATCGAGCGGCTGGAGAGCTTTCAAAAACGTCAAAGAAGCAGTGTAGAAGGCGAAGAACGTCCGACTCCGTGACCACCTATTCGACTCTACCGTTCTTCCTAACGCGATGTTCTTGGTACAGGCGCATAAATTTCGAGCTACGTCGACGTTCGAGGATCAGAGACGCTGTCGCATGGGCCAAGTCGTCGAAAATTAGGTGGGGCGCCGTGTGTCCACAAACAGCCGCTGGACGAAAGCCGGCACCGACTGCATTCCGCGGAATATCAAGAGATCACCAGTACGCCCACCAACGCGTTGGTCGGACTTCTTCGTAAAAACCCTGAACGACCGATATGACGCTCTTCCCGTCCCTCGAGCGAGGAGGATCCATTGGAGCACTCTGGCACACGACAGGGACGAATGGAGACGCTGCTGGCGCCCGTTCGAGCAAGTCGATGATCAACGGGACGACAGGTGATAAAGGTGATTTCGGAAATCTACCTTTAGATACAATAGATAGTAATAATTTCGAACTTCTTATTTCCCGGAGTTTTTCGCTTTTCCGATTTCTGACGAACTCGGCTACCCCTTTTATGGGAAGGTTTTCAAAATTTCTGTCCATCCCTTTACCATACCTTCCCCCATGGACAAGCATCGCATTTCTCTACCAAATTTATGTGCCTGTACCAAGAACATCGCGTCGCAATCATAATAGAGCATTTATTTCGAGATGAATCAGAATGTTGTCTGCACGTCACAACAAAACATAAAACTGAACCGTTTTTACATGAGGAACAACTATACCATCGACTATTGGCTAGCTGGGGCAATATCGTCGACAACTGCACAAACTGCTCATTTTAACCACAAAAGTTTCGAAGCAGATAACGATAGGAGTCAAGTATACAACTTATAGTGCCTTTCATGATAGGAAGAATCCATATCATTACAAATAATGACCGGTCTACACGACTGCTGTAGGGGAAGGAACTCCTTGAAAGGCTTTATAAATCAACGAGACAGAAATGAGAGATTGGCGGATATAGGACTGCTTTTCTCGTAACCCTGGACGGAACAGCCAACCCTCGAACTGGGGATGTGCAGGATCACGTCAAAGAAATTGAGGCAGGGTCGAGCAGGTTCGGAGACTCGATGTGACCTGGTGCCGTAGATGCTGTGTCAGATCCTGAAAAAAACGACGTGACAACACTGGAACATGATCTGTTGCCTCTAACACGTGAGTGAAGTGGAAAACTAGTTCAAAGCATTAGGTTGGTCAAAAAGCCTTCATTCGTTTGACATTTTTCTTCTTTATTTTCGATTCACAATAAATAGAATTCATTAATAACCATCGTATGTCACAACAGTGTGCGACCTGATAGGCATGTCAGCGATTCCTTTCCGCCACACTGGGGAGACTGAGCGTCAAAGATTTCGCTGACCGCCTTTGCAACATCTTCAACTTTGGTAAAGTTTTTCTTCGCCAGGAATGGCTTAAGCGGAAAAAGTGATAGTCAGGGGAGGCAGAACAGGGCAATACGGTGGGAGAGAACCGTGCACCGGTCCAGCTCTAGCTTTTAAGTGTCTCTTTCGCTACATGCGGCCCAGCGTTGTCGTGAAGGAGCTGGACAGAAGCACGCCTCGGCCGTCTTTCTCGAATAGAGTTCGCCATTTTCTGAAGCGACTGACAGGAAAGGAGACACTTTTTGGGGTGAAGGCCCGATTTGGCTTGCTTCGGCGAACCTTCTCCTCGAGGAAGCCACACGGCACGACGCGTGAGAAACGTAGAACACCTAATTCCCAACCCCAGTCATTGTCTTCGACAAACTCCTTTCGGTGAAAAGGAAAAGGAGAAACTGACACATAGATGCCCGGATAAATCGCGTGGTATCGCTCATGAGATGAGGGACCCATCGAACCAGCACCTTTCTGTGGCGACGACCTGGAGGCGACTGAGGACTGTTGGATGGGTACACCCAAGTCTCGTCGCAAGACTGCGGGTCCAACCTCCGGATTCTCTTTGACAGCGCGAGAAGGGCCAAGAGTTTCCCAAGTCCGTGTCTACTCTCACACCAGCGAACTGCGCTTGACCAGAAACTGATGGAAGAGGTGTCCTCTCCCTATGCGTTGTTAATGCTTCGAAAGGTTGTCATCGTTCCAGTTCCTCGACCCCATTCGTGGCTCGGCTCGAAGGTAGGGTTGTGGAACTGACATCGTGACTTAAGATAATAAAGACAACGTGGCTATACCTACATATCACGGACAAGTTTCGAGAATGATCTAACTACCATATGGTAATGGTAATGGCTACCGATCACTAATGAAGATACTGGAACCTTCACAAAATCACTTCAATGCTTTCTGACCAACCCAATACATGGTTACCCTACACGAGCTACTACGTCAAGCAGCTATGCAACAACAGCACAGCACCATATCCATCCGTATCACGCTACTGCTACCATATAACCATCGATCGAGGTCACACTTCTCATCAGGAAACTAACCAGACTTCAGCGGGAGGCGAGGCTCTTTGAACGCATTAGCCAGTATCTGACGCTCCTCCGACCACCTCAGCGCCTTTTCGTTGCCGGCTCTGAAACTTGAATGCATAGGAGCTACCGGATAGCAACGGAACCACGACGATGTTCACCTACTTCTTCAACAAGTTCTGAAAATTAGACCGCATGGAGTCCAGCTGTGAAATAGGCAGCGGCGACGGTGACGGCTCCCGTGGAATAGGCGATGATAACGGAGTGCCAGATCTTAAGCCAAAACATTCGTCTCCTAAGGCCGTGGACATACTTCCATCGTCGCGACGCCACCGCGGCGCTCAGTCCACGGCTCTTCCGCCGCGCACGGTCGAATAGTAAAAAGACGCCGAGGCCGCCGCAACAGTGGCGGCCGGCATGCGCGATAGCTCCCCACGCCCATCGCGTGCATGGCACACTTTTTCGCGTCGCGCTCGGTGTTTAGCGCTGGTGCTGGGCGGATCGCCATCGCGCTGCCTTGCAGAGCGATGAGCGATGGGAGGAGCACTGGGAGCTCCACCTCCTTTCGCGTCGCTCTGCAAGACACATCGCTGCGATTCTATCGTGGCGACGGGTAGTGTGCACGAGGCCTAAGGGCAATGGTTCTCCAAACATTCGACAGAGACTTACAGTTTCTTTTTCCTTTCTCGGTCAGACTTCGACTGATCCTCCTTCGGCCTCTTACTCGCTTGAGCAGCCTTCGCACTGCAAAGAAAAGAAGTGTCAATGTTCTCCGACAACTGCTAGATCAATGTTTGCTAGTTACGATCAAAACTTGCGCCAGGCGATACTTGAACCAGCACTATCTGCTTTCCGCGAAGGATGTTATCCCGTAAAGCCATCAACGCAGGTTTGAGCGCAACGTCCTAGTGATCAGAGGTATGCGTAAATGGATTCCGAAATTTCGTAAGTCGTAATTTCGAAGAAAAAAAACTTCATAGATCGTAAATCGTAATCCGTAAAGCGTAAGAGGGCGCAAATCGGGTCGGGAGGTCAACATGGCCTGCCGCGGCGGGCAACCGCGGCGAGTGTAAATACAGCGAATGTAAATGCAGTCTTATCTCCTTGTTTCGACTACATATCCGTGCTTTATAGGAAACTCCAGGATGTAGGCAATTTTAACACGAACGCGTCACTCGAGCCACACCTTGAGGTCCCTTCCCCTGCCCAAATCCGTGCTCTCCTCACCTGACGCACAGAACTGAGCTAAAGCATTGTTTGCACCTATTCTTTACTATAAGTATGTTTTGTCGCTTTGTTTTTGTGTTGGTGACACTTTTAAGGAGGTGACCCCCCTCGATCCGATCTGCGCCCGTAAGAGTTGTCTGATGCATAGTGCAACCACAAGAACTTCTTGATAAATGAAATAGAAGGTCCACCTACATTTTTATTCAATTATTGGATAATTTTCTGCATAAGCTGCACATTTTTCTGGCCAAATCGGAAATTTTTAAAGTCTATTTGACACCTTTCTATACAACTTTTATGCGGATCATAATAAAGAGTAGATTCAAAGAAAATGGCGCCTAAGAAACGTGTCCCAACCAATGTCTTACACCGCTTGAATGACGATGAAATTCACATTCCCTCAGCTTTCCTAGTGTCTAATCTACGATTCACATACAATTGCAACAAGTAATGAACGCTGTGAATTAAAAAAAAGTAATTATACTGCTGACTAGCTCGGTAGAAACAGGGTTTGAACAAGAAATCCGTCAACGCTTTCTGAGCGAGCGCATGGCGCAGCCCTACTACATGACGCACCCAACGCTTTGCTGCATTTTGAAATGTTTACACCCATGAATAATTCTGAAGCTGAGAGGTGGTAGGTTTGTGACCGTTGAAGTTGTACGACCATATTTCTGGATACACTTTATGATCGAATTTTCATTAAAGGAAAAGTGTATTGGGCGAAATTGGTTCCTAGCAAACCAAGGACGAGTTCTGGTCCCTGCTTGATGAGAAACAGCGAAAGTGCCGTCTGAAGATATGGTTGTTGTTGCGGGTGACCACAATTGTCACGTCGTAGCAGCGAGGGACGGTTGTTTCATTTTTGCAAATCCTTGAACCCAAGGAGTTAGGGACCCTGGATGGTCAGGATTGGATTGCCACTCTCAGCACGCACCTAACGCGTGTGTGCGTGGAGATAAGGGAGGTGGTGAAAGATACCAGTGCAAGCAGCTCGGTGCAGTGGGGGGAGGGGGGGAGGTAATCAAAGGCACAGCGTTCAGTTGTTTGATCAACGTGCCGTGCCGAATCTTTGCGTTTTTAGATGTTCATTCCTTGCTTGGTATCTATCACCTTCCGAACTTTTCCTACACATATATGGGTTTCCAAGAACGCGTTCATCAGTTGCCCCCCCCCCACTATATACGACACTTCTCATTTCCTTAGGACTTTTGATAGGACCCTTGACTAAATGAAGAATGAACCTTCCCAACCAGACAGTTACGTGAGCATAAGGTCGTACCCGTCCACAAGTCGAGTATGGGTGTCCAAACAACCTAACCTAGCATGTACCCCACATGTTCAAAAAAGGACTGCTTATCGTTACGCAAGTCCAATTGCCCCCGCCCTTCGAAAGAGACACACTGACGATGACGGGCAGGTAGCTACTGTAGTCCCAGCAGGTTAGTGAGCATTGGTCACCGTCATCTTCTATCGTATCGACAGAGGGCGGCACGTTGGTCTCGATACTCGTCTGGTGAGGCGACCATTTAAAAATTGCAAAGAAATAAACAAATTTTGTTTATCGACGATGTAGTGCAGAGATGCCTTTCAAAAATTTGATCACGATGATTCCCCGCGACATGAGTGTACGCTCTCCCGACTACGCGATTATCATGGGTAACTCCGAAACAGCACCATTGCACTTTCGTGAGACCTAGCTCCTTGGTCGAGGTCGAAAAAGGGTAGAAAATTTTACCCAAACCTTGCCTATGGAGGAACGCTGATCACGAATATGGTATCCGTTTTCAAAACTTTGGCCGATTGCGGTATCTTACCAAGTGTGTGCGCGGTCCCATAGTAAACTTTGAGGGCCCCTAATTGCTTGGGTCCAAGGGCTTGCAAAAATGAAACCTACTTTCTACTATTTGAAGGGTGGATATTTTCATGATGGTATTCATTTTCGCCATTCAGACACGCCTGAGACAGTTCCCTGATCAGTTAATCCGTATGTCATGTTGTCCGCCACACAGAAGGAGCAACGTCAAAGAATGCGTAGGACACTGCGTCGTATGCCAGCCAGCTGTTTCTTTGAGCTTAACTAAGGGTGATTGTGAGTGAATTTATAGCTTTGGTAGCCGATCATACAAAATTATGAGATCGAGTGGATGGTGGATGGTTGGGGATTATGCGCCGAACGACATCGTTCAGATGGCGTGTCTTAGGCGTAGTCTAACGTGCGTCTTTATTCAGAAGGCATGCCAAAGACGTTCTCCAGAAGGCGTGCAGATTCTAAAACGTGTAAAAGATATTGTGCAAAGAAGGGATTCAGAAGGCGCGTCACAGACGTTGTCCAATATGCGCGGGAATCAAGAAGGCATAAGGTACATACATAAATAAACTAAGAACATAAAGCATACACAAATTAAAAATAAGACTGCAAAAGGTAAATTAAATTAAAAGCCTCACTCTATTTTTAACTGCGTCAGATCGATCTTGAAAATATCGTTCAGAGGTGTAGGAGTGAGACGAGACCTTTCTCGCTTCGTCCACTCCATAGCAAGGAAGTCGCAGATTTGCTCCTGAATATAAGAACACAACGGTTGTGTTTAGTGTGTCCCCCTTCCCAAGAGCGACCCCTACTCATTTCCCGTCTTTTTTCAACACTTGGTAGAGTAAGACAATGTAACTATGAATAACTAAAATCAGAAAGGCGATGGTGATGTCCTGGTGTGGTTAACACGAGCACTGTGCAGATTATCGAATATCGGTACCGCCCGTCAGCAAGGAGGGGCGCGAATCCAAAGTCATCTAGGGAAGTCCGCCTCAGCGACCATCCCGTTGTTGTTGTTGAACATCCAGATGAATCGAAGTAGCGCTGTGTAGCCTGTATGGCTGATATTCCTCTCATCTATCCACCCAGACCTGGTCACAGCCTGTGTGGATATCTGTGAGTTCGATTTCCTGCCGTCTGGCAGCCTACGGGGATGCAATCTCCCTTGTCTAATTCCCATGACCCCTTCACGCCTGTGTGGGTGATAGTTGACATTAAGCAGTGTTTTGATAAAAGCTTGTAACGCAGCGATGTGCGGTGAAAGGAATAGTACGTCATCGGCGCCAGTCAGCAATCGTTAATCAATCCGGCGCAGCCAATACGGGCGCGATAGAAGATAGAGTAATAGAATAGAATAAAATAAAAGGCTCGTGTTTCTAGACGGTTTGTTCTTTTGCTCGCTCGCTTTCTCATCCTCTTCTGTTATGAGTTTTGGTCTCTGGGCGTGAGCTCATGTTGCTTGACGAATAAATCTGGTTACTCTGGCGAAATATGCAGCTGACAGAAGGCAATTAGTCCCTGGAAACTCTTTAGCCTGCTCACGACCAGACACCAGGGACTCCACCCCTGGTAAGCGAACTAGTAAAAGAGCTCCTTGAATCCATAGCAGGGACAGAAGAAGAGCTAGTTTTAAGAATAGAGGGGCTAGTAAATGGCCACCTGGTTGAAGATAGCTGAACTAAAGGACGGAGTCAAACGTTTGAATCTTCAGATGCAGTCGTTGTAGGCGGAATCTTACACTCCTTGAACATTTCAGCTGCCGCGCGACACCATAACGCTAGTAGGGCAGTCACAAATATCAATCCTTAACGCCACCTTATCTATGACGGTGGTTCCATAGTCTCGCAAAGTCTGTCAGTTCATGTGTAAACGCTGTCCTTCAAACATTCTCGCAGAAGATACTCACTTCGACTTTAAGGTACCCGCACACTTCTGTGACAACACCGCGGCCCTATCCTTAACCATAGCACAAGAATGCAGAGCTCGCCGCCAGCGGCGACCTCAGCGGCGCCGCTGAAGCGGCAGCGGCGATAATGATGTGAATCACTATTGCCGTCGCCGCTCCAGCTGTCTGTCTTCGATGAGTCATGCCGTTCAGCGGCGCCCGCGTGCGGAGGCCTTTAGTCAATGGACGCTTAGTCATGTTTTATGCCTCTTAATACGATTTTCTACGCAACTCGAGCTCAACGGTAACAAAAATGATTACTGCAGACTTACAACAACACATCTGTTCACAACTCGTTGAGTGATGCGCAGCTTGGTCAACGTTGAGCAGGACACAAGCAAGTTGTTGTTCGCGTGACCGATCACGACAAGCCCAGTCGGCACTGAAATGAAACACTGCTCATCGTGAAAAACGACCATTGGTTCTACAATCAAAAACTGGTTGACGATGAAGTAGGATGGACTTTTATACTAAGACCATTACAAAGTATTCATATCCGCAACTCCTGTATTAAAAGACCCAAAGAAAATGAACAAAAGCAAGAGAAAGCTTCAAAGAAGTGCCAACTCTTAAAACTAGGAGAAGTGGTAAAACAAGTAGGGAGAATGAACCAGATAAAGCGACCACTCACTGATCATGTTGGATCGCATCATCTTCATGGCACCTGGATGGTAGTCGCACGCTTCCGCTCCAACAACAAACAGAGTTGGGCAGTAGGTGAGGAGAATGTCGTCGTCGGGCTCCTGAGAAGTGAAAATACGGCGCACTATATACTGAATGACTTCAGTATCTCTTAATTACACGACAACTCTAATACTGTCCACTGAAGGTTCATTGATCATGGAATGTACATATCTCATATCTATCATACACATATAACTGGCCTATGGATAGCCATCTTCGTAGGCACTATATAGCACTTATTACTCAATTGTTTTTCCTTATTGAGGTGCATAAGAACACC
The DNA here is from genome assembly GCA_947359475.1 of Heligmosomoides polygyrus bakeri. Taxonomy (NCBI): domain Eukaryota; kingdom Metazoa; phylum Nematoda; class Chromadorea; order Rhabditida; family Heligmosomidae; genus Heligmosomoides; species Heligmosomoides polygyrus. The sequence goes on along the minus strand of OX375868.1, from coordinate 48,809,447 downwards.
ATAGTATACCGTGGGCTAGCTCTGATTTTCTGTAGTGATCATGTTACTTGTGGGTTGGCTGACCTGCCCTTCTCTGGTTATTTTCTCCTTCATAGATGCGCAGGTTCATAGATGATGGGCCTTTCCTCAACGTTCTCTCTTTTTAGTGCTTTCGCTGTTTGTAAGTCTACTTCTGAGTTTTCTCCTATTCTTGTTCTTTCGGGGCAATTTTTTCGCGGCCTGTTCTCGACCATTGTTGGCACATACCTATGAATGTATTAATAATAAATAAATAAATATCTCTCAAGAATGTGCTCTGTTCTTTGAAGCCATGCAGTTACGGCAGTTCTGTTCTTACCCGCAGGCAGAGGCAAGCAGCCAAAATTGAGTGAACGTTTCCGCACCCGTGGGGGTCAGAAACACCGATTTTATCTATTTGGCCGGAAAGTTCTGGCGGTTTTTGTGCAACCGCTTTTCCTTCGTTTATTACTGAATCAATATTCAACCTACTTCTCAATTTTATATAACGTCTAATACGGAATTCTTCGCTCTACCTGACGGAATAATTTGTGTTTCACCTATGCTTAACAATTGTGTTCCTGCGAAGGCTTACTGATCTATGTCGAAAGAGCAGTTCCAGACAATATCTTATTTCGATTCAAGCTGGGCCAATCCGTCGTCGGAACAGCCAGGCGAATCAACCATGTGTGGGAGCCGAACAGTGTTGGAGAAACGAGCACCGTGCAACGGTGGTTCGAGACATTTCGTTCTGGAGACTTCAACCATGAAGAAGCACCCCGAAGCGGCAGACATATGGCAGCCCAGAACGATTATTTGAAGGCCTTCGTGGAAGCCAGTCCATCGCAAACAGTCCGTGAGATTGCAGAACGTTTAGGAGTCAGCAAAACTGCTGCTCGACGAGTGGGTGCCTCCAGGCACTTCCTAAAGGCAACATTCCACCAGAAAAAGACGACGGTAACAGTGTTGTGGTCGGCAGCTGGCGTGATTCACTACAACTTTCTGCAACTAGGCCGAATCGTCACAACAGACTCCTACTACGGCGAAATGGACCAGATGTACCGAAACTTGCGAGACCTGCAGCCTGCACTGGTCAACAAAAGGGGTCCCATTCCTCTGCACCACATCGCCGCCCATACGCTTCACAAATCACCATGCGAACTTGGACTTGAAGTTCTGTCTCACCAGCCATGCTCAACAGACCTTAGGCCCCGTGCATACTTCCCGTCGCGGCGATGAGTTTTGCAGAGCGATGCGAAAGAATTTGAATTTCGCTGTGCTCGGCGCATCGCCCATCGCTCTGCAATGGGGCGCGACGGCGATCCGTCCAGGACCAAACGCTAAACACCGCTCGCGGCGCGAAAAAGTATGCCATGCCCGCGATGGGCGCGGGAAGCCATCGCGCATGCCGACCGTTACTGTTGCGGCGGCCGCGGCGAGGTTTCCTTTGACTATTCGACCGCGTGCGGCGGAATGGTCATGAACTGAGCGCCGCGATGGCATCGCGGCGATGGAAGTATGCCCCCGGCCTTACACCAACCGACTACCACCTACTCAGAACTTCCTCGCTGGTAGGACATTCGCATTTGCATCTCTTCCACCCAGTTTTTTTCACTGATGGAATCAATCAACTAGTGACGCGTTGGAAAGGGGGTGCTTATTTCGACTGAATCCGCTGAGTATGAAGACAGCTATGATCGCTTGAAGTGGACCACACAACGTCGCTAGAACTTTCCGGCCAGCCTAATAGAACGTCTAGATCCTGTACAGGTGTTGTTCGAGCCGTCTAGAACAGTTATTTGGTGTGCTGATTACGAATATAAGAATCGCTTTCGATGCTAAGGCAAGTGACGATAGCTATAGAGATAGCTACGTCTTACTCAGACACTTTACTCCTACCTACAGCAATCTACCGTAGCACCCTGTAATACCAACAGCGGACTCCATGTTCATCATCATTATCCCAAACAACTATCATAGGCGTGAAATCACTCACTCTCACACGCTACCGCCATATTTTCATCAGCTACCATGAAGGTGTAATTAGAAAAAAACGGATATAAATTCTGTGATCATCACACCAAATAATTCTTCCAAAGGAAGATTAGGCGAAAATTTGTTTTAATTTTGATGTCATGGAAGTACAGTAATGCAGAAAGCTGCTATGTAGTGTAAGACCTCGCTCAATGTGAAGAGACTGTTATCTTCATAGGCTTTCCATGCTGTGATCGGCCGTATTTTTTACGCTCATTATGTACCTATGGTGCTGCAAGTCGCTTATAAATATTCTACAAATTTTCGTGTTTTATGGATTTGGAGTAGTGGTAATGAATAATGAAGTGTAGACAAGAAAAAGGTTGGAAAAACAGCATGTCACAGCAATCATCGAGACGTACAGATACGGATTCTCTACGGAAATTCTATACTAGGGTAGAAGTGCAACAAATCTGCATGCCACAGGAGTCGACATCGCTTGGTTCGTGAGGTAAAACCTCTGCCACTGCGCCATCCAAGCCATGAGGCGAGCGCCGCGCCCCTGAGTAGTAAGCTCGTGCCAGCGGATCGTTAGCCACTGTTAACCATACGGAACCTCTAGTGCCTCCTACTCCTTTGCCTTTCCTTGAAGTTTATTTCACTTCCGAATAAGAGAACACATAGTTTGAATTTTTATGAAAAAAAAACTTTTGAAGAAAAACAATGATTTAGACCTTGTTTTAAAGAGCAGGAAGGCGGCCACTCTTTATATCCAAGGCAGAGATTGCGCCATGCCCTTTGTCGGAACTTAGCGATTTTTAGCACATATCCTCACTTTGGTGTTGCATGTAAGCAGTACTTACACTATCAATCAAATTAACACTGCGACCTACTTTCCGAGTGCATGGCGCGATCCAGTCTTTTGATGCACTATATGATTGCTGCTTTGATGTGCTTTAAAACAAAATTCAATTCATTATTTTTTCTTAAAAAACAAAAAACTTCTAAAACGCTCAGTCGGGTAGCTAAAGTTTAAAAATTTAAAAAAAAAAGTTATTCTAAAACTTCATTGAACAAAAAATTATTCTAACCATCTTGGAGAGTCTGCAGTTAAACCTGTAAGAAGCTCGTTTCGATTTGGAAGACGCTCAATTTGATTTCAAAGTTCATAGACCGGCTTGAAAGAATGTCGAATTTGCCATGAAGTGTCCGATTTGACGTGAAAATGGTATCCCACCATATATATCATAAGCGGTCTTCCATCCAAAAGCAGGGGTACACTCTTTCGGGCCAGAAGTAATAACGTCACGACGAGATTTGCCCAGCCGGACTAGAATTGTTCAAATACCGCATACTATCTGTCCAATATCCAGATGTGTACGCATAAATTTGGGTTCTGGAATTATTTCGGTCCGACGACAGGACTCAACAAGTCGAATTGGTGAAGTAACTGATGTGAAATGCTTCACGAGGCAGACCTTGTCTGACAAGAGAGGGGCTGGCGTAAGCGCGATCGCTTTCTAAACAGGGAAGGCACAGACGGCGAAACAGCAGTGGATTAATCTTCGCCATGTGATCCCTAACGTTTACGAGCACAGCGAGCAGTGAGCGATAAAGAACGATGTTGACCAGTCCTCGTGGTATGCACCACGCATCATGGCTCCACGCGATCTCGTGGAAGTGAGCTGCATGCACTCGGCCTGTACAATGATTTGCGATGGCCAGACGTTGGGCAAGCCCGTGTTTTGACCGGGGGACGGTCAGGAGGTACACCCGCCCCTTGCTGCGGGGAGGGGAGGAGTGGGGGGGGGGGGGGGGGCGGTGCTATCTCCTCTCATCCCCTTGCTCACCCACCCCAACCCCCTAGGCTTCATTGAGTGTCTAACGGCTGCCTTACGAAACCTTTGACATGCAAAACAAGTGTCCGGTCTTCAGAACAGCGGCTGCACCTCCTGACGCCACGCCCCTCAGCAGGGGGCGGGCGCACCTCCTGTCGCGCTGCCGTTTTGACCTTCTCACACAAGTCCCGTACCCATTCACCGACTCCGGAGAGATGGAAGGCTTGGCTGGCTTGGTCGGGAAATCTGAACCGAGGACCTGGAATTGAGCACAAGCGACACCTGGCTAAGCTGCCAAGCCCCAGTGGGTGTTAACAGACATTAAACACACGACTATTGGTGCCCTAAAAGAGTAAACCAATCGTTGCGAAAGTAGACGCTATTGCTGGTAAGCAGCAATGACGAGAAACTTACCCCACGGCTTCCATCTACCGTCAAGAGAGGATAAGCGAGATCGATAATCGATGAAACACCAGGAACCGTATTCAGCACCTGAAGTGCACAAGCAGAACGTTTTGATGACAGTCGACTATCGGGTGAGAGCAAACAACGCACCACATGATTGAAACAGCATGTAGTGCCCCACCCAACAAGGACTATGCGCTTCTGTTTGTGTTCTCGTACAATTTTCTTAACCTGGAATACTAAAGCAATTAGCCAACGCAGCACAGTTAAACGTTACTAACAACGGAGCAAAATGGAATCAACGAACCGCCCGGGAAATCATGCCGACAGCAGCGAAAAATATATCGCTTACAGTTGCAGTAAAAGTATCGTCAATTTTCAAACGAATCATGACGGAGGCAGGATTTCCCATTTCTCGGAGCCATCTGAAGAATACTCTCTTTGTAACTGTTAAAAATTCAAAATTAACCGGAACACTTACTTGAAAATAGGATCATAGTGGCGATCCCTCACTGAGAAATCTCCTATCGATATATTAGGGGCGACCAGAACAAATACAACGTCAGAAAGTGACCCTGGCTGAAATCACACGGAACGTCATAGTCACTCGTTTTCGGTTCGTTTTTTGATAAAGACGGGTGGTGAGAGCCTATGACTTGCTAGTAGCTACAATGTCATTCCCAATGTTCGGACATACGACACCAGGCGTTATGATGCAAATGCATGGACCTAGAAACACCTCCAGCCACTAAACAAGGAGGGAAACAGGCACTGTGGCATCTCAAAGAGGAATGGTCACCTCACAGAACTCTCTAGTAAGGCGAGTAACACGAAAGTATGATGTATATAATGATATACTTACATTATAGAGTTACATATAAATGTATGCTTTACATATGCACACGAGCTTATGAATAGCTGCAACGCGATGGGCGTATGTAGAACACACATACCTTATGGTTCCGGAGCGATCCAAATAACTAACCAAAAATGCCTAACTACTAACCCTTCGGGAAACCACACATGAAAACGCACACTTAATTCCCGCCCTCTTATTATTCGGTCACCTGCACGATTACGAACGCTCCCCTGAGGACTAAAATCAGTGAACGTAGATATTCTTGTCGAGATGATCTGCTTTTGTTCTACACAACACCTCTCCCAGTGTCTAAGTAGCCATGAAATCATGCCATGAAAAAACGTAAACCGATAAGCGAGTAAAAATGCATAACTCCGCAGTGCCACATAATATGTCATTAGATAAAACAAGTTCGACAAATTCACTATCCCACGATGCACTGTCATAGCGCACTTTTCCGAGTGTTTTCGGTACACATCATTGCTGCACCACTGACGCGCTTATAGATGACATACGTTCCATGATGAAGCCACACATGTTCTCTGGAAGACTTACAGGTGGACCCCGCCCCTCCTCCTCCGAGCCGCTATGCCCACAGATACAGTCGACAGCACCTTGTTCACAGTGGACAATCTTCAAAAGTCAACCGTGCAATGCCCGCTGTGATGGACGAATGATGTACAAGTCTGAAGTAGCCATGTAACATAAATATGAGTGTAAGGACGTAAATAGAACACGCCTCCTGCTAGTGTAGCGAAGCGCAGTGAGCGAAGAGCAAACAATTAGATAGAAAATACGGGGTCCAAGATGTACGCTGCACTGGAGAAGTGAATACCAGTCGGATTAGTTTCCCCACCTTGTTGACTGAAGGAACCATATTGTTGCTCACAACGATGTTTGGACTGGTTGAACAAGTAATCCAATAGATCCTGTTGTGGCAGTGACCCTGACGTTTGACCTGATGGCTGAGTCCGTGTTCGGCAAGTTGGGCGCCGATGACCACCCAAGGAGTGGTCTCCCGCTAACAAGTAAGTAGATCGCGAGCAGGCGAGGCGGGAAGCGGACTGCATAAAAGGCCGGCAGCAGGAGGCCTTGGCATGCTAAGGTCGGGTCCACGACTCCCCGGTTGTGGATATTGTTCTCATCATCTTTCCCATAATAAATCTTCTCTACTTTTCTCTCTCTCACCAGGTGGCTCTCGGAGCATACGGGTCGCAGGAAGGAGACCCAGTAGATTTGTATACCAGGCAGAGAGGTATACAACAGTGGCGATCAGGAGTAGGAAGCCACTTGTCGCAAAGGAAGGTGCGACATTGTTTCGAGCTCAAGAAGGAAGAGCTCCAGGTGGCCTTGTTGCGAACAACACTGATTGTTGTTCTGGAAGAGAGAGAGCGCGTGTAGCCTGTAAGAGGCTAGTTGGAGAGAAACCGAGTGGATAGAAAGGTTCTGTGATTGGAGTTGGAAGAGAAGCCATGGATCCTCAGCTGGTGATGACAATGTTTAAAGAGCTCATGGAGGAGCAGAGAAAGATAGCGGAAAAGCAGCAAAAGGATATGATTGCCATGGTTATGAGTCAAATGGTAGGGACGAGTAGAGTAAAGACGGAACCCGAAGAAGTATCCGTTCCCAGCATGATGTCGGCATTGAGCAATCGGCTCGAGAGATTCGTATTCGATCCAGAGACGGAGATGAGCTTTACCAGGTGGTATTCAAGGTACAAGGAGGTGCTGGTTGACGATGCAAGGCAACTACCGGAGAGTGCCAGAGTCAGACTGCTTTGTGAAAAGTTAGACTCAACCACATTTGAGAAGTACCAGAGGCATGTACTGCCACGAGAGGTGTCTCAGATTGGTTTTGATGAAACAGTGCTTACACTGAAGCAGCTGTTTGACTTCAAAACATCAGAGTTCACTACGAGGTACCAATGTTTGAAGTTGGAGAAGAGTGACTCCGAAGACTACCTCACCTACACGGGTAGAGTGAACGAATTCTGCGAGAAGGCGAAAATCCATGAGCTTGATTCTGATGGAATTAAGTGTTTGCTATGGATTTTCGGTCTGAAATCCCAGAAGGAGGCTGAAATAAGGCAACGGCTCATTGCAGTGCTAGACAGAGAGTACAACGAAGGAAGGAAAGTGTCACTCCAGGAGTTGCACAAGGAATGTGAGAAGTTCTTGAGTCTGAAGAGGGACAGTGACACTATTGCTGGCAACGTGAAAGTTGTAGAGGAAACTTATAAGGTTGAAAAGAAGCCGGTGGTTTGCTGGAATTGTGAAGGACAGCATTATGCGAGGCAGTGTAAGTTGAAGCCCTGGTTTTGCAAGAAGTGTAAGGAGACTGGACATAAGGAGAAATACTGCGATACCGTCTTCCGAGGAAATGGTGCTCGCAAGAGTGGCACAGATGCAAGACGTCGCAGTAAAGACAGTAGTAAGAGGATTAAGCAAGGCTCCAAAAGGCACGTTAGAGTGATCATAGCGAATGCCGCTGCTGATGTCAATTCGACACGCATGTATGTGGAGGCAGTGGTAAACAGTCACCGAGTGGAGTTCTTACTCGACACTGGCTCGGACATAACCCTGCTAAATGAAGATGTCTGGAGGCAGATGGGAGCTCCAAAGCTTGAGAGGACAAATGTCGTTGTTAAAAACGCCAGTGGAAGTTCCATGAAGATACATGGGAAATTGTGGTGTGAATTCAAGATAAAGGGCCGTAGAGCGGAAGGCTACGCGTATGTAACGCCCTCCAACTCCCTTATGGGACTAGAGTGGATCCAGAAAAATGAGGAGATGATGTACCATATGAAGATGATGGTAGCGCAAGTGAAAGTGAAAGACTCCGATCTGGGAGAGGAATTGAAGAAGACCTTTCCTAGTGTTTTTGAAGAGGGTCTGGGACTCTGCACAAAGGAGAAAGCTGAACTACAGCTTGTGCAAAATGCTCGTCCAGTTTTTCGAGGTTGCAGACCAGTAGCGCATGCTGCAGTAGAGTCCGTCGACAAAGAACTCGACAGACTTCTGCAAATGGGTGTGATAGCCCCGGTGAGCCACAGTGAATGGGCTGCACCAATAGTATGCGTAAAGAAGCAGAATGGGAAGTTGAGAGTTTGCGCAGATTTCTCAACGGGTCTTAACAAAGCATTGCAGTCTTTCGATTATCCTTTGCCAGTGCCAGAGGATATCTTTGCGTCGTTAAATGGAGGAACGGTGTTCTCGCAGATAGATCTGTCAGATGCCTATTTGCAGATAGAGTTATCTGAAGATGCGAAGAAGATGGTGGTGATCAACACGCACAGAGGATTGTTTCAGTACAATCGCTTACCGTTCGGGATAAAGACTGCGCCTGGAACCTTCCAGCAGATAATGAATAAGATGGTATCAGGTCTGAGAGGAGTAACGACTTATCTGGACGATATCCTTGTGTGTGGTAGAACGGAGCAGGAACACAAGGAAAACTTGTTTGCGTTGTTCGGAAGAATCGCGGATTACGGATTCAAAGTACGCCTGGAGAAGTGTGCGTTCTCCAAGCCAGAGATACGATATCTTGGTTTTATCGTAGACAGAAACGGTAGAAGGCCAAATCCGGATAAAGTGGAAGCTATCAAGAACATGGTGGAACCGACGAATGTCAGCCAACTGAGAGCATTCCTGGGCATGGTTACATATTATTCCGCATTCATGCCAACGATAAAGGAATTACGAGGACCGCTAGATGTTTTGTTGAAGAAGGATGTCAAGTGGGAGTGGACATCGCGGCACCAGAAAGCGTTTTGTGACCTGAGGGCAGCACTGTCTAGTGAACTGAATCTCGCTCACTACGATCCTAGGCAGAAGATTGTCGTTGCGGCGGATGCATGCGAATATGGCATCGGAGGTGTCATTTCGCATAGGTACTCAGATGGTTCTGAGAAGCCAATTGCACACGTTTCTCGATCACTGACAAGCGCTGAGAAGAACTACTCGCAGATCGAAAAGGAAGCACTTGCGCTTGTGTTCGCTGTCAAGAAGTTCCACAAGTACGTGTTCGGCAGGAAGTTTCTGCTTTTGACAGACCACAAGCCGTTGTTAGCCATTTTCGGTGACAAGAAAGGAGTTCCGGTTTACTCAGCGAATCGACTTATGAGATGGGCGACAACTTTGCTTGGATATGATTTTGACATAGAGTATGTCAACACAGCGAAGTTTGGTCAAGCAGATGGCTTGTCAAGATTGATGCAGAGACATCGTTATGAAGAAGAAGACATTGTGATCGCTGCTGTAGAAAGCGATGTGTCTCTGTTGTTGAAGGATTGCATCAGGAAGCTGCCTGTCACTCATGAGCACGTAGAGACGTGTACGGATAGGGATCCAATACTCAAAAAGGTCAAGTCATGTGTGAGAACAGGAAGATGGTCCAAAGGAAATTCCGAGCTGGTTCCGTTTTACAACCGAAGGGAGACACTGTCAGTTGTAGGGAAGTGCCTTATGACTGGAGAAAGAGTTGTAATTCCTCGGGAACTACAGGCGAAAGTCTTGAAAGAACTACACATAGGGCATCCTGGGATTGTGAGGATGAAGAAGTTGGCAAGAAGCTATGTGTATTGGCCGAGCGTTGATAAGGATTGTGAAGACGTAGTAAAAAAGTGTTCAAAATGCCAGGAGAATGCGAAGTCTCCTATCAAAGTGCCTTTAGAGACTTGGCCAACCCCAACTCGGGTATGGGAACGAATACACGTCGACTTCGCTGGACCGATGCATGGATATTACTACATGGTAATAGTCGATGCTTTCAGTAAGTGGCCAGAGATGGTAGAGATGAGAAACATCTCGGCGAGAGAAACCGTGAAGGTTTTGAAGAGCCTGTTTGCGCGATATGGACTACCGCAAACCATTGTGAGTGACAATGGTACACAATTCGTGTCAGATCAGTTCAAGAGTATGTGCGAAGAAGGAGGAATTGCGCACATTAGAACTCCCCCTTATCATCCGCAGTCGAATGGGCAGGTGGAACGCTTTGTTGATACTCTGAAACGAGGTATCAAAAAGCTTAGAGGGGAGGAGAGACCTACGGAGGAAACGTTGAACGTAGTGCTAGAGGCGTATAGGACGACGCCAAATTCAGCATTGAACGAGAAGACTCCCACAGAAGTGTTCTTGGGGAGGAAAATTCGGACGCGGCTAAGCTTGTTGATACCGCTGAAGCAGGAATCAGAAGATCCTCGCGCAAGAGAAAGGCGAGAGACAATGGAAGAACAGTTCAATAGGAAGCACGGAACTGTTTCGCGGAAGTTCAAAATTGGTGCCAAGGTATTTGTACAGCAGTGGAAAGCACCACATTTTGTCTGGACGAAAGGCGTGGTGAAAGGGCGTGTTGGAGCCGTGAACTATGAAGTCGAGGTAAACGGAAAGGTGATTCGGAAGCATGCGAATCAAATGCGCCCACGCCTTGATGGAGATGACAGTCTTAAAGACGATTCGGCATTGAAGACACTTTTGGATGTCCTCGAGCTACAAGATGATCAACGTCGCGGTGTACCTCTTTCTCAACCCGTCAACAACGATGCAACCAATGCTACGGATCGCCAACGCCACTCTTCTCCTCAAACGCCACCTCCTCTGCGCCGGTCAACGAGGATCAGACGACCAGTCCAACGATATGGATCTCCTACCGCGTAGTTTCTGTTGTTGAGTGTATTTGTCTAAATTCCATTTGTAATTCTGATTTTTGTAGTAGGATAAGTATTTAACAGTTTAAATTATTTTCCTACTAGGGGAGGTGTTGTGGCAGTGACCCTGACGTTTGACCTGATGGCTGAGTCCGTGTTCGGCAAGTTGGGCGCCGATGACCACCCAAGGAGTGGTCTCCCGCTAACAAGTAAGTAGATCGCGAGCAGGCGAGGCGGGAAGCGGACTGCATAAAAGGCCGGCAGCAGGAGGCCTTGGCATGCTAAGGTCGGGTCCACGACTCCCCGGTTGTGGATATTGTTCTCATCATCTTTCCCATAATAAATCTTCTCTACTTTTCTCTCTCTCACCAGGTGGCTCTCGGAGCATACGGGTCGCAGGAAGGAGACCCAGTAGATTTGTATACCAGGCAGAGAGGTATACAACAGATCCATTTACGCTTTTCAGGGGTTAAGAGTCACTTGACCCAAGAAGATCACGGATTTGCGTCTGCTCCGGTTCAACGCGCGAGCCTATTTAATTTTCAACCCTTCCTCCAACCCATATCCGCTGGCAAGACCAGGGCCTATGCGAATCGCTGGCTCCTTGGTCCAAACAAAAGCAAGAGTTGTTGAAAAACAATCCTACAATTTCAGGGCCACAAATCTGACGATGAAGAATTGAGACACACAATAATCGTTCGATCCAACTCGGCTGCATCCGGTTCGACCACGTTAACCTCGATATACTTCAGAATGATGTTCGTGATCTCTGGCCACGGACTAGAGTCGTTCTGAGTGCTTCGAATTATGGACTTCACCTGGCAGTTCTGTAAGCATCACACAATCTACGATCACATATCGAGGCTTGAATTAAGTGAAATGTGTAAAATGAGTTTTAGTGCACTCACTAGAAGCCTTGTGTACCGCAAAAGAAGAAGATAAGTGGCTAAAAGTTCCACAGGCAACATTTCCACAAGGTACCGATGCATCCAAAATACCGCCTCTTCTCGTTCCTTAAAAACCAGATCACAATGAATAATGACCAGATCTGAAGAAAACCTTGAGATTCATGGTGTCCCACCCTGCTGAACATGCAAATGACGTCACGCATTTTGCTTGCTTCAGCTGTCACCGCATTGTACACGGCTATAGCTGCTTCGCGGCCTTGAGCAGACAGCCGTGCTACATGTAGATTCGAAACACAGTCGATAGCCATATAAAGGAGATTTCGTCGCAGCTCAGGTTGCTCGAGGGCTCTAAAACTCAAGTGAAGGTACTGGATTGCGCTCGAATTGACATATGATCCCTAGAGGGAACCCTATCATTCCCAATAGATCAAAACGATTAGCCTGAACAAGCCTTCTACGTAGGTGCTGTTCATCCGGAACACGCAGCGGAGGTCAGTTCGAGCGACGGAAGCGGGTGGATTAGTGGAGGGAGTTAGACAGCAATATGTATTTTGGATCCATGAAGAGATAAAACACTGACTTGTTTATCGGCTCATTGCATAGCTCAAATAAAGGGTTAAATGATAAAGTGCGCTAGTCAATTCCTTTGCACGATGCGCCACGCATTCTATTTCCACGGGATGTCATGGAAGCAACTTCAACGTGCATTCGACCTATACAATGACAGCCGATGGGAGTCCTTGCCAGACGAGCCTGGTACCAAATCACGGACCCCGGAGGGATGCAAGGCTTGGTTGGCCTCGGCGAGAAATCTAAATCAGGAACTTGGAATCGGGTGCACGCGACAGCCGGCTTCCGACTGTACTACCAAGCGCCCTATAGCTCAAATGTGTAATCAAATTTCCTCGACGACATCCCGTGGGCAGTTCATGGCGCATCCCAAAGAAGGAGTGGCCGCCATTTACCACTTAATAGAAGGCAATAGATGCTTATGGTTGTTCGCTTTTTGGATAACGCACACGACAGCGGCGAAGATTTCTGCACACATAATCCTAATCGAAGATCGGCTTTTCTTACAATCTCCGTCAGACCACTGTCAAGCATCGTCTGAAAAGAAGTAGCCTTGAACAAAATCATGATACCAGAGCTCGACTGTTCTCCGACATTGTTTCCGTCCTTGCTTAACATCCGCTGCCTCGCGTTATCTCAGTCTAGCTCAAATTCATGGGTTTCAGCGTGAAACCGTAGCCAATAGCGGACTTGGCAACAGAATTCGGTAAAAGACAGGTGCTCACCTATCTCGCAAATAAGATATGCCGTCTTCGCTCTCACTATATACGCCCGGTCGCATAAGCATTTCCTCAACGGCCGTCGCAACAAGCTCAGAGGTTTCGTCCATTTCCGGTGGAGCAACATAGTCGTCCAGTTTAGGAATGTGAACTGCCTCTATGGTCGTCACATCCAGTCCATCATCGGCGTCCATATCGAAATCGTTCCATCTAGACACAACGCTATTTGAACAGCAATTGCAGCAGTCTAACGGATTACTGAAACCTACGTATCCTCGGCATTCGCTCCAGTGCTGTTCTTTTCGCACAACAGTTCGCGAAAAAAGTGGTCGGGTGCTGTTGTTCGATCACCGGAGCGTTGAGGTTGCAGTAGGGGCTGTGCAGTTAGTACGGACGTCTTTGATGAAAGAAAGGTATTGAAGGAGATCTGCAAAATTTCATATGTATACACACAGATCTTCCGTGTACAATTATAAATATTCGGCTAAAATCTTTTGCTATAGCATCAAAAACCAACAAAGTTAATAGGACACTTAGTCCTATTTAAGACGAGCCACACATCCTAATCCCACATAAAGTCATGGACAGTCCGTTAGTGCACGTTTGCGCTATGCAATGACATGCGGCAGATAGAAAGGCACTTTTTTCATTCTAAACACACGCGGTATCAATCTTCTGGCCCGCAAGAATGAAATTCTTGATTCGCATGGGTATTGACCCTAAAATCGATTTACCACGCGCAGGCATCGGATCCTCCCACAGAAGGTGCCGCACTGACATACTACTAGCCTAAGCAACTCCTATACCAGTTACTTGATTTGGGCAAGTTTTCCACAAAAAAAGTATAAAAACAACTGTTCGTGACAAACCCGAACAATCTTTCTGCAACCTTCACTCTTATGTTCCGCGCTCTCGTGCTCTGTTCATACTTTGCGACAAGAGCGACTGGAGCGACTGGGGCGACGGACATAGTGTGGTGTACGTAAATAATTGCGTACTCCACACTCCGTCCGCGACTATTGTAGTTTGAGATGCGTTATTATTTATGTACACCACACTACATCCGTCGCTCCAGTCGCTCTTGTCGCGAAGTATGAACAGGCCAGTACTCCCAGCAATTTCATGGATCAGAAAGTGGAAAACGAGGAGTAAATATGTTAAGAAGGAAAACCGAAATCAAAGTATGTTCCATGTCCGACCGTCGCTGACTCTTGGCATAATTTTAAACTGGAATCGTAGAATTGCTTTGACCTCGAGACCAAGATTGATATAATAGTTTTATCCGGCTAACGTTTCGGCGCAACCCCCTTCGTCAGAGCCTGGAAAAACAAGGGAACATAGAGAGTTTGTTCGTCAAAGGACTACCTTCAGTCACAGAGGTTTAAGAAGATAGAGATGGAACGAGACAGAACAGAAGTGTCACAGCTTCAGCGACCATCCCACTATCACTGCCTGGTGTTAGACCTCAAAGATCAGCAAAAGGGGCGAGCTCCTGAGTTACCAACACACGTTCCTTTCTCCTATTCATTACCGGGTTCCTTGCGGTAATCCACAGCGCTTTAAGAGTCTTGCGTACTGTGATGTCGGCCTAGCGCGCTAGTACTGTCACCGCTACACCAAATATTGTGCCAGCATGACTTCGCAGCCTGTATTCTCCTGTGTCGAATGCTTGCACTTGTTAAGTCCATCCATGTTCTTTCTCGTTCCATCTCTATCTTCTTAGACCTCTGTGACTTGAAGGTAGTCCTTGGACGAACAAACTCTAAGTTCTCTTGTTTTTCCAGGCCCAGACGAAGGCGGTTGCGCTGAAACGTTAGCCGGACAAAAATATTATATCAATCTTGGTCTCGAGGTCAAAGCAATTCTACGATGCCAGTTTAAAATTATGTCAAGATTCAGCGACGGTCGGACATGGAACATACTACGTGAAGTACAAGCAAATTATTCCTGACTGGTTAGGGAAACCTTGTCTCTAAGGCAGAAGATTGTCTTAGCGGGACAAGGCACTCATTTCCTCAAGCGGTGACTGCAGCACAAGGTAATTCCTCGCTTCATCAAATCAAAGGAATTGCACAAGCTATGCGGCCGCACAAGGGAGGACAGGCAGATTAAAGAGATCGAACTGCACATCCTGAAGATAGCGATAAGGAGCAAGCAAGATCACGTGCATAGTTTATTGAACAAGTGTACTTCGAAGGAGATGTGTTGTGAACGGTTTCTGCCAACTCTCCTTTGGAGGAGAATAGTGGGTGAATCAAGAGGAATTTGTGATCTTGTTCATTCTAGAATTAAAGTTGCAGCGAAAGTTTCAGAAGCTAGTGGGTGGTATGAACAATAGCGGAGTGGACAGCTCATCTAACCAAATAGCTTCCATTTCTTTTCCCGCTCATGGAGGGGTGAGGGTGCGGAGAATCCCCAGAGAGTCACCTTGCTCGGTGACGTGCCCCTGTCGAATGCGGCACTTTCCGCATTGAAAATGGGTCCGAGTTTTGCTCCAAGTCAGGGCCTTTCTAATGTTGTAGTACGGAGAATTGTTGGTAGCTTGCAGAAGGTACGGGACCAATTGTGCTGTAGGGGGAGAATTTATGAAGGAGGTCATCAGCCGGTCTTGGCAAGCAACGTGTCAGTACCACAGGATTATAAACGGCGGATATCAGGACCGGCTCACCGTAACTTTAAGCGTCGGGTGAGACGTCCATTGTGCAATCGCAGAACAAGGCTAGGGAAGGGACTCCATGGTGTGCCATACAAGCTGCTCGTATGGAGACTGCTTTCTTCGCTCAGGGGGAGTTCGCGGCTGGGTTCTGCGCTCTTCGAGCGCAGAGCCAGGTTAGGGAAGGGACTCCATGGTGTGTGCCATACAAGCTGCTCGTATGGAGACTGCTTTCTTCGCTCAGGGAGAGTTCGCGGCTGGGTTCTGCGCTCTTCGAGCGCAGAGCCAGGCAAGGGAAGGGATTCCAGGGTCTGTGCTGGTCCAACGAGTACTACAGGCAGATAAGGGGCTCGCAATGGGTCAACGTTTGGCACCTGTGCTGGCTATAGCATATATGTCAAGAATAGAGAGACCCGTGTTGGAACGCATGTCTACTTTACTGTCGGTATATCGATGAGTTTCATAGTTTGTGCAACACAACGCGAAGTGGATTCCTGCTTCAACCTGCTCAATCATCAAGCGGAGCATATTAAGCTCACGAGAGAGAAACCGACAAACAACTGGCTGCCGTTCCTCAACGTGCAAGTGCATTTCTATCTTAGCACCTTCCACACGAAGTGGTATAGAAAGCCTAGTAACAAGAGCATCTTGGTGCATTTCCGTTCTGCGCATCCGAGCAGTACTAAAAGGGCCATTATCAGGAAAATGCTCCGCATAGCGACCATGGTGATGCTTTAAGCGCTCACGTACGAAGCTCTATTCGTACAGCAGGATTGGACGACCTGATTAGGCTAACTGATATACCATCTAGGGCGCAGCTCGTGCGGAACCTTCTGTACGATTGCGCTTGTACTACTCCTTCATGTGTGGTGTGTCCGTTCGGTAAGGGAGGAAATTGCATGGTCTCAGGGGTGGTGTACCTGATAACCTGCTCTCAATGCAAGGAGGAATACATCGGTGAGACAGGCAGGCCACTTTGGGTAAGGATGAAGGAGCAAATGGATCGACTTAACAAGTGCAAGCATTCGACACCGTTAGTAGAACACAGGCTGCGAAGTCATGCTAGCGCAATGTTTGGTGTAGCGGTGACAGCACTAGCGCCCGAGGCCGACATCACAGTACGCAAGACTCTTGAAGCGCCGTGGATTACCGCAAGGAACCCGTAATGAATAGGAGAGAGGAAGCGTGATGGTAACTCAGGAGCAAGCTCCGTTTGCGTGTTTTTGCGGTCTGACGTCAGCTAGTAATAGAACAGTGATAGAGGGATGGTCGCTGAATAGATGACTAGAAGGGGAGAGTCTCACTCGCCCAACCTGCCTCCATCCGAGGGTGACGTGACAGCCTCTCGGCTGCCTTAAGATTAGGTGGGACTGTGCCACTTCTGTTCTGTCCCGTTCCATCTCTTTCTTCTTAGAGCTCCGTGACTTGAAGGTGTTTCTTGGAATAACAAGCTCTCTAAGTTCCCTTGTTTTTCCAGGCTCCGACGAAGACTGTTGCGCCGAAAAGTAAGCCGGATAAAAATATATCAATCTTGGTCTCGAGGTCAAAGCAATTCTAAGAAATCAAAGTAATGCTGTACTTTTTCTCAATTGAATTGGTCTGAAAAATGTGCCCTTGTTTGAAGCATAAGTAAACCCACTAGAAGGTAACATTCGTTCAAATATCAACTGATCGCACCACTCACCGGCATTGTGAGCCGCTTTTGCTTCTCGCGAAGTTCCGCCTCACGCCGCAGAAGCTCTTCTTTCTCTGGATCGAATGGAGACGGTTCCCGAGGTTTAACAGCTAAACGAGCTCATTGAACACGTCCCACCGAAGTTGTCCGTGGAACTGCTTTAAAGGGTGAATCGTACCAGGCTTGCTGACGGATGCGGTCATCCCCCGTTGAGTCGCACTAGGACTTGCTTGCCCTCGAGTGGATTCTGCCAATTGATTCATAACATTGCGAGAGCGTTGTCGACGGATTTCCTCATTCTTCAAAACCAATAGATTACCCAACACCGAAAACGAGGGCAAGAAATGATTTGTGGAGATCAATTTCAAGCTCAAGAAAAGGCAAACGCTCCGCTTATCGTGCCACGCTTGATGGCAATCTGTACACCAACCTTTTTCTTTTCAGCTTTGGTCCCGCGCTTGAGCGACGGATAGAGAAAGTCATTTTGCAACAGCCTGTGCCTTCCACTTCGAACTCTGGGCTGCGAATCGTTCTCTTGGCTTGTACTAAGGCTGAAACTGTAAGAGAATCTATCAGAAGTTCTCTTCGGTATTCAGCGGTGGAAACAAACTGAACCTTCGATCCTTCGGAGCAGTTATAATCCCTTGCGCTAGGCGTGCTTTTCTCTCCTCCTTAAGTCGATGAACACGTTCGCGAGCTTTTTCAATATTCCTGGAATAAAGATTGGTATCCAACTATATGTGAAAAAGGAATCCGTGAGACGCTTTTTATAGAGAAGGTTCCAATGCGCCCAATGTAAATCGGGCTGAAGAGGGAATTAACAGCTAACGAGGCGTGTTGACTATTACTGGTAGCCTTACAGCGTTTGATAATATGTAACTAGGCAGTTCTCTTTACCTCAACCGAATTGTCCTTCTGCTTTATAAGTTTCTCCTATGTGGTTTAATATGCCAAAGTTGAGGCGCGGGTTAGTTAGAATTGTTGGAGCTTAGTATTAACAAGATATCGCTTCTTGCCGATTTTTTATTCGCACTTGAAATTTCGGGAGACCAAAATTTCGGCATCCCCATACAAATGCCACAACTTTCATTTATTGGCCCTTTGATGGGTTGGCAGATATTCAGCAGGACCCGGGGTTGGCACCGAATTCCAGCTTTGGCTCTGATCATTGGACAAGGTGCAATCTTCCGGTATTGCGATCAAATCCAAATTTTCGACCAGCTCTCTCAGCCCTGACCTCTATCTTACCTCTTTTTCTTCTCGCGCTTATTAACGATAGTAGAATGACGAGATATGCCATCCTGGCACACTTCAGCCAGTAAGCGATCCATAACGGCATTCACCGACACACCAAGTTTCTCCACCGTCCCTGTTAAAGAGTTGCATGAGAGTAGAAAAAGTCGCTAACCAATATTCTACTAGCAGTCCTTATTAATGTCGGCGGTGGCGATTTAATATCACTAAAAGCACAGCTCATGAGTCGCTAGAAATTTTGAGTAAAAACAGTGACGAAATGTGAAAAAGGGAAATCGTCACATCAAGTCAAGTCAAAAGTTAATTGAAGAGAAACGAACTGTGCGTAACCGCCTTCAAGCACTACACTAAAGTGGACCTGACAGCACTGTTTTCTTAGAGGCAAGGCATCATGTTCGCACCGCAGCGAATGGATTAATTCGGAGCGTGTCGTATATCTAACAGTATCGTTAGGAAACTACTAGGAAACACTCTGCCTTCAAGACAGGTTAGGCCTTCATGTTAAAATTCTTCCAGCTTTTCAGAGACTAAGCGCCCCGAATGTTTTGGATCTACCGAAAAGTGAAGATACTCTAGACTTTTGAGCGATACGTAAAAAAACAACGACTCGAACCTTCATGGTACTCTGCTTCCTAGGTGCATTAAGCGGTACAATTATGCCACCTTTAGGGTCAGTGTCGGATCTAAGCTATTTACTCCTACTTTCAATGGCAAATGAAAATCGACAGCATAACAATTACTTCGCACAAATGAGATTCAGTAAACATACCATCACTGTAGTAAATGTTGCCAAGTACCGGCTTCACAGACGGAACGTAGTGGGACCATGGCGAAATGTATCTCTTTGCTGACTTACGCTTCATCAAGACGGGCTGAAAGAAAACCTGCAGTACGGGCTATATCACAAAAACTAAAAAACAGTTATTACGTATAATAAATGCGCAGTGGCACAGAATTCAATAGAAAACGCCATCTGCATGCTAAATTAATGTCACTCCTTCTTGCTACAAACAGCTATGTGAAGAAGGAGGACAAGGGACCACATCAGAATATCCTCCATAGACTTTTCTCACGATTAGCATTAAACGCACCTCCTTGCTATCCGAAACATTGACAGCATTACTCTCTTCCTTCTTCGTTTCATTATTTGCACCGACTATTTTAATCCACGGTGTTCTACCAAGCTTGATCTTCAGTTTGATTCTTGGCTGCTCATCGGAGGACCTAAACGTGATTTGGTGAACAAACAATGATGCGAATTTCGCAAAACACAAGAAGTAGAAGTCTGTCACGATCAATGAAGAAATATCCACCTCCGGGTCTTCATGACATGCGACCGTTTTGGGGCAGCCGGCTTCGTGAGGGTAGTCTGGGCAGCAGCGGATGGTATGTTGGATGTCGAAGTGGCATCATCTACTTGTTCTGTTGTTGGACCACTAGCGACAGCAGACTGCTCTACATCTTCAGCAGCTACGGTGACTATCGACTTGGCCTGCTCTGGAGTGTGGACCTGGAAAATTTACTTCAGTGATTGCTTAACCGCTCCATGTCTCAATGTACGCCCAACATGCTAATAATGTTGGGAAGTTAGAGAAATTACCTCTCGTACTTTCTTTTGCGTAGTATTGGTCGAGCTAATTCTCTTCTTTCTCAACGGAGAAATGAAATCCTCATTTAGAAATCGCGACGATGGACGGACAGCTCGAGAAGATATTCGTCCTGCATTTGTTGTAGTTAGTGCTGTGTTCAAACGGAAATATGCCTGAGCGTCGAAATCACCGTGAATTGAAGGCGATGGTGCTATGAGTGCTGCACCTTCGGGTTCACCACGAGCTGAAGGTTCGGCCGTGCATTTAATGACTGCGGAATCGGAATCGCCATGAAATGAAGATGCTGATTCGACTGCACTACACACAGTTGTCGAGTCCGCATGAATAAGAGCTGGCGATGATATCTCGGCTCCGCCTTTAGCGGCTGCAGAGACAATGGTGCCATGTGCAGACGATGACGGCTCGCTCGAACTCTCAACAGCTGTAGAGTTGGCAGCAGCCTGGTACATAATTTTTAAAACGAATCTATCATTTAAAAGATTCATCAATACATCCCCCTATTATTGGATGAAACAACGTACAGCGGACTCATCGGAATCGACCTGCTTCTCCTCCTCATGTTCTTGATTTGGTTTTTGTGGAGAGCTGGGGACCTCTGCCACGATTCTACAGCTATCACGAGCATCACCCCCTATCTCATTCTCCAACGCAGCACTCTGATCGCTACCTTCCGAAACGGTGGTTTTCAGCTCTGAAGAATTTTGGACTGAATAGAGCTCAAAGCATTTCACCACTCCTAAATCCAACCTTCAGGCTGAGCACCAATGTTCGAAGCAGTGATAGACTCTGAGTGCGATTCAACGGGTCTCGCTTCGCATTTTGGAGTTGCTGATTTCGATGGCGGTGGTGATGGAGACCTGATTGGACGCGTGTACCTGCAAATCAAACACCGCTGTAGAAAGGTTCTTTATAAGACATACGAACGCCACCGGGGAAGCAGCACCAGCACATCGCTGCCAACCTCACCTCGACACTCTTCGCAGAATGCCCAAAGCAGAGTTAGGGTTGACGTGTTTAGCGGGTGACCACGTACGTCGACGCAGTGTAAGCTTCTGGGCCGAATCACACAATTTACTCGGTAATGTATGGCCGCGCGTAGACCTTAAACAGAACCCAATTAGTGAACACCAGTAGAAACCAGGGCGTTGAATTGTCTCCTACCTTCGAACCCTCGAAGCAGCTGATGAAGTTTCTGAAGACGAAGCAGATAAGGCCTCTTCTACGGAAGAGGAAGCTGCGACTTTTGCGGCCCGTCGGGGAGCTACAATGGATGGACGCCTGCTTTCGCAACCTCTCTTGGAATCGCTGAAAGAGCCGTAACAACGTCTGCATTAGCAAAGGTTGGACAACGGAGGACGAACAGGAAGAAAAGGGCAGGGGTACATTGAGAAGTAGAGTAATAAAGATGTTACATAGCGTTTTTTTAATAAGTTAACCATGTGAAAACGGCAGAACCCACAACTGGTTGACTTTGCTTTAATCCAAAAAAAAAGAATAAAAGGTGAAATGTAAGCTTCAAAAAATTAAATGGACAACTCAGTCCTCCCGTTTTCTACAAAATGTCTTCAGCTGCAGCGCAACTTCCATAATGACAGCAGAACCTTTAGTATGAAAGCTTCCTTCATCCTTTCAAGCTTCTTAAGCCCCATATCTTGAATCATCTCGATACTAATGGTCTAATACCCGATTCTCAGCACGGCTTACCAAAGGCAAATCTGTTGCCATTGACATGCTGGAGACCCTTAACGACTGGACACTGCCCTTGATGACAAAAAATGCATTGATGTCGTATATCTTGACTTTGCCAAGGCATTTGATAGGGTCAGCAATGCAAAGATTTTATAATATAAGGATAAAGGATAAAGGACGGCGTTACTCAATCCCTCCTGGGATGCGCCAGCGCATTCTACTTCTACGGGATGTCGTGGAGGCGACATGAATGCGTATTTGGCCATACAATGACTTGCGGTAGCCAGCCGATGAACAAGTCAGCGCTCTATCCTTCCCAGACAAGTCTGATACCAATTCACCGACCCCGGAGGGATGGAAGGCTTGGTTGGCCTGGGCGGGAAATCCGAACCTGGAACCTGGTATCGGGTGCACGCGACAGTCGCGCCTCCTCCGACTGCGCTACACGCGCCCAAAGATTTTATATAAACTAAAAAGGATAGGTTTGCATCAGAAGGTATTTAAATGGCTCGAATGTTTTCTTTCGGGTAGAACTTTCCAAGTAAGAGTCAACTCCTTTTCTGATGAGTATGAAATATCTAGCGGAATCCCACAGGGTAGAGTTCTTCTATCACCTATACTTTTAACATTTATGCAGCTGACATAAGTGAACTGCTCGTCAATTCCAAAGCTAAACCCAAGCAGTTCCCGGGCGATCTCAAAATTTATATGGAAATTGAGGGCTCTCAGGATGCAGTTAAACTGCAAGAAGTAATTGACGGTGTGGTTAAGTGGTCCGAGGATTGGCAACTACCCCTTTCAGAGAGTAAAACCTTTCATATGAGAATAGGACAGTCTTTTACACCCATAAACTACCATATCAACGGTTCATCAATAACAACAGTCAGTGAAATTAAGGACCTAGGATTCCACACACTGACACTTTAGACTTTCGCCCACACTACAAAGAGTTGTTTAGGTCTGCTTTTACTCGAACGTATCACATATTCAAAGCCCTCACAACGAAGGATAGCAAGGTACTCATTACGGCGTACAAAACATATTCGCCCTATTTTGGAATGCGGAACGGTTGTTTTTTCTCCTCACAAAAAGAAGGGTATTGCATTACTTGAAAAAATCCGGAACAACTTTCCTAGGAAAACTCTAGTAAGGCGTAGTGGCCTTCTTCACGAAAAGATTCCAAGTGCGGTTATCAGAAACAGGTATTTTGGAGTGTCGAGTCTACTATCTAGAAGAAAATTATTTGATCTGTGCATGGTTCGTAAACTTTTTAGAGAGCAGTCCGCAGTCAACTTTTCACAGTTTTATACTCTGCGCCCCTCAGTAACCAGGGGGGGGGGGGGTCAATATAAATTGTACTTCTCTAAGTCTAAGACCACGAAAAGATCAAATTTTTCACATTTAGAGCAGGTTTAGCCTATTTACAACTTAGTAAGACTACCTCCGCCCCGGGATCCAAACGTATCGCAGCAAAACAAGTTCTTTGTCCGTAGTTATTTAGGAGCTACCTTTGTTTGTTAGATTTGGTGTTTGTTATGTTGCAGTTTTATCTCACTCCTGTCTTATACAGAGTACTTCAATAAATGAATAAATAAATAAATAAATCCTGTGGCATTAGAGCCGGTAATAGGATATATCACAGCTATAGTTCATCGCACGCAGGATATATTTTCAGTCGGTCTTTACCACTTACCTTGAACCAGCAGAGGCATCACATATGAAGAGAAGCACTGATGGCACCTATTCTAAACTACCTCTAAGGAAGGAAACAACAATGGGCAAAGCACTCTGGTCTGCACGCAATGTGAGTTTCATTGGACCACAGGAATAAATGGCGATGTGATAACGTACGCTCGAGCAATTCGAGGAAGGACGAGACAACATGGAATACAGTCTACAGGTGATGGGATTTACTTCATGGGGCCTAGACTATTTCGCAGACGTTCAACCTTAGGAATCATCGAAATATAAACATAACGCTTCTAATCACAAAAGCTCGCACAAAACCAGTCAACACAAATTTGCTGTTGATAGCAGGTGCTAACAAGGAAAGGTTCCCAACTCTGCGATGTTATTCGGATACGAAGTAGGGGAGCCGTGTGAGCGGAATCTAAAATTGCGGTTGGTTTTTGCTGAAAGCTTTCTTAAAGGCATGAGGAAGAGGTGTAAAGACCTGTGCGCAACAATCATCAGTCCCTACGCACCCTACGAGATCTGTCTCGGTAGAGCAGTCCGTAGGAGTGCTGCCTCATAGGATCACACCGCTGACTTTTGAGTTCGACTCCGCATACTATCAATACAGGGTGGCTGAAAAGTTCGGGCAATTTTTCAAAGTATTTCAGCAGTACGAAAAAACTACATAAACGCCAAAGATTTACAAACAAAAATAACAGAAACTTCATTAGATCAACAACAACATAATACAACAGGAAAATTCACAACAAGTGCTCAAAATTTCCTCCTTTGGCTTCAATACATTTTCGCAGTCGTTTTGGGAAGTCGCTGATGATGGTCGCACACTGCTCCGCTGTAATCTCGTCCCAGGATCTCAACAACGCCGATTTCAGCTGCTCAACGGTGGCGTATCTTGTAGTGGAGATCTTCTGCTCCATGATCGACCACACAGAATAATCCATCGGGTTGAGATCAGGCGAGTTGGATGGCCAGATGTCCCTGCTCCAAAACCCTGGGAAGAGCTCCTCGCAAACGGCGATCGTGGATTTGGCGGAATGCGCTGGTGCCCAGTCCTGCTGAAGAGAAAATCCGGTTTCGCCAAAATGGCTCGTCGCCCACGGCTCCAGTACGTCGCGGAGGACATATTGCTGGTAGCTGGCAGCGTTAATTTTGACGTTCTGCTCCATGAAGACCAGCGGCGTCTTTCCGGTAGCGCATATTCCAGCCCACACCATCACCGAGGCTGGAAAATGGCGGCGGCTGATGGTCCTTGCGGCCGACGTCTTCTGCTGACCCTTCTTAAGCAGCTGCCGGCGATTCTGATGGTTGTGAACCGGCTGGACCGTGAAGATCTTCTCGTCGGTGAACAGCACCTTCGACAAGCGACCATCGCCGACCAGCTGACGCATTCGCCTGCATTTCCTCAACCTCTCAGCTTTCATCGCGTCGTTGAGGAAGTGAATACGAGCTACTTTGTAGCTGCGTAATCCCAGCTTCCTCCTGGCAATATGCTGGACTCGTTCCCTACTGATCCCGAGATCCGTAGCCATCTTGTTCATCGACACCTCAGGATTACGGCGAATGCGACAACGAACCTTGTTGATGTTCTTCGGTGTTGTCGCAGTGGTGGGACGGCCGCTGCGGGGACGGTCCGAGGTCCCGCCAGTCTCCTTGTAGCGTCTTACAATCTTGTAGACGGTCCTTTGTTTGAAGCCGGTTGTTCGAACTATGTCCGCGGTCCTCATTCCCGTCTTGTGCAGCTCGACGACGGTGATACGCTCACTTTCACGAGACATAACGCAAGCACAACTGAAAACGAGAAAACTGGAGCAACAGATTCTAGATCAAAATTGCGCGAGGAATACAACGGAAACAACAGAAATAACAAAAAACCTCAATTTCAAGGCCAAAAGTAGCGCCGCAAAAAATTGCCCGAACTTTTCAGCCACCCAGTATTTTTGCATATATTACTTGTTGTTATTGTTTTCGCATGATCACAACAGTCAATTTTAGACCATCAATGCTTACAACAAACTAAGGCATTATTATTTGCATTATTATTATCTAACTAAGGCATTATTATTATTATTATTATTAATTGCATTATCATTATTTGCGCCTTCATATGTGCTACTTTCCAACAATGTGCACACCATATCATTTCTCTGGAAATAAAAAGTCTTATTGCTCTTCTCTTTTGGTCAACAGCTACGGAAAAAAAACTATGAAACAAGTAAAACAGAAGCGCTTCTCACACCAGCGGTTTGTTATAAACATTGATAGTCTAAAATTGACCCAAGTGATCATGAGAAACCGTAATAACAACAAACTAATAGGCGCAAAAGTATTGATAGTACGCGGATTTCAACTTAAAAGCCCATCGGTGCTCCTATGATGCGGCACTCCTGCTGACTGCGCCATCGAGGCAGAACTCTTGTGGTGTCGTAGAGGCTGTTGATTGTTGCGCACACGCTTTTACACCTCTTTTTCGGTCATTAAAAAGCGTTCAGCAAAAACTAACTATGATTCTGGACTCCGCTCACACAGCCCTACATCCTGTCAAAATAGCACCACAAAAGCTCACCATGAGTTGGGAACCTTTCCCTGTAAGTAGCAGTAGATGGACAATGGACAGCAAACTGCAAATGCAAAACGATAACCGCGTAAGGGGAGAAACCTATTCCATTCTTAAATACAATACACGCGACACCGCGAACAACCAAAAGCAGAGTCTTGGTATGGAACAAGAGTAACCTGCAAAGTGCTGGACCGGCTAAAGCAGTAAAAGATTGAGGCAGTTAACACCATACGCCTTATTCACTCCAGATTCGATTTTTTGAGCGTAGTCGAAAACCTGAGCTGCTGACTGATGCACAAAGCCAACTTTGGCGGAATACATCTCCACGCAACTGCAGCGGAGAGACCGATGGAAACATTGGGTGCTTAAGCTAACTTACGCTCAAAGAAGATCGAACAAATCAAACGATTTTACGATTTTAAATGCGTAGCCGTCCTTATACGGCCAAAATAAAATTTGACAAATCGGACTGGGAAGAAGGGGCGATAAACGGAAGCCCATTAATACGTACTTGAATCGAAGGAAAGCCTCCAACTTAGCAATACGTTCCTTCTCTTCACTCGTAGTGATTCGTTCAACGGACGATCGAGTGCTGTAAAATTGTCCCTTGTGTGATTATTAACAAATGGAAAGGTGCAAGAATCGCGTAAGCGGATCCGTGTACAGGGTGTCTCAAAAAATGTATCACTGTTTGAAATGTGATAACTTTGCTCACAGTAAAGGTACTGAAGAAGTTAGGAACTCATAGGAAAACTTAGGAAAATGGAAATTTTCTGACATATGAGCGGTATGGAATGCACCATGTCCTCGTTTGATATTTTGCACTTTACACTCGATTGATTATGCTTCGCTTGAATACTTGTTACGATTTCTTCACAAAGTGACCGTAGCGGTTGATTTGTGCTTCTTTTAAGGTATTAATTTAAAAACACACTACGACTTGCGAAAAGTAGAAGGTTTCCTAAAAGATGCAGGCACTCTTTGAAAGGTTCTAACATTGCTGCTGGTGAAGCTTTTGAAGATGTTTGAGGCTCATGCAAAAGCAAAGAGTAATGAGATCTCTGCGGCGTGTAAATAGTCAAGATTGCGCCATGCGCGCACCTGAAACCTTGCTTTTCCGACTCGATTGATTGTGCATGGGGGGATGCTTGTTACAATCTCGTTACTATTTGGCCAGATTAACCTGTGCTGTGCTTATTTTAACTTTTGGACCTTCACAATCACGCGAAAGACACGTAACGTTCGAGTTTATTTATTGCACAATTTAAATGTGAGCAGGAGCCCCATTTTCCAAGGCGGATTCTGTGGAGTGATGAAGCCACATTCAATCAGAGGTTGAAAGCACGAAGAGGTTAATCGGCATAATTACAACTACTGGACGACGCATGACGCTAAAAGAAGCGAAGCGCAGGTTAAAGTGGCCAAATAGTAACAAGATAGTAGCGAACATTCAGCCCATGCACAATCAGTCTAGTCGGAAATGCAAGGTTTCAGACGGGGCATGGCGCAATCTTGAATATTTACACGCCGCAGAAATCTCGCTACCCTGTGCTTTTATATGAGTCTCAAACGTCTTCAAAAGCTTCACCAGCAGCAATGTTAGATCCTTTCAAAGAGGTCTGCATCTTTTAGGAAACCATGTATTTTTCCTGTCCACGTCCATAAATCTTGTTATTGTTCCAACAGATATTCCGTAAGTTGCTCTCAGCTGTAGACCAAGATTGGTATCGACCTTTTATTAGGCTTACGTTTCGGCGATGTCGCCTTCGTCAGAGCCTGGAAAAGTCGAGTTCATTTGAAAAACCACTCGCCCAAACGCCATTTTATCCTACAGGAGTGAATTCCGAAGGAGACAAGGAGTCAGGAAGCAATGTCGTAGAGCATAGTAATGCTAACCTTAGTGGTGGGGTCGAAGTGATCCACCAGTCACCCGTAGCTGGAGGTGGGCTAACTCGGATGGGTTTGCGAGCTTATATCGACTGACCACCTGCCCAAAGGACCCCTTGAGCACGACCACGTAGGTCAAACCCGCAGAGGTCGACGTAGGGCGCCATGTATTTTTCGTAAGCATTGGTGTGTTTTCAAGTTTTAAACCCTAAAAGGAGCACAAATCAATCGACACAGCCACTTTGTGAAGAAAGTAACAAGTTTTCAACCAAAACACAATCAATCGAGTGTAAAACGCAACATTTCAGACACGTGCATGACACTTCTACACCGCTCATACGTCAGAAAATTTCAATTTTCTTGAGCTTTCATATGATTGCTTAGCTTCTTTAGTACCTTTACGGTTAGCAAAGTTCTCACCTTTCAAACAGTGTATACATCTTTTTGAGACACCATGTATAATAAAAAACCTCGTCTGCCTCTCGGAAGCCTTTTCAGAATGCAGAGACTCTGACTCTTCCTTTGCGGTAGTTGAAGAAGGATCCTCAGTAGCGGTGACTTTGGGTGCCTCCTTCTCAGAAACCTTCTCTACTAACAAGTTGTTCGGTCCTTCTTGACTGCCGTTCGTAGAGTCCGTGATATTAGTCTTCTCCACTAAGTCTTTTTCTGGAGCGACGTTTGAGCCTGTAGGCAAGCGTTTCTGAAATGACAAATCAACATGACGGTAAGCCGCATATGTGGATGAGCAGGCTTGGTCTTGAAAGCCACTAATAGCAATTCTTAAAAGAAAATTATTCTGCAGATCCCAACGAAATGTTGGACACTCACTAGGAAAATCATTAGTCAGAGACATTTACGAATGAGAATTTCCATCCGCAATAAATAACTACTGCTCCCTTTGAAACACTTCAAGAAATTCAAGAGAAGTCCATGCCTCTGAACAGACATCAGTTTTGCTCGCTTTCCGAGTGGGGATTCTCTCCAAAGTGCTTCTCCGTTTTCTTCTCGTAGCCTGAAACGAGTGACAATAGAGCAGAATAAGTTGAAGCGCAACAGCAATTATGACTGGCCTCCACAGGTGGCGTGCTACGCAGGAAATCTGGCGTTTTTCCAGCAGAGAGACGTTTAGGTCGAGGTTCGGCGAGTGGGGTGAACGTTTGCTTCCTTCGCTTCGGAGCAGGACCTAGAGTATTTTATGCTGTTTGCTCACTAGTAAGATAACACGGACACCTCCCATACTTCTAATCTTTTCCTTGTTGCTAGTGTCCTCTGAAGTAGTGGACAGACTTGCAGTGCTAGAAGCGCTGCTGATCTCGGAAGCCACCCATTCCGAGCTCTTGGAGCTCCCGTGACTAGCGCCGATACTAGAAGCATCGCTGACCTCAGAAGCAAATCTCTCTTCCTTCTTTTTCGAACTTCCCTGAAATTAGTCCTTCTAAATCTGTGAGGCCTATAGCTCCTTTAGGGGAAAATATGTGTTATGATAAGAGCAGTAACATTTCAGTGGATAGTTGCATAATATAATAAGATATCCGAAAATAAGTGACGTTAACGCTGAACTCTTAAAGCAATTGAGGTAGTCCAATGTTGACGTCGACTTCAGGGTCGAATCCATCAACGGCTTACAGCAATGTAAAATACAGGCGAAATTCCCGATAGCGCGGCTTATCAACTAGATAGAATTCACCATATCGCTTGATAAGCCGCGCTATTTGTAATACGAATAACGAATGCAACCCCGAATGATTACCGTATACCGGTTAGCGATGGAGCGCGGAAACTGTGCGCTGGGGTCTCTTGTAGCGCCAGGGTCTCTCGTGCGCCTGCGATAGCACTACCAGCAAGCGTCTCCGAGCGCAATGGATAGTGGTGTTGCTTTGTGCGAACAAAGTCGGAGGTTCGATTCTTCTACGTGGCGGCATTCTTGTATTTCAAGTGACTGGTTAATATTTTTCAGGGGTTCTGACGTCTACACAACTTACAGGCGTTTCCTGCGGATTTCCCAGTTGTATGCACTTCTGCGCTTCTGAAGAAGGAACGACTTTGCGACTAGGAATGAAGGATTTCTGGGCGCAAATAGGGTCCGGGGGGGGGGGGGAGGGGGGTCACCACAGCATGGCGCGGCGGGCCGGCGTGGCGAGTAGCCACATACAGCGAATGTAAATGCAGTCTTATCTCTTCGTTCCGATTATAGATCCGCGGCTTATGTGCTTCCTAATTGGACGATGGAGGGAACTGCAGGATTTAGGTGATTCTAACACGGATGCGTCACTTGAGCCACACCCTGGAGTTCCTTCCCCTGCCTAAATCTGTGCTCTCCTCCGCGTCAGCGGAGGAGAGCACAGATTTCCACACGAGCAGCTTTGGTGCACTACACCCTGGATCCCCTTCCCTTGTCTGGTTCTGCAGAATCCACCTCCGCATTCCCTGAGCGATGAGAGTTCGCGAATCGCGACTAGGAATGAAGGATTTCGCGCTCCATAGCCAACGCGAGCATAAATGATACAGTAACCATTCAGGGGGGTGTTCGTCAAGATCGTGGTAGTCGCGCTATCGGGGATTTGGGCTGCCTCCAGCTTAACCAGCCTAATGCTGATTATGAGCCAGCAACCAGCCCAACCAATATCACAGGTGGGCACTAGTCTGTTGCATCATCTCGTCGATGCTGCATTGGGCCGAACAGCGCAGGTGTTTTAACGATATAGAATACTGGCCGACAAGTAGGGGTGCAAGATAAAGAACCACCTAGCGCTACAGCTTTGATCGTAAACAACCATCATTGAAACAGATAATCTGTTTACTCGAAAAAAGAGGAAGCTTCCTTGCGAATCTTCGTTTTGCGGACGTCGTTATACGTCGTCGTTTCTTCTTAAGCATAACACGACGAAAAACGAGCTCAGCGAACCAGGTAAAACGAAAGATTGCGAACAAGCTCGAATGACTTCAGTTAAACGCCTAATGCGAGGAAGTGTTTTTTCTGAAAGGTATTCTACTCCGCGATGTCGTTCCAAGATATCTTGAACAGTCGGTGAACAAGGGGAGGAATATAAACGAGCGCTGAACAAGAGGTGAAGAGTTGTATGGGCCACTTTTAGGCCTCCTAGGTAAGTTACTCATCGACTGGCTAACTCGAAAATCTGAACAAAACTACTTCACTCGACGGTCAGTCACGCAAAAGACGCTATTGGTAACACATTGCATGGCGGCCCACTAGGTGGGCCCCAACAGTCACCATTCTCTCATATGAATAGCCATCTGAGCAACGGTGCCTGCTTTACATATGGTTTATCGGAGGGTTCCGAAATGACCCCAAGAGGTCGAGTGGCTGAGAAACATTTCTAACAATTAAAGGTTCCCAACTCAAGGTGAGCTCTTGCCATGCTATTTTGTAAGGATGAGGGCCAGAAATACAGTTAGTTTTTGCTTAACGCTTTTTTAAAGACCTGAAAAAGAGGTGTGAAAACGTGTGCGCAACAATCATCAACCCCTACGAAACCTCCCTAAATGTGCCTCGGTGGCGCAGTCGGTAGGAATGCCGCATCATAGGAGCACAGTCCGAGTCTGCGTACTTCCAACATTTTTGCACATATCATTTTGTTGATCTTACGCTTTCTCATGAGCCCACAGAAGTCAATTTTAGACGATCAATCCTTACAACAAACCAAGGCAGTCTATTTGCGCCTTCATATGTGCTGGTTTTTCAACGATACGTATCTGCACCACATTCATTTCTCCGGAAATGAAAAGTCTTATTGCTCTTCCTTTTTAGTCAACAGCTATGGTACAAAACTATGAAACAAGTAAAACACAAGCGTGTGTCACACCAGCAGCATCTTCCAAAAGCCAGTGTAACGCAGTAACACAAGTAACGCAAGTAGGCATTGGGCCGGGTCCTCAATCTGCGCGCCATCGCATATGGACCTCTGGCCTAAAATTCGGTAGTTCGTTGTCGCCCGTGCCTTGCCGGACGGTCGCTCCGTCCGTGTACTCGTCGTCGCCTGCGCCTAGTAGGACGGTCGCTCCGTCCGTGAGTTTGTTGTCGCTCGCACTCGGCTGGACGGTCGCTCCGTCCGAAATTTGGTCGCCTACACTCTACTGGACGGTCGCTCTGTCCGAAATTAGTTTTGTTGTCGCCTACCCTCTGCTGGACGGTCGCTCCGTCCGAAATTTGTGTCTCTGTGCCTTGCTGGACGGTCGCTCCGTCCGAAGTTGACGCCTGCTCCTTGTCAGACGGTCGCTACGACTGTAGCTTTTGTTGTCTCCTGCACTTAGAAGAACGGTCGCCCCGTCCGTGATTTTGGTCTGTAGTTTTCTGCGCACAGTAGGACGGTCGCTCCGACCAAGGGTCTTTTTCTTGTCTCCTACGCATAGTGGGACGGTCGCTCCGTCCGTATTCTGTTGTTCGACTAACTCTTAGTTGGCTGAGTTTTGTGTTCGTTGTTCACTTTACTAATAAATCGTGTTCTGTGACTGCCTCCTTCAGTCGTTGGGTCGCACGCGGATAGAAACCGCTATAAACAATCTTCACCCTGGCAAGGAATGACCACTTCTTCTTCGTTGAAAGCGGGGGTGTAGAGAAGGGTCCTGGGTGAACATCGACGTAACCAACTGCCACCCACGAAAAATAAAACTAGCACATAAGAAGGCGCAGGTAGACA
The DNA here is from genome assembly GCA_947359475.1 of Heligmosomoides polygyrus bakeri. Lineage (NCBI taxonomy): Eukaryota > Metazoa > Nematoda > Chromadorea > Rhabditida > Heligmosomidae > Heligmosomoides > Heligmosomoides polygyrus. Next base: position 48,776,855 of record OX375868.1, on the reverse strand, counting down.
GCTTTTTTGGTTTGTTGTAAGCATTGATGGTCTAAAGTTGACTCATGTGATCATGAGAAAGCAAACAACAACAAACTAATATGCAAAAATGTTGGCAGCAGCGGACTCGATCTCAAAACGCTCGCCCGCCGGTGTGCTTGAGGCGTCACTCCTACTGACTACGCCACCGAGGTACACCTCTAGTGTCGTAGGGGATGATGAGTGTTGCGCACAATTTTAACACACTTTTTCAGGTCTTTAGAAAAGCGTTCACCTAAAACTAACTGTAATTCTAGACTCAGCTCACACTGCCCTGCATGCTATCAAAATAGCATGGCAAAAGCTCACCTTGAGTTGGGAACCTTTCCTTGTAAGCACCACGACGGCTACACCCTCTTTCGACTTCAATACATCTCTCGAAACGAATAAATTGGTGAGGGTCAGAGCACGAATGAACATTGAACGAACAAGTAACGGAAAATTAAAGATCACCCACTTCTCCACCTCCTGACATTCGTTCCGAGACTCTTGCAACTGTCTGCGTCAGATGTGCCTCCACCTGCGTCTGTTTCGAAGACGCCTCAGAGTTCATTTGCTTTGAAAGTGCTTCCGACTTAGTTAGCTTCGAAGGAACAGCAGATTTTGAAGATTTCTCGGTGTCTTCGAATCTGTTTGCTCTGCCTAGAGTTCTTCGTCGAGGGAGCTGGAAGAGAAAGTTTTTTTTCTTGTGGAGGACGCACGATGCCGCATCGCACCTTGATGACTGGTAACGATGCTCTTGGTCTTTTCCGAGGGTTCACTGCTAGAGCATCAGAAATCGGTCCTAACGAAGAAGTGGTGAAGGGTGCCGCTCCAATGTCAGCCATCCGAACAATGGGCGTTTTGTTGTCTTCCTCCTCCTCTTCTGAATTTTTTCTCAAATAATTGGAAATGACTTTGAAAACTCCACGAAACTAAGGATATACCATCTGAAGACACAGTGCTCAGTTTTTCCTTCACAGGAGCTATAGACGTGCTTGTACTCTGGAAATGGAGCACCAAAATTTGCACTTGTATACAAAGCCGATTGTACCGAATAATGGAAGCTAATTTAGAAGCAAACAAAGATAACATCTTGTGCGTACCTCAGAAAAGATGCTGGGCTCCTCCTTCTGCTCTTCCATGATGACTTCGCTGTGGGATGCAAATTCAGAGATATCACATTTTAGGCACTCCAGCACGATGTTAGACGTTGAAACACAATCAGCAGGTAGTCTGGAAAGCCGATATTCCTAAACGAAGAGCATTAATAGATTTTGTGCAGAGCTCAAGCTAGGCAGTAAAAAAACACCTGACAAGTTGTGCAAGAACTTACTTTACTCAAGTTCTATAATGAGACTACACATGTACCCCATACTTGAGCCAGAGTGAACGCTCAGTAACAGGCTTCTCAATGGACACCGCCTCACAGAAGTGTCTTTCAGGACGTAATGAAAGTAACTCATGAACAGACCAGACCAAAAATTGCCCTGTTTGCTGCATTTGGAAGAACGTATACAAAAACAACTGGCTACAGCGGAAGCTGAGCGCACAACAAGGAAACCCTGCTAACCAAAAATGGTGGCACTACCCGCGCATAACTCATGAATGTGTCTGAATAACACTCTTCGAATGCTATAAAACTGATCGTTAAACGTACGCTAGAAATGTATGCGTGTTCTGCGCCAAATCCGACCAACGGAGACGAGTTTCTTTCACCGCATATAGTCCGAACTGGATTATTGCTGATGCAGATGTGGGTCTGCTTATCTGGCATTAAAATGTAATTTACACCCTCTCCGAAGAGTACAGAACCTTGCAGGCGTGTTGCTAAAAAGACTCCCTGAAGCTCTAATTGCATGATTACTGTTTCTGTTGTTTTGAAGTGATATTTCATTTCATTTCATTTTATTTACGCTACTTCAGGTAGACGTCGTAAATACACAGAATAAAGTGACACAGAAAAGTAGAAATAAAACACAGTTAACATTATAATAAAAGCTACAATAAATGTTGCTACCATTTGAGCAGTTCCTTCATGGTCATGCGCCTAAACATGAGAAAACAAGACGAGAGAGGAGGAACATCATCTTTCAATGCTACAAACTTAGATCCTGCCCTCATGTAAAGGACCAAAATCTTTGATTGGTCCTATGAACGTCATTTGATATTTTTCCACATTTCCTCTAGTGATATTTCTTGTTGGATAGTGCATGTCCATGAGCTCTGTCACACTGAATTATCGACATCAACTAGAATTTAATGCCACCGTAACCTGGAGTTCGATTGGCGCCCATACCGTCCTTTAAACCATCGCAATCATACAATGCGTCCATGGCGGATTTGAAACGATGGAAAAGCCCAGATTGAATAGGGTGCAATCACTTTTCTACGTTAGTCTCAGCCTGAAGTCCGCCATAGCGTCGGCCCTAAATTCTGTCTATGTAGCTTCAACTTTTCTCCACGCACACATATTTGGTTAAGAAGTTCGAGTTTCTGAATGAACCGCAGTAAAAGTTGATTTTCGTGGGCTACCACAAACTTATTTTTACAGTTCAATTCAAATCCGGTTTTCTTTCTTTATTTTAGCGCTTCTTCCAATCATCATTCACTTTTTCTGTTAGAGTACATTTGATTTCAGCAGGAATGTGAGGTTTGGGACGGTATGCAAAATCGTTTAGGTGAGTTCAGAAGCTCTAGAGCTGCAAGCCTACATTTCGGATTCCTCAATTACAGCAGGGCAACCAAAAACCAATGTAAAAGTGGGGCTAGGAATATTTCGACGGAAGTAAGAGCGAATGGGAAATGTCTGCAGATTTCTCTGAAACCGCCAGTCTCCATATCCACTTATCTTTGACTGCCTCATTTAAATCTCTTACATCCCTGAATTCGTCTCCGGTTTGTTTAATAATATATATGGGGGGATCCTACGAAAGTACATAGGGTTCCATGACTGCTACGTCAGTGTGGGAATCAAATGTACTCAAACAAACGTATCACAGAATATAGTGAACACCCAAGGGAACACTAGAAGTCTGACGACTACTCGCTATGAACAGCGTGCCTGCGCCGCAAGACCGCTACCCAATCAGACACTGGACTAGGTGGCAGCAAATTCTGGTTGATTTTTATAATTAAGACTTTGTCGCACGATTTTCTTAGACAGTCGTTATAAATAACTAAAGTGACCAATTGCATACTTTATTTTTACATTGGAAGTCAACAACAATAGTGAATATGCCTTCTCATCCCAAAGGTTTTTGAGACAGAGCGATTGGTCATGTCTTGATTGTTAGCAATTACAGGATCGTACAGCAGTACTGGTGAGTATGATGAATACTTCGATACTTAAAATGGGGCGAGGCTAACACAAAGGAACAGTAAGGATTAGCAGTTTACTGGGCTGGAGAAAGCATCATGAATCAAAAGATTACACAAAGGCCGCGCCTAGAGTAGTAAGAGTGCTGAAATGCCGAAAATACCCTTTTGAATAATTACGTGCCAGTGAGCAGGACACACAACTAGTACTGACTTTTCCGGGATGTAAGTATATCAGCGAGTATTCAGGCAGAAAGCGAGAAGCTTTTTGGTGCGGCCCTCAAATCTAAACCAAATCCTTGATAATACCCAGAGTTTTCTCTACCTGCCATTTAAAAGTGTGCAGCAACTTCTCACCACGCTCCGTCGTTTTTGTGTCATCGATGCATTTCGTAGCCTCACTCAGACCTCTTCGCGCCTTTACTCTTATTTGTTTGTTTGTTGTTTTATACGTAGTCTTCGGGCTACGTCCAGAATAAAGTAAAATATCTGGGCAATTTTAAACCACTTCCTCTAGCTGCCGCTCAAAGTTATTTTCAGCTAGTTGTCAGCTGCAATTTTGCACTAGACTAATCTACACTACTCTTGTACTTAAGGTTTCCTTTACAGATCTCATACTTTTTCGACAATTTTCGAAGTGTCCACAAAAGGTAAAATCACGACGGACGTCATAGCAAACAAACAAATTCGGTGGCAGCGATGGATGACGGGATGCAACACTGCCATTTTTTTGAAAACAACTGTAGACTGATAAATCACTACCGAACTACCTGAATACGGTCAAATTTGAAGAATGACGTTTCACTTAAGAACATGAAGATTTTAAATAAAACTATCGAAGCGATGAGTAGCATGGCAGTTCATTGTTCTAGGGAATAAAACACGGGAGGCCGAACGGCACCCTATCGTGGTTCCGCCACGACTGGTCGAATTCCACGCCGAAAACTCGATCGTTCTTTTTCTAGCGTAAGTTTAACAGTGAGTATAATAATAGCTTAAAAACAGGAGTTGCGAACAGATAGACGTACCATTTTGTTTTTCTGAGATCTTGCTTGGGTTTTCCATTGAGCACCGACGTTTTTCATTTTAAGACCAGCACGATTCTCCGGGGACGGTGAGTACCTTCAAAGGAGTCGCATAGTTAAAACAGACAATCAAACAATAGTTATATAAATAAGGAAAGGAGGAATGAAAGAATGCGTCGCACCGTCTAGCTACCGCATAACGAGGGCGAAACGAAGAACTTGGCTTCCACGAAAGCGAAGACGGCTGCTGCTGTTCAGAGTTGTGCTGCTGGACGACAGATTTTCTCCCGCGCCTGCTTATCACCAAAGGCGGTTCTCTGAAAATCCCAGCTCGCTGCATATGAAAGAACGGAATATATAATAAAGCCGCCAAACCGTTCAAACTGAAGTACTGTATCTGATCGAGCCGAATGCACTGACGAACTTGGGGTTGCAGAAGAGCGTCTACCTCTATTCCGCTCTGTTTCTGAAAGCACACATGCAATAAAGGTCCCATAAGACCTTATGTACCATTCTCCTAGTTCTCTCATCGTAAAATCTCATTTTTTTCTGCATGACAATGCTTCTGTGCCCAACGAGGTGTAATGTGGATCACTTTTGTTGAGCGGCCTAACGTTTAAAGGGCTAAAAGTCGTTCACGACTTGGGGCTCGTAACCCTTCCCACCAAAGGTCTCCAAAAGTTTTAAAGCCTAAAGGCGTGCTTGTGGAGGCTTTTGGTCCAGTAGATAACAAGCTGGATCCTTGAACCACTAGGACTGTGAAAACGGCGAACAAAAGGTCTCCAAAGGCAGAAGCATTGACATCCTGAAAAAATGCGGAGATTTTCCGATGAGAGAACTAGGCGAATGCTGTTAAGCCGCACAAGCTTGTCAGTGCTGTCAATATATTCTCGGATTGTTTAGCAATCTGAACTTGAACGTGCAACAGCTACAATAATTTTTAGAATTTTATTAATTCAACACTCCTGGATAAAAGCGTAGATAATAAAACACTGCGTTGATCAATTCGTTTTGGGATGCGCCACGCACTCCACTTGGGATCTGGTGGAGGCAATTTGTGTTGTGCGTATTTGGCCTAGACAATGAATTGCGGTGGCCAGCCGATGAACAAGCGTTCTATCCTTCTCATACAATGCGTCGACCCGGATACGACAGCCGGCACATCATCCGACAGCGCTTCACGCGCCAAATACGCAGGGTACGAATTGTTTTGTATCAACTGGTCTAACCTGGTCTGGTAAGAGAAATCGTATCAGTTGTTGGCGACTTTGAGCACACATTGTAATCACTGTTACAGAATTGCAGACGACTTCCAAAGTGTTGTAGACATCAAGCTTTCCTCAATTTTAAACCAAATCCAAACAAGCTAAAAGACGAAAATCAATGAGATAGAGTATCGGTTAGTATAAGTACAGAAGACATTTTAACGTTCGCCTGTGATATCCTAGCTCGCGTCTAAACAGAAAATGGTAGCGAGTTCTGGTACAGTACTGGGGCCCGTGGGTGTACAAGGAACTCGAGGTCCATCAACCACAGGACGTGTCAAAACTGGCCACTTCCTGTAGTTACATTCCTTGCTTAATCTGTGCTCTTCTCTCCACACGCGTAAGAAGGCTCAGTACCAGCCGAAAGCATTTTTTTTTTGAGCCCACGAGCCCGCTTCCCTGCAATTACCTTCAAGGGTGGCATGCTTTACAAGTCCTATCTGACAAACAATGGACTGTCAACACTACAACTTGTTCATAGTGAAGTCACAAGTGGAAATAAAATTTTGTTTAAAAGTCCTCCTATAGATTTTCTGCATCTTGTTGCGCCTGTTTCTGCATCAAAAATTGACTTCTGTGGTTACCATGGGCGCGAGTAGCACAGTCGGAGGAGGCGCCGACTGTCGCGTGCACCCGATACCAGATTTCTGGTTCGGATTTCCCGCCCAGGCCAACCAAGCTTTCCATCCCTACGGGGTAGGTGAATTGGTACCAGGCGTGTCTGGGAAGGGTAAAGCGCTGACTTTTTCATCGATTGGCCACGGCAAGTCACTGTAAGGCCAAATACGCATTCATGTCGCCACGACATCCCGTAGAAGTAGAATGCGCTGGCGCATCCCAAAAGGGAATGAATAACGCCGTCCTTTATCCTTATCCTTATTACCATATAATTCTCGCTTGTGCAGCTCGACTGTTTTCAAATATGAGAGTAGATAAACACCTCCTTCATTCCTACCACGATTTACCCAGTTTTCCCAATATCCTTTGTTCTTCATTGGTTTCGTACGCTGTGGATGTGCTTTTCCATCCACAAATCAGAAATGCTTGAAGAAGACGGCCGAAAACACAAAAAAAATCGCAAGCGAGAACAGAAAATCGGAGTGAACGAAAACTGCGCAATAAAAGCACAACATTCATTGATTTGCTAGGACTACTATCGTGTGGCTCTGCAACGATTGCCCCTTCACTGTAAAGAACTCGTCCATTTGGGCGACAACTGGCGCTACCCCTGGCTGTCTAGTTGCGAGCCTATCCCCTCTGTGAAGACGCCCAGCTGCTAATCCCTGCACTTCCTGAATAAAACTGACATGAACAATAAAATAAACTGCAATAAGTAAGTGCAGTAAGTGCAAACGGAGACCCAAGCATCTCATTAATGATGACCAAAAACTGTTAACGTCTTGCGTAAACCATGCCCTCGAAAATTACGTCTTTCATTTTTCCTATCACTATCCAGCATCTAGTCTGGCGCTGTATTTCGCCACTATGAAAACACCAAAAAGAGGAACAATACTAACCATAAGCCAGATTCTTCAACAACAAAAAAAAAAAACTGCTCCAAGCGCAAGCGAGTTCGCGGTGAGTTTGAAATTGGTAAAATGTGGATTTTTGCTCTTACCATTCGTAAACGAACAAAAAAGACGTTTTTCGCCCACCAACGTCAAAGAATAACAAGGACCAATTCGGTTAAGAGAATATTCAGATCATACCAATGCAAAATGTGGACGAACTCGAGGGAAGAAGAGGAAATTCCGTGGTGAACCTGCGCGATGATGTGCTAAATTATAACATTCATTTCGGATGTAAATGTCATAAGTACTGCGCAATACCCGTCAATCTTGGAGCCCGCATACTGTCCGATATTTGGTGATGCAACCATTCCCTTTGATCCTTGCTTGATGTCGAAATCCATAGACGTCTGGAATTGATTATGGACTCGCTTGAAAATCGCTCCCTGTGCAATAAATCGTGGCAAATAACAAGAAATGGTGCAGAAGTAGATTCGTAGATACAATCGAAAACAGGATTGACTGACACAAATGGCACGCAGATTGGAAATGAAGTAGTGGAAGTGTGGTGGTGAAAGTGGACCAAGACGCCGCTTTAGGGCGAAATAATGAGTAACCGAAGCACGAGATTACAGAGAAAACGATCGTCCCGCAACAAGTGAGGGGATCCCCTCAAGCAATGTTCGTTGAAGGTTTCGAAGAACGCAACCACTGCAATCTACGCGTATTGATTAAACACGCGAGAAAGTGCACGTCCAACGTTTCTGCGATCGCGAGGATTTGCGGTTCCCAGCAGCGAAGGTTATCGTTCTGACCGAGTAGTACCGTGTACCGGACACACGCGACGCTCAACTTACAAACGGCGAAGGCTATAACCCGTTCCTGCGAAGCGAAGATCGAAACAGTCGCTGTTGCAGTGGTTGTTCATACGCCTACACTGCCCAGTTCGCAAATATACGTGGCGATTACTTGCGACAGCTCCCAGTGAAGCTCGACGTCGTGGCGATTCATAACGTGTTGCCTCCCCACACGTTGCTTTCTTGCACGAGCGGAGCGAAGAAGGAAGACGGAAAGTGTGGCGGGCTCTCATGTTGCCAGAGGGAGCTCCTCTCGTGCCAAAGTCATTTCTTCGAGAACGATTAAGCAGCCAGTCTGAAAGAACAAGGCAGTTGAGCGCTATACAGCTAAGAGGTGCGTCCACTTCCTAGCCATTCCAAGGAATAAAAAGAACACTCAGAAGAACTAGGGAGGGGTTCTCCTTCATCGACCCTCCTGAGCGTTCGGTCTCAGAAAAAGCGAGAACGAACACGAAAACGAATGGAATGATCTAATAAGGTGTCACATGTTGTAAAATATTGAAAGGCAGACTAATCTAATCAAATCAAAGGAGAAAGGCACGAATCCATGCGCAGCATTGCTAGAAGACGTAGAGCACCATGTCGAACCGTACTGCTCCAGCAAATGCAGTGCGGTCCCCACACTAACGCTCAGCCCCACTGTTTTGTAGGTGCGAGTAAACAGGAATTTCCGCACGTGCTGCTAAATCGTGATAGAGAAGGGAAGGCAACTAAGAATGGATACGTGAACAAGGAAAGGAGGGGAACCACTGCCGTTTCATTACGAACGAGTGTTTTATGAATTTCGAAACCGTCCAGAGGGGTTCGGAAAAGTCCTACAAGGCCACCGACAGTTGACTCGCATTCTCAGCTGCTCACGTCGCCGTCGCCGCGGAAATGAAGAGACCCTGGGTAGCTCCTTCATGCTACCTCCTATGGGAGTTAGTGCACTGGTGTAGCTGTATGGGCTGGGAGCGGACAAACCCTTCTGGAAGTTCCTTCCGTCGTCACTGATGTAGCACTGAGTGGAAGTCTCGAGGCGCCGAACACTGTGGACCACGAGGACGCCACCCCCTAACCGCCCTGGTGACCCACAGCATGAAATTCTTAAATCGAGCTGCAACAATAAATAAGCAGAAGCGGCAACCGGTTACTGTAGGCCGTATTAGCCGTCAGTCCAAACATATTGTCTGAATCTCGCCTATTAACTGCCTTCCATTTTGTTTCACGCGTATTTTTTAATTTGCTCCATTTGTTGCGGCTTGTTGAAAGTAAATTCATTCCTTGACTCGATTGGAATCTTTCCGGTAATTTTTGCGACTATGTCTTTTGTCTTTCTGAGTCGCCTACAAAGGCAGTAGGTGGTGTGTCGACTGGGTGTTGTGTGCAGTTATAGACATCAGGTTCATGTCTTTGTCCTCTTCTTCTCATTTGTTCGATTTGTTACATGTGTAGTCGAGCGTACATAGATTATAGCATCGAAAGGATTTGTTCCAAAGCTTTGAAGTGGAAAGTTTATGTAGGCAAACGCAGGAATCGAGACTGTAAATACAACCAAATTTTGAGCGGACAGGATAAAGCTGCTGGTAGGAGAGGCATACAGGGTTTAGCTCCTCTCTAGACTTGCACCGGTCATGTAGTGGCGCAAATAGGGTCAGGGGGTCACCATGTACTCAGTGAACATTCCGGCGCAAAGCGGCTCGGAGGGAGTCACCATGTAAGGGAGCCTTACTAAATATTTTGTGTTGCATTAAATTAAAAAAATACACAGAATTGGTATGGTCTACCCCTGTGATGAACTGAGGTAGGCAACTTCAGTTGCAACTGCATTCATGTGCCTCTTTACAAAGGTGGATAACCACTGATGCAAGTTGACCACTTCCGAGTCGCTTTGCGCCCATATTCCATCAGAAATGGCCTACCTCAATTTACCATAGGTGTAGAACACACTGGTATTAGTGAAATTTTTAGTTTCAAACAACACAAGAAGTTGTGTAGGGCTGTCCTACATGGTCACCCCCGCTCCTATGAATCGACGAATTGTTTACCATTTTTATGTAACAATGTCTATCGTCTTTCATTCGAGCTTTTTGCAGGTGCTTGTTCGATATGGCTCCCACTGGAGCTTTCGAGAGTCAAAAGAACAAGGAACACAGGAGTGGGTTTTTTCGTCACTTCGTAAAGTTGCTTTGTTCGGAACCCTTTCCACTCGTAGCTTGCTTACCGCCTGTCGTATGGATATCTAGAGCAATTCGGCGCAGATAGGGTCCGGGGGAGGGGGTCACCATGTTGGACAGACCTACTAAACGGTTTGTGCGTTTTGAAACCGAATTTTCTTTGCAGCAATGGTGTGTTCCACCACAGTGAACTGAGGTAGACTATTTCTAATGTAACTGGGCACTGGTGGTCGGTCTACGGAGAAAATGCCCGAATCTCACGGCGCGCGTCGCGTGCGGAGAAAATGCCCGGGTTGACGAGAAGAACCTATTGCACACCATCATGTGGTGATTAGCAAAAGCGTCGTAATAAAGAAAACAACTTTGGGCGGTAAACACCACTTAGGAGACTGAGAAGTTTGAAACTGTGGAAAAACCGTACATTAGAAGAGCCTTAACTGGACGCAACGTTATTATTATACAGTGTTCTATTTCCAGAACGTTTCATTCGTATCAAAGCTCTAATAAGAATTTGATCGCAAAATTTCATGTTCGAAAACACTCTGTTTCGAGAAGGTGGCTTGAAAGGTTTTTGGCGAGGTGCTACACCGCAGCTTCTGGTCATTTTAATAACGTTTTTGGAAGAACCTATGTTGCAACTAACCATTCATATATTTAAATCCTTTATTCAGATATGTGGAAATGTCAGAAAAACAGCAACAAAGCGAATCAGAATAAAAATCCTATTCTGAGAAAAACTTTAATAAAAAAGAGCACAACAAGTGTTACGATACCAACGGTTTATCAGATGAAAATCACTTGAAAAGCGGTGAATGTTGAAATATCTATTTTCAAATCCTATTTTAGTAAAGAAGGAAATGATTGGTCAAAAATGAAGACTTCATCAGAAAGACCCCAGTAAAACCTAAAAACCAATTTGTAAATAAATTCCCAAATAAGTTCTGTCATTTTTTCATTTTCTACTTCTCGTGACTTTGAAGTGCATATACCTTACTGTTCACTCCATGTGGCGTTCATGTGGCTCAAAAACAAACTCAAAAATTGAGGTCGCCTACAGTTCCGCAGCTCAATGCTTAGAAAAGTAATTCTAAGTTACCAGGTTCCGTTGATGTGCTTGTTTTCACAAGAATCTAGATTACGGAAAAAAACAGTGCCGACTTACCGTAATCCAAAATTGCATAAGCGGTGTGTTGTGCATTCACGACACGCCTTGTTTCACGGGATTTTGACACGATGTACAAGGAGCATGCTTTGGGAATTATTCCCCTGCCGACTGAAGATAGGAACAGTTTTATTCGAGGAGGGGCATTTAAGTGTTCTTATGGTTTCCCGTTGATGAGCATTAGAACTTCTTGTGTAAAATCAGGCAAACGTTTTTTCTAGTCCTTTAACGCGGTTTCTTCTTCTTAGAGCTTATGATTGTCTTACGAACATCTTGCGATGCAACGAAACGAAGACGTGAGCAAATACTTGTGGCATATAGAAGTATAAATAGGTAAGACAGCCTTAATCCATCCCTCTTGGGATCTGCCACGCACTCTTCTTCTACGTATTACGTGAAAACGTATTTGGCCCTACAATGACTTGCGGCGGCCAGCCAATGTACAACTTAGCGCTTTGTCCTTCCGATAATATCGATCGGCATTGATTGCTTCCCCCTGCTGTGAAGTCCTTCCGTCGACGATCATATGACCCTCCACGCACATTGGACGACGTGTTCGGCACGTCTTCTGAACCCCTACGCACATTGGACGACGAGTTCGGCACGTCTTCTGAATCCCTACGCACATTGGACGACGTGTTAGGCTCGTCTTCTGAACCCCTACCCACATTCGGCGCCGTAGACCTTACCAGCAAGTCTGTAGATCCCGATAGATTTCATTAAGGTTGAGTCTGAGCGGAGATGCTTCAATTTGAATATAACGGCTTAAATCTTTGACCAAACTAATAGAACAACCACGTTGAAGTGGATGCGATTCCTTTAAAAGAAATGTAGATTCTAGGAGGGCTGCATGAACGAAACCGACTGTGTGACACATAAACCCAGTAAGGATCTGAATTTCACAACCCCGGTTCGTAAGAGCAGTTCCAAAGTGCATTTCCTTCGCATTCACTGTCTCCCGGTTTCGTAACAGCTGTTGTAGAGTGCTTTCCCTTAGCATTCGAAACAGCGCGTGTCGTGAATGCACAACACGCCGCGTACGCAATTTTGGATTACGGTAAGTCGGCACTGCTTTTTGGTCCCAATTATTTGACACCGGCGGCTGCCGCGACGCAACCGCGTCGCGCAATGACTCAGCTGTTTCGTGCGCGCGATCCACCGACACTCGAGTACTCTGACCCGTGAATTGAACATTGGGCTAAACCTCACTCTACATTGGTAGAAATTACAATGCGTGGATTACACGAAAACATTACGCATCTCTACCAACGGTTGTCAGAATGATGGCTACCGCCCTTGCTTGCTGACTGACTAACTGGTCGATAACTGAAGTACGAAATTTCAGTCCATAAGAGTTCGAACCAGCAGTATATTGTATTGGGAAAATAGCTGTAGTCTAGCTCAGATAATCAGCGACTTTGGGTCCATGATCAACTATTCGCCTTTTCGAAGGGATTGTTCGTAATTGTTAAGCATGAGCAACCGTCGACTACTCGTGAAATCGTCAGCGAATACTACAACAATCACACCAGAAACCTATACCCATATTTGCACTAGTGAGAGAAGGACACACCAGGTCGCAGTGACACTTGGAGGTAATATGTACAGTGACTTTACGAGAAGGGGCGAGAGCATAACAAATATTCCTGGAATAAAGGCGCGTGCAGCAATATAGAAAGAAGCGCCGGCAGTCGCGTGTACCTCAGTTTGATCCAAGTTTCGAAGCACAGATTTTTGGTTAGCTGACCACAGCAAGTCTGTGTAGTAATTTGAATACGCATCCATTACCGCCTCTGTGGAAGTACATTTCGCAATTCTTTTTCCCAAACTTTGTTTCAGGGAGGAAATAGACATCCATAATGTTCAAAGCTGCATCCGCTGATACGCATCACCTCAAAGTGCCGTGGCCACCCGTTCTCTTTTTCTTGAATGAGCGTTAGATTGTAGCCTACTTAGAACCAATTGAGTGTAATTGTTCTGTGGAGTTATTCTCATTGCGGCAGATTCAACAGTCTTGAAGCAGCGGTGCTGTGAAAAGAGCGCGCAGCGCAGCAGGCGCAACGCCGCAATGTGCCGCACGCGAAGTTGCGGCGCGGCAGCCGCCGGTGCCGAATAATGGCGATCCTGCTTTTTCCGTAATCTAGATTCTTGTCCTGTTTTCTAGTTTTACGTGCTAGAAGTTCTGTTTGGACGAAATCCAAAACGGAAGTTTTGCCGTAGTATATCGGAGGCGAAAATTGAGATCTGGGCGAAAAAGCTTGTTTCGCTCCTTTCCGTGTTTTCAAGTGTTCTTTTTACATAAAACGTCGTTGGTACCAATTTAACCGTTGAGCATGCCTGGTATAACGAGAATCTTTCTCGTGATCTCCAAAGCTTCTCTATCACGGTAAAGCCATTAAGTCTCCTAGGGAATTCAAATGATGCCACAGTTTCAGTTGCCACGCCCACGATTTCTCATGCCCTTTCCTCCACGACATGAGAAAAATACCGTATCCCTGTCCACGTGATTACCACATGTTTTGTTGTAGTGGTTGTTGTAGTGGACTCTATCGAAAACCGTTCAGTGGTCGCAAATATTTTCTCCCCTGGTCGCGAGCATTTTCTCCGCTGGTTGCGGGCATTTTCTCGCACCGTAACAGACGCGGCGCGGATCGGGCATTTTCTATCGTAATCCTGGTGACCCCCTCCCTCCGACCCTATTTGCGTCGGCGGTTTGGTGTCGATCTGACATTGGAAAATTTGTGTGCCCTCCCATTCAATTTTATGTCTAACGTCATGTTTGCAGTCCATAAAGTTGGAGGAAAAGTAGCGAAGTTAAAGGAGAAAAGTAGGGTGAAAGGCAACAATGCAAAGGCCTTCACTTTCAAATCTGCCGTTGCTGCGAGTAAGGCAATCAGGAGGTGTGTTTCCTGTTTTCATTTTGATCTGGTTCGTAATATTGCTGAGTCGATTTTTAGGGCCGCTGACATCAATGAACGAAAGAAGCATATTTTGTTTATGGACAGGAAACCAGTTATTCCCCCACCTATCATTGTAGCTATTGTGGGTCCTAGCAAGGTTGGGATTTCGGATCTCTGTTGTATGGTTTAGTGATGGTGCGTTGGAAAGTTGCGGTTTTCAGGTTGGTAAAACTACGCTCCTTCGAGGTCTAGTGAAGTACTACCTAAAGAGCGGTTTCGAAGAGCTGAAAGGTTGGTTGCATCTTGTGAACCTATGTAGACATTGTCCACTTGTTGCAGTTCCCCTAGCGACTAGGCGTAGGCTTACCTATTTAGGACCGGTCACCATTGTGACGGGGAAGAAACGAAGAGTACAGTTCATAGAAGTGAAAAACGACATCAACCATATGATTGACATCGCGAAAATAGCTGACTTGGTAGGCTGGTCGGTTGCTTCAGCAATATTTTGCTCTCCAATTGCGCATCGATTTTAGGTTTTACTTATGGTTGACGCCTCATACGGCTTTGAAATGGAGACCTTCGAATTCCTCAATATATGTCAGGTTCATGGAATGCCCCGGGTTTTAGGAGTCCTTAACCATTTGGACTGCTTGAAAGGAATAGGGAAGGTGAGGACACCGTTATCTCATTTCGTGCAAGTCCCGTCTGGCTTCAACCATACGTTTTCCTTTGCACCAATTTGCATCAGATAGATTGCGGTTTATTCGTGTTCTTAAGGTGAACAAAGTGAAGAAGGTGATGAAGCACCGATTCTGGACTGAAATATATCAGGTAAGATACTTTTTCTTCAGGGTTGGGCATTTCTACACATTGCGCAGAGGCACAACCTGCAGGAGGTAGTGGTTTAGTGTGCGCATCGTTAGCGAGTTGTTGCCAGACCTGTTCATAGGGGCAAACAACCATGGTTTGGTTTGCAGCCGCAAGACAGCGTTGACTACGCTCATTCAATTCGCTCCATATTCCGTTAAAGTAATGTGCATGGCGCGTCTCAAGAACGGCAGCATTGTGCCGACGTGTGTGCTGTGCACTACGCCTCGTTGTGGAGCTATTATGGGCTCGTCACGCTCCTGTTGTTTTCCCTTATAATCCACATGGTGCGATTTCTTGTCCTTGTTCGCTCTTTCGGGTCGGGCCAATAGCAGAGACATTGAAGGTGCATGCGCCGTAGTGTGCAAAATCTAAAAGGACGATTTCTTTAAACAAATGCGCGATTCTTGCGGTGGTCAAGCTTTTCGCTTACCGGTTTTCACCTGTCTTCACCTTTGCGAAGAAAAAGTTCGATTGACGGAAATCTGTGTGAGCGGAATGTTAGAGGACAATAACCACCTACTGTTTGGTTTCGCTTCAGGGTGCCAAGCTTTTCTACCTAACTGGAATGATCCATAATGAGTATAAGAAGAACGAGCTGCACAATCTTGTGCGATTTATATCAGTTATCAAATTTCGGCCAATGGTTTGGAGGGATGCTCACCCGTACGTGTTGTGCGACCGATATGAGGACATCACTGATGCAGAGGTCAGAACCGTTTACCCCTTTTTTGAGCTTTGCTTGTCCAGTGAGATGCTCTGTCGATCGCCCTCTATCGTCTCTAATGTCGAAAGCTGTTGTTTTCAGCTACTTAGAAGTCAGCCAAGTGCAGATCGGACCATTTGTCTCTATGGTTGGCTGCATGGAGCACATCTCAAGAACCACAGTTCCGTTCACATTCCGGGTGTTGGCGATCTTCGTATTAAGGATGTACGTTCTTTTTCACATGATTCTTATTTAGGGGTAATTGAGCTTGCCCCGTTAAGGTCAGCAGCATTCCTGATCCGTGTCCTCTTCCGGAGCAGTTGAAGCAGCGAGCGCTAAACCAGCAGGCAGGTTTTGAAGCTCATTGCTCCTTGAGCAGGGCGCGATGCTCGACCTTGGCGGGATTATACGTTGTTCTCCCACCTTCTGTTACTTTCTTAAAATTTTTTATGTTTCCTTCCTTTGTCGTGTTTCCATCTACTTCCAATACCTGCTTAATTACCACTTTCTTCCTAACATCGGCTTCTCTAACAGTTTCCCATCTTTGAGTCTTCTCTAGCTATCAGATAATGCAGGGGCGCGATACAAGTTACAGTAGAAATTTCAGGAACGCTTGGTTTATGCTCCATTCTCAGGCCTTGGTGGTATTGTTTACGATAAGGATGCGATTTATATCCAGTCGAAGGCGCACAAGAACATGAGCGTATGTTTATGCTGAGGTCATTAGAAACAAACTGTTTCCGCACTTTTTCCGGTTGCTTTAGGTAAAACGTCACGAGTTAGTTGAAGCGTTGGAGAACGTGAAAAGCACCATCAATGACAAGCTTAGTGGAGCGAAATTGACTTTGCTGGGGGATTCGGTACCAATCGAAGAGGTCATCAACGAGGTGAGTCTGATTCACAATCGCCTTTGGCTTACCGCGAGCGCTAGTTTTCAAGGGACGTCATATATCGTCTTGTAAAGAGCTGCCTATGATTTCCTATTATGATCTCTCTCATGAAAGACCTTTGATTTTAGTCTCATATCTATTTTTTGTGTGCGTGTCCCGGTTTATGAGCGTATGATGGCGCTCTGGTGCACTAGGAGTATTATGGCTCCCTTGTGCTTACCTCTGTGAGTATGATGGCTACACAAGAAGGTTTATTGGGACCGTAGCGGTTTAGAAAATGTTGATATCTCAGCCCAGTCGACACGGACCCAGGCGTGGCCTCTTTCTGTCACGCCAAACAAACACTTCTGGAGGACTTCTCCTCATGGAGTAGCAGATAAGCACCCATGGAGAAGGATGAAAGGGGGAGCCGACAGTTCTGCCGGAATGCCAGAACAGTGCGCGTGGTAGCGCAAAGGAGGAAGTGCCGGCTGTCGCATGCGCTCGAGACCAGGTTCTTCGTTCAATTTCTCGCCCAGGCCAACCAGGCCTTCCATTCCTCCGGGGTCGGTGAATTGGTACCAGGCTCGTTTGGAAAAGATAAAGCATTGACTTATTCATCGGCTGGCCACCGCGATTTGTTGTACAGGACGCACTTAAACTGTAAAGACGCATTCAAACTGCCCCACGATATCCCGAAGAAGTAGATTACGTGGGGCATCCCGCAAAGGGACTGCCCGATGTCAACCTTCATCATCTATCCTTTATCTGTTTTCTGTAGTTCTCAGCTACGTCCAACACTAAAGTTCCTCATATTCAATCATCGAGCCACGCTTTCTCCACACTAGAGGAATAATTCTGCATAGCTATATTCGAAAAGTGGAAATTAGGTCGTAAAGCACTTTCACCTGGATTAAGTTTTTATTGACATTCACGTCATGATCCGTTTGAAAAGTTTGATGCAGCCTAAATCGATATCTCTTCAGCGACATTTACGTCGTTCCGTTTAGGAATTCCTTGACATTATTTAAAGTGATAAGGCAGCTACGCTCTTGTGATTATTGATTGTTTGAGCCGTTGATTGCAATCACCGTTTTCGAACTGCTCCGTGTGAGCTGCTCAGTTCTGGCACGTTTCTTATTAGCGCTGCCCCTCACCATTGATCACTCCAGAATGATCAGTGCCCTCTTTTCATTTCAAAACGAGAGAGGTGTCTAAACTGTGCGTACGTGAACCAGGCAAATTTATTGAACGTTAGTTTCGCCACGTCACTGCAAGCGAAATTTTGTTAATGCTCTTCTCGTTGTACTGAAGTTGTATAGCTTTCTTAGCTTGCTCAGGGCCACTGCTATATTTGCACACTTACTCTATCTATCACTTCCCGTTTTCGATGCTTACTGTTCTTTCCATCGTACTGTTGACAGTTCATAGCTTTCCCATATCACGCGGTTACTACCCATTGTTTGTACTGTTCATACTGTTTACGAATCACATTTATCTCGCCATTATTTTTCAAGTCGTTCATCAGTTTCACCATCTTCATTTAGCCTATCGCATCCACTTTTAAGACTGCCTCTAAGAACGGTCTTGCGGTAGTCCAATGCACAATATGTTGCACTGGATTGTCCCACGTGATCCACACCTTGAAAACTGATTGTTCGAGCATCGGTTTTGACGCTTTTTGACGTTTCCTTGGCTTAGAAATTCAGCAGTCTCAGGTGTTTAACCCGTAAAAATATACAACTATCAGCAAGATGTTCTAATTAGGGTGGAACATTAGTTCGGTACACTTTCGAACTTTTATTTTTTACGAAACAGTTACATTCGGTCGAACTATAATCATCTCTACTACCATGTAATTCAACTCTATATAACGTTCTGCCTCCTATAGAGCTGAATTGCGTGGAGTTGTGGCGCAGCTTGGAAGTATAGAGGTTAGCGGTGGCAGGGCTTAATGCCTTCTCCTGCATGCCCACTTACTATTTCAGTTTTGGATAGCAGATAACATGTTCTGATCATCTTCGTTGATTACCCTCGAGATGCATTTGTGCTAACGTTTTTTGGAGGTCTGCGAAGTGCAGGCATCCACTCGCTGGAGGTGGCGGTCATCCGTGACTTTGAGTCGTATCCTTTACTTCGCAACTTCTCCAAGCTTTCGAAAGCCAAGGTCTACCGGCATATGGTTGCGGCTCTGGTCATTCTCTGCCGTAGGATCGGCTGCGGCCATATCTATGTGTGAACTTTTCTCTGCGGACGTCTCAAACGGCTTATTTTCCAACCTGCGGCCGCCCAATAGGGAGCGCGAGAACCATACCACGTGTGTTTTTGTAGAGAATACTCCGCTTACATTACACACTTTGTTTTCAAGGGTCCTTTTGACACATATCTTGCTCTTGTGCAAATCTCATTGTCAGTCCTTTACATATACCATTCCAAGATGCTGTAGAGCATTCTCACATAGCAAGTTTCCCGAGTAGAAACAGTGTCAAGTTTTGTCGAAGAAAACACCTCGTACTTGATAAGAACACTTTAAAGTAGGTCAAGTATATAAAAATGTGCATGCTCAGGAAGATGATACCACAGTGCTAAAATCCGACGATGATGGGTCTGAGCTGGAGGAATTTTCGGACGAGGAAATGGCGTCAATATCAGGCCACGATTCCGAAGACCACTTCCCTGGAGAGGAATCGGAGCTTACTGATGAGGTAACTTTTATCTAAAATTTGACTCAGCTCACAGACAGCCTCGAATAAAGTCGTGCTAGTGCTGATTTATTGGCTTAGAACGAATTTCAGGGCATCTTCGACGACGATTGCGATGAAGATAATTTGCCGGAGCAAAAGGTTTCCGAAGACTGGGGAGGTCTTGCACGAAAGGCGCTTCAGCAATATCAACCCAAAAAGCAGATCAGGCTCAACTGGATGAGTATCATTTACAAGCAAGGTATCGTGCTTGCGCCTTCTATTTCTATACCACATGCTGTGGCCAGTAGTGTCATTTGTGCTAGTGCTGATTTACTGGTTTAGAAGAACACACGAGCGCTCCTAGGACGGAAGAAATCGGCGGTTCTTTGTTCAAAGTGCGAAAAGCTGTCGACAAGCCCATCTACGACCAGGTCCGTTTACTTCTGCGAGCCGTCTGAAACGTGTTGTAGATCTGTCTTAGAGAACAGTCATTATTATATACTTACATGATTTATTTTGTACCCGTGAATGCTCTGCTTTTGTTAGGAGGATGGTCTTTCGTGGAATCAGTGTGCTTGTTCTTCTGCGGCTCTAAACTGGAATGACGAGGAGACTCGAGCGTCGATCGGTGACTGTTTTGTAACTGGAAATTGGTCTGAGGATGACGAGATTGAGAAGAAACTTCACGGTAAGCTCTTCTGGTAGTATTTGTTCTTACTTTTACGGAACTGCTATGCTTCATTAAGTTCTTCATGAGTATGTTGGGAGGTGAGGGGTTCAGTTGTAGTTGTGATTCGCTTTTCACTTATGTTACACTTTTTTTGTAATCGAGAGAAACATTTTTGTTGTGGGAGTGGTGGACGTCGGCATCGCTCCTTAATTACAAATTGCTTTCTGATACGATTTCTGTGCAGGCCATTTGATTTTCATCCCTCAGGGATCGGTGAATTATTGTCGGACTCGTATGGGAGAGCGCAGGCGGTGACTGCTTTATTGGCTGGCTACTGCAAGCCATAGTATAGACCATGTACGCATTCACGTCTCCACGATGTCACATTAAAGAATAATGCGCGGCGCATCCTACTTTACCTTGCTATCGTCTGTAGTAGCACTATACACTAAAGCTGCATTGGATGAATTATGCCGTTTAGACGAGATAGAAGAGACGGGCGCAGAAGAAGACGACGGCTACGATGACGTACCTAGCGAAGGGGCATCGAAACAGATTCTTGATTCCGGTAACTTTCCTTTTCACGATCTATAATTTCTGTTTGAGCCTGGGTGAGTAGCTAGATGTTATAGAGAGAATTCGTATCAGTTGTGTTTGGTGATTTGATTTGATTTTCTCCAAAGGAATCATAGGTGGTGAGTTAAACTCTTGAGTCGAGGCTTGAACTCGCATCTCCTACTTTCCTGACTAAATTCCTGACATCTCCTACTTCTCTCTGCCCCTCAACAGTGCCTGGTACTTCTCGCATGAGATTTTGAAGTGACTGTACTTGAAATAGGTGTAGTGTATTTCAGTCTGCCTGTCAGTGAACAACGAGCTTTCATAAGGTCTTTAACACATTCGCGACGGTGTCCACCCATTTGAGTGGACGGGAGAGTTTTGTGAAGAACCTTCTTTATTGATGTTTCTGTTTGATTTCCTTTCCAAATTCGCAAATTGTAGTAAGAAACCAATGTGGATTTGCGTAAAAGAAACATGATTGGCTTTATCGTAACTAACAAGATAAGAGCATCTCCCATTACAGAAACATAAGAAACGCACATACGCGCGCTATCTCGAAAACGGGTCTTCTAAAATACATAAATGTTATTTTCAGGGAAGGAGGTGTCTGCTGTTGAACGCGCAGAAGCAGCAGCTCGTGAGAAGCGTGCCGAAGAGAAAGTGAAGCTGAAACAGCGTTTCAATGACGATTATGATGATTCGTGCAAGCACTTCAACAGCCTAAAGGTTTGCTGGAAAGGACCGCGTTCTCTATTATTCGCCTAGCGCGCCGGGAGCACTGGCTAGAGCGTGTTATGTAGTGTCGTATTGCAGAACGAAATGGAGGAACAGGCTCAGTTGAACAAAAGCATTTTTGAAGGCATGGACGAAAGCGAGAGGGAACAGCTAGAAGGTATCGAATTTGTGAATTTCCTAGAAGCAATTGTCCTTAGTAATACTTCGCTGCAGGATTTCGAGCTGGGCGATACGTTAGGATTGAATTAGAGAGTGTACCTTGTGAGTTTGTGGAGCATTTTGACCCAACCACACCTTACATTGTGGGTGGTCTGCTAACTGGAGAGCAGAATATGGGAGTTGTGCAGGTGAGAGATCTTGCTTCTCTTGAGGCCAGTCTTTCGGGTCACAATTGAAGTTTAGGTGCGCATAAAGCGTCATCGGTGGTTCGAGAGGACACTGAAGTCACGGGATCCTCTGATTATAAGTTGCGGCTGGCGGAGGTACCAGACGGTGGTGATATACTCCGTCCAGGTATCAGATTGTTCAACTGCTGCCTTCTGATGCGCCTGACATATCATTCATATAGGACCACAACATGAGGCAGCGCTTTCTGAAGTACACTCCCGAACACATGCATTGCCACGCTCAGTTCTGGGGGCCAGTCGTCGCACAGAATACTGGTTTTGTTGCAGTTCAATCCGTTTCCGACAGGACGGTGAGTTTTACCAATTTCATCCAAACGGCCGCACCCTGATTTCCTCCTTGCTTTCAGCCAGGGTATCGCATTGTGGCCACAGGAGTTGTGCTGAACCTCGAAAAGAGCACTGACGTTGTCAAGAAACTCAAACTTGTTGGAACTCCAGACAAGGTTTTCAAAAATTCGGCATTCATCAAGGCAAGCACCTTTCTACCAGTGTGCCCTTTTTTAATTTTAGAGCTCTTAGGTTGTTTTTTCTTCTTCAGGGAATGTTCAACAGTCAGATGGAGGTGGCCAAATTTGAAGGCGCACAAATCAGAACTGTTTCTGGAATTCGTGGTCAGATTAAGAAAGCGTTACATGAACCGGCTGGAGCCTTTAGGGCTACGTTTGAAGACAAAATCTTAATGCGAGGTTGGTGTTTAGGTGTAATACTGCTCACCTCACTGTGCTAAAATCCTCCTGTATTTGAGTTCGCCACCTGCTGACCCGTTTTCTCCTAATTTTTCTCAAGAGCTACCCAACTTCACTATTTCAGACAGCTTATTCTATGTTGTTAAACAACACTTGATCGAAAGACTTTGGAAAGGTGGTTACGGCAATCGTTCGGAGGGACGGATCTACTTATGGGAGGTCTTTCTGGACACTCTAGAGTTGATTGCCCTTTTCTGCTGGGTACAAAACCGAAATCAAAAGACGAAATTAAACTGAGCTTCTTTCAGCTTAGCATTAGGCTATTGTGGGAATAATAATGGTGTATTTTATATTTTATATCCCCTCTTCATGGTCTGCTATAGCAACCGCAAGCCGTCGGGTACACCGGTCGAAAGCGCAGACTACCTTTGCTAAGTGTTCGAAATCTGAACGAAAGTTCAGCAGTTTTCGACATGTTTTTCTATTCGCTTCTTTTTTAATTTTCGGGCTCAAAATGAGAATCAAAAAGGTCGAAGTTCGTGGGACTCCGGAGCAGATATTGTGCGTCGTTGTTGCTCGTAACATAGCGCGAGATTCACGGTGATAAGACCTCTGAAAGTAGGACTCGAAGAAGTCCAATCCCAGCCCAGAAAATCCACTTGAGAGTCCTCGTAAGAAAGATTCTGCTGTGTTCACATTTTGCTATCGCGGATGTTGGTGATCGGATGACATCAGCGTGCGCCACACTCCATTTTGCCGTTGCAGCTATTCGTTTAAGATATCGTCTTTTTACGGTCGTGGGTGTCAGTGCCGATTCCACGTTTCTATGCGCCTGTGATCGATCATCTTCTGCCACCTGGAGAGCCGTGGGTTGGAATGCGTACTGTGGGCAAAATTCGCCACGAACTTGGCTGTAAACCAGAGCAGCGGGAGGACTCAATGTACAAAGTAAGCGCAGTTGTTATGATTTGCCAAAGAAGAGCGGGAAATGCGGTGTAAGGACTGCTTCTTCAGCCGATAGAGCGTGAGGAGATGGAGCCAGCACCGCTACACGTCCCCAACAAGCTTCAGCAGAGTCTGCCGTTCAAACTCAAGCCAACATACGAGGAGAAGTCGACGGAGGTGGACACGCTCTATGCTCTGATACCTAGATGCTTCGTACGCTATATCGATTATAGGCTAAGGAACCAATGATTGCCAGGAACACCGCTGTGATACTGGAACCGGAGGAGGCGAAGCGGAAGCGAATGATGGACATGCTCAGAACTATCAACAAGTACTGTTTTCATGGGGCGCATAGCAGTTCCAAGGGCTAAATAGACTTATATAATAAATGATAATTCCTTCTACAGGGATATTGTCAAGAAGCAAGATGATGCTCGTAAGAAGCAGCTGGCTAAGAAGGCTGAAGAGGTTTGTGAGGAACGTTTCCTATACTTCCGAGGTCTAGATCTGTTTCTGTTTGCTTGATTCTCCGGCGGTGTAAAGCGAGTAATAATTCAGGAGGCGGAGTTTGAGGCGAAACGGGAGAAGAACATAAAGGCACGTAAGAAGGCAATATCTCGGATTCTGACGAAGCGCGAACAGTACCGACTCAAGAAGGCACTTGGTCAGGCCTCAACAAGTGGTGGTTAACAACTGCACAGAGTGAAACCATTGATGAGTGATTTAGTTTATAAGTTGTTATTGTTTCGATAAGCAGTTTGGCGGTGTGATGCGTCTGTTGTTGACCTTTTACTCGTTGGTTGCGTTTACTGTTATTGTTGTTGATCAGTGAAAGTCATCTGTATAGATGTCTCCTTCAGGAAAGGGATAAAATGATATCTGTGTTTGAGTTCCTTGCACTCTCGTACATGGTTTAGCCCGTAGTTCCTTGAGTTATTCATGTTTTGGAAGTGTTCGTACTGTTGCACGTTCGTGTTTGTGACAATGTTCTCCAGTGCTCGTTTCATGCATACTTTTCTACATATGGACGACCATTTCTCTTTCCTCCTACAAGCGACGATTTTACGTATTCAGGCGAATTACCTTCTCTGCTAATTCTGAAAATTACGGCATTGAAGCAGACGAACAACGGACGAGCCTGTCCGAATATTCTAATTAAGTGTGTCTAAGCATACGTTGTGAAGTGGACAACATCGTTGCTGACCAGGGGCGGGATTCATCAACGACTTACAGAGATTTGACAGAGAAATTACATCGGAAAATCCTGGTAACCGTAGGGGAAAAGTTGATCCTAAGCGCCCACGTTAAGGTAGTCCTGCCTTTGCATGCACACTGGCGTATGGCGTTTGCAAATGCGCGCTTGCTATGTCAGTCAGGACTACAAAATGTCTATATGTATAAGAAGGAGTATGAAAGCAGAAGAGAGACAACGGGACTACGAATTACGCCAAACGGCGCGCGACCAAAATAGGAATCTTGGTTATAAAGAATGGGCTGTGAACAAGGGAAAACTTGTTCGCATTTTGGAAATTCACGGTATTCATTCGGAAAACTCTCAATCCCGCACGGGTGCTTCCCTGCAATAAAATGTAGTTTGCTTAATGCTCGTAGCTTGTGCAACAAAATAGACCATTTACATTCGCTTTTACGTATTAATGACCTCGATTTAATATTTATAACCGAGACATGGCTCACTGATAAAATTCAGGACTCAGAAATCGTGGGTGGCCTTCCGTACTCCATTTATAGAACTGATCGTAACCATGGTAAAGGAGGGAGTGTTTGTTGCCTTGTTAAATCTGATCTATATGCTGACTTTGTGGAACACGCATCTCCCAAAGCAGCGGAAGTGCTTTGCGTAGACCTGTTTCTTCCGTTGACATACTCCCACATACGTCTCATCACTGTTTACAGGCCCCGAATTCAACCCAAGTAGACGACAGTTCGCTTCTTGAGCTGCTTCGAGACTTGTGTTGCGTTCATGCTAGCACTATTTTGGTTGGTGATTTTAATCGCGATGTTGACTCGGTCACTACTACACCTTTAAATTCAGTGGTAGGGCCTCTCTTGACTTCTTTCGGAATTCAGATTTCACGCAGTTTGTAAAGAATCCCACACACAGCAACAAAATTCTTGATATCGTTTTCTCATCCACCCACAACATTCGACAGAACATTCGATTCTAGCAACATCTGATCATGAAAGAATCAAATTCGAAATCACCTCGACCTTTCGTCGAATTAGAAGTTTTCCTGTTCCAGATTTTTCAAGAATAGACTTTTGTGCGCTCAATCAATATCTGTTCGATATTAATTGGCTCAATCTATTTGATCAATACTCTTCTGTAGATGATGTTTATCAACGTTTCTGCGCAACCCTTTATAATGCACTTGTCTTGTTTGTCCCTTTCAAAATTCCAAAATGTTCGCGCACCACCTATCCACTTCATATCACAAATTTACTGCACCAAAAGACACGACTTTACTAACAACTGCATAATCCACTTTCCAATCAACCTTATAGAAAAGTTTGCGCCGACCTGCACTATCATCTAAAAAAATTCTTGCTAGTTACGAGCGTCACATATCAAAAAAGCACCTCTTAATCATTTTTACCAGTATCTGTGGGAAAAGTAAAACCCGTTTGCATCGTTATATACTTTAATTGATCATAAGGGTAATCGCTATTTTGATGGCAATGAGAAAGCAGAAGCACTTGCGCAGCATTTTGCTAGTGTCTTCAATGCCGACTGTCCTTCCAGTAAATCTCAACTGGTGGTAAGCAGTTATGCTCGAGAATTACTCAGCGATTTGTACTTTTATCCTGATGAGGTGTCTGCCGTACTAAAAAGACTTCAGCCATCAATAAGTGAACCCTACGATGGTCTTCCGCAAATATTGTACCGCAAATGCTACCCTTCTCTATGCAAACCCCTATCAAGTTATAGGTTCTAGGGGCCTATCTTGAGAGCAGGGAGTTCCCTTCTTGTTACTTACATACAGATGGGTTATATCTTTATCACGTAACAGGGTGGATACGCTAG
Organism: Heligmosomoides polygyrus bakeri; assembly: GCA_947359475.1. Lineage (NCBI taxonomy): Eukaryota > Metazoa > Nematoda > Chromadorea > Rhabditida > Heligmosomidae > Heligmosomoides > Heligmosomoides polygyrus. The sequence goes on along the minus strand of OX375868.1, from coordinate 48,750,494 downwards.
CGGAGGGAAGATGAGTAGTGGACTGACGAGGCCGGGCCGAGCCGCCGAGGGCGAGCCGAGGTCGAGACTGACGAAGCCAGGCGTGGCTTCGTCTTCGTAGACGAGGTGCGGGTGTAACGCGACAGCTGGGTGTACCGACAGCTGTCCGTGACCCGACATCTCCATTCCTCGGTAAAGCTCATCCTCGTACTTAGGGACATCGCCATCGAGTTGACATACGAATCATATCCGAGAGAAAGCCTATTCTGCATATTTACGGAAGAAGGAAAAATAGGAACTACAAAGTAGTTACGCTATTAGCTTCTACTGTATGATGGAAGTTGAGGATAGAAGGTGTCACAACGTGATGGTGTTGGTTGGATGCCTAACCAGGAGGAGCAGGATCCATATCAAGTTATAGGTTCTAGGGGCCTATCTTGAGAGCAGGGAGTTCCCTTCTTGTTACTTACATACAGATGGGTTATATTTTTATCACGTAACAGGGTGGATACGGTAGCGGAGGGAAGATGAGTAGTGGACTGACGAGGCCGGGCCGAGCCGCCGAGGGCGAGCCGAGGTCGAGACTGACGAAGCCAGGCGTGGCTTCGTCTTCGTAGACGAGGTGCGGGTGTAACGCGACTGCTGGGTGTACCGACAGCTGTCTGTGACCCGACACCCCTAGCGCATCTGTTTAATCTTTCACTCATCTTGGGAGAAGTTCCACAGTTGTGGAAACATGCCATTGTTAGAGCTATTCCAAAATCATCGAAGAACAATGATCTTAGTAACTTTTGGCCTATAAGTCTGACGCCTACTCCAGTAAATGTGATGGAAAGATTAATAAGAGACAAACTTGTAGCCTGGTTGAACAGAATCTCCTTTATTCCTCTCGAACAACACGGCTTCTTATCTGGTGCTTCCACCACTAGTAATATACTTGATTGCACTTATGATGGGGGCAAAGCTACTAACAACGGCAAGTCAGTAGAAATCATATACCTCGATTTTCTAAGGCGTTTGATAAGGTATGCCATTGTAAGTTGATAGAAAAACTCAGCTTTGCTGGCATACGTGGTAAACTGTTACAGTGGTTTAGATCGTACTTACGTAACAGATTTATGACAGTTAAAGTAAGACACTCTTTTTCGGGAAATTAAGATGCTCTAGCGGAGTACCTGAAGGGCCGTTTTATCTCCACTTTTTTAATGTACACTCATGATTTGCCAAAAGCCGTCATGTCCCATTCTGCTATTAGTGTCAAGGCTTTTGCTGACGACGTAACAATCTAGGCTACATATGAGAACTTAAACAAGTCTGAGGGGCATGAAGCTCTTGTCAATGCAGTTGAAAGAATAAACGTATGGACTAATCAATGGAACCTCCCACTCTACAAAAAAAAGTATGGTGATGCGTATTGGTAACTCAGCTCCTATGGATTTCTACGTCTTGCTATGTCGAGATGTAATATTGTCAAAGACCTGGGAATAACATTTGACGCTGATCTCAAATTTTCTAAGCATATTGACTCGACAACAAAAAAGCATATAGAGCCATATTCATGATTTTCCGTAATATCAAATGTTCAGATGTGCTATTATTATTACGACTCTATAAGGCGTATGTATTGCCTCATGTCGAGTACGGCACGCAGGCTGGATATCCTGTTCTCAAAAAAGATGTTCCGAAAGTTGAACAAGTACAAAAACTCAACCCGAATTTTGTGGTACCGATTCACTGAATGTTTCAGTACTCCTGCACTGCCAAACTACAAAGAGCGCTGAGAAGTTAGATTATCTGCAAGCAAATATAGGATATTTCGAGCTAGTAGCCCTAGAATGAACAACTTCAATATATTCCAATATAATAGAATCCATAAAAACATTTTTCTACTGTTTTCAATTCATTTTTCTACCGCTGCGCAAGACGTGTAAGCCTTCTACCAGCTGAACTGTTCCAGCCGAGATCAGAGATCATTTTTAAGCACAATTTAATGAGGATAGATCTTCCATTTACTTAGAATCGAATATTTTTGTTAACAAATAGATTTTTATAGACACCACGCTTGCTGTTCTCTTTGCAAGATACATGATGCTCCAGAGCACACTACTCGGTCATGGTCTTTACTGCCATTCAAAAACAAGAAGAATAAATCTCCGAATTTCATATGGGAAGAGAAAACATGACAACACCTCAATTCTCCGGGCTAGATTGTTGTATGGTGCTTCTCGATCCATCACATCACAAACAAAAAGAATCGTAACTCGCAACAGAAACTCTCGTTACTCTCTTCAATGTTCACCTATTTCTTAAGTTTATAATAGTAACGTACTGTTTCAGATTTATGTCGGCACTGATGCATTAACACATCACAACTTCATCATCCTTATCTCAATATCCTTATCATATTCTCTTCTCCAAAATCTCTGCATTCCATTTTTGCAATTGAGAGATTGTTTTGCTGCGACGCTATTATTCATTGAATTTTGCATCAGAGACAAACATGGAATCGAGAAACACTGAAGTCCGCTAAATGCTATGTTTTTCTCGATTATGTTTCTTTTCTTGTATAGCGCACAAACATGTGCAATAAATCAATAACGCCAACATTTCACCATATCGCTTGTTGATAAGTCTCGTTAATTCGCGATGTTTCAGGAGTTTCCACTGTAGTTTCTCTGTCAATTCTCTGTAAGTCGTTGATGAATCATCCGGCCCCAGGTGTAAACGAGCGAGTTAGGGAGCTGAGAAGCGACGAATAGGGGAAGAACGTGCTACTTCGTGCTCACACATTGGGCTGCACTGTCCTCGGAGGCTTCAGAAACATAGGTTTTACGAAAGCGGAAGGAGCAACGTTGCGCAGCGAGGAATTGAGACGACTATGCTCATAGGTACATGTGATTGACTCAGGTGAGAGAAGGCACCCGGAGTTTCGAGCTCCATCAGCGTCCAAATAGCAGGAACGCTGCTGCACGAGCGAAGTCGTTGAAAACCACATATGCGTTTGCACCTGCTGGACGAGAGCCGTCACCGACTGGATTCCGCTAAATGCCAGAAGAACGCAAGGCGGCCAACAATACGGTGGTCTGACTTCTTCGTGAAAGCGCTAAGGAATGATGTGATCCCCTCCGTGCCCCCGAGCGAGGAGAAGGGAGTTCGTTGGAGTAATCGCGACTGGACAAACGGAGACGTTGCCGACGCCCGCTCTACGACTGCGATTGCAACTGTACCTTCTTCTGCGTTGCTTTCGTTGTTGCGAGTGGGATCACCGCCGGACCGTGCCATCCAAGCGAATGCATGTTTATCCGCCTTCTCGACCTTCCGATGGGTCTGATGGATACGTGCGTACTGTTTTTGCCAGTCCAGTGATTTCGTTATTCGCTGCGGGGTCGCGATGAACAGCTTCGTCGTGAACTGCTCCTGCTGCGAATCACTGCTAGGGAAACGAAATGCAGAGCGGCAGTGAGGTGCTGTACAGGTGTTTGTCAAGAAGATAAAATTTTCCGAAAATTGTCAGCCTTACTACTTTCAATAAGAGGCCCTGGAACACTTTAGCCTTACCTTTGAACTTTTGCAGTTTTACGGGTCTGGTGTTGCTCGTAACGTGTTAAGGCCTCCGCACAATTTGCGGCAACGCGGCACACGGCAGGCAGCAAAACTGCCTCGTGGGCGACAAAACTACTACGTAGGAGGCACTCCTCCTCTGCTTTGCCACCTTACTCCATCGCCAATGCGATTTCGTCATCATTATTATCATCACATCACTATCAGTTTCCATGGCAAAGCGGCTGCAGCGGCAATAATGCCTTGCATAATTATTGCCACAGCCGCATTGGCGGCTCATCAGCTGCTAGCTCTGCGTCTCTGCTCCATACTTACGGATACTGATTGTCATGGATAATGCTGCCGCGTTGCCGCAAAAGTGTGCGGAGGCCTTAGGCTATTCTAGAACGTGTTTAGAGTTCTGCCTTTAAGCCAACCCAGCAAAGATGTCTGGAAGAACTCGATGAATCGAGGCGTTCTTTACAGCCCTTATTAAAGCAGAACCTGGTCAGGGGAATGTTCTGGAACAGGGCTGGTGTTCCACCTCGCCCGCTTCATTCCGCGCACATGGCGTCTTCCCATCACTTCTTAATCAGAGTGCTGAAGCACTATCTTCGGGATACGGAATTTGATCGACAGAACTCGTGAATGGAGACCGCCAGGTTCCTCTTTTTGCAGCCTTCGGAATTTCAGCGGAGAAGAAAGAGTACTTCGCTGACTGGTTTCGTCTTTTAGTAAATAGCGACGCTTTCGAATATTGCTCTTGCAGGACCTTTAGTTCAAGTAACAGTTCAAATTCTGGTGACTTCTGTTTTGAGTGTGATCGTTTCTTCAATGTTCCCAAGAGGAGTTGTTCAATTGCAGGTGATGATAGGGCTGGAGTCGTGGTTTCACAATTTCTCGCAGTTCATCTACAGAGCGAACACTCCTGAAGTGCTGGCCGACATTCCGCGGCCGTACGTAGAGTACTCCATTTGGGGTCTGTTCAAAGGGGCCGAAATCACCAGTGTCCTTGGTAAGTGTGGTCCAGGTCAGGGGTGTGCGTTAAATTTTTTTCGGTAAATTTTTAACGACCACTTTTTAACGAAAAATTTTAGCGTTAAAATCGGTAAATTCGGTAAATTCGTTAAATAAAATGTCCCTTAGCTGCAGTCAGTTTGGCTGTATTTTAGTATGTAAAAAGCCAGATCTTTTTCTTAATTGATTCTCTTTTCGACTCCATCTGCTTGACAATTATGTAACAATGCCTTCATCTTCTAATAACAACAGTCTATCGTCAACAAAATAAGCAAGAAGAGCCATTAAGATCTGAAACCAAACAGCAACAAGACTTCTAAAATAGGAAATTCCTTACTATGCCTGGGTTCTTTAGCTGGTAGAAAGTCGTCCACCTTCTGGGAAGATCCAAAGTGCATCGTATCACTGCTCAACGTTTTTTCAGCTTTTTTCTTTTTCCCCAAATTTTGACAAAACATGAACTCGCCAAGTAGACTTTTGCAGCCGAACATTTTTCTATACTGCCATAGTTGTTTTGGGAAACTACAGAATGTTTAACCGACTTCACAGCAATTAACCACTCAGATCTTCTTCTTGAAGGACCTGGTAACAAACTGTGCAGCACATTTGCTTGAGGTTTGAATGTGCTTTGAGCTTTCGATTTCTTCCCATTTTTGTAGAGCACATTTTGGATTGATGAACTGTTTTATAATAAATTTGTAAATTAGACGAAAAAAAATCCATAGACACAAAAAATACTTGTTAAAGCCGGACCTGCACCTTCAAAGATATACCATTTCCGTCCATCTTTAAAAATCTTCATGTAATGGACTGCATGTAAAGTACCAATTTTTATACTAACCTGTATAATAAATGACAGAGATTGTTCATCGAATTCATATCTTTTTATGTAATTCTAGTGCTTTTAGCTACACATTTAACTGTTTCTCGTGTATACCGGCCGTGCTTCTCCCGAAGGAAACTCCAAAGGAAGTCCTTGAAAAGGACGAAATAGTTAAGAAAAATCGTTGACATGCACGGCATAAAATTCAGTAAAAGCGAAGCAAAGACAGTACCCGTAGCCGCGCTCTATCAAATAGGCGAGGCTCAAAATTGCCCTAATGTAGTTCTACAATCACCGGCTGATGCTGCACGAAAAATTCCTCCAACTTTCCGGAAAACTTGCGGAGAAGAGGGAACGAACCCATCTCTTCCCTTGTTTCGTTTCTTGTGCTTGTTTTTTTTCTCGCATAGTTTGCGCTTCGTAGAGTTTTCTTCGTATGCCTTTTCAACCCCACCTGTGAAACAAATATCACAAAAAACTGTGGAAAACTGAATGGCTGGTAATTATAAAGAACTAATATGTAGCAATCAAACGCGAGAAACGGACCAGGAAGTCGAAAAGCACGGAACGACAGCGTAGAAAAGTGGGGTCGCACGCAAATAAATTGGTCAAGGAGCCAGGGGAAAATGCCAACAATTCTTGAAACTCGAGGCCAATATCGATTACCTACCCTGATTCAAGTAAGCAGAAGGTTTCCTCGGAATACTGCAAAAGCTCATTCAAAAAGGTCCAAAATGCATTCACATGGAGAGGAAGCAAACTTCTAAATTTGGTCATAAAATGTCGTTAATGCAGTTTAACGGCATTTTTCGTCGTTAAATTTCGTTAAAAACTTTTAACGAAAAATGCCGGTAAATCCGGTAAATCGGTAAATCGTTAATCGTTAAACGCACACCCCTGGTCCAGGTCATGCCTGGCTGAAGTAGCCGTAGTGTCTCTTTAGGAGGTCTCGTCGCTCATCCGCTTTATCGCTGGTACCTCACTCGGCAGCTGACGCCGGAGAAGACCACGCCGAACTCTCACAAAATCATAAGGAGTGCTTGTCGCCGGTTACAGGGAAGCGGCTAATTTGAAATGTTGTGATATGAGCTCTAGCCTACCCTGTTGCAGCCAGCGGATTCTCGGCAGTTCTTCTAATGGTTGAGCTTCAGGGCCGCTTCCTGCTGTGCGGTTTGGTGGCGGGACCAGTTGCCGCTGTCTTCCACTCATGGACTATAGGTTCTTTCTATCTAACTGCTAGATGCCCCCTTCAAGCTCCAAGTGTATCTTATGCGCTTCTCAGGGAATGAAGCGGTTGTGCGAGACATGTGTTACGCCATTCGTTGTGACACCAATGCCCTTTCAATGGTAGGTCGTCAGAAGGTTCTTAATCACCACTTTAGTATCGGAAATAGGCCCTTTCTTTATAGGATCGATTTGTTCTCCTGCTCGGATTCGTTGGATGGTACTGGAAGAGGTTCCAAGGGGCAGTCGATGGCATCAACGTTGCTGTCGTGTATGCTCTTATAAACGCCAAGGTTTGCTTTTTGCTGTTGGAACATTGTGGTCCTGCGCAAAACAAGCGAGCATTTTGGCAAGAAGTGCAGCTTACTCTGTTGACGCGACGAGGTTATTGCTCACAAAAAAAAAGTTCCCAACTCATGGTGAGCTTTTGCGATGCTATTTTGACAATGTAGGGCCCTGTGAGTGGAGTCCAGAACCACAGTCAGTTTTTGCTGAACACTTCTTTAAAGACCTGAAAAGGAGCCCTGTAAGCGTGCGCGCAACAAGTAACAATATCCGACACCCAACGAGACGTACCTGGGTGGTGCAGCCTGCAACACTGCCGCCTCAGGGGGGTGGCACACCGGCGGGCTTTTCAGTTCGAGTCCGAGTGCTGCCAGTATGTTTGCACGTATTAGTTTGTTGTTATGACGGTTTCTCATGATCACAGGAGTCAGTTTTAGACCACCAGTGCTTACAACAATCCAAGGCTCACTATTTGCTCCTTTATATGTGCTAGTTTTTCAACTGTGCATATCCGTACCACCACCATATCATACCGTATCACCAACGATATCCTAACTGCATACAAATACGCTCATCTTACTGCTGAGTATTATGAACCTGCGCCATATCGGTACATAAGTGCACAATCCTTCTCACCTGGACGTGTTGTCAGCCGACTACTTTCCACCTTCACACCGGATTTCACTTCTCCGACAAGAGAGAGACCGCGGTTGCGGATGCCATAAAAGGACTCCTCCTGAACGCCATTTATGGAGGTATCGACTGTCAGGAAGAGGAGGCGGTACAGGTTAGAGGTAGCAGGTTAAAGGCCAGCCGGAATATGTTACGTGCAGGCGAGATGGCATATTGAAAGTAGGTAACTGGGATAAAATATTATACTGAAGGGAACCACCCGTGATTTTTCTTTTGATTGCAGATTATAGGCCAGTCCTACCGACAGTTCTGCGCTCCGGTGTTTCGGCCGTGTCTGTCATACGCGAGGGTGGCAGCTGGTGACGTTGATGTTCACCCAGGACTCTTCTCTACATTCACAGATTACGCGTTTAACGAAGAAGAAGTGGTCATTCCTTGCCAGAGAGAAGGTTGTCCCTCACTGACTTCCGTAAAGTGCTGCTGGTGTGACAAGCGCCTGTGTTTTACTTGTTTCATAGTTTTTACCCTAGCTGTTGACTAAAAGGGAAATAATAAATATAAGGCTTTTAATCTAGCAATATATGACTTTTTATTCCCAGAGAAATGATATGGTGCAGATATGAATAGTTGAACAACTAGCACATATGAGGGAGCAAATAGACAGCCTTGGTTTGTTGTAAGCATTGATGGTCTAAAATTGCCTCCTGTGATCATGAGAAAGCGTAATAACAGCAACTTAATGTGCAAAAACACCGGCAGTTTTCGGACCCGAACTAAAACGTCCGCCGGTGTGCTCCTACGAGGCGGCAGTGTTACCAGCTGCGCCACCGAGGCACATCTCGTTGGGTGTCATAGGGGTTGATAATAGTTGCGAGCACGCTTTCAGACCTCCTTTTCAGGTCTTTAAAGAAGCGTTCATCAAAAACTAACATCGGTTCTGGACCCCTTGTCAGATCTGTGGGCTGATTGCAGGTGATCGCGCCTCGAACGTCGCCGTTGTTGAAGGACAGGGTGCAGCCGCATGAGCGATACAGCAGTGTGGAGGAGGCCGCCAACAACCGATCTCAGCTCAGACGGTTCCTCGCCGAGGAGGGCAAGCGGAGAGCTATGGAAGACGCCAAATGATGCAGAAGTAGACGGATAGCGGATAAACTTTATAGACGAAAGCGCTCTGTTCACGTGAAAACATAACGCACTGCTTCTATCTCTGGCTATCACATGTTGTACAATCACGAGGTGGAAATGTCCACTGCATATTCTCCTACGGCTTAGCCACATATATGGAACCACACTGTAAGCTATTCGCACCTACAACGAGTCTCCTGTGATATACACAGCCTTAGCCCTGCTTTAGTCGAAGTGCCATGAATTTTCCACTCGTGCACCCGTCGTGGAGGTTTTGGAAGACCGCTCTGCCGTTCTCTCGAAAACTTGCATACGGTATCTCGAAGAGAGACTGGAATCCCATCTGAAAAGATGCCTTCAGCAGCAAGAATATGACTTGCCTGTGCAAGAAGAGTGTAGAATATAGAACTTTGTTGAGCTAGAGAATAATACAAAATCACTTTAGCCCGAGAGTCTACAGCAAAATTTGGTTTACTAAAGGTTAACAAGAGGAGAGCGTAAAACATTATTGATTCAAAAATATAGAAAATCGGCTTAGCACAAAACCTTGCAGAAAAGTATTAGGTTGAGGACTAAGTTTTTCTTCGAAGAATTCTAACACAAACACTATTTTTCATCTCCAGTTACAATTCTGTGCAAAAATCGTTGAATATGTCCGTGTGATGAATGATGACGGACAAGCAGGCCGGCAGCAATCGTCACTTGCTGGTTCCTGATGTGCATTCATCACACGGACATATTCAACGATTTTTGCACAGAATTGTAACTGGCGATGAAAAATAGTGTTTGTACGGTCAACCAGGACTCTAGTGCCTTAGCCGCACTAGGACCCTGGTTGAAAGCGAAGAGAAGAAGGTGCCGAAATTGCTCATCCTTGTCGACCTGGCACTCCATTTTGATGACCTAAAAATTAGCAAAAATTTAGATGACCGAAGAACAAATCATATGCTGTGGTAGAGCAAGACACCCACTTTCAAGTGTCATATAAAACTGAACAAGACAGACTGAATAAGGAGAATGAGTTGTTGGTGAAGATTGTTTTTCTCTTTTTGGCATTTTGTTGATATTCGACAGAAATCAGCATGAGCCAATAAACGTGACACATATATTATTATAGAGCAAGACATTCTCTTTCGAATGACTCAAACCACAACAACCGAAAAAGTCTAATCACAGAGCAGGAGCTGTCGGCAAAAATAACCCTCCTCCCTCGGACGTCCCAAATTGATAGCCTAAAAATCAATAAAGGACAAGTGTGAAAATAGGACCAACACATACTCCCGTAGTACAGAACATTGTCTTCCAAATGCTATAAAAAACTGCGCAAAAAATTACAAACCTAAGCGGAGAGAACAAGTGCGCAAATAGCTACTTTTTCACTTTTTCATTTTTCACTTCAACGACCTAAAAATTGACAAAAATTGACAAAATTCATGATGGAAAAAGAAATGCAATACATATTCTGATAGACTAATCATTCTCTTTCGAAGGCTATGCAAGAGACCGTCGGCGAAATCTGCAGTGAATCGTTAAAAAACGGCAAGTACTTATGGGACAACCTAATCCCTATCCCTATATTATCCGTCCCTCCCTGATGTTTGCATCTCTGAAGAAGTTGCCCTTTCCAGGTGTGGATTCGACATTGAAGAGAAACACGAGCGACTTCGTTCACTGAAAAAGACGTGTTATAACCGCAGAATTAAATCCTTCGAAGTTTTGAATACTGATTGCTTAACAAGTAAAAATAAAGATTTCTGCCGGCCGATTCGGAGTCAGTGAGAGGTGCTCAATTTTTGCAGATTTTTCTAGGGTGTCATAGACACGACACTTTTCTACCTGAAGGAGCGACATCTGTGTTCAAAATTGCACCCTATTAAAATTTCAAGTGTTAATCACTAGCACGACTTAAGTATGGACTTTCCTAGACAACCTTCTTGAAGCGCTCTTCGAGTCGACGACGGATCCGGAACCGAAGGACGGACTTGTCACGAAAATAATTGCCCCATCTGAAGGAAACAACGCAGAGAGCTGAATTGTACCCTAAAAACTGATGGCGTGAGTATTGTAGAGTAAAAACCCAAGTTTCTCCGCAGCGATCTTCGATATGAGTAGGGGAGATTCATTTAAAATTCTTTTTTAAAGAAGTAAAATTATTCTCCACCCGAATCAGACCACCTATGCCGTTAAACCTTTCCCATAAAACATTTCAAGTCTTGATCATTACACAGCGAAAAAATGATGATTTTCCGGATTAACAAGGGTGGATCGACATCTCGTCGATTTTTCACTCATGCCATTATAGCGACGAAATTAGACGTTCACAAAAATCATCACAACCCGGGTAATTTCTTTTTCGAAATTTTTCTAAAAGCTCTTCGCTTTTTCGAATTTCGAAAAGCCATCACTTTTTCGAAAAACGGAAAAGAAATGTCATCTTATCCAATAAGGGTTAGTTTTCAAAAAAAGAGGTCTTCATGAGGGAAGGATAGGGCTCGATGACTGACCGAAAACTTGAAGTAATTTTTGTATAAAAGATCATAATCCGGTTAGTTTTTCGAAAGTCGAAATGGCCAAGAGAAAGCGACTTGAATTTTTTTGGCAGTACTCTAACTGTTTATGTGGTTTGGTTCAGGTTGAAAATAATTTTGTTTTCATGAAAAACAAAAATTTTGAATGTGATCCACTAATCATGAAGATCGCTGCGGAGTAGCCTGTTTTTTATGTATGAACACAAGACTTGAATTTCTGTAGTATACAAATCCGTTCTCTGGTGTTTGTTTCCTTCTTCTGGGGAAAATTATTTCTATTTATAACGTCCACGGATCTCCCTCGATAGAAAGCCTTCGGGCTCTCTTGTTAAGAGGGATCTCGGGCCGATTGTCGCAGGGCCACGTGGCGCGTCCCCGGCTGGTGGATAGGGGAATGAAACGCGAACCAAATGCGACCGTGTACTGCCCAGAGACGCAGGTGGGATGCAGGGGAAGGACTCCTTGCACCTGCTGTATCGGGTCGACGCGTTGTGCGTGGGAGCGGCATGTTCGTGCACAATGTGGGTGGATGTGTTCGCGCCTGTGTGAACTGTAACTGTGTCGGCCCGGCCAAAAGCTTGCACTCGGTAGACTGGGAGTACATGTAAGGCGATTCGAGGCCGCTTCAAAAGTCTCGCCCCGTCCCTTCGGGCAGTCTGGCTGGCTGCTCGGAGTTCTTCGCCCGCACGACAGTGCCTGACTAGCTACCCGTGTTGTATTGTTATCAAACACAGCAGCACTAAAGGGCCTCATTCCCCTGACCCCGAAAGAGCCCCCATTTCTGCAGCGGTGAGAAGGACGAGTACGGAGAGGCTGCTAAAATCTCAGGGCCTAACCAGACTGCGCAAATTGAGAAGGACTAGGATGACGATCTGTACTTACGACGCACGCACGCTCGCATCGGAAGCATCCGTCAAGGACCTGATGATGCAAGCTAGGAAGATCAAGTACGATGTCATCGGACTGAACGAGACGAGAAGACACCACCCCTTCACGCCGCCTACGACTCCGGAGAAGAACTGTTCCTCGGAACATGCGACAACAGGGGAGTAGGCGGCGTTGGTGTCCTCGTCAACACGCACTTGGCCATGAACATCGATTCGTACGAGTCTCTGACAACCCGAATCGGACGTCTGCGACTGAAGCCATGTGGCTCCGTTCCAGCTTTGACTGTGCTCGTCGCGTATGCCCCAACATTCGACTACGACGACGAAGAGGTCGAAGCCTTCTACGTGGAGCTGGAAAAGTTCTATAAGGAAGATCACACCTTCTACAAGGTGATCGTCGGTGACTTCAACGCCAAGATCAGGCCACGAAGGTCGCCGGAAGAACTTCACATCGAAACCCACGGTTTGGAGTGGAACGAGCAAGGTGAAAGGCTGTTTGAGTTTATCATGTCGACCAAGACCATCCATGGAAACTCACAGTTCCAGAAGCCTCCCTCCCTACGATGGACCTGGGAATCCCCCGGTGGCCAGTTCCACAACGAGATCGACCACATCATCTTCAACCGCAAGTATTGCCTGACCGACGTTTCCGTTGTCCCCAAGTTCTACACGGGATCGGACCACAACCTCCTTCGCGCGAGGTTCCGTTTTTCGTGTCAAGGAGAGAAGGCCGCAAAGTTTAAGAAGAGGAGTACCAGAACAACCACCAGCTGGGACATGTACACCTCTATTGCCGGCCTTTGGGAAGATACCGTCATGGACAACGTCGACGAGGAATACGACCGCTTCGTGCACCATCTGCGCGATAGTGCTAAGGGAGCCGAAAGCAGATGAAGGCCACCAAGAGACGTCTGTCTCCGGAAACTCTCGAGCTTATACGCCAGCGTGGAGCAGCACGAACGTCAGGCAATTACCAGCTGACGTCCGAGCTTGCGAAGCTATGCAGAGCGGCGAGAAAGGAAGATCTCAAGGAGAGAAGGGCGGAAGTGTTGGCTGAGGCAGCAGAGGCAGGGTTGAGCATCCACAATGCCCGCCGGAACTTCGCCAACTTCAAAACCAAGATGACCGCTCTCTGACGTCCTGGCGGAACACCTCTTCCAGAAGGACCATAGAGAAGGTCATCCACGACGTCTACTCCGATCTCTTCGATAGCCACGTCCACCTGCCCCCATGCCATCTTCTGCAGGATGGATACGTCGTTCCCCTGTTCTCCCTTCCGAGATCCGACACGCTATCTCGTCGGTGAAGAAACGTACAGCACCCGGTCCCAACAGTATCAAACCCTAACACCTGAAGAACCTCCCGCCAACGCTCATCAACACTCTGGCGCGGCTCTTCTTCGCTACCTGTCGGAGTGCAAGGTTCCACCTCAATGGAAGACCAGCAAGACCGTGTTGCTGTACAAGAAGGGAGACGTGCACGACATTGGCAACTATCGCCCGATCTGCCTGCTGTCCGTAGTCTACAAGCTGTTCACGCGAGTCATCCTGAATAGGATCAGCAGAACGCTGGATGAAGGACAGCCATGCGAACAAGCAGGATTTCGGTGAGGATTCATCACGATCGACCACATTCACACCATTACGAAGCTCATCGAAGTGTCGCGAGAGTACAAGCTGCCGCTGTGCCTTACGTTCATCGACCTGAAGAAGGCATTCGACTCTGTCGAAACTGAAGCGGTCATCGAAACCCTGCTCACTCAGGGGGTTCCTACTCAGTACATCAGAGTCCTTCGAGAACTGTACAGTGGATTCACGACCAAGATCTCTTCATTCTACAACGACGTCGTCATCGACGTAAGGAGAGGGGTTCGGCAAGGGGATACCATATCCCCGAAGCTCTTCAGCGCCACCCTCGAAAACGTCATGCGCGAACTAGAATGGGAAGACATGGGAGTGAAGGTCGACGGCCAGCAGCTGCACCATCTTCGTTTCGCTGACGACATCGTGCTCATAACACCGAGCATCAGCCAGGCGGAGCGAATGCTGGCCGACTTCGATCGTGTATGTGGGAACGTTGGACTGCAGCTGAATCGTACGAAGACGATGTTCATGGGGAACGGACAAGTTTCTGATGCCCCATTTTAGCTCAACGGAACGAACATCTCGTAATGCTCCAGCTGTGTGTATCTGGGTCGCGAAGTCAACATGGCCAACGACCTAGCACCAGAGGTGAGCAGAAGGAAACAAGCGGCTTGGGGAGCTTTCAAGAGCGTCGAAGAAGTCGCGATGAAGACGAAGAACGTCCGACTTCGTGCCCACCTATTCAACTCTACCGTTCTTCCTGCCCTAACATACGCCTCAGAGACCTGGGCTATATGAAAGCAGGATGAGCACGCGATCAGCGTCGCGCAGCGTGGAATCGAGAGGACGATGTGACACGACTCGGAGTGACACGACTCACGCAAGTGAGAGAAGGCCTCCGAGTTCCGAGCTTCGCCGACGTTCGAAGATCAGAAGCTGTCGCGCGGCCAAGTTGTCGAAAATTAGGTGGGCCAGCCACGTAATGCGCTTCGCAGACACCCGCTGGACGAGAGCCGTTCTCGACTGGATTCCGCGGGATGTCAAGAGAAACCAGGACGCTCACCAACGCGTTGGTCGGTCTTCTTCGTGAAAGCCCTGAACGACCGATATGACGCTCTTCGTGTCCCTCGAGCGAGGAGGATCCATTGGAGCACTCTGGCACGCGAGAGGGACGAGTAGAGACGCTGCTGGCGCCCGCTCGAGCAAGTCGATGATTAACGGCTACAGGTGACACAGTTGATTTATAACATGTGTAGCCCTCGGCTCCACCATTGATTTGAAAGGCGTTTAAAAAAGTTTCTAGCGAAGGTACTCAAGTCCTCGTTAGTAATTAACACTCCAAATGTTATACAATAGAATTTCAGAGTACAATTTCAGGTCGCAGATGTCGTCGCACCTCTGGGTAGAAAAATGTGTCGCGTCCATGTCATCCTGAAAAAATTGTGGAAATTGAACCGGCCTGATTGACTTTAAGATTGCTACAAGAAAATTCTCATTTTGAACTGTAGAACAATCAATATTCAAAATTTTAAAGAACTCTCTTCTGAGCTCATTAAATGTCTTCTTCAATGAACGAAGCTGCGTGTGAATCTCTACAATGTCGAAGCCACAACTGAAAAGAAGGGCCTATTAAGGAGTACAAAAATTGCACAGAACGCTGAAAAAATTGAGGTAGAAATGAAACAGCGATGGAGATAAGGGAGGTGTAGTGAGAAATCCGCTCCGGAAGTGGGGCGAAACTCGAACCCCACGCTTGATCATGCCGCTCCCCCTCCCCCCATTCCGTGCCTACCCCTTCACAGCCAGTGGAGCGGCAGACAAGCATGCGCACGTTCATTCTCACGAAGCCTGTGACATGTCCTCTAGATCCTGACGCATGTTAAATGGCTTATATGACACGTCTTCGGAATGCCACACACGTTGCACGACGTCTATGACACGTGTTCTTCTGGATCTCGACGCAGACTGAACGATAATGCGTTTTTTGAATGCCAGCGCTCGGAGCATGATCCTGCTTGCAGAATAGAAGTGCTGAGGGGAAAATGTTCTGCTTAGGGTGGTGAAAGTCATAAGCGAATGCCAAGCGAAAGAATATTGATCAATATACGATTGAGCCGTACCATACGTGAAACTTAGACAAAATCGGTGATACTGATCTCGCCACCCTGCCCTCGCTTACTCATTCCTACCTGCAACCTACCAATGGCCTTCTATATTTTAGAGGTCATGGATATAGTGTAGTGCGTGTGCTCTTTCAAAAGATGGAAGGATGCTGTAGCCAAAAAATCTTATTCACAACGCAAGGGAAGTCAAAAGTGTACCCAAAACTTCTATCTATTTTGGAATGAATGAAGCAGGAGTGATGTCTTATAACACGCTCTGTCTCGCTCCGCGTGACCTCTGTTGTATATTTTGGTTGATAGAGGTAGAAAGCATGCGCTTGCTTTCGCACAGCATGAAGATCTTTGAGCGAATTGTCGATGGACGAATTCGGGACATCGTCTAGCTTTCCAGCAATCAGTGCGGCTCCGTGGCTGACTGTGGCACCGTTGATGCCATTCATGCTGCCCGCCTCTTGATAGAGAAGCATCGCGAGAAACAGAGGCTAGTGCTTCTCGCCTTTCTCGACTTGGAGAAGGCCTTTGACCGCATACCGCGTGAAGTGATATGGTACGCCCTGCGACATCATGGAGTTCCTGAAGAGCTCATAGAGTGGGTGCGAATGCTCTACTCTTGTCCAAAGAGACGAGTTCAAGCTGCAGCTGGAACCTCGATGGAGTTTCCCATCTCTGTCGGGGTACACCAAGGTTCTGCACTTTCCCCACTCCTCTTTGTTGTCGTCATGGATGTCATCACACGAGATCTTCAGAAGCCCGTCCCCTGGACGTTGCTTTATGTAATGCTCGCTAGCGAAGATAAAGGTGAACTGGAGCGAGAGGTGCAAGCTAGGTGTGGTCGCGTGGAGCGGTTTGGACTCAAACTGAACGTGAAGAAGACCGAATATCTAACGACGGACGTTACTGAGTCGAGCTCCATGAAGGTTAACGGCATCGAGCTTCCACGCACTGCGGTCTTTAAGTACCTGGGATCAGCAGTCACGTCTGACGGCAAACTGATGGTTGAAGTGAATTCCGGCATGAGTGCAGCTTGGTCCAAGTGGTGCTCGTTGACTGGCGTGCTCTGCGACAAGAAGATACTAGAGCGCTTTAAGTCGAAGATCTACAGTACAGCCATCCGGCCAGTAGCGATGTACGGCGCTGAGTGTTGGCCTGCCACTAAGGAAGTTGAAACGCGCGTCAGCGTCATGGAGACGAAGAAGAAGAAGAAGAAGAAGAAGAAGAAGAAGAAGAAGAAGAAGAAGAAGAAGAAGAAGAAGAAGGAGAGTGAGCAGAGCTAAAGCTCTGACTCAGGTGTATGTTTATTATCTCCCACCTCAATAATTATTGAAAGGAAGTGAAGTACATCACCAGGGCGATAACCAAGCCCAGCGAGCTGAACCCCACCACAGGTTCATTTTTCCTTGTACCTTGGGAATTTAAAAAGTTTCAACACCTACGTACGTGAAACATCCCGTGCGATTGTATTGTACTGTACTGCACTACTCCCAAGGCCTGGAAATCCGTTTTCGGTAGGTCGTGTGTGAGTATGAGTAATCAAGTGAGAAGACAGTGGGTCAAGAACATCGATTTGGCACAAACATTGCGTACAGGGCTTATTTGTGTGTCATCACTTCTCTGTTGTCCTATTCGAATTTTTGTCCGATGGTGGTGGTTTGGTGCGTAGTAGCGCAGTCGGGGTCGGAGCTGTCGCATGCATCTGATTCCAAGTCCTTGGCTCGGATTCTCCAGCTAGGCTAACCATGCTTTGCAGCCTATGGGAGGTCGCTAATTACGCAGCAGAGTTGTCTGGGAAGGATGAAACTCTGAATTGTTCATCGGTTGGCCACTGCAAGTCATTTTTAGGTCAAATACGCATTTCGCGTCCTCGACATCTCGTAGGACTTGAAGGAGGGATTGACTAACGCCGTTCTTCGTCCTTTTATTTCTCCACGTTAGGTTGCAGTAAACGTGGCGCAGAGGTGACGGCAGCAGACCACTGGTTTTGCCCAATATTTCTATGAATTGGGTTATGTGAGATGCTGATCGCTAATTGACATCCATTTTTGACTTAATTCTTGTTGCAACATGATTTTTTTAGTGAACCGAGCCAACTACGGTCATACGGCAAGCGTTATAGGGGAGTCTTTCGGGAGATGCATTTTGCAACTTGCTCCTTCTCGTAAACCGAGGTTCTTTCCAGCTACTGAGGCGCATTTGAAAGCTCAATGGAAGGTTGATATCTCCTCATAAAACAATGTAAGCTACCACCGTGGGATTGAGCGGCTGTCCGATTGATAGGATAAAACCGTAGATTTGAATGACGCTTATTTTAAAACTTAATTTTCCTAATTTGTTATAAAATAATGTTTGATGCATTGATAAAAAATTTCAAAAAAAACCTTAGCAACACACTAACCTGTTACAGCGTCTAGTCATAAAAATGCAGATGGACGCAAAAATCACATTTTGTTATTTCAAGGATGAGGGGTGGCAACAGATTGAATGCGGTTATTTTCTCATGAATTTGTTGTAAGCTTTGAGGGAATACAGACGCACCCGTGAGAACAAGGCTTGCGATGCTGCCGCAGTTGCAGCGGTTGCCACCCAGTCGCAGTCGCCAACTATGGCCATTTCGATAGAAGTTCGCACTAGGTCCTTCCCTAATCCACGACTGGAACAGTTCAAAAATAAATCTTTCCTCGAACAAAATCGATTGAAGTTGAAGCTCCACCAACCCCCTCGCTTCTCTGGAAACACATATGACGTCAATTTTCATGACTTTATTAGCATGGTGAAGTAACTCGCGTTGCCTTCTTTCCAGGGTGGCCACGAATGTCACTAACTGATTCGCCTTGTGCTGCGTGTAAGGTCCCTGCGCAATATCTGAAAAGCATTGCGATTAGAAGGATCTCCAAAAGGGCTGACTGTCCTTAAGAAAACGGACCTTCAGCAAAATCATATTGCTCGGGGTCGGGATATGATGAGTCGGCTTCAACGTCATTATTGTAGTTGTGCACCGAACATAAGCAAACACCGACCAGTCTGAAGCCGTAATTTTAAAATATATGGCGTTTATCACTACATGAGAACTTATGTTTTCCCTTTCGACCGAGCTGCGCTCGGACTTGTAGATTTTGGTGAACTTATGTACCATTAGGTTCGGGAGGCAACGGTACACTCCGCATATTAGTGCTCTATAAGGAGTGATTAGAAGCTTGAAAAGGAGATCACTAATATTGACGAGATAGGACTGATTCCTTAAGCGTCTAGTCTACTGCGAGTGCAAGCCCTCCTCCCCTCTCTCCCTGTAAATTCTTTTATTCCAATTCTCACCAACATCAACATTTGTTTCTGGCAAATCTGTAAAAGCAAATTTACTGGAGTGTGTTAACGACTGGAGTGAATATCTAGAGTCAAGGGTAGCTTGTGATGTAATTTACTTTGATTTTGCCAAATCATTCGATGGGATGGACCATTCTAAACTTATGGAAAAACCTGAACATCTGAAGTTTTAGTTATTTATTTTTTTTATTCGAATTTAATTACGTGTCAAAAAACCCTATTAGCACAACACAACAGCGAATAAAAATGGTAGTATAGCTAGCTAAGAAAAGACACAAAACATTTATCTAAATCCATATGATAATTGGATTGATTAGCCAGTGTGAAGGTATCAGCAGATGCTTTATTTTTCCTTTTTCCCTTCCTTTCTCTATTATTTTTCCACGTTTTTCGGAAACGAGAAATTGAAAAGAGGAAATATAACCATTACTTTGAAACAAACAGGATTGAAAAAGACAATAATGTATCACTTATCAGTCACTGAATGTCATTGTTAGGCCCATCAATGAAACAGAATGACTATAAACGCCTGGCAAAAAACAATTCGAATTATCAGAGCACCTGCAGAAGCCATCGAGACACTCAGCAGCCGAGGCGGGCTCCGTCTCTCAGATGCCTCTTTATACTGGTACATACGTACCTTGCGCGATGGTCTGGAGAGGACGTTCGATATATGAACTATGAAGGAAGACGATGATGAGAAGACAATGATGAACTGGGTATTAACGATATTCCTAGCCGTTACTCGAATAGTTATTCCAGGCCATTATTCCAGAAACAGATTACTGGGCTAGCAATTATGAAGAATAAGTTGAAATGTAATAAGTTGACTGTAACTCAACAATTTCATCCCATTATATGTAGGAAAACATGAGAAGTCAGGAAAAATAATTTCAAATCAACTAGAGCAGCATCTTTACTCAAAATTTGTTTAGCGACAGGCAACATCGTCGAAAAAGGAAAAAAAAACACTTGCTGCTACTTAGGGAACGTGTTAGCTATGAACTTCAAACAGTTCAGAATAATCAATCCAACTTTATATTGTTGTTCAGTTTTTTATCTTAGAGGTATAGAATTAAATTTGTCTTTTTGGTACTGGTTGAATTCAAGTTTTCATTCTTGATTGGAGCATTGAGAACGCCGCGACTGCAAATGATAGACGGGTGTAGCAATCACTCAGTTAGCCAGAGAAGCAGGTTCGGAATTTTTCTCATATCGAATATGTCCACCTGGAACAGGAAAAGTGATCAAAAACGAGAACTCCAAGATTCTCAGATACCTAGTAGTTGTAAAACATTGATTCTTTCTAGTTTGGCTTTAAAATCCTTACCCGTTTTGCATTTTATAACGTCACATGGAAGACGCTGCAGCCATCTTGCAACTCTATAGAAAAGTACATGGGACATTCTCGTATGATTTGGCCTAAGTATTCTTCTATAGCGCAAATTGGACCCTCCAATTTTTTCACTACTTCGTATGAGCGTCCAGTTCTTACTAGGCTTCATCCTGATCTCGCCACGAGAAATACGAAAAACGAATACAAGGTCGGCTATGATACGTCTGTGCTGCAAACTTTCCAACCCCAATTCTGACATCCGAACAACATATGTACCTTGGCATTGTGCTCGAATTTCACCCAGGAGGAGTGCGGTAAAAGACCAGTCTCGAGAAAGCTTTCTGGATCTTGTACAGCTTATATAATTGCTTTTTTTTTGAAAAAAAGGTTCCATATCTGTGAACATGCTCAAGATGGGGCAAAACGTATGGATTGTATAAACGAGTCAAAATCTGACCGTTGTTGCTATGAATATTGCGAAAAATTCAGAAAAGGGAGGTGAATGCTTTCCTTACTACTTCATTGATGTGCTCTGAAAAGTGGAGTTTATTGTCAATCATCACTCCAAGATCTCTGGAAACGTACAGCTCTTGAGAGAAACGCCATTTATGGTGCACTGATTCCTTGGTCAAACCGTGCATGACAAAGCATTTATCTAAATTGACAGTCAGATCCCATTTCGAAACCCAAGTAATCAGTTTTCCAATACACCTAGATACTGTTTCGGTCACCTCTATGAAGTTCCCGTCATTGTAGGATCCGTATATTTTAATATCATTAGCATATATTTAGAGACCAATGTTTTTAGAGCCTTCGAGAATGGTTGAAGGCAGATCTATGGTGTAGATTAGAAACAGCAGTGGCGAAAGGGTCCTGTTCGAGGCAATTCACTACTGCAATGGTGTCTGTGGGAGAACTTTCCCCCAGTCTTCCCTGTCATGAAGATACAATCGAAACCAGTTCAGCAGATTTCTTCACGTTCCTATCTGATAAAGACGATGAGTCAACTTACTTAAATTCCATCACTTAGTGTGTAAATTTTTAAGTTACATCCCTTAGTTGTAAATCTATACAAAATCACCTTTCAGAACGTGGTTTTCAGGCCAAGATAGGAAGCAGTTTTTCAGACTGTAAGTTAGTAAAGGGAAGGGTTCCCAAGGGGGTGTCTTTTCTCCCAGCTCTGTTAGCTACATATATCCGTAGACGAGCTGCTGTTGATTCTTTAGGAAAGCGGTGTTGATTGCAATCTGTTTGCAGACAGCCGTTTGCAGATATCAAGATCGATAGGAAAATGGAATCAAGTACTGAGGTGGAGAGGGAACAACGTGCACTGGAAAGAACTTATGAGTGGCCAAATATCTGGAAGGTACCTCTTGCCCGAGAGAAAACTGAACACATGAGATTGGGAGCGTCGGAGCGCTCTGCTCGGTACTCGTTAGGAGGACAAATGTTGAGTAGAAAAGTGGTTAAAGTAAAGGATTCGGAATTTCATTACAACAATGAGTTTGCCTTTTCGAACACTGCGAAACAATTTGCAGAAAAGATTGGGAGTCCACGTTCCTTATTTTTAGATGTGTTGCAGTAGACGATAAACAAGTTTTAATACGCGCGTATAAAACATATGTAAGACCAGTAGGGGAGAGTGGAGCCTCAGTGTTTTGTCCCTTTAAAAAGGAATATATCGTCATGTTGGAAAAGTGCGAAGAAATTTCACTAGGAAGCTTTGCTTGACACTGAATGAGTTCAGTTATATGAGCTTGCCTCACTCTTGACACAGAAACCGCAACATTGGATTGCATTCTCTGGAATCTTGCCGAAAAGCCAAGGATGTCTTTGTTGCAATTAGAATTAAAAACAGCTCAAAATCTTTTCGAATTGCGTTCTCAAGAATTAGAGCTCTTCTTCTTCTTCTTCTCCTGAGCGTTTAGTCCCGCGCAGTCGCAGGGTCCGCTGTTCTTGTGATCTGTCGCCACCTCATCCTATCAAGGGCGTCATCTGCCGTAGCGCCGACTTCGGCGAGATGTCTCTTGATGACGTCCTTCCATCTTTTCCTTGTGGCTCGGACGCTTCCCGGGTGACTCGAAATCTAGGGCCAACCTTGTGGGGTGATCCTCTGGTCTTCTGAGGACGTGTCCATACCACCTCAGGCGCTGCTCTCTCACCTTCAGCTGGATCGGGTCTGTCTTCATCAGTGTCCTAACATCCTCGTTTCGCACCCTGCCCCGACGGGTCCATCCACATGCCCACCTCAGCATCCTCATCTCCGCCGCGTGCAGTTGCCGCTCCTGCGCCTTACCCAGGGCCCAGCACGCACTGCCGTAGAGGAGGGCAGGTCTCACAACTGTTCTATACATAGAGCTTGCCTTTGAGAGTCCTGGAGCATCTACGGTCGCAGAGGATCCCTGTGGACTCCCTCCACTTGAGCCAGGCTGCGTTTATCCTTCCCCAGACCGCCTGGTCCACACTTCCTTCCTCGGATAGGTCACTTCCGAGGTAGCGGAATTCCTCTACCTTCTCGATCGTTTCCCCTTGGCAGTCTAGGATCGATCCAGCGCACTGCTCAGAGCTGATGAACTTCGTCTCCTTCACGTTCAGCCGTAGGCCGTTGTCTGCGAGGGCTCTTTGCCACAGCTGCACCTTCTCCTCCAGCTCCTCCTGGTTGTCGGCTACTAGGGCGATGTCGTCCGCGTAGAGGATCGTACTGAGAGGGCCTTCCTCAAGGTGGTTCACTATAGAGTCAAGTGTCAGCAGGAAGAGGAACGGGCTCAGAGCCAACCCTTGGTGTACCCCCACTGTGATGTCCACTTTCCTTGTCACCCCGTGTGGAGTTCGTATCGCCGATTTCGAGCCCTCGTACATTTCCCTTATGACCGTGATCAGACGTTCCGGGGCACCCCACCCTCGAAGGGCATTCCAGATTACGGCCCAAGCTAGCCTGTCGTAGGCCTCCTCCAGGTCCAGGAATGCCAGGTAGCAGGGTTTTCGTTTCTCCCGATATTCCTCCATCACCTGACGAGCGATGAAGATGGCGTCTCTGGTGGACCTCTCAGGCATGAAGCCCCACTGCACCTGGGAGATGGGTGCCATCTCCCTCAGCTTTGAGTCGACCAGTCGTTCGTAGATCTTCATCGTGTGAGATCAGTTTGATTCCTCGGTAGTTGGAGCATTCGGAAGCGTCTCCCTTCTGCTTGAAGATGGGGACTATGGTGCTATTCCTCCAGTCATCCGGCATCTTACCTTCTTTCGTGATTCTGTTGAGGAACTGCGTCAGCCAGTTGATTTCGAGGTCCCCGAGCACCTTCCAAGCCTCTACTGACACACCGTCAGGCCCTGCTGCCTTTCCGAGTTTCATCTTCCCTATGGCCTTGCGAACCTCTTCTTGCGTCCAAGGTGGGATGGGTCCTTCCGTTGGTTGTTCTTCCTCGGCCTCCCGACGCGGGAATTCCTCATTCAGCAGTTCCATGAAGTACTCCTCCCATTTTTTTTTCTGACGTGGCCCGGCTTCCGTAGTACCCCACCGTCAGCACTCTTCACAGTCTTCACAAGGCTAGCTCTATGACGTGCCTTGGCCAGACGTAGGGCGGACTTCTCTCCCTGTGGCTCGTCCAGCTTATCGTATAGGGCATCCATCTCCGCGCTCTTTGCCTTTGCTACCTCCTTTTGCTAGCCTCTTCAGCTTCCCATAAACTGTAAGATGCTCGGGTGCCCTTGTCTTCTGCCACTGTCTGTAGGCCTCCTTCTTTTTCCTCACCGCAGTCTGCACCTCCTCATTCCAGAACCATGCAGCCTTATCTCCTCTGGTTCCTCCCTTTGTTTCTCCCAGGGTTTCCGTGGCACATCTCAGGATTGTTTGGGCTACCCTCCTCCAGGTCTCATTCACGGGACCAGCTGGATCTGGAAGGCCTGCTTCGAGCACTGCCCTTCGTAGTTCGTTCCGCTCTGAACCCCGCAGTCTCCACCATCGGATCCTAGGTTCCGTCCTCACTTTGGGCCTGGTGGGTAGAGGTATGGTAAGGTCGGCTACCAAGGGTCTATGCTGTGATTCCACGTCTTCTCCCGGAATGACCTTCACATCCCGGACTGTTTTCAGGGCAGCCCTTCGAACCAGGATGTGGCCGACTTCCGTCTTTCTTCCTTCGCTAGCATAGGTCACCTTCTGGCTCTCCCTCTTCGCGAAGAAGGTGTTACAGACAGCCAGGTCGTAGGCAATATCCAGATCCAGAATTCGTTCTCCTTCCGGGTTTATCAAACCGATCCCTTTACCTCCATGAACCCTTTCCACTCCTCTTCTGCCACTCCCCATATGCCCGTTCATGTCCCCTGCTATGGAGAGGTAGTCGCCTTCTGGTACGGACCTTATGGCTTCCTCGAGCGAGAGGTAAAAGTCATCCTTGTCGTGCTCGGAGCATCCGGTCTACGGAGCGCAGACAGACATGATGGTCCAGTAACCCTCCTTCGTGTCCAGCCGCAGTGACATGATGCGGTCGTTTATTCTTTGGACAGCCGCTAGTGAATCCTTGAGGGACTCCGCGACAGCTATACCTGCCCCGTTCCTCTTGGTGTCCTCTCCGTTGTAGTACAGCTTGACCCCTTCTCCGATCTCCCTGGCTTTCGCCCCTTTCCATCGCGTTTCCTGCAGACACAGGACTTGTATCCTTCTGCGCTTCATCAGGTCAGCCACTTCCCTAGATCTTCCGGTTAGCGTTCCCACATTCAGAGTTCCCAGTCGAACTAGCTTCTTTAGCCGACGTCGTTCGGCCCTCGGTAGCCCTCGCATACTGACCACAGAACTCGGGCGGGGGTTCTGTGCGCCACCTCCGGGTGACGTCCTAGCCTTTACACTGATTTTATTGCGACTTGTGATCATGGTTTTGTGACGAGGTTTCTCCATCACCCGGCCTGTCATCCTGGGCCTGACGCTGGAACCGTTGCCATCTTTGCAATTTTTGCAGGACATGGCGTGCCGGAGCCGGGAGTCGAACGGGAGTGCCGGAGCCGAGAGAATTTGACCGTTTGTGCATGAAACTACACTACTAACTATAGTTGTGCCCGAATGAATATTCGAGCATTCGAATTCGAATAATTCTATTCGAATTCGAACATTCGTATTCGAACGTTCGAAAAAACGCGATTTTCGAATGTATTCGAATTAGAATGCTCGAAAAAACGCGATTTTCGAATGTTATTCGAATTCGAATGCTCGAAAATCGTCGCTATTCGAATATATTCGGTTATTCGGAATTTTTGGGAGAGCACAACTATACTACTAACAATGCTTTAACATGTTAAAGCATTGTTACTAGTAAGGTCTCCAGCTTAACCGGTTCCATGCTGATATCAGCGGCCGGCCCATCCCGTATCACGGGTGGGTGCTGACAGACCTGGAGGATATCGCGGATGTTACGTGCGATCAAACAGCGCCGGTGGTGTAAGGCGAACATCGCTGCCCGGAAAGCAGAAGATGCGGGTTCGAGTCCCGCCTGGCGCAAGAGTTTTGATCGCAACAAAACATCCTGTAACAACATATACTACTAACCACTAGGCTAACTCGGCTCCTATTCTCAAGAATTAGAGCTAACTCCGTGAAAATCACCTATAAAAACCGAAATCACTTATAAAAACCCAAATACGGCGGAGAGTCATTGGATACACCGCCCTCAGAAAGGGGCGGGGCGAGGGCGCGCCGAGGACAAGATGTCCGGGTCCCTGCCTTCACATGGAGGCATCGCATTTCTAATCACTTCCCTTGGCACTGCATCTCTATCCTGAACTGATTTCGTTCTTGAGACAAGACTCAGAACCTTGTGCACCTTATTTGGAACAAAAGAGTTTTCAGCTGCAGCGCAAAGGCTTTCTTCAGGTCCCGCCAATGTAGAACTGACCGGAATCACCCATAGTCTCTAGCTGAGGCGAAAATTGAAAGAATCTAGAGAGAAGAGGACGTTCTCCTTTCCTCAACTGCCTCCATAACCGAACCGACTGAAAAATGACTTCAGAATTCCCCGATATGCGCTTCCCAATCGTCCCCTATCAGTTGTTAGGTTTTTTGGACGACGTCACATCAGCTAACGACGGTCTACGCGCAGCAAACTTGTCCAAATAGGGCGGCGCGGGCTGGGCGGGAAGTGGGCGGCGGGCAGCAGGGTGTACCGAACGACTGACCCCCCCCCCCCCAAAAAAAAACGAGCCTGTGGTCTAACTAATTTACTTGTAGAGAGGCTCTTTATTCATATCTTTGAAAAGTGCATCATCATCATTTTCAGTAGCGTTTGTCCCGCTTGGTGGCAGGGTCCACTCTTCTGGTGTGGTGACGCCATTTCTCCCGATCAAATGCTTGATCGGGATGCACACCAGCTATCTTTAAGTCCAAGTGCAACGTGTCTAGCCAACGTTGCTTCGGGCGTCCTCTGGCCGTTTTCCAGTGACTTCAAGATTCTGGCCAATCTTACAGACGGTGTCGTCGTTAACGCGAAGGACGTGGCCATACCATCGTAGACGAGCTTCGCACAACTTGCCGGCTATGGGGACGACACCGAACCTCTGTCGTATGGTGTCATTGCGAACGCGGTCCAATCGCGTTACTCCGGCCGTCCACCTTAACATCTTCGTCTCCATTACACTGAGGCGGCTTTCAATTTCCTTCGTCACGGGCCAGCACTCAGCACCGTACGTTGCTACTGGGCGGACGACTGTTCTATAAACCTTCGACTTAAGGTACTCGGGTATTGTCTTATCGCAGAGAACCCCAGTCAACGACCGCCATTTGGACCAGGCTGCACTTACGCGCGCATTCACCTCCAACTTTAGGCTATCATCGGACGTAACTGTTGATCCGAGATACTTGAAAGATGTGACTCGTGAGAGGTCAGTACCATTGATCTTGATAGATCTGAGCTCATTCACATCCGTCGTCAAGTACTCCGTCTTTTTGACGTTTAGCTTGAGTCCGAACAATGCCAAGCGATCGCACCATTCCTGTGCCTGTCGCTCGAGTTCGGGTTTGTATTCACATGCAAGCATGACGTCATCGGCATACAGCAACGTCCAAGGAGCTGCCTTTTGGAGATCTCTTGTAATTGCATCCATGACGACCACGAAGAGCAGTGGGGATAGCGCAGACCCCTGGTGCACTCCGACAGAGATCGGAAACTCCATCGAGGTACCGGCTGGTGCTCGTACTCGGCTCATTGGGCACTAGTAGAGGATGCGCACCCACTCAATAAGCTCTTCAGGGACGCCGTGTCGTCGCAAAGCGTACCATATAACTTCTCGGGGAAGTCCAGGAAGGCAAAATGCACCGGTTTCTGTTTCTCGCGGTGCTTCTCTAGCAGAATACGAACGGCGTTATGGCATCAACCGTCCCGGCAACGAAACCACACTGATTATTGGAAAGCTGAACGACATCCCGAATACGTCTATCGACAATTCGCTCAAAGACTTTCATGGTATGCGAAAGTAGGCGAATCGGACGGTGGCTAGCGCAGTCCGCAGGGCTGCCTTTCTTCTTCCAAATCGGGATAGTCGTGCTTTGCTGCCAACTCTCAGGCACTTTCTTCTCAGCAACAACCTGATTGAAAACTCTGTCATCCAGTCGGCAGGGCACCAACCCTTCGACTTCCACAGGTCGGCCGGCAGGTCATCTGGACCAGTGGCTTTGCCTGACTTCATCTTCCTCAGGGCTGCTTCAGTTTCGCTCACTGTGATCTTCTAAACGGGACCGTATACAGGTGAAGCAAAAGGAACGGCAGGATGTTCAAATTCTACATTCGAGATTTCCTCGAAGTAGTCGCGCCATCGCTTCACAGCCGTTTTACGATCCATCAGAAGATGGCCGTTCTCATCGTTAATGCCAAAGAACTTTTCGATGTTTTCTGCTTGGCGACAGCGAGCCTTGGCGAGTAGGTAAAGATAGCGCTTTCCAGTTTTTCGCTGACTTCAGCGTAGTATGCGGCTTTAGCAGCAGCCACTGCCTTCTTTGCCGCTTTCCTCGCTTCTCGATAATTCCGCCAATTACAGATGTTTTGTCACCGATAAATACGTGATACAGCCGTTTCTTTTCCCTGACTTCTCTCTGACATCGTCAGTCCACAGCCAAGCCTGCTTGTCGACCCAACGCCGTCCAGGCATCGTTGTGCCGAGCTCGAGGCGTGCAGCCTGGGTTATCGCATCGGTAGCCTCTTTCCAGGTTTCGTCGACAGTTGTTACCGTCAGCAACCGAATGCGAGAGATAACAGCTGCTTCCTTCTCCTTCAATCGCCACCATTTAATTCTAGCCGTCCCGCACCGCTCAACACGTTTACACCTCGGAGGTGTGATTTTCAGCGAGCAGATCAGTGGACGGTGTTGCGTGGCAACCGTCTCATACGGCACGGTCTTCGCGTGTGTGACAAGGTCTTGGTCGCGACGCCTAACAAGGACATAGTCAATCTGCGTTTTGGCGTTCCCGTTATAAAACGAGATGAGGTGGGAGTCACGCTTTCGAAATTTGGTATTCACGATGGTGAGGTCGTGTGAGTCTGCATACTCAAGTATACGCTCACCATCGGCGTTGCGTGACCCATAGCCAAAACCACCATGACAGCTGTAACAATCTTTCGTTGCTCCGACGTGACCATTAAGGTCACCTGCCACAACAATCATGTCTTGTGACGGCACTTCCGCCATCTTCTCATCAAGCAGGGACCAGAACTCGTTCTTGGTCTGCTCGGAGCAACCTGTCTGCGGAGCATACGCGGAAAAGAAATGACATCGTCGCTCTTCTACGGCGACAACAATCTTCATCAAGCGGTCATCGAAACGTTCTACGCTTGTAATCGCGTCACGGAAACGCTCGGAGACGATCATACCGACACCACTGGTGGTCCTGGGACCGCCGCACAGAACGGCCTTGAAGTCGCGGCCAATGTCCCTCGACTTGCAGCAGGACCACCTCGTCTCCTGCACCGCACAGAAATCTATCTTTCTCCGCTCCAGTGCTTCTACCAACTCGCACGAGCGGCCCGTCAACGTACCCACATTCAACGTTTCTACGCGGGTCTTGCCTACGTTGCGGGACATTCGGACCAGGGGTGCACATTTAACGGTTAACGATTTAACGAATTTAACGAATTAACGGCATTTTTCGCTAAAATCTGGCTTAACGACTTAACGGAAATTTTTAGAAATCTAACGGAATTTTTAACGAACTTTTTTCAGTGAGTTTATCACATTTATTCTTAGCATCCTTTAATGTTGCAGATCTCATCCTCCCGATTAGGAGTGTGTCTAAAAAATATTAAAATCTACACGAATGTTTTAATGTTTTCATGAAGTTCTTCTAAATTTTTTTGGAAATAATGCATTTTAGGGGTGTGTGTAGCGCAGTCGGAGGGGGTGCCGGCTATCGCGTGCAACCTATACCAGGGTTCTGGTCTTTTTTCCGGAGTTTCCTCCCAGGCCAACAAATCCTTCAACCTCCCTGGGCTCGGTGATTTGGTACTAGACTTATCTGGAAGGGGGAACGCTGAGTTCTTCATCGACTGGCCACAGCAAGTCATTGTATGGCCAAATACGCATCCAAAACGCCTCCAGGATATCCCGCAGAACTAGAATGCGCCGCGCTCTCAAAAGAGATTGAATTTGCCACGTATTAAATGATAAGGATAAAGGATGGAATGAGGCCATCCCTTGTTCTTATCCTTTAACGCTTTCACGACATTGTCCGACGATGTCGTCGGACACTTTTTTGCCGCGTGGGACAATGTCCGATGATGTCGTCGTACATCACCATAAAAATAGTTCATGGAATATTATCAAGCATTTAATAATACAATATTAATAGCTGAGTCCTCTAATATTTACGGTCAAGATAGTCCATGGGAAACTTCTTTTGTTACTGTTTTTTCATATTTAATAAATAATGGAAATAAAATAATTCAAATAATCAGCGCGCGGGAAAAATGCGCGCTGTCCCATGCGGCACTCAGTCGAAAATCGCGGGTGTCGTGAAAGGGTTATTGCATTTTGGAGATAGAAATTCCCCAGGCACGTCAACGATTCCACAAAGATACTGGCCCAACCTCCTCGTTGGATATGCCTATCCTCACCTGGCGCAGCTTATCCCAGAATATTTTGTCCGCCACCTGAAACAGTTGACGCGGAGGGAATGCTTCCGGACGCTGGGCGTATTTTAAACGATTTTATAAAAGCGCTAATAACGAAAATAGAAAAACTACTTTTCCAGAACGTTAACACGTTGACGACGTGTAACAACTTTTCGGCAGTGTGGGACCGTGTGACACGATGCCGTGTCACGGTCCCAACGTTGCAAAAAAATGGATTGGTCTCACACACCAGGCACTCAAAATTCGTCCTTTCGACAACGCGTTAACACTCCACTGATAGGCTTTTAAGTATCTTTATTAGTTCTCTCTATACTTAATGGGCTGGTGCCCACAAGATTGTATATGCTCGTAGAACAGTCGGACAAAAGATCTAGGAAAGGGGGAACTCCGGGTACCTTCGGGTACTGATCGAACATCTTAAGATGCCTTGTCGGTGATCATCTTGAATGACAATTCCACGCCTGTTCTTATTCCGACCTCTGAAGATGATTTGTTGCTGAACGGTTGTTCATTTTCCAGGGTTGATGTTGAGCAGTTCATTTTACATT